>OX346247.1:106306646-107510396 GCA_947049315.1 Epistrophella euchroma | reverse complement strand
AAATAGAAAAAGACTCATAAAAATCCAACGAAAATATTTGGAATAAAATCCTATACCTTTTGGCAAAGCCAGAAATCCATTCTTTAATTTTCTTTTTAAATAAAATTATTTCAAGTGATAGTCTTTGAAAAATTTATTTCCAAATTCAAAATTTTGAAAAAAGTACCGTTTTTTATAAAAACTATTTTTTAATAAAATTTTACGTTATTGAGCACTTCTTTTGTTTTCAAAATTCAATGCTATTATTAATTCTTAGTCAAACACCAAAAAACAAGATGCCCAAATGACTCATAGTTTTTAAAAAATTTAATTTAATTTATTTTAGCTTTTGATTTTAGCTTATAAGGGATTTCATATGCAGGAAATAATGCTCTTATATCAAACAATTGATATTGAGCGCTCAGTGTGATTTTTGTTTAATAATTAAGGCATAGGCTTTATTTTGGTATCAAAATAAACATACATACATAGATTTTGCGTTTTAAACGTCACAAAATAAAAAATACAAAAATGTTCAATTAAAGCTGTAACTAATTGTCTGGGTAGTTTTAGATTAAAGGTTACTCTTTCTGTTTCAGCTAAAACTTTCGCTCGTATATATGCTTTAAAGGTCCACTTAAAAACTCACGAGGAAGTGGAAAAAAATGTGGCAAGTAATGAGTCCTATCCTTGCGAGATTTGCGGCAAAAGTTTTTCTTCCCAACCAAGTGCAAAGGCCCACAGAAAAATACATGATGAATCTCGTCCCACATATCCATGTGTTGATTGTGGCAAGATATACCTTTCAAAAGATTGGCTACGCTACCATCAAAGGTTCCATACAGGAAATGCATTTAAGTGTGTCCAATGTCCAAAGATGTTCATTCACAAATCTGATTATAAAATTCATCTGCGATTTCATACACACGATTATCCATATCAATGTGAAATGTGTTGCAAGAAATTTAATGTCAAAGCTCATTTGAATGCTCACCTAAAGATGCATTTAGGTTGGAAGATTAAATGCAAAGTATGTGGAAAACTCTTTTCCTCTCGACAAGCCCACACCGAACATGTATTTAAACACAGTGAAATGCCCTTTAAATGTTTACATTGCACAAAAGGTTACCCTTCGAAATCAAAGTAAGATAAGGGTTTATATTTTCAAAGAAATTTCGCATAAAATGTCTTTGTTTATTTTTTATTTGTAGACTAAGGGCTCATCTAAAAGCAACTCATTCGATGGATATGACTATGGACGAGATAAATAAAATATATATTAAAGAGCCAACAGTTGCAAAGAGAAACAGAGTAGAATGGATTAAAGTTGACTCTAATGAAATAGATGCAACTGTTTCATTTGATTCAAACCAATGAAAGGATAAATTAAATCAATTTTATCAATGTTCTGTTCAGTAAAAAATAGTCAAAAATAATTGCATACCCAAAAACTATAACAAAAGAGTTGCTTTTAATAAGAAATACCATTTCAAAGTCACTGTAGATCACGGTCTAGGTTTGGACTTCAGTTTTTTATTTTATTTTATTTATTAATAGGTACATGATGCCTTTTGAGAGCAATCTTATTGTAGGCTGTTTACAAGATAAATATTTAAAAAATACGAAAATATGTCACATTGAAAGTTTAACAAGAATAGAATAGTGCAAAAAAAGTAATATGGCGATGAGATTAATGAATGAAATTAATTAATGAATTATAAATGAATGAATATAGAAATAAAAAGCAAAACAGAAAAAAGAAATATTTTAGATTAATAAACTTGCAAGTTTGCAACTATTGACAATATGTAAAATATTAACATTAGTATCTACTAAAAAGCAATTTTTTTAATATAAAATTTAAATGTATTGACTTTGTTATCTTTAAATTGACTAGGAAGTTTGCTGTAGTGTTCAATCGATTTATGTTGAATTGGTGCCATAACGGGCTGTGGTTGGTTTCAATTGATGTAGTTGGCGTCCACTTCTTATGTTGTATGGATTGTAGCTGTGTCTTTCGGTGAGTTTAGTATTTGAATGAGCAGATAATTTTATAATCTTGTGGATATGAGTTACCATGTTTATCTCGACTTCATCTTCACCATCAGGATCTGTAGCTGGTTGTATAGAGCGGAAGTGCTTGCCAGCTTATTTAGGCCATACAAGTTTTAAGGGCTTTATTTTGAATTGTTTGTAGATTTTGTTTGAGTTATTGAAAAGAAGATCCTCAGACATTTATACCGTAGATAAGATGACTGTGAAAAAGTGCATAGTATAACCTTTTATTTTTTTATGGATTTTGGAATATTGTTTCCGATTCTTCCAAAGACACCTGCTATACATGGTATTTCCAATAGAAAGAAAGAGCGATAGTATACCATAAAATGTTGGTTGGGCAGTTTAATAGCTTACTATTTCATTTGTCTCAAAAAATGAAGTTAAAACAATTAAAAGAATTTATTTATTGTTAATTTTGCTTAAATCCACAAGAAAAAGACCAAAACTTCCTTTTGGCAATTAATTAATTACATTCGAAAATACACAAAACAAAAAAAAAATTGAAACAAGCCCACAAATGTCAAAGGGAAAATTGCTTCTTCATAGAATACTGTTCATAGCTTTCTATGAGCAAAGCAATATGAGGCAAGAAATTTTTTATAGAATACTATAAGTGTTACTGTTGAATAGTGGACTGTATTTTATTGGTTAATTCCTTTATTTAAAATTACAAATTAATAAATTAAAAACAAATTAAAAGTTAAACTATTTTATGTGAAAAACAAAAGAAGAATGAAATTGAAAAATTGGAAAAAAAATCAAGAAGAGAAAATTTAGTTTTAAAATATAAAAGTTTGCTAGATTGATAAGTTTAATGAAAGTGCTTTATTGAAGCAAGTAGGTATGGCTTCAACATTCCGCCCGCCTTGAGCGAACAGCGAAATTGAATTCTTCTTAGATATCTTACAAGTTTTCTGTAAAAGGGAGAAGTGGAACTATTTTAACTATAGGACGCATAAGTTCTCCGGCAGCTGTCTTGATTGATACAACACGAACTTTTCCATCAGATCCAGGATGAACATCAGTTATCCTTCCAAGCCTCCATTTTGTTGGTGGCAATTTCTCGTCTCGTAGTACGATTAAATCTCCTACATTGAAATTAGGAGCCTGGCGATTCCATTTTGAACGCTGCTGAAGATGAACCAAATATTCGTCACTCCATCTCTTCCAAAACTGCTGTCTCAAACTAGATATAAGACGCCATCTAGTCAATAAACTTCCTTTAAAGTTGTTAATAGCAGGCTCGGGAATTATTTTTAATGGCTCGCCTATTAGGTAATGTCCAGGTGTCAATGCTTGATAGCTATCTATATCTGAAGAACTAGGACAAAGTGGTCTGGAATTAACGCAGGCTTCAATTTCTGTCAAGAGCGTATAAAATTCTTCGAAAGTCAATAGATTTTCTCCCAGAATGCGACGTAAATGAAATTTGACCCGCTTAACAGCAGCTTCCCAATAACCACCCATGTGAGGGGCAGCAGGAGGGTTGAAATGCCAGACAGTACCATCATCAGCTAAGTACTTGGCCAGATGTTCATCTTTGACTGCATTATCGAGAAGAATTTTCAGTTCTTTGTCGGCACCTACGAAGTTCGTTCCATTATCACTGTAAAGCTCTTTACAATGACCACGGCGAGAGGCGAAACGTTTAAAAACAGCAATAAATGTTGATGATGATAAATCGCTTGCAAGTTCTAAATGCATCGCTCCTGTTGACATGCATATGAAAATAGAAATGTAACCTTTGACTGATTTCGACCCTCTTCCTTTGGAAAATCGAAGTAACACTGGTCCAGCAAAGTCCACCCCTGTGCGAAGAAAAGGTCTACATGCTTCTACTCGAGATCTTGGTAGGTCACCCATAAGTTGTTGCTGAATAATCGTTGTATGTCTACGGCATTTGACACACTGCATGTAAACTTTGCGCAGAATTTTACGAGCTCCAATGACCCAGAAACGACTCTGAAGAGTAACAAGCATTGCTTGAGGGCCACCATGTAATGTCATGCGGTAGTGTATGTCATCGCAAATAAGCAAAACGAGTCTTGCTGAAGAATGAAGCACGATTGGATGTTTCTGATTCGGTTGTAATGTTGATTTACTAAGTCTTCCACCAACTCTGATCAGACCTTCATTGTCCAGAAATATGTTCAGATTTAAAAGCTTGCTAAATCGGTTGATAGGTTTCTTACTTAGAAGACGTTTAATCTCATCAGCAAAGAAATGTCTTTGGGTAATTCTTATCCAGATGTTTAATGCTTCTTCTAATTCTTCAGGCTGAAGATTTGGCTTGTATTGTAGCGGCGTTACAAGTTCCTTTTTACGAATTTTAACGGCGCGTTGAATCTTTCTGATATATCTCAACATATATGCAGTTATGCGCATAAGCTTTTTTATGCTCGAGTAGCGATCAATTAATTCCCACATTACTGGTACTTCCGAATTGGTTAGCAGACTGATGGATTCCGGTCGTTGATCCAGATTTGTAGTATAGATTTGTTGAACTGGCCAAAATGATTTTTCTTTTTGAAGCCAAGTTGGACCGCCCCACCAGAGCGTATGATTGGCTAAATGATGTGGTAATACACCTCTTGTTGCACAGTCAGCAGGATTATCTGACGAAGGAATGTGGAACCAGTTTTCGGGTGTGATAACTTGTTGGATTTCTGAAACACGGTTAGCAACGAACGTACACCACCTTCCAGGCTGTTGACGAATCCATGCAAGTGCTACGGTTGAGTCCGTCCATCCATAAACGTTCCGTATATTGGATTCCATAACGCTTTTGACGTGTCCAATCAGTTGCGATAGCAGAAGAGCTCCACATAGCTCTAAGCGTGGAAGTGACAGTGTGTTAGATTTAAGTGGAGCGACCCTTGTCTTGGCAGCAATAAAACAAACAGAAATTTGTCCGTCAGGAGCAATGGATCGGGCATACACGACTGCCGCATAAACAGATTGAGAAGCATCTGCGAAACCGTGTAAATCTGTAACGGCATTGGGAATGCCTGTACCGACCCATCTAGGAACCTTGATGTCTGCGAGGCATGTGATATGGTCTCTATAGTTTAACCATTTTCGTTTTAGTTCTTGTGGCACAATCTCATCCCAATCGACTTTAGGTCTCCATAGACTTTGGAACAGCATTTTTGGAATAATTGTGCTTGGAGAAAGAAAACCTAGAGGGTCAAATAATTTCGCTGTGTCTGAAAGTAATAGACGCTTAGTTAGATTTGCTTTATCTATTTCATGAACCTCAACAGGGAATAGGAGATGATCTGATGAAGGATCCCATTGGAGACCAAGTGTTCGAACGCTATTTTTCTCAGATAAATCCAAAGATTGAATGAATTCTCGTTCATCCTCTGGAATTGAATGCATTAGTGTTGACGAGTTTGATGACCATTTTCGGAGATGAAATCCACCCTTTCTGAGGACTGTAGTTATTTCGAACTTAAGTATTTGCAAATCAGCTTCTTCAAAACATCCTGTTAGCAAATCGTCCATGTAAAAGTCACGTAGGATGATTTCGGTTGATAAAGAGTGACCTTCATCTATTGCAGCTTGTTGAAGAGATTTCACCGCAAGGTGTGAAGCCGACGCTACTCCGTAAGTCACTGTTAGTAGCCTGTAATCTTTAATATCTTCAGAAGGAGAATCACGCCAAACGATTCTTTGGTAGTCGATGTGTTTTCTATCAACGAGTACTTGACGGTACATTTTTGCTATGTCAGCGGACATAGCAAACCGGTGTGTACGGAATCTAAGCAGTGTTGTGAACAAATCTGGTTGTAGCTGAGGTCCTATCATCTGAGAATCGTTGAGTGAATATCCAGAGTTGGTACGGCAGGAGGCGTTGAAAACAACTCTGAGTTTGGTGGTGGTACTCGTATCCTTTATGACAGCTCGATGCGGCATGTAATAGTGCTCACCTAGTTTTGGAGTTTGATGTACTTCTTCCATATGACCTAGCTGAAGGAATTCATGGATGAAATCCTTGTACTGCTCGAAGAGGTGTTTGTCTTTAGCGAAAACTTTTTCCATTCGAAGGAGAGCACGAACGGCTGCATTGCGGGAGTTCCCCAACGGACACTCAGGTTTGAATGGTAGTTGGACAACGTAACGGCCATCTTTTTGACGGTAATGAGTATCTTCGAAAAACTGCTCACATAACTTTTCCTCGATAGTAAGGTGCTTGACATCAGGTAAAGACTCAACCTCCCAAGATTTAGAAACTGCTTTCGTCAAAGCAGTGTCGCTATACAAACATATTGACGAGAGTGAGCTTGTTGTTGTTGAATCATCAATTTTCCCCTGAAGAACCCAACCTAGGGTAGAATTCTGGGCGAAAGGAGTACCGGTAGGGCCTTTAATTAGCCCAGCATAGAGAAACTGTCCTAATTCATCCGATCCTAGTAAGACATCAACTGCAGCGGGTGTATGGAAATAGGGGTCAGCTAACTTTAGACCATGGATATGTGGCCAATTGAATTCTTTTATTTGTAACGGTGGAAGATTGCTTGTAATTTTGTTCAAAATTTGAGCACTGATGGTTGTTGTGAAAGTTCCATCAGCCGATGACAAAGTAAGTCGTACTTGACCTTTCGAATTTCCGGCTGCTGTAGCTCCGATTCCTTCTATCGCTGTAGTTGATGATCTTCGCTTAAGTTGCAAACGTTGGACGCAGCTCTCGCTGATAAAAGAGGCGTGAGAACCATTGTCAAAAAGTAACCTGGCTGGCTGGTATCTTTGAGAGTAGTCCATAACTCGAACCAACGCAGTTCCCAGTAAAACATGCTGCTTTGAATGCGAAGCATATGAAGGCGTGAAATTTGGGGTTGAAGTTGATTGAGATGGGGCATAAGAGATTTGCTGTCCGCTATGTAACATTGTGTGGTGGCGCAAGTGGCAGACACGGCAAGTGTTAGTGCTGGGACAATCTCTTAGGCTGTGACCCATTCTCAGACAATTAACGCATAGATTATTATTTTGCGCAAAAGATACTCGCCTTGGAACTTCTAAAGCATGAAATTTGTCACAACTATATATTTGATGCTTACCCGAGCAGAAAGGGCATATGGTTTTCTGAAATCCTTGACGTTTTTCAGTTGTTCCGATGTGAAGAGAATTGGAAGGTTTTTGTTTACTTCTTCCTTGTTGAGATTTTCCGATGAGCTGATGAGAATTAATTGCATCTAACGATCGGCATCTAGTTTCCAGAAAGTTGATGAGAGTCCCGAAGTCAGCTACTTTATTATCACATTGTGACAACTCCCATTGTTTATGGGTTTCGATGTCCAGCTTACTTATAGTTAGATGTACTAACCAGTCATCCCAATTAGTAACGGGTCTTCCAAGAGCTTTAAGGGATCTAAAATGTTCTTGAATTGCGTCGACAAGAGTTTTTATAGCTGAAGATGACTCATTTTCTATCTTTTTTAGTGCAAAAAGAGCTTGAAAATGTGAATCCACTATAATGCGTTCCGCATCGTACCGCTTCTTTAGAAGCTCCCAAACTTCTTCGTAATTGTTATTAGTAATGCGAAATCCTTTGACCACCTGAAGCGCAGGTCCTTGCAGGCTTGACAGCAAAAAATGTAGTTTTTGAGCACTAGAAAGTGAGGACTCACCGTGAATAAATGAATTAAATTGATCTTCGAAAGGTTTCCATTCCTTTGGATTCCCTTCGAAGGTTGGTAGACGCATAGGAGGAAGATGAATGTCTGCTCGAAAAGGACGTGGAAATAGGTCTGCTCTAACAGTGCTTGCTGTTGTTGCCGTTAATGCTTTTGATGCACGTGTAAAATTTGTTAAAGCTTCCCTGTACCATTGTTCTCCTTGATCCCTTTCAGGTTCCTGAGCGGCTATCGTTTTTTCTGAACATGTTGCTTCCACTGCTTCTTGAGCTTGATCGAATTTATTCCATTGCTCCTTGAGAATAGAAATACAGGAATCCAATTCAGCAGCATCCAAAGATTCAGTCTTTTTGCTATGAGACAAAGACCTTTTAATTGCATTACGAGCAGTATCACGTTTTGCGGGTGGGTTCATTGTGAAAGGATCAGCTTTTAGAAATTTCGAGAAAAGTTAGCTTGAATTATTTGAAATCACGTTATTTTAAATAATATTTGGCGTAGAAGGACCAAAAATGTTGAATAGTGGACTGTATTTTATTGGTTAATTCCTTTATTTAAAATTACAAATTAATAAATTAAAAACAAATTAAAAGTTAAACTATTTTATGTGAAAAACAAAAGAAGAATGAAATTGAAAAATTAGAAAAAAAATCAAGAAGAGAAATTTTAGTTTTAAAATATAAAAGTTTGCTAGATTGATAAGTTTAATGAAAGTGCTTTATTGAAGCAAGTAGGTATGGCTTCAACAGTTACGATGTTGGTTTAATATAATTCAGAAATGTTTATTAGTCAAAGGTTAAATACATAATAATAAATATAGTACAAAATATATATAGAGATCTATTTCACACTGCTATCAGAATGGATATTATAGAAGTGACATTTGCAAACGAATGTCATTGCCAGATACTTCCTATTTGTTTTTGGCATTGCCTCAACATCTCCCTCTTTTAATTAGACGAAGTCTTTGAGATACTCCGGACGCTTTCGTTGTCTTGTTGAGCGCCTTAGATCCATTGGATTTGATAGATTTGCTGCGGACGTTGAAGCTCCTAACGATATTGTTTTCTCAAGTCGATTATCAGGTGGTGGTACTTTCGATTGTTGCTCCTGCTGTTCTTGAGTCGGTTTCTGTACTGGCAAATTTAAATCCTCTAACAATATGTTGAGATCCGTCTTTGAATGCTGCGGGAACCTTGTCCTTAGCTGATTAGTATGCGAACGAATTACTCGCTTGTTTGATTCTTTTTACTCAGGGATAATCCTAGGCCATAAACTTTTAGAGATTGCACAATCGTTCCTGGATATCCAGGAGTTATTGTTTGCTCTTTCGTTATTAGGCCTATCTTCTTTTTGATCACTCCTATCGGGACATCTGGTCCCGTATCTAATTGGCTACTACTGTCTCTATTTGTCAATGACCCTTTCCTTGCCAGTGCATCTGCTATGTCATTCCCTTCTATATTGTTATGTCCAGGAACACAGCAGAGTTTTACTTGGTTAGTGTTGCAAATATGCAGTATGCCTCGACATTTAGCTACTGCTTTGGATGTTATAGTCTCACTGGATAATGCTTTGATAGCAGCTTGGCTGTTCACGAAGATTGTGATCTCTAAAGAGCTCAATTTATTCCTTTGGAAATTTCGGCTGCCTTTTCAATTGCATAAAAATCAACCTGAAAGTCACTACACTCATCTGGGATGGGAGTTTATATGATTCTCTAATATTAAGAGTTTCACAAAACACCCCAGCTCCTGTTCCATCTTCCATTTTTGACCCATCAGTGTAGAAAGGGATACCCTGTTCATTGAGTAGTGAGTTGGATTCCCAACCATGCCTTTCGGGTATTAAAACCGAGAATTTTTTCCTAAAATCTATTCTGGGTGGTACGTAGTCAGTGGTCACGTCAAGTCCGGAGTATCTTTGGCAGATAGACCCATGTCCATAGGTGCTGCGCTTCCAAAAGTCCATTTCCTTAAGTCGAAATACACTCTTGGCTGCTGTACACCTTATGTACTCGACCAGGGCTGGAAGGTTGACAATAATCTCCAGCCCTGCTTATGGCGTAAACCTCCTTGCCCCCGTTATTTCTATACGAGCTAATCTCTGTCCCTCTGTTCAGGTTTTTAAGATAGCTATCCTTTTCTACGGCCTTTCACCACACAATCGAACCGAACGATCGCCGTGTACATCCATTGGATGACTTGCGGTCGCATTCCCCATTGCGTCCCGAAGTTTTTTTTTGCACGTGTAAAAAGGACAAAGTGCTTTTTTCAGTCTTGCCTCCGTATTCCGTTTCCAGGTTAGCTTGGAATAAAGGATCACGCCAAGATATTTAGCTTCTTTGGAAAGTTTTAGAGGAATTTCATTTAACTTAGGAGGGATAAATTCCTCCAATTGCCTTTTCTTCGTGAACCAGAACTAGTTCGGTCTTTGCAGGGTTAACCGCAAGACCGTGTTGTGCCGCCCAAGAGGATAGTTCTTTAAGCGCAGATTTCATAATCTCCTTGATAGTGGTAAGATATTTACCCGATATCAAAATTACTATGTCGTTTGCATAGGCAACAGTTTTAATGCCCTTATTCATAAATTTTGTAAGAATTTTGTTAACAACAAGGACCCAAAGGAAAGGTGAGATTACTCCTTCCTGTGGTGTGCCTCTTGTAACCGTTTTCTCGACAATATAGTGTCTCCAAGGTGCGAGTTTAAGACTCTGCCATAGAGCATGGAATAAATCCAGTCCACAATGGCAGATTCCACTCCCACCTCTTCCAGAGTAGATTTAATGGACTCCGTTTTACCGTTATTAAACGCTCCTTCGATGTCCAAAAATGCTACTGGGGTGTGTTCTTTGTACTCGATATTTTTCTCAATATGTTAAAGGACTTCATGCAACGCAGTCTCCACTGACTTACCTTTAAGATAAGCGTGTTGGAAGTTCCACAAATAATTTGGATTGAGAAGGTCCCTAACATGCAAATCAATAATTCTCTCCGGTGTTTTGAGGAGATACGAAGAGAGGCTTATCGGTCTGTAATCTTTTGCATTCGAGTGTGTTGGTTTTCCAGCTTTTGAAATAAAGACCACTTTGACTTTTCTCCAGCTGTTAGGGACGTATCTTAGTTTAATGGAACTTTTGAAGATAACCCTAAGTCATGGGGTGATTATCTGTAAAGCACGCTGAAGTAATGCCGGAATAATCTTGGCTGGTCCAGCTGACTTAAAGGGTTCGAACGAGTTTATTGCCCACATAATCTTCTGATCTGTGATAACCTGTTCCAAGTCCGGTGCTGGTTGATCAGTGTGTAAAAATCTGATTTTATATAACCTGAGTCCTCAGGACTCTTACATCCAGGGAAATGCGTTTCCATAAAGAGCTCAAGTGTTTCCTTTCGAGTTCGACCAAGATCCAACGGGATGTTTGATATACCCCGGAATCGCGGGGTTGGATGCAAGGATCTTTTGAAGTCTATCCGCATCACTTGTGTTCTCAATAGATTCACAGTGTCTAGCCCATGAATCTTTCTTGGCGTGTATGAATTAAGTTCCGCTCTATATGAATTCCAGTCTTCATCTTATTTGCTCAGTCTGAGAGTGAGATCTAGATTTTCTTCGCTGTTTTTATTTCGAAATGTTGAATGATTGCCCTCATTACATAAAATAAGGTTAGAACAGATAATATATTCATAAAAATAGACTCACCCCTTTTGTTTATTTCCTTACCGACCCATTGAGCGTGGTGGGTGTTGGCATCACATCCCATCACCAATGGCGTCCCCCGTGCTGTGGCCATAATCCACAAGGTCGCGGACTGTCTTCGCTGGAGGGTTCTCTTCATCGTACGGCATGTACGTTGACGCCAAGACGAAGTTTCCTTCCTTGGTTTCAACGCTGATTGCCACGTTATCCTCGTTGCTGTACCTAGATACAACTTCTTATATTACCTTCTGACGTGGAGTGGACAATGTTGTAATTCTTTGACCTTAATCCCCGGACCTGATAAAGATGTGAAGGGAAGAACCCCGAGAAAAGAACCCTTCCACAGTTCGCCAATATTGGTGATTGTGTGGATTTCCGGTCCCCACAGCAAACCACCTTCACTACTTTCCGCCATCCAGCTCCATCGAATGTATAGTCATCAGAACTATCGTTTTCAGATGTTGCCATCATGACTTTGAGAATTTAGTTTACTACAAGTAACCATTTTTTGCCGTTATTTTCCCATCCGAGTTGTGCTGACTTATTATGGCTACCTGCAGATCGATTGGGATGGTGTCAAAACTGTTGGTTCTATGCTTTTTAGAACCTTCAGTCTTGGTTGCCTCCTCCGATCTTGTTCTTTTCGACGTACTTGTCTTCGACCCAGATGAGTTGCCGACCTGTACTACTTCTTTCCTTTTCAGATTCGATGTAGCAATGGTCTGCTGTTTCTTGCTGGAAGTCGCAAGCTTCGAGTTTGAACGTGTACAAGAAGTAGAGCTACTGCCAACCTGTTCCGGGTGTATCCGTTTAGGGATAAACCTAGGTGTAGCAGCATTCACTCTATCACTAACCAGCTTTTCGGCGTTCAAATGTTGAGAGGAAACGGTGGGTTCAGTGGCAGTCGCTGCCAGCTGACGTTCATAGTTTCTCACCAACTTCTTATGTTTTTTCAAAAGAGCCCTGTCTCTCGAGCTGAGAGTTGTTGGATCCTTTTTGTCCATAGCACTCACGAATCTTTTAGAGGATCTGTAGTTACTGCGTTTCCTCGAAGCTTTGAGGGGTCCAATAGGCTTCAGAGTACTCTCTTCGGAATTCGAGCAGCAATATGTTGCAGTATCTGTTTTTTTTTTGGGCAAATGTAATGAAGAGGTGGAAGAGAACGAATTGTTGATTTCGTTTATAATTTGATTAATCGTGGCAGCTACACTATAAGTCTTTAAAATATACCTATGTAGATAAATTTTTTGTTCGTTTCCGTTTCAGTTAGTTGTCGTTGGCCCTATCGGCATGCATTTTATGTTTTGAAAGGGTCGAATTTTGACCAACGGGCGATACTAGTTAATTTGAATAAATGAAAAGGAATGATAGCAGTGACGAGTTGTTTAATTAATAAAGAAAGAGACTTTATTATAATCTTATTACAATTTAAGAATCTTATTTCGATGAATATCAAATAATTCTTATTTCGATGAATATTAAATTTCCTTCCAGAAATTCAATATTTGCGCAATCTTAGCTCGGTATTGTTGTTAAAGATATAAAAAAAAAAAAAAAATGTTACAGTATGAGTAGTTTTAGATTAAAGGTATTCTTTTTGTTTCAGCCAAAACTTTCGCTCGTATACATACTTTAAAGGCTCACTTGAAAATTCATAACGATGCTAGTGAAAATGAGTCCTACCCTTGCGAGATTTGTGGAAAATATTTTACTTCGCTCCAAAATGCAAAAGTCCACAAAAAAATACACGATGAACCTCGTTCCACACATTCCTGTGTTGATTGTGGCAAGCTATATCTTTCAAAAAAATCGTTAAGCTCTCATCGAAGATTACATACAGGAAAGGCATTTAAGTGTGTTCAATGTCCAAAGATGTTCATTAATAAATCTGAATATAAAATTCATCTGCGATTTCATACACACGATTATCCATATCAATGTGAAATGTGTTGCAAGAAATTTAATGTCAAAGCTCATTTGAATGCTCACCTTAAGATGCATTTAGGTTGGAAGATTAAATGCAAAGTATGTGGAAAACTCTTTGCTAGTCGGAGAGCACACTCCGATCATGTATTCAAACACAGTGAAATGCCCTATAAATGTTATATTCTACATTGTACAAAAGGTTACCCTAGGAAATCGAAGTAAGATAAGGGTTTATATCTTCAAAGAAGTATGAGATAATCTTTCACTTTGTTTATTTTTTTTTGTAGACTGAGGGATCATCTAAAAGCTACTCATTCGATGGATATAACTATGGACGAGATTAATAAAATATATGATAAAGAGCCAAAAGTTACAATCAGAAAAAAAGTAGAATGGATCAAAGTTGGTTCTAATGAAAAGGATGCAACTGAATAGATTAGATTAGACATTAAACTATTCTGTTTATCAAAAATACAATTTAAAATAACAATTCTGGCGATTGGCATTATTATTATTATTTATGTATATAAATTAAATTGTTTTATTTCCTGAATTGAATGCAATAATTATACAAACATGATTTTTTGTGTACCCACAGTACACAAATCTCTGGCCATACACAAGCGAGCCATCAGGCCAAATGACCCCGCGCCGAGCCAAAATCCATCGCTTGTGGGGAAACTCAGATGGCTCGATGTGGCTCGATAAGTCCATCTGGATTTTCAGCAAGTCGAAAATCCACGAGCCCGAGCCATCGAGCCGCGGCTCGGCTCTATCGTGTGTGTGGAACCGGCGAGCCAAGTAGTTCTGTTTGTTTTCACAAATACAAGCGCACCACCTTCACCTAATGACAACGCACTACTTTCTTACTCTCGCACATTAAATTGCGAATTACGTTTTTTTTTTCTAAATGTATTACTTTGTCTCTTTTTGTTGGCATCTAATACCAAAACAAGAACGCATCGGTTTAAAAATAAAAAAGGCAGGTACCGGCCTTGCTGGGGTTTATGTTCAGTTTTGTTTTTTTTCTATTTTGGTTTTATTTGTCATCTTGTCCATTTTATTCGTGTATATTATAGTTAAATTTGTTTAATATTGGCCAGCTGTCATAAACTGTCAAACTGTCGAAATGGCTCTAGATCCATCGTGTATGGCACCCAAAATTGGACCTCAGCTGGACACACACGATAGAGCCATTTGACTCGGAGCCATTTGGACCGGGTCCATTTGGACATGGTCTAATTTTGGGTGCCATACACGATCGATCTATAGCCATTTCGACAGTTTGATTTCTTCCATTAGCAAATGTCAACAAAAGGAGAAAGAGACAAAGTAATACATTTAGGAAAATAACGTGCATACCTACCAAACATTATGTTCACCTTCGAAATATCGCATCTATTATTTGATATTGTTTTATAAAGTTTGTAAAAATGCTTTAGATCACAAAATATAAATCAAGCATCAAATTGCTTCGGATTTTAGTTTGGTCGCTACTATGAAAAATTACAACACATTAAAAAGTGAAAATTAAAGTCCTATTCACATGAGAGCGACCAACGAATGACAAATTTATGAATAAATGGGATTTTAAAACCTTTAATAACCTAAATTCTTCACAAAATCTAAATAAAATGATAGCAAAATAAATTAGATTCATGTTTACATACTAAAATTTTCAGTTTCAATTACTAATACAAGACAAATTTGAGAAAACAAATTGGTCGTAGCGAATTGCGATCATTCGCGACGACCAATTTCTTTTCTCCAATTTATCTTGTTTTAGTAACCATAATGAAATTTTTAGTATTAGAAAATTAATCTAGCCTTACATTTCTATCATTTTATTTACATTTTGTGAAGAATTTGGGTTAATAAATGTTTTAAATTCCCATTTATTCATTAATTCGCCATTCGTTGGTCGCTCTCATGTGAATGGGGCTTAAGTGAAATTCCACCCACATTCGAAACATGAAATTAGTTCGCGCAAATTTAATTAATTTGACGGACTGTAAAGTATTATGCACAAAATATAAGTAAACTAAACTTTCAAATAGTGCTGAACCGTAGATTAAATATTGAACCACGTTTGTACATCGCAACAAAAGCAAATATTTGACGTTTATGAATTTAAATACCTCAAATATTTGCTTTGTTGCAATGCTGATGCCCAACGCAGCTGATGCTGATGCAATTGTATCAGCAACAACGCATCGAGATTTTTCTTGATTCATGGTGGATTTACATTGATCTTCATACGAGTTCTGGAAAAAAGGGCAACGTTGAGGAGACTACCTCTGTAGTTGGCACAGGTCAGAGCATCTTCTTTCTTGTGGATGGGGCACACTATACCTAGGTTCCATTCATCGGGCATACTTTTCTCCGACCAAACTTTGGAGATAAGTTTGTGTATACCACTGATCTCTATAATACACTGGATAGTGGATTCCCTACAAAGTATAACAGTTTTTCTACTTCCAATTGAAGATGACAAGTACATAGGCAACTCAACACTTTAGGCATGTTCAGTGAGGCAACTCAACACTTAAGGTATGTTCAGTGAGGCTGAGAAGGCCAGTTCAAGTTGCTGAGATCTCAAAATTCTACTTCAACCGAAGAGAGGCAAAAACGAAAGTGGAATTTCTAAGAAAAAAAAGCAAAAGAACCATCACTTGTTTGTAAATTTGATTTTTTGTAATTTAAAATAATTATTGTAGAAGTGAATTTAAAATATTTTAGTTACAATTTTGTAAATGTTTCATTATGTTATACAGTCATACCGTTATACAAAAAAATAGGCAACTCAACATTATAACAATTCTCAAATGGCATCAAACCTTCTTGTATGGATTCGCTATCCAGTGTATTATAGAGATCAGTGGTGTATACCTACTTCCTACCAAGTCATCTCCCCCTCTACACGGATGAGTAGTGAGTCTCTCTTTGATTTTATTATTCAAAATAAAAAATACCACAGAAGTAAGGTACACGCCCACTTTCATCTATACAAATAAAATGTTGAAGGGCACAGGTTGTACCTAATGTACATACTTGAAGTTAGCTTTAACAATATTGTCCCGTTTTACCCAGGGTTCGATAGTAAAACTTATTTTCTTAAATTATCAACTTCCAACTAATTCCTTCACAAATTAAACACACTTTCTATGTTTGGTAACGTGAAATTTTCACCAAGTTTTCCACACTTGTGTTTTTTTATCTATTGGTTTTGACAGCAAAATGTGAACATTTGCAAGAAATTTCACGATACCAAACAGACTGAATATTTCACTTCAAATCGTTGTATTAATTATCAATCTCAATAGTATGCAACTAAAATTCACTTCAGAATACCTTTTAACTTCAAACTGTTCACAATCACTTTCTAAATTAAACTGTGTGTACTCGCTCAAAAGCTTTTATATTGAGCTGAATGCTTTGAGACTCGCCTTGAATATTCTGGTATAAAAGCTTTCTAGAAAGTTCTCTTCCAGTCGTCAACCCATTTCCCCTACACACTTGCACTTAATTAATTTCAAAAATTAATCTTCCGATACAATTTAACGCGATTTTAACCCAATTCGCACACGGCGTATGTGTAATAATGGGTATACAACTCACACATTCACAGTTAGGGATCTTCACACCACCCTGCTATATTGTTGTTGGATTTCACATCTATTCATCGACACAAAATTAAATTACAAATACAACAAATGGGTTTTTGCTGTGTAAAGGCTCTCCCAAACCAACGCGATTAATCGCCGCGACAATAGAAAACAATAACAACAACACGTGGTTGTCAAACAAAACAACACGTTGTTGTTATTGTTTTCTATTGTCGCGGCGATTAATCGCGTTGGTTTGGGAGAGCCTTAAAACGTACGAAATATTGACATCGTTATATTCAGTATCATTGCTTGTTATCGTCGTTAATTAGTAAGGGTAAGTTTACACCTGGATTTTCGTTAATTCCGAAAGTAGTTAAGTAGTGATTTCATCGTTACAATTTAATTTATTGGTGGAGAATGGGAGAGTATCTTCTTCGAATTCCATTTCGGATCACATATTTACATATTCTCTTTAACACTAACTGAAACCCACCTTCAAAGACTCCGAATTGTTTCCAAAATTAAAAAAAAAAAAACACATTCCATGTAAATGTATGTGGTTTTAGAGTTTTAGATTAAAGGTTATTCTTTTTGTTTCAGCCAAAACGTTCGCTAGTTTGAATACTTTAAAGGGCCATTTGAAAACTCACGAAGATGGGAGTGAAATTAAGCCCTACCCTTGCGAGATTTGCGGCAAAATGTTTAATTCGCGCCAATATGCAAAGGTCCACAGTAAAATACATGACGAATCCCGTCCCACACATACATGTGTTGATTGTGGAAAGATATACCGTTCGAAAACCTCACTAAGCCATCATCGAAGATGGCATACAGGAAAAGCATTTAAGTGTGTCCAATGTCCAAAGATGTTCATTCATAGAGCTGAATATAAAATCCATCTCCGATTTCATACCCAAGATTATCCATATCAATGTGAAATGTGTGGCAAGAATTTTAATGTTAAAGCTCATTTGAATGATCACCTAAAGGTGCATTTAGGTTGGAAGATTAAATGCGAAGTCTGTGAAAAACTATTTGCTACTCAAAAGGCATACGCCGATCATGTATTCAAACACAGTGGAATGCCCTACAAATGTTTGCATTGTACAAAAGGTTACCCTAGGAAATCAAAGTAAGAAAAGGGTTTATATTATTTCAAAGAAATATCGCATAAACTTTCTCTTTGTTTATTTTTTTTTGTAGACTAAGGGCTCATCTAAAAGCAACTCATTCGATGGATATGACAATGGACGAGATAAATAAAATATATATTAAAGTGCCAACAGTTACAATTAGAAAAAAAGTAGAATGGATAAAATTCGGTTCTAATGAAAACGATGCAAACGATAAAATTAATTGAATTATTGGCTTCAATTTTAATAAAATTTATACTATTTAAGTATATGTTGTTGAATCAAGAACAGTATCTTAACGCGACTGTATTTGTCTCCTGTATTTTAATATTCACAGCTCCAAACCAGCTTTTTAAATTATATACATGCATATTTTTAAATTTTTTATTTGAAAAGTTTGAGTTTGAAGCCTTACCTACATTGGCCAAATTTTGCAAAATTACAAAAGTAAAAATAATTTTTTCCCGCTAGCGCAGTTATTTTGTGCAAAAGAATATACACAATTTTTTTAAAACCAAAATAGTGAGAAACACTATCTCAAAATGAGTTTGAAAATTTTCACTTTTGTAATTTTTCACTTTTTTGGCTAATGTAGTTAAGGCTAAAAATAGTTAAAAACAGGATGAAAAAATTAGATGGCTTTAAATCAGCTTTATATTGTGAGTTTCGCCCGAACAACACTTCACCCGGGTTTCACCCGTAAAATATTTCATGTTCCGAAAACTCCCTGTAAGTATCCTTTGAGTTGGGTAATTTTGTATTGAAAACGAAAAGGAAGAGATTTTTTTAAAATTTTGTTTGCAGTTTTTTTTGGTTAAAATATAAACGAATTTCAGTATAAACAAAAAATACAGTTCTGCTCACTATCAAATTTTCTGCCATATAAAAGTTTTTTTTTTTTGCAAGCTTTTGCTGCGTAGGTACCCTTCAGTTGTTTAAAGCCAAATTTTTAAAAATAAAAATTTACGTACCTACACATAAGGAAAAAAAAGCCGTATTTTATTATCTACGGGTCTGGCTCGGGGTTACTTTTTAACATGTAATACAGAAACAACATTGGATCTAGGTTTCTATCAAGATCCAAAAAATAGTTCTAATCTGACGGGTAGATGGCAGTGTGACTTTTGCAAATGGTAATGTAGTGTAAAATTCAGTGTAAAGAAAAGAGACAGGTAAATACATCAAAAATAAACAAACATAGATGGTTATACAATACTAGGTGCGTTTTATTTGTAATTCATAGCTAGAGCAGCAATACAAGTTCAATAAAACGCTATATCAACTTTTATGTCCACTCTTTATTCTCTGGATGTGTTCATATCCTTCTTTGAGTGAAAAACAAACTACGTTACCGGCATTTAAGGCTCAAGTCCACACTATTTATCCACTTTTATATTCACTAATTTATCGGCACTTTTGGTTTTGTTTTAGTTTACCAAGGGAAATTTTATTGCGCTAGCTATTAAATTGCCAATAAAACGCACCTATACTGTTGTCAAATTGGATCTGTATCGTTTTATTTTTTCGGGGTGAACCATATGGATATTGGCGATAATAAAACGCACCTTATATAACACTACATTTCAGAAAATTAAAAAAACATCTCAAACGACGTTGAATTTAATTTAATATACCCACCCATATTACGGTTGTCGTTTTACGAAAACGACAGTAAAACGACACATGTTGGTAATTTTCTTAGTAAAGGCTCTCCCAAACCAACGCGATTAATCGCCGCGACAATAGAAAACAATAACAACAACGTGTTGTTTTGTTTGGGAGAGCCTTAAAAGTTTAAAAAGTGAACATTTTAAACAATTTTTTACAGTATTTACTGTTAAAATGGAATAATGAAGGATATAAAAAATATATACAGTTTTTTGTATTATTATTGAATTTAGCATTTTTGACGTTTCTCTTGGGTACACTTTTGGAATAATTTTAATTTTATTCATAAAGTAAAAAATATATGTATGTATATACATATCAGACTACACAACAAAAAAAAAACTTAACGGTACATTTTAAAAACTTACAAAATATCTCAAATGATACAAAATTTACCTAAGAAGTATAATCCTATTTAATAAAGTTGAAAGTTTGTTTGTCTGTCGGTTTGTTCCTCTTAATCTCAGAATATACCTAAATGATTGTAATGAGAATTGGAAGAGCAAGAGCTTAGGAAAAATCTTCGACTAATTTACAGAAAAAATAACTAAAATATACAAAAATGAAATGCACGACTGGATTTTTGTAAATTGTGAAATTTTCGTGAATCCATTTGCATTACCTTTTACATTGTACCCAATCTTCTTTTTTTTGTAAAAACATTTTTTTATTGTGATCAATAAATATTTTAGTCTTCCTTGTAGGATTTTTTTTAGTTTGGGGCTTATAAGAATTTGTGGCGTTTTCCTATTTTTTTTTTGACAAGGGGTCTCCATCTGAAATATTTCATAGATTACTATCTGTCAATTTTGATAGAAAGAAAGAGCGATAGTATACCATAAAATGTTGGTTGGGCGTTTTCATAGCTTACTATTTCATTTGTCTCAAAAATTTCACAGGGTAAAGTATGAAGTTAAAACAATTAAAAGAATTGATTTATTGTTAATTGTTTTAAGACCAAAACTTCCTTTTGGCACCTACAATTAATTAATTACATTCGAAAAAACACAAAATTGAAGCAAACCCACAACCTGGGTCAACCTGAAGAAGATGTTCACGAGTTTTCCTGTGCACTTGTGTGATGACTCATGATTCACGACAAATACCGAACAAGTACGAACGAGTATACCTTTCAAACGAGTTGAATGGGTTCGAATCGAATAACGTAACGAGTCAAGTGCTCGTGTTAAAAATGTTCACGATCAATGTGCTCGGATGTACTCGGCTCGTAAGATGTTTATCCGAGGTTGGTCGTTTTATTGGGCTAGCTAAGCTCTTCGGTGTGTGCATTGGTGGTTGCATATTGCCGGCTATATACAAAATTGAATTTTTCTTTTGAAGCAAAGGAATTTTATTTATTTTGTTTTTTTTATTTGAACATCAAGAACGCTGTTGTCCCACATTAAAAGAAAATAGTCATTCTTAAAAAATAAAAAACGAATTGTATGACTTAACTTGTGAGTATTTTAACTCGTGAATATCATGACTCGCGTCGCGAGCAATAGAAGCAGAACGATCGAGTATGAACGAAAATAAGGAAAAAGTGGAATTGTTTGAGCATTATTCGAATATTTTAATCTCTTGACCTACTCGGATGTATTCAAAACAAAATATATGTAAAAGTTAATCGAATTTACATCTGTTATTTTCAGAGGTGGATAAAAGTGGTGAAAGGTGAATTTAAAATCAAATAATTGATGCAGTCAGACTGCTCATTACTATTATTTTGTTTGATTTTTGGAATTGTGTCCATTTTTATTTAATTTAATCAAGTTTTTTTTACAATAAAAAGCATAAAATTCCAAAGAAATATTTTATTGCATTTATTAAAAGACTGGGTTTTATAAATGAATAATAAACAATATTTATTTAAAAGATTTTAGTTCCGTTTTTGATAAAAGATTTGATTAGAGTGATATTGAAAATTAATTTTCAGTTATAGAAAATTACAAACTTACTTAGTATATTATAGAAACAAAACAAAGTGTTATTAACTGAATAGTAACATATGTACATATTCTTAACTTTAACACTTTCCCTTGTTACTTGAAAGTTAAATTGTTGTTAAAATCTGAACTGAATTTAAATTTTTAAATATCTAGTCCCATCTTTTTGCATAAGATTTTAAGACGTGGACTTGGTAATGGCTTTGTCATAACATCTGCCAATTGATGCTCGGTTGAAATTTGTTGAACCATGATGTCTCCTTCAACTACTTTCTCTCTTATAAAGAAATGCTTGATGGCAATATGCTTGGTCCTTCGGTGAAATTCTGGATTTTGCGAAAGCCTTACTGCTGCAGAATTATCCACTTGTATAATAGGAATTTCTTTAAGTTGAAAAATGCCCTTAAATAATCTCTTCAACCAAATTGCTTCTTTAGCTGCTTCATTAGCCGCTACTATTTCTGCTTCTGTTGTCGATGTAGCTACCATCGCTTGTCTTTGGCTAAGCCAAGAAATAGCACCTCCAGCATATTTGATTACAACTCCTGAAGTTGAACGTCCTGTTTTTATACAACCCCCAAAGTCGGCATCACTAAAACATTCAAGAATTCCTTTTTGTGCATCGTGTCGATAGGTTATTCCATAATCCAGAGTTCCTGCTATATATCGAAACACTCTCTTTACTCGAGTAACATCTTCATTGGATGGATTCTCAAGTGTTCTTGAAAGAAATCCCACGCTGTAGGCTAGATCTGGTCTTGTACCTAGCATTAAGTACATCAATGCACCAACAGCTTGTCTGTATGGAAATGTCTTCTTCTCGATTTGTTCTTTCCCTGTTGTAGAAGTTTCGGTATTCCTTATCATAGGTGTTGAAATCGATTTGCATTCCGAAAAGTTAAATCTTTCCAGAATCTTCCTTGCATGTGCTGTCTGTTTAATTTTTATGTTTTTATCCTTTATCTCAATTTCTAGTCCAAGAAAATAAACAGCTTCTTTTGAGATGATTTTGAATTCTTGTTTAAGTTCGTTAATGAAAACGTCTAAGTCCTTTTTATCTGTGGCTCCAACTAAACCATCATCAACATACAAAACTAGAATAAGCTTGTTGCCATTGCGCTCTCGAATAAACAAACATGGATCAGCTTCACTTGTTTTGAATCCCAATTTCAAAATAAAACTTCCGAAACGTTTATTCCAGCACCTGGATGATTGTTTGAGCCCATATAAACTTCTTTTTAGTTTGCATACTTTGTTTGTACCATCGCTATATCCCTCTGGTTGCCTCATATATATGACTTCTTCAAGTTCTCCATACAAAAAGGCTGTTGATACGTCAAATTGTGCCAGATGCATTTCTTCACTAGCAGCAATGCTTAAAATTGACCGTATCGTCCCCAACTTTGCCACTGGACTGAACGTTTGACAGAAATCAATACCATAACGTTGGCTAAAGCCTTTTGCGACTAACCTGGCTTTATATTTGTCTATACTACCATCAGGGTTTTTCTTCAAGTTGTAAACCCACTTGCACGGTATAGCTTTTGCCCCTTTAGGTAAATCTGTTAATGTCCATGTCTGGTTTTCCTTGAGTGATGCAATTTCTCTTTCCATTGCATTTCTCCACTCTTTTCTGTTTTCATTGTTTGTTGCTTCTAAGTAACTTTCAGGATTTTCTAAAGCGCTCACGAATTCTTCCGCTGCCATAACAAAATCGTCATACTTCTTTGGTTTTGTCAATTCTGAACGATTTCGGAGACTACTTGGTGTTGATGGCTGTTGAAAATTCTCCTCTCCATTGTCAAAACTATTGTCATTGCCGGTATCGTATTCTTCATTGTAGCTATCTTCTGTATTAATTTCGTTTTCTTCTCTTTCAAATGTATTTTCAAATTGATCCTTTTCATATGTTTCTTCTTGTATATCATGCATAGGTAATTTTACTGTATTTTTACAAATTCTGGGCCTTTCTTGAAATTGCACATCTCTAGATAATATTACTATATTATCTTCCTTGATAAAAATTCTGTAGCGTTCATCACCATCATATCCAACTAGGTATCCCTTTACAGCTTTTTTATCCATTTTCTTTCTCTTTTGTATTGGTATATGCGTGAAGCAAGTAGACCCAATTATTCGAAGATGTTTTATCCTAGGTTTCTTTCCCATCCAGAGTTCGTATGGACTTATTCCATTCACTGATGACTTTCCTGTTCTATTTAAAACATATATAGCAGAATTCACTAATTCTGCCCAGATAGCTTCTGGAAATTTGATTTCCGAATTCGAATACTTGAAGGTCCTTGACATCTCTATAATAGTTCGATTCTCTCGTTCACTTCCACCATTTTGCTGAGGTGTATAAGGTGCAGTTAGTCTTTGTACGATTCCATTGTCTCGAAGCATCTTTTTGATTTCAGCATTGTCGAACTCACCACCATTGTCACTTAACAGTTCTTTTATTGTGTGACCCAATCCTTTTGCATGAGCAAGTACTTCTCTTAAAGCGTCCTTAACATCCGACTTATGCTCAATGGCAAATCCATAGCGAAATTTTGTGTAACTATCTTTAAACACAACTAAATATCGCTTTTTCTTGAAGGATGCACTGAATGGTCCACAAACATCAGTTGACAGTAGCTCTCCTGGTTGAGTTGTTTTCCTTCGAGTTCCAAATGGCAATCGATGCATCTTTCCATAAATACATGGCTCACAAATATTGTTATCTAATTTGACTTTTATACCCATTTCTCTTTCTAGCTTTTCTTTAATATGTCTTTTGTCTTGATGTCCCCATCTTTCATGGTAAAGCTGTAGTGTTTGATTTTCGGCAATTGCAACGTTTACACCAGATCTTTTAGTGCTGATAATTGCTGTTATTGCTGCTTTATACAACGAACCGTTCGCCTTCCGATGACCACATAGTTACGTTTTTCCCTCTACTTGCAGCCAGCATTTTGTTACCGATGACTTGAATACACTATTCTCGTTTCTGTCCTGTGCTGCTAAAACCGAGAATAGATTTCTAGAAACATTAGGTACATACCAAACATCCCTTAGTGTTATTTCCATTTCTCTGTTGTTGACTCGTGATTTCACTAGGATATTTCCTTTTCCAATAGCATTTAAGGTTTCTTTTCCAGCTGCTTGAATACTGCACGGGCTTTCAAATTCTTTGAATTCGTAGAAGTAATCTGCTGAATTTGTGACATGTCTTGTCGCTCCATTGTCGATCCACCAGTCATTCGAATTTGCTTCATATGAATAGACTTCGTTGCAGACTGAAACAAGCGAAGCATTCACATCTATTGAATTGCTCTGGGTGGCACATGTTGATTTATTTCTATTTGGACGTCCGTCAGATATCCACTTTCTGCAATCCCGCAGCCAATGACCTTTTTTCTTACAGTAATTGCAAGTATCTTGATTTCTTGACCAGTTGTTCTTGATTTTTCTTTGATCTTTCTTGTCGTTTCTTGCTACTAGCGCCTCTGGAGAACCATCTTCCCTGTCTGAAGATTTCTGAAAGTTCCTCTCAAACATGCATAGCTGTGCTGTTAATTCGTCAAAATTTTTCTCGCACTTCATCTTGTATTCTGCCTTTTGAGGATCTGTGGCAGTCGCAAGTAATGGTTTAGGCTTTACTAATTTTCCATCGATGACATCAACAGCTCCTTCATGATAATCTAGAAGATCTCGCATTTTCCTCTTCCATATTGGCCAATCTGTTTCACCATTCAAGAGTTTTACATGCTTGACTAGATCCATCTTCTAATTATCTTTTATGATTTTCTTATCACCAAAAAACAAAGCTTAAATTCTTTCAAAATTGTTATATTATTATTTATAAACCAGCTGCTGGTCCCATAACCTATTGCATTTATTAAAAGACTGGGTTTTATAAATGAATAATAAACAATATTTATTTAAAAGATTTTAGTTCCGTTTTTGATAAAAGATTTGATTAGAGTGATATTGAAAATTAATTTTCAGTTATAGAAAATTACAAACTTACTTAGTATATTATAGAAACAAAACAAAGTGTTATTAACTGAATAGTAACATATGTACATATTCTTAACTTTAACATATTTTACTATATGATAAACGGGTTTTTCTCTTAATCGGGTTTCAGTAAAGCGGAGTTATTCGTAAATGCATTTTGTTGAAATATAAGTTAAACTGTTTAAATAAGCTGGCTTAAATGTACTATTATTAATATGTAATGCCCTTTGAAACTATATTTATTGAGTAGCTTAAGATTACAGGTTATTCTTTTTGTTTCAGCTAAAACATTCGCTAGAATATATACTTTGAAGGTCCACTTGAAAACTCACGAACATGAGAACAAAAAAGAGTCCTACCCTTGCCAGATTTGCGGAAAAATTTTTTATTCGCGCAAAAATGAAAGGGCCCACAAAAAAGTACATGACGAATCTCGTAACGCATATCCATGTCTTGATTGTGGCAAAATATACCTTTCAAAAGCATCGCTAGACTACCATCGAAGATGGCATACAGGGAAGGGATTTAAGTGTGTTCAATGTCCAAAGATGTTCATTCATAAAGCTGAATATAAAATTCATCTTCGATTTCATACACACGACTATCCATATCAATGTGAAATGTGTAATAAGAAGTTCATTGCCAAAGGTCATCTGAACACTCACTTAAAAATGCATTTAGGTTTGAAGATTAAATGCAATGAATGTGGAAAATTATTTGCTACTCGACAAGCACATATGGAACATTTATTCAAGCATAGTGAAATGCCCTATAAATGTTTGCATTGCACAAAAGGCTATCCTACGAAAACAAAGTAAGACAAGGGTTTATTTTTTGAAGGAATGATCACATTTTTCACTCTGTTAATTTTTTTTGTAGGCTAAGGAATCATCTTAAAACAACTCATTCGATGGACATGACTATGGACGAGATCAATAAAATATATGTTAAAGAGCCAACAGTTAGAAAGAGAAAAAAAGTTGAATGGGTTAAAGATGATTCTAATGAAAACGGTTCATTTGTTTCAGTTGAAAAATAAGCTCTGATTGTAGCCAATAATTTAATTTACTACTAATTCATTACCTACAACAAAATGTAATTTATACTTACGTACATAGCAGTTCGTAATTGTGAAAAGCAAATAAATAAATATTTGAGGAAACTGCAAACATGGCAATATTGTCATTTAGGATATTTATTTCAATTTATTTCATAGCAAGAAAATATGTAATAGATAGATTATAATACTACCGTGTTAACTCGAAATGACGTATCTACATTTTTGACATTTTGAGATAAATGCGTTTTCCTATTTTTATCTGTAACTTTTTTGTCTTTCATATTTTGACAAAATAATAAGTAGAGAAGTTATATTTTTTGACCAAAAATGTATTTGCTTATATTGAATACAAACGTAGGTTTTGGTAATTACGTCATTTTGTCTTAAGCTTTTCGTGTAGTTACGGCATTTAAGTTTAATTATTGTCTATGGGCCCTACCAATAATCAAATTTAGTTAGGACTTAAATATTGCAGTGAAATTAACCATAACGTTATGGATCCTAAATAAATAACCATACATTATATTCTCAATTTATTGGAGTCAATTCGATATATGGTTCATTATTTACCATGCACGGTTTATTATTTAGAGCCCATTCCACTATGGTGCATTTTACTGAAATATTTAAGTCGTAACTAAATTTGATTATTGGTAGGGCCCAATATGTGTACATATTTATATACATTAGGGCCTTATCGGACAGCTTCTAAATTAAAAGTATATGCCCTTAAAAAAAATACATTGACCAAACAAATTTTGACCGAGGTCATCATCCTGTGCCTCTTAGGCCATGGTAGGAAGGTAGGCAGAAATATTTACATCAGGGACACTGAAAACCAAAAAACTTCGATAAAGTCAAGAAAATGACTTTTAACACAAACTGGGTTTACAAATGAGAATAAGCCCCTGTCAAAGCACATTTTAAAAAATATTTCAACCCTAAGGCATTTGTTACATTCGGAGATACAGGGGTGGCCGGTATTGCCCTCTGGCCGGCATTGCACTACTTGTCTCTCCTAGAGGTCTGCATGAATGTATTCATTTGATCTATTCAAATCATTGCACTAGTAATGTATTTATTTGTACTATGTAATGTAATTTGTTATACTAAAAGAATTGTAAAATGTAGTACGAGCCTTAAGCTATCTCATCCATGCTACCTTGCGGCCATCGCATGAACCATTCGAAAAAAAAATCACCACCAACTTCAAGTGGAATAGATTCAAATTATAAAACGCTGATTCTAAACCAAAGAAACTGAATACCAAGAAATGAATCCTTCGTACGTTTCACCCTCCAAAACCCATTTGTTTACATTGTTGTATTTGTAATTTAATTTTGTGTCAATGAATACATGTGAAATCCAACAACAATATAGTAGGGTGAATTTCTTGCTGCTGTTGCCTTGAACTGTACCTACTGGCACCTGCAATCATCGATGCTGTTGGATGTTGGACCTGCATTTTCTGGAAGAGACGATTTCCATCATTTTTAGGGTTCTTTTTGGCCAGAGGTTAGCTCTCAACACAACTTGCAATCCTTTAGCGGCAAAAATATCGACAACAATTAAAATTTTATAAAATAAAAAATGCCTTTTGACTTGACAGTTGTTTTTGTTGCAATAATCACTGTGGTGAACTTGTGGTGAATATTCTAAAAAGGGATGTGTTCGTATAGTTGTTAAGGTAACCATATGCTTACACCAGAAGCATTTGCGTATTGTAAATTATTTCTTTTTCGATTGGGATTACTCAAGGAATAACTTTTTGAAAGCCAATAAAAGGCCTTCCACGCTATCCGGATATGGACATAGAGTGGATTTTGGTTTATATTTTTCTGTTTTTATTTTTGTGTGCCGGTTCGACCATTATTATTGTGGATATGATGAAGGACATAATTATGTGTTTGCTTCTTTACAAAGCTAATATCTAAATTAAATTCAATTAAATAAAGAGTTTTATAATAAAAAAGAACCTACTTATATAATATTTATATATAAAACATTTTACACACTAACATACTTAATTTGTACCCAATATAAAAATTAAAAAAACGAAAACTATAATTGACGTAACTTATGTCCTTTTCGATTGGATTTTCAGAGTGTTTCACTCTTTTTTGATTCCAATGGAGTGTTGTTATTGTTGTTTACGTTCGTCGCGCCGAATAATTGCGTTGGTTTGGGAGAGTCTTAACATGTTGTATTTTATCCAAACTTATAAAAATTAAAAATACACACTCGATATAATTTGCTCATTTCGAATTCCTTTCAACAAAAAATTCTATTTGTTTAGAAGAAAAAGTTCATTTTTCTGGACAAATTTCCTACACAAAATATTTGGAATGAAAATGTTTGGCTTTAACTATATTCATTCAATACTTTTTGGAAAAAGTGGAAAAGTGAGAAGTG
Organism: Epistrophella euchroma; assembly: GCA_947049315.1. Classification (NCBI taxonomy): domain Eukaryota; kingdom Metazoa; phylum Arthropoda; class Insecta; order Diptera; family Syrphidae; genus Epistrophella; species Epistrophella euchroma. Next base: position 107,481,266 of record OX346247.1, on the reverse strand, counting down.
CATGCGAAAAATCGTACTAAAATTGTATTATTTCTTTCATTTCAGGTTAATTTTCAGGTCGAGTGCCTTTTTTCGTAAGTAGTCTAGAGGAGCATGTTTTTGTTTTTCACTTTTCTACATTTTGCCTTTTTTTGAAAAAACTATTGAATGTACATAGCTCTCACAGATTTTATTAAACTATTGTCGAATTCCTTTCAACAGAAAATTCGATTTGTTTAGAAGAACAAGCCAATTTTTCTGGACAAATTCCCTGTATTGAAAAAAAAAAAAAAAGGATTCTGTTTGGAAAAAAATCTACATAATTGAATTATTTATTTATTATTGTCAATATAAATTTTTGTTGGCAATGTCCTTTTAATAAATCTTAAAATCATCCATGTTCCTACATTAATTTTAACTAAATGAAATAGGGGTATGTGAGCACTTAAAATTCATTTCCGATCTGTTTATACTTCTTGAACATAGTCATGAGATTTTCAAAATAACCGCCATTTTGGTGGTGGATTTAGCCCAGCTGTCTATGTGTGCAATAAATGAGTGGTGGATTTAGCCCAACTGTCTATGTGTGCGCGTTTCAGCTTGTAGGCAAATCCGGATGACAGCCAAGATTCATATCTTGGTATTCAGTGTCTTTGTTCTAAACCAACCTCCGTTGAGAGAGGACGCCTGAGAAAAAACCTAAGCAATAAATTTATTTTTATAAACTAAAGTTTAATAAAGTATTTTTTTCTTTTGAAATTCGACCATTATACACTATTTCAGCATTCTAAACTCACAACATATTTCAGCAATTGTACTCACAATAGGGTACATACAAAAGGAAACAAAACGAGTACAACTTTCATTCTAAGCCAAAAAAAAAACTGCAAACAATTTTTGAAACATGTTTTTCCTGTCGCATATATTTAGAACAAACTTTGATCTTTCCTTGATTTTTTTTCAAAAATTATTGAAGAGAACTTTATTTAAAAACATTATAAAAGAATGCATTTTCAGTTTCATTCTATTTTAACTGATTCCCATTTAACAACTAAATCTATAAAATATAAAATAAAAATAAAAATCTATAAATAAAACTAAATCTTCAACAAAATAAATGCTTCACAACTGTCACTTTGATAGTTTATTCGTTACCGGAACTCGCCCCATCAAAAAACCTAGAGCTACTTCAGGGCGAGTTCGGGAATCAGGGCGACCCCAGGCCTAAAAAAAAAGGAAATATGATTGTCAGGGTGAGTTCAGGATTTTCAAAAAACTCTTTGTGGCGATCCTAGGGTGACTTCAGGGCTCAAGAAACAAACCTAGCCTCTTACTATTTATACGTGATCAATTAACCTCACACATAACATGGCTCTTCTTTTTGTTTCAGCTAAAACTTTTACTCGTATATATACTTTAAGAGATCATTTGAAAACCCACGATCAAAATGGTCAAAATGAGGCCTACCCTTGTGATATTTGCGGCAAGATTTCTCCATCGCGCCAATGTGCCCGGATTCACAGAAAAATACATGACGAATCTCGTCGCACATATACATGTATTGATTGTGGCAAGATTTACCTTTCATCATCATCACTAGGCCTACACCGAAGATGGCATACCGGAAAAGCATTTAAGTGTGTCCAATGTCCAAAGATGTTCGTTACTAAGCCTGAATATAAAATTCACCTACGATTTCATACACGCGACTATCCATATCAATGTGAAATGTGTGACAAGAAGTTCAATGCCAAAGGTCATCTAAATAGTCACTTAAAAATGCATTTAGGTTGGAAAATTAAATGTAATGTATGCGGAAAACTCTTTGCCACTCGACCGGCATACTCCGATCATGTATTCAAACACAGTGAAATGCCCTACAAATGTTTTAATTGCACAAAAGGTTACCCTACGAAGTCAAAGTAAGATGAGTTAGAAATTTAAAGATAACTATTTTAGATAAATAACATTTCACTTTTTACAGATTAAGGTATCATCTTAAAGCAACTCATTCGATGGATATGACTATGGACGAAATAAAGGAAATATATGTTAAACAACCAACAGTTACAAAAAGAGAAAAGGTAGAATGGATCAAAGTTGAATCCAATGAAAAAGATTCAAATTTTTCGGATGAAAATACAATTTAATTAATAAATTGTTAGTTAAAATAAATTTTCTTAATAAGTTTCATAAATTAATAGTAGCGTCATTTTATCATTGCTTATGTCCCTCACCAATCATCATATACTGAAACGAGGCAAAAGGAGGGGGTTAGGTATTGGGAGAAGGGAGGCGGGACGGCGAAGGAAAAGGCCGGGTGCTAGGAATTCGGGGCACAAGTACCGGAAAAGGAGGAGATGGGAGGAGAAAAGGGGTTGGGATGGAATAATCGCTGCGCGAGCCGTGGCATGCTCGCTACGCGCGACTAAGCTCGTCGGTGTTGGGGGGGGGGGGGGGGGGGTCTTGCCCGCGCAGCAAGATCTCACCTCTTTCAAAATAAACATGCCAAATCAAAATTAATTCGCTACCACCACTTCATTCACCACACTTCAGGGCGCTGTTGGTGACTGAACAGCCTGGCCATAGTCCCTCCTTGCCTGGAATCCAGTCGGCCTTTCAATTCGGATTCCCCAATGTCGGATCTACTCCTTTAGGATTCCCACCAAGTCATACCTTACCGTCGGGCTTTAGCCTGCCCTACCGCACCCCCTGTAAATTCGCTTACCACGGCATTGGGCTTTTTTAAGCCCAATAAAACACTTTGTTTTCAATGGCATTGACGTGATTTACAATGTTTATTCAATATTTTATATCTCTCATAATCGGTCTTTCGACCCGGGAAACTTACAGCTAGAAATATATTTGTAATTTTTATTTGAGCTCCTAACAAAAATGAGTTTGTGTAGAAAACAATATTTCGGTACTAAACTTAAGCTAATCTAAAGGTTACACTTACCACCTAGGAAAGTAAATGGCAAATAAATATTATACGATAAATGCTAATGGAAGTAACAAATGATAAAAGAATATAGAATTAAAAAGTATATAATATAAAAGGGATATGCATTCACAAATGTATGAATTGTTGTGAAAACGATTACAAGAATTCCGTTGCGACAAGTTGGGGATAACTCTGATTCGCTAACGATGCAAACAATGGCTTTTAATTACTTTTTGATTCATCAGTAAGAAAAAACTATCGTACCGACTCCAAAAACTCGCATGAATTCGGGCGAGAGTGCAATTCCGATTTGTTAAAAATTTTAATTAGGTTCTCCCCAATACCCTCGTATCAATCTAGTCGGCGACTCGTATCCCGCCGTTACTGAAAATTTAACCCCGGAATCCTACCTAACAGAGAGGTCTTTGCTAGTTGTTCTATAACGGGGGAGGCAAAATGTTGCAAACAAAAAGAGGGTCACGAGGAACCTACTTCCGAGACAAAGATGTCCAAACGGTAACACTATTAGTAAATAGGTACTTTTCGTCTAGATCCGTGGCCTATTTTTGGATTCCAACTACGCTAGTCTTTTCTTGCTTTTCCTTTTTGCCCTGGCCAAGGTTTAAATACAATAATTACAATATTTCAACAAAAACCTAAAAAAAAATATCACGCCAATTTTTAAAATAACAAATTCGACACTACAAATATCGCCTGCTACTGCTGGTGACGTCTTTAACGGCCCGTCACGGGCGCTGCTCCTATTCTTTTGTAAAATCTCGAACTTTTAGATTTGAAATCCAGGGGTGAATCTTTTACAACGCTATGTCTCAGGGAAAGAAAATGGTTTCTTTTGATAGAATTTTACTTGGGTAGCCCGGGAATTGCACGGGCTTTTCCGGGTGACCACGTAGCCCGGAAGGTATCACGGCTTAGATGTGCGGTTTTCTGATGCTGCTCTGATTGTTATTGATGCAGCTGCCTTCGGTGCGCTTTTGGGCCTTTGATAGAAATTCTTCTGATGGACTTTTCTCTAACGAGCCAGTTCCTACGACCTCCACTATATCCCAAAAACGATCGGGGCAGTCGCACACGAGATAAATAAAGCTGAATGAAAAGTAAGTACATATACATGAACCTGGTTTAATTGTAGTAGTGTTTTTCAATTTGACTTTTGCGCTTTTAAATTTGTGTTTTTATTTTTGGTTTTTTTTTTTGCCGGAGCGCTTTAATATGAAACGAACGTTACTACGACACGGCTTCCAAAATATAATGAAATGCGCATGACAACCGTTTTTTGTTTTACCTAGAAACAAACAACTTGTGTTTGTATTAGTAGTTCAACTTTATGTTATTCCGCTCACAACAAGGAATTATTTTGCCCTTCAATTTGCCCAGGTTGAATTGCTCTCGTGTGCGATAGCCCAATCATTTTGATGATTCTCGATTTTCCATCCCAATCTCAATCTCAATCATTTCAAATTTCAAAACTCTCGATATTCGACATCAAAAAAAATTCAAGCACAGTAATGGTGGATTTACATGTATCTTCATGCGAGTTCTGCAAAAAATAAGAGATACAAAATATAAAATGTATGTTTGTTGGATAGAGAGAGAAGAACAAAATGCAGAGATCTTGATTATAAGAACGCAGATGAAGATTATAGCGAAGACGAACATGTTCATCTTCATAGTGGTGCTCTTTCACACATTCGGTTTTTTGGTATGACTCTATCCCGCTCTACTTTTCTTGATGTTTGCAGATGAAGATACATGTAAATCCATCATAAGGCCCATCGCCCACTAGGCAAATTTTTGTTGCTAGCCCCAGCAACTTTTTGTTGCTCCCAATCCAATTACATTAGCTTATGGGAGAGCGCCCACTAGGCAACTTTTTGTTGCTTACCCTCGCTCACAGGGCAACTTTTTGTTGCCGGCATCCTTATGTGTAAAAAATATGATATCAAAATAGCGTTTCCGCTTGTCATTGTGGATGCCAAAATGGCGTGCATTTCCTTTTTACCCTTTGTCATTTTAGCAAATTTTTGGAAATGGAATGTGCTTTCTTTTTTTTCAACAATGTGAGTACACATAATAATAAATAATATTTTTAGTTGCGCAACAAAAAGTTGCCTAGTGGGCGATGGCAAGCAACTTTTGTTGCTCTTTGTTGCCGGCAACTCCGAGCAACAAAAAGTTGCGTAACTAAAAGTTGCCTAATGGGCGATGGGCCTAATCTTTCCAATCTTAACAGGGCCTTCACATGACTCTTGAGTCATGACTCTTTTCGAAATTTAATGAGTGGGAGTGAGAAAAGAGTTCGGATTTCACCGTCGCACTCATTGAATTTCAAAAAGGGTCATGACTCTTGTGAGTCCATGTGTAATAAGCTGACCAGTTTGTAGATTTGTTTGATTTTGAAAAAATAACCATTTCGAAGTCGAATGAAACACACACACACACTCAACTCTTTTTTTTTCATAAAAATCGATTTGTCATCATAATTTGTTGTTATACTTTGTCTCTCAAGCACTTTATCTTATTTCTTATCACAAGTGCGGCTAAAAAAATATTTTGGATTATAAAACGCCTATTCAAATAAAAAAAAGGAGTCTTCGTATTAATTAATATCTTCCAACTTAAAAAATGGCTATGACATACCAATATCAACAGGGACTAGAAGATTTTCGGGCGCCACCGCCATTGGTAAAAAAAAGTTAATGTACAAGCATTTTATCAAAAAAGTGTTTCTTCATTAAATTTATTGCAAGTAATTGCACGTGAGTTCCCAATAATAATTTTTCTTTTTTTTATATATACAGCCACCTATGTCGCCATGCCCCATTCCAGACATATCGGATGATCAATTGGTTTCGATTTCTGTCCGAGATCTTAATCGAATGCTCAAAATGCGTGGCCTTACCCGAGAGGAGATTGTTCGCATGAAGCAACGACGAAGAACATTAAAAAACCGTGGGTATGCTGCGAGTTGTCGCATCAAACGAATTGAGCAGAAGGACACACTGGAGTCGGAGAAAACCAATGAGTGGCAAGAACTCGAACGCTTGCACCAGGACAACGAGTCCAATAATCGGGACATTATCAATTGGAGAAACAAGTACTACGCCCTTCTGCAATTTGCTGCCCAACATAACATTCCTGTTCCTATAGAGCTTCAGACTTGCTAAATTTTTATTTATATTTTCATTCCAATTAGAACTAAGTAGGATGTGTAAAAATCTTTTGTGTGATTAGTTATTATTGTTTAGTTTTTGTTTCTTCGTCCCTAAGATTATTTTTTAGTTAACTGAGAGTTTGCGTATAGAGATTTTTGGTAAGGAGGAAAGATTTCCGTAATATACTTGTGTCTACAAGAGCTGCTTTGTGAGAATTACCCGACTCTAATCCATGGCTGGAATATCTGTTCTGCTAAATGCCAGGAACTGCGTATATAAATAGTACAATTTTTGTGAAATTAAGCATTAAATATAATATATACAAACATAATTACAATATCTTGAAATACATGAAGCTGTAAACAAAATTCAGTTGTTTTCTTTGAACTTGATAGTAGATCGCTTTTCAGTTTTCACTTTATATCTGAGATAGTTATCACTTAAATCAGCTGGTTGAATGGGAGCTTGAATCATTTAATCATTCTTATAGGATTCGAAGGGAATCGTTTTCAATTCAACACCTCATTTTCCAGGCACTTTAATTTTGCTTAATTATATAACAGAAGGAACAGTACTTCCATGTACATAGGTATACATTTTAAACGTCGAATTACGATTTTAACAGAAGAGAAAAATAAATAGTATAATGCGCCATGCAATTTCATTTTGCAAAATAGTCCAAAAAATTTGTCGTCCTTACATGATACAATAAACCGTCGAAGCGGTTCTCTCCGGTTTCCTACGCATCGGAGACATTTTCTTTCGAGGTAGTTCTGCAATCAGAAAAATGTCTCCGATTCGTTCCGAAGGTTACCTCGATAGGGCCGAATAACTCACGTCGGGAGGAAAAGTATTCAGATTAAAGATTAAAAAGTCTCACTTTCAAAAATAGAAAACAAATTTTGATACATAGCTACAAAAAAATCGAGAACTTTTGAAGTGATCTAGTGCTAGAATAGATTGTAGGCCTAGTCGATTGAAAGGTAACCTGTAACCAACACCAATTTTTCACGTTTTTGAAAGCTTGAAGACCGTTTTTGGCAACAGTTTGCATTCAGCCATCGAGTATTTTTAGTAGACAAACGAGAGAGCATTGTAATCAGCCTTATCACGAATTCCATCGTAATCGGAAACTTGTAACGAATCCCGAAAAAAACTATCACAGAATCCATCGTATTGAAAAATCTCAACCAAATTGCCGTTACGAACGGATTCGGTGATACGAACGGGCGTGGTATCCGCCCACTTTCTTAGAATTGCTATCATTTATATGGAGCACTTCTGGTTGTTATAGAATGATGCAATTTGGCAGAGTGCTAGGCCTCACAATGAGTGCAAAGGAAAAAATTAAAAATTTGAGATTTATCATTCAGGGGGTGTGACACCCACTCACTTCAAAATCACAGTACACATATAGAGATATGTGTACTGTGCTTCAAAATAGCTATCAATTACATACATAAATATGGACCACTCTTAGTTGTTGTAGAATGATGAAATTCAGTAGAGCGGTAGGGCTTGCAACGTGTACACAGCAAAATATCGTAAATTTGAGGTTTTCCATATAGGGAGCGTGGTATCTGCCCACTTCCTCAAAACTGTTTTCTAACTGTTGTAGAATGATGAAATTTGGTATAGCGGTAGGGCTTGCCGTGTGTATTTCGAAAATTCCCCGTATTTTGAACATTCATGTAATGTCATTCACAGCTTTAATTTTCACATATTTGAAATAATGTTCGGGTGAATCTCACAAAAAGGCTGATTCAAATTGTATGGAGCACTTCATACTTTTGTAGAATAATGAAATTTTGTAGAACGGTAAGGCTTGCAGTGCATGCAAAGACAAAATTTGAGATTTGGATATCAGGAGGCGTGGCATCCACACCCACTTTCTTATAACTATTTCTGATTGTTGTAGAATGATGAAATTTTGCCTTCATGATTCGAAAGAGTGCCAGTAAAATAACCGAAAATAGTGTCCTCAAATTTTCTGTGTCATCATTTGTTGCTGAGATATTGGTGACCAAATTCAAAACTCTCTTTTTCATTCAAGATATTCTTCCGGAAACAAAATTATAGAACTACAAAAAAAAGATGAATTAAAGCTAAATAAACAAGTTATCGAACCATTACATTTAATTGACTCAAAAAAAAAAAAATCAAAGAAATTGACGCTTTTCAAAAAGAAAAAAAAAAGAAAATTTTGTATCGACTGCTGTTTCTTATAGTTGCGCAATAAGCGTACGTTAAAAAATTCAAAATCACTTCTTATTTGAAAAAAATAAAAACTTGATCTTAGATTGGTTACAAAAAATTGGTAAAAAATGGGGAAAGTTTTTTAAAGACAAATCCAATACGTATTGCCTGAAAATAAAGTTCATATCCATAATTTCAGCTTACTTACTTAATTCTACCAATTTCTTAGAATTTGGTATGGATAAGTTATGATGCTCTGAAAGGTAATGACCGGGTTTTTTTTTTTTGGATTTGTTGCAAGTTTCCCATTAATTCGGATTTTTAATAGGGCAGAGAATTGCTATCGGGCCACCAACTTATTTTTTTTTTTAATTTTTATTTAATCTAAAAATGTTACAAAAATAATTATCTAGTCTTCTTCTAATTGGTCATCAACAATTTCTTCCAATATTTCCTCTTCAATTCTCTCGTCACCTATGGGCTCATTTTTAATTTTGTCTGTTGTTATCAACCGATCAAAATCTTCATTTTCTTCGACATGATGGACAGTTTTTAAATGTCTTTTTATTCTATAATTAAAGAGAATACAATATAATAATATAAAATTTAATAATAAAATAACAAAAATATTTATCTTACTTAAATTTGGTCGGGAAACCCTTATCACAAAGTAAACAATTAAACGGCATAATTGTGTGCTGAAACGAATGATTCCTTAATCCTGACTTATTAATGAACTCCTTGTCACAGACTTCGCATTTGTATACAAAACCCTGATGCCTTTTCTTATGGTAATTTAAATGACTTACAATTGCAAAGCGTTTGTCACAAAGCGGACATTCGTACGGGAAATTTCCCGTATGGAATCGCAAATGAACGGCCAAATCCGTTTTACGAACAAATTTCTTTTCACAATACATACAGTCCATTGTTTCACCACGATGCATTTGCATGTGAAGCTTGAGGTTGATCTTTTGCAAAAATTGTTTATCACACAATTCGCACTTAAAGTGCTTTCGATCCCAATGCGTACGTGCGTGAACCTTAAACGTTCGTTCGGTAAGAAACTTCTTTTTGCATTGTTCGCATTCAAAATTCCTCTGACGATTCTCCTTGTGTGTTTCGCTATGTATATGAAGACCGGCTGAGGTTTTAAATGTTCGCGCTGCACAAGACAAATCATAGTAATATTTTTAACAGTTGTTTTTGTATTACGAGTATGTTGTTTGCAATTTTACTTACGACAGGCTGAACAAAGGAATGTTGTGTTTATGTGTTCTCTTCTTTTATGTGAGCGCATTAAACAGCTTTGTACCAATATTCCACATATGTTGCATTCCAGATAGGACGTATCATGCTTGCGCTTTATATGATCGCTGAGTGCGTACTTGAATGTAAAGCGATTAAAGCAAATTTGACAACAAAATCCAGCGCTCTCTGAAAGACAAAAAGCAATTAATTTTGATGGGATCGAACTAGTTTCATAGCTGATAGTGCCATTTTACATATTTATTGTAATCGCTTAATGCATGCTTTAGGATAAAGCGATAAAAGTAAATTTAACAACAAAATCCTGCGCTGTTTAAAGACAATTAAAAACGGAATCAATTTCATTGGGGTCTGATGATTTTGATGCTTGTTATCGTCACCAAATCCAACCATCACATCAACATAACTTTTGTTCGGTAACTTACTAAAATTGTCTATTCCTACCAGTTTTAGTCCAAAGTACATATACAAAAAATAAAATTGGACCAAAACTGGCAGTTATCGAATCCTTCTTCTAGATCGAGTGCGCGGAAGACAAACTGGCGCTGCGCGTCAAGAAATGCAAAATAAATCATTCTAGCATCGTCTTTCTGTCGAGAAAAGTTGGCCATCCAATTCGCTAAAGTGGAACATGAATTTGGAGTACGCCAACTTTTCAACTTGTGGCAATAGTAACAACATAAAAAAACATACGAGCGAGTGCTCAAAGGATTTTTGCATTAAATTCAAATAAGCTGTGTTTAGACACTATTCTAGGTTCTAAAGTACATGCAAATGTACATATCGTCGTCGTTCTATGAAAACTCCCTAAGTCCATTTTTTTAAATTTTGTAACATTGACATTTGTTATGGAATTTTACTAACAATAACTTGAAAATTTTTAAGTTTGATAAATTTTATATTTAGAATAAATGTAGCAAAAGAGTTGGGTACTTTTTACAAAAGTTTAATTTTGGTATTTAATTAACTATGCCGTGTTTATGAAAGGTTCTTCAGTTTCTTAAGAAATGGACTTAGGGAGTTTTCAAAGAACGACAACGATATGTATTTAATGTCGCTTTCCATTTGGCAAAAAATAATTTTTGTATATTTTCTTTTAATACCCCAACCCAAAAAAATTGTTTTTTTAATCTAAGTCAAAAATTGTAAACATCGATTTCAAGTAAGCAATCTCAACTGCATCGCTAACCTTAATTTAAAGACTGCTCTGTTTCATTCATTCACAGACGAAGCGAAATATCTGGGTCTTATTTTAGATAAAAAGTTAAGTTGGAAACCTAACATTCAGGAAAGAGTTAGAAAAGCCACAGTGGCACTCTTCTCATGCAAAAAAGCCATTGGGAAAAAATGGGGTCTCCAACCCCGCATTACTCATTGGCTCTATACATCAGTAATCAGACTTATTCTAACATACGGTGTGGTGGTATGGTAGACCGCTCTAGATAAAACAACGTATTGTGATAAATTGAGTAAGGTTCAACGTTCAGTATGTATGTGCATGAGCGGAGCACTTCGTACGACTCCTTCAGCTGCACTAGACATTCTGTTCCATCTCTCACCTCTCGACATCTTTGGCAAACAGACGGCTGCAAACACAGCCATTCGTCTTACGGCCTCGTTGCAGTGGATCAATAACGCAATTGGTCACTCCATTATTCTGAACTCATTCGGATCAATTCCCAGTAACATCGACTACACCATCCCAAAGTTACAGTTTGATAAAAACTTCCAGGTAACCATCCCCTCCAGATCCAGCTGGGAGGATTCGGCATTGTTGAATAATGAATCTATTGATTTCTTCACTGACGGATCAAAAAATAGTGACGGGGTTGGTGGAGGTGTATACTCAAACAGACTCAATCTAAGTCTCTCTTTTCGCCTTCCCAATCACTGTAGCATATTCCAGGCAGAACTATTGGCGATAAAAGAAGTCCTATCTTGGCTTAAGAAAAACGTGATATCAAACACGGATATCCGCATATTTTCAGATAGCCAAGCAGCCATTAAATCACTGGACTCTGTCTCTACCAACTCAATAACAGCCTTCAATTGTCGATCATCTCTCATGGAGATGGCACAGCAGTTTAAAATTCACCTTTGTTGGGTGCCGGGCCATAGAGACATTCCAGGAAATTGTATGGCCGACGAACTCGCCAAAGAAGGAACAATGCTAACTATTTTACCAGACAGGTTAAATATAGGCACTCCTATCGCTACATGTAAACTAATGCTGAAGCAGGATGCTATACAGAAAACAAACCTCAGGTGGAACAACATCACCACCTGTTCGGCGACGAAACAGATTTGGCCAACACTGAATCTGAAGCGCTCTAAATGTTTGATAGCTTTAAGTAGATCACATATCTGCTCCATAATAGGTGTCATAACAGGACACTGTCTTATAGGCAAGCACGCAACGCGGCTTGGTGTTTACTCTAATGACTTTTGCAGAAGCTGCATGGACGAAGAAGAAGAGGAATCGATTCCTCACCTTCTTTGCACATGCCCTGCTTTATCTCAAAGACGCAGACTCCATCTTGGAGACTTCTACTACAATGATCCTAGTGATCTGGCAAATATAGATATAAATAATCTCGTTCGCTTCGTAAGAAGCTCCAAGTGGTTCAACGACTAGTGAGGAAGTCCCCTAGATTCAATGTGGTATCACAATGGACCAAAGTATGGTCTAAGTGAGTCGGCTCTTGGTGGCTACCACGTCAACCTAACCTAACCTTCATTCATGACCATTCTTGTGTCTTGACGACGAACAACTTTACCTTCTTTTCTTCGGTTTATATAAATTTTTGTGTGATTTTACCTAAATAGAAATGACTATTGTGTAGCGCAGTAGTTAGTTATTAGGTGAGTTATGAGGCAAGTTATACATACATATGTAGTTACTTCCACTCAACGATATTTAAGAAATTTTACCAAAACATATATAGCACATTAGCATCCATCGCCTGTACGATTTTGACCTTTTTGAAACTACCCTTTATAAAGTTTGCTTAAATGGATCATAAATCTAAATCATTACTAACATTAAATTAGTTCCTATTTTATTATCAAAAAAATTTACTTTTATGAAGCAAATCGCTGAGACTATCGATTTGAAATGTCAAATAACTTCAGAATTAGCCAGTTCAGGTTTCTCAATATCTCTGAGATTTCAGAGACCTGAGCTAGTTTCTTTAGGCTGGAGTTATAGCTATTTCACGGTTGCTAAGCCGATCATCAGACTTCTTCAGTGGTGCTTAGTCTATGTATGCTTAAATTTATTTGAAAAACTCTTGCCGAAACTGGGGCTTGAACCATAGACCAAGTGTCTCTGGGGCTAATGCAATGCACTACGAACTGCGATACGATCATGTTCATCCAAGTGAAGGCTAGTAAAAATGCTAGTTGTTTTAATTGCAGTTGTCAAACATTAAAACCTTCACATAATCATATGGCCTTCGGTAACGCAGTGTGTATCAAAACGAATACATTTTTCATTAAAAATTGTTACATACATCAAATGAATTGGGTGAACAAAAAAAATATACTTACCATGATCCTGCTCACCATGTTTTTTGATATCATCTAAGTTAGCGAAATATTGGCTGCACAGATTGCATTTTAACTTGGCTACAGACACTTGCTCCTCTTCAATATTCTTCTCTTCATTGAAATCATCTATTGAGACGACCTCATCGTAAGCTTGAATTTCTGGTTCCGATACATTTGTGTTACTTTCGGAAACTTCTTCTGCCACATCGTACTTAATTTCGGCTTGCGAACTTATGACGACCTCCTCTTCCACCTTAAATTTAAAAATAAACTTCATCTTAAGATAGTTTTAAGCGCAAAATACCTACTATTTCTTCGTCTTCCATTGGTATATAGAAAATATCCTCCTCTTTCTCGAGGGTTTCAAATGTTTTGAAGTCTATTTCATCGTGTTTGATGTCAGTTATATTCCCTTGTTCGTGTTTGCCTTCATTACTTATGTGTGCTGTTAGTAATTCATAAGACATCCTGGCTCTTGTTATAAAATCATAGGCAGCACACAAATCATTAGAGCATGTAGAACATAGATGCTTGGGTTGATCATCGTCAATTTGGATATCTAATTGGGTACACGCCTTGAAACATTCGAAGTATGTTTTGGATTCATCATCTAGATCGCTTAATATGAAGGCCTCCATTTCTATATATTCGTCCGAGGATTTAAGACAAACTCGACAGACAGGTAATTCTAAAGCGTACTCTTCCATGACTGAGCTTTGGTTTTATTTAATTTATGTTCAATTATGAAACATTTTACTTTTTAAATAACTATAGAAAAACAATAAACGAAACGTCGCATCCGACTCCGACTCTCAACTAAAAACACACACCCAAAGAGAGTACATGAATCCTCTGCTGTCATTCCGGTTTGCCAACAAGCTACAGCAATAGAGATCTCTACCAAATTGTCAGTTTCAAATGACAGCAAAAACTTGGCACAATGACAGATGAAATTGGAAAGAAAAAAATAAGGAGCGCTAATTTTAATTACAAAAATCTTGCTATTTTGTGCAATAAAAAGATTAAAATATCTTATATAAAGTATAAACACATTTTTACTTGCATCTTTTCTATAAAAAAAGGAAAAAAACAATTCGAAATATTTATTTGCCTCCAAAATAAACCAAACAAATGGCTGCCACTTAAATGTCATTGTGCCGAGAATTTTAGTTTGACATTTAAATATGAACGAGACAGAGATATATTGCTGTTTGTTAAAAAGCCCTATCAACTGACACATAAACTTTTCAAAGTGTGTGTGTGAAAAACCACGTAAAACGCACCATATAAGCAGCTCCTCAGTTCAACTCCCCGTTAAATTGTTGTTGCAATTCTCATGTATTCATCAAGGCGCACCGAAATTACAAAAACAACTATTTAATTAAATGAATTTTGGAGGGTGAAACGTACGAAGGATTCATAACTTTATATTCAGTATTTTTGCACACACCAGACACAGGAAGGAGCGGTATGGTCGATTTACATGTATCTTCATGCGAGTTCTGCAAAAAATAAGTCTGGATTTACATTGTTCAACTTTTCCCATAAGTTTTTTTCCAGAAATCGGGTAAAATGATCATATTGTCCGATTTTTCCAATGAGAATTTCTGTTGTTGCACTCTTCGGTCTTATTGCTTTCCTCTTCATTTTTCATTAAGATTTACTAACACCATCAAATAAACGGCACATGTATACTAAACACACACAAGAAACTGGAAAGGAGGTGAAAGAGAACCAAAACAGGCTGGAAAAATCGTATGAGTTTTCGAGGAACAACCGATTTGTTTCATCCCCCTCACTTCTTACGCCGCTCACCCAGGAACAATCGATCGGAACTGGAAAAGTTGAACAATGTAAATGCAGACTAAGTCTGGATTTACATTGTTCAACTTTTCCCATAAGTTTTTTCCAGAAATCGGGTGAAATGTTCATATTGTCCGATTTTTCCCATGAGAATTTCTGTTGTTGCACTCTTTGGTCTTATTGCTTTCCTCTTCATTTTTCATTAAGATTTACTCACACCATCAAATAAACGGCACATGTATACTAAACACACACAAGAAACTGGAAAGGAGGTGAAAGAGAACCAAAATAGGCTGGAAAAATCGTATGAGTTTTCGAGGAACAACCGATTTGTTTCATCCCCCTCACTTCTTACGCCGCTCACCCAGGAACTGGAAAAGTTGAACAATGTAAATGCAGACTAAGTCTGGATTTACATTGTTCAACTTTTCCCATAAGTTTTTTCCAGAAATCGGGTGAAATGTTCATATTGTCCGATTTTTCCAATGAGAATTTCTGTTGTTGCACTCTTCGGTCTTATTGCTTTCCTCTTCATTTTTCATTAAGATTTACTCACACCATCAAATAAACGGCAGATGTATACTAAACACACACAAGAAACTGGAAAGGAGGTGAAAGAGAACCAAAATAGGCTGGAAAAATCGTATGAGTTTTCGAGGAACAACCGATTTGTTTCATCCCCCTCACTTCTTACGCCGCTCACCCAGGAACAATCGATCGGAACTGGAAAAGTTGAACAATGTAAATGCAGACTAAGTCTGCATTTACATTGTTCAACTTTTCCAGTTCCGGACTAAGTCTGCATTTACATTGTTCAACTTTTCCAGTTCCGATCGATTGTTCCTGGGTGAGCGGCGTAAGAAGTGAGGGGGATGAAATAAATCGGTTGTTCCTCGAAAACTCATACGATTTTTCCAGCCTATTTTGGTTCTCTTTCACCTCTTTCCAGTTTCTTGTGTGTGTTTAGTATACATGTGCCGTTTATTTGATGGTGTGAGTAAATCTTAATGAAAAATGAAGAGGAAAGCAATAAGACCGAAGAGTGCAACAACAGAAATTCTCATTGGAAAAATCGGACAATATGAACATTTCACCCGATTTCTGGAAAAAACTTATGGGAAAAGTTGAACAATGTAAATCCAGACTAAGGGATACAAAATATAAAATGTATGTTTGTTGGATAGAGAGGGAAGAACAAAATGCAGAGATCTTGATTATAGGAACGCAGACGAAGATTATAGCGAAGACGAACATGTTCATCTTCATAGTGGTGCTCTTTCACACATTCGGTTTTTTTGGTATGACTCTATCCCGCTCTACTTTTCTTGATGTTTGCGGATGAAGATACATGTAAATCCATCTTAATTTGTGCTAAAAAACTTGGGTTGAGGGTTTTACATGAGAGACACCCATCTCAACAGCGTTTTAATTCAAGCCTAGTATACAGTTCCTCCTCGAAAAAAAATACATGTACTTCTTATGGGAGCGATTTTATCGCAAACAAATTTTTTCTGCTGAAAAGTTTTTTTTATTGAACTGTGAACTATCCCCAGAAATAAAAAATTATACTTACCACGATTGTTTTTCGCGCAAAACAATGTCAGTGACATTGTTTTGTGCAAAAAAATATAGTTTGTGCTTACACGGTGCCTCAAGAGTTATGACTCTTTATGAACCTAAATGAGTATGAAAGAGACAAAATATCAGATAGTCATGACTCTTGAGGCACCGTGTAATATTCGACTAAAAACAATTTTGTTTCACCACAGATATTTTTTTTCCGGAAAAAAAGATTTTTTATTTTACCACAATAGTTTTTTTTATTCAAAAGAACTGTATACTAGGCTTCAACTAAGGCCGTGTGCGAATTCGTTTAAAATTGCGATTAAATTTTATCCGACATTAAAATTTGACAATTCTACGTACAGATTCACCTCAATAGTGTCAAAAATTAATCTTTGGATAAAAATTAACGCGATTTTAACCGAATTCACACACGGCCTAATAATCTAATGAACGAAAAACGAGTCGTACATCTGACCCTAGTCCCCTTTCACACAAGGCAACTGAGTTTCCAGCAACAATTAGTTCAAAACGAATTGAAATAAAACATACTCCATTAATATCAAAAAATACCATAGAAGAAAGGGCGATAACGCTGCAATTTGTTCAACCTCTGCAATTTCGTCTACCCCGGCCACCACATACGTCCCTCGCCATAGTTTTTCGAAATCGCAAGAGAATTTCGCAGCGTGTAAAAGCAGTCTAAAAGAAAAATAAAGCAAATCTCCGGGTTTTTGTTGCTTGCGTGTAAAAGGTACAATAGATAGTTATACTATGTTTCCACCGAAGGTTTATCTCAGTTTAGGTTATATAAATCTATTTGGTGTTTCCACCGCACAAAAAGATTAAAAAGGAGATTTATTTTGACAGTATGCATATGTTGTTTCACTTTTTCTAATGGAGTTGGAGTGAGGCAGAAATATTCATGTATATCCCCTTTCCAATGAATGCATTCAGTGTGAGAAAATATAGGCCAGTTCGAGTTTTGTAACTATTGGACCTATGAAGATTTAACAAGATTTGTTTCAAATCTTCGCGATTTAGGAAATAAATTTGTATGGTAAATCTTCGGGATTTGGAGAAGATTTAGGTAAATCTACTTAAATCTCGGTTTTGTGGTCGGTGGAAACGTAGTATTAGGAGATTAAATAAACGTCAAACAAAACTCCAACACCGGTATCTTCGTGTGAAAGGGGACTAATCAAACTCGAGTCCGTTCAAGCTCATTTCAACTCGATGCAGGTTTATAGAGGGTCAAAGCGAGCTTCAAGCTTGCTATACCACATGGAAACGTGGTAACTGAACTTCAAAGTCAAAATTGGTCAAAACGACGTATCTGTCAAAAATAGAAACGAACCAAAGAAAGAAGTGTTATCAAGCTTTTTGCAATACAAAATTCGGATTTCCTTGTATTTTTATGTTTACTAAAGAAAATGTCCTTATTTCCTGCGTACGCTAATACAACCACAAAACAAGAATGTGAGCTAACTAAAAAAGTTTTGCCGACCACCTCTTCTAACTCCAAATGGCTTGAAAATTCAAGCTTTAATAAATTAGAATCGGAAATTCTCTCCAATATTGTCACTACGAAAGATACTCCAAACTGTCCAGCAAATACGCCAGAAGAAATTTCAAAAGAATCCAAATATGACAACGAAATTAAAAAGAAATGCAAACGTTCCCCGAAACCACAACCGGCGGCTTTTGAATTCAACGGCGATGAAGAATACTACATTGATAAAAAAGGTGCCACTCAATATCGTACTGTAAAAACTCTGCATAAACCAGCCTGTCCAAAGTATCGGCTACATTACCATCGGACATACGGTGTGGAGAGTCATCGGAGTTCTATCAGACATTTCAAAAGATATTTCAAATCTGAAATGTGCCGAGAGAGTCGCATCAAAGAATCTACAACTGACTGCCTCCTGGAAGAAAACACTTTCACACAAGCGACAACTGATCTGAATCGTAAGATTGCACAGAATCCAAGTGAAGATTCTCACTGGGTTGACTTGGTTCATCTTCAAGATCAGAATCCCTACAAATGGTCGAAGACATTTCTTTCAGAGAAAAAGCTAGACATTTTGCAGCGTGCTCTCTTTCATCACCTCGGAAATGAAACCCTCTACAGATTGTACGTGGATATAGCAAATGCAAGTTATCCTTCATTTGAGGTGAGTAAGATGATAGATAAACTTGTCAGCAAAGATCCTTACAACTACGTCCTATGGACGGCTCAAATTCTAACCACCCAATGTACTATGGCCCGTTGTATTGTTCCCGATGTCTTAAAAATCTATGAGCAGTGCATGCAAAAGATGCACAGGAAACTGCAAGACGATAGTGTTATGTTGAGACTCTTCAATAACTGTGCTCTGTTCTTGAGGCAGTCGGGTCTCAACGAACTCTTCTTCGCTCTGATTTTACTTGCTCTAGAACTAAATGTTTCTCCCGACAAATTTTCATCCTTGAAACCACTTGAAAAAGACCAGCAGACATTGATTGAGTACGAAGAACTGGTTCTGCAGTCTGGCCTGCCGATGAATGAGATTTGGCTACGTATTGAAAAACTACGACAGAGCTTCAACTTTCTCCCGTGCCCGGAAAACACCCAATGCAGTGACCCTCAAAGGATTGTCTTTAATGAAGACATCTGCTACTATATTTATCCCCTGCAACAAAGAGAAAATTCTTTCTATATGATACTAATAATATTGCGATTGTTAAAGATACCCTTAGTTAACAGCAGTTCTCTGCGGAGTAGGTTCAATACGCAAGTAGAAAACATTGGCGACACAGATGCAATGGAAGATGTATTAGTCGTGCTGCTTAACAACTACAAATGTTCGCAGGATAAATTCCTTGATTTTAACGAAGTTATCTATGAATTGTCTAAAGAAGTTTGCGTTTGCCCAACATTCATGAACAATACCATCGGCTATGAAATCTATGTGAAGACAATTAACGAAATTCTCTTAACCTGCGCTAAGTGCTTTGAAGAGATTGACGAACGAAAGAGAATCTTATTCATTTCGGTTTGGCTTCGATTTGAGAGGATCTTGCTCATCCTCCAGAAGTTGGCAAACAAACTAGATGCGGAATATAAAAAGAACTTGCGTTCTAAAGTGAAGACTCTCTTTAAAAAAGAACAGAATCGAAACGTTTTAAACTTTTATACCGAATACGCCTTGCTAGAGTACGAATTAGGAGATCTCAAAACTTGTGAGGTTATTTTTGCACAAATCCTTACTGGCAACGATCATAATAATGTTAATTCGGATTTGTCTAATGCTTATGTATGTTATGTGAATATTTTAATAAAAGAACATCAATTTGAAAAGGCTTTGAAGGTCCTGATGTGTTATTCATTATCTCTGCCTCTGGATACATCCTTGGAATCGAGCTATAATTTTACAGCTGTTCGGAAACAATCAGGTTTAAAAAAGCTGTCCGATCGACTCGACTTATTGGTCGACATAGAAAAGAATGTAAAAATAATGGAACTTGAGCAATATTTTTTCTCCGATTTTCTTTTGAATCTTCTCAGTATGAAAACATGGTACCTTTACATTTTGGGTAATAAATTAGAAGCGATGGCTTATTTGGAAATAATGCTGCGGAATTTTTCCGAAAACAATGAACGACATAAATTCGTACGGGAACAAGTTTACGAGCTATTGATTTCGCTAATGCAGTGTGATAGTTCGACGTGTATGGTATCCAACGTACTCATCTTTGATAAGATCGCCCAAGCAATGGACGAATTTCCTGACAATTTATTTTTTCTCCAATCTTGTTCTGTGATGCACAGCCAGCCGTGGTTTAAAATACGAGGTGTTATTCAGCGATCTAACTCAATACTGTCGATAATATTCCTTATAACCGTGGCCAGGATCAGATGTAAGCGATCGAATAGATATTTTGATGCTGATGTAACTCCCTGGGATGAAGAACATAACGAGAGCACTTATAAAAATAGAATATTGAATTTGCTTAAATCATTGGAGGGCACAACGGTATTTCAGAGAAATGCGTTGTATTGGAGATTCTATATGCGATGCTTGTCAGATAGTCGGACGCCTTTTGAAATGACCAAGAAGTGCCTTCTAGCCGCTTTGGATGATTGTCCATGGAATAAAGCTATTTATTTGGATGGAGCTATATTTGTTCCACAAGAATTATCACATTTGCAAGACTTATTGATTGAAAAACAGTTGAGAGTTTGTGCATTGCCCGAAGAGCTGGAGATACTGCGTAACAATGATGTGCAGATATAATTCTTTAAACATAACCGAAGATAGGTTATTAACGTTAGTAAAAATATGTATTAATATTAACATTTGTTTTATAATAACTATAATGTACATAATAATTTGTTTTTAATTATATAATAATTTTAAAGATAAAAAACATTTTTTACTATTATTTGTTTCACCATTTGATGTTCTTAGGACGTCTTGTGCAAATAAGGCAATGCGTTGAGACACACACCGGATTTTTGGCTGTTGCTTTTAAAATAATCAATCCTAGTTTCTTGCGCTCTCAATCTGTTTGATACCTTAATTAGACACACGCCGGGTTTTTGGCTGTTTTTTTTTTTTTTAAATCAATCCTGGTTTCTTAGAGAGCACAATCTGTTTGACACCATAATTATGACGTATGAAAACTCAATCAAATTGAACAGGAAGGGGTCATTTTTTGACCAAAGCAATCTATAGGTTTTTGTTCACCACCTCCCCCAATCAATAGTCAGCCAATAATATTGACATATTAAATATGGGTCTAGTTGTTTATTGTATTAACATACACATGTTTAGGCCTTCGAAAGCCAGTCTTTGGAATTATTATCGGAAACATTATATCAAATTCATCTACCGTTACAGCGTCTTTGTGTACTCCCATCAAGTGTTGTTTCATTCTGAACACAAAAAAACAAGAAATTTATTTTTTAATAAAACACAAAACGATCCATACTCACCCGGATCGTGATGTTTGCCCAACACTGCACAACGGGCAGTTATAGGGATATCCATCATGTGTATATTTATGCTTTCTAAGTCCCGTTTGTGATTTAAATATCTGCTTGCACCTATTGCAATCGTATGTTGTCTTGGTGTGTTTCGACCTTACATGATCAGTTAAATTGCTCTTAGACACATAGCATTTATCACATTGGTCGCACTTGTATGGAAAATCATTCAAATGATACCGCATATGAATGTCTAGCTGTGGCTTACGCACAAATGTTCGATCACAATGCGAACATTTAAATCGATTGTTTATGTTGTGTTTTCTTCGATGTTCATGTAACAGTGATGGGAAGGAAAAGAATAGGCCACAGTCTTCGCATTGGTGTTTTCTACGTTCAGACAAGTGTTTAGCTTTGATGTGGTTTCTTAACGTGAATGGCCTCAGACAGATTTTTCCACATATTTGGCAGGTATATTGGTTGTGGTCTTTAAAGTGTGTATAAGAGTGCTGCTTCACACCAATCTTCGTTGGAAATGTTTCTTCTTTACAAAAATTAAAAATTAAAAAAAGAAATAAACTATTACAAATTCCATCACAATCAAAATGTTTGCAGAATTAAAATAATATTTGCAATTCTTCAATAGAAATGGATTTTGAAGTTTTAAGGGATTTCTTACGTTCGATTACGTGCATTATTTGATAATATGGGAAACTAATAATAATATTGAGCTTACCACAAAGAGTACAATTGTATACGCTACTATGTATTTTTGTCGAGTGAGTTGCCAAATGTTTTTCCATATTTGATTTACGTATAATTCTTCGGCAATGTTGACACTTCTTGTATTCCTGCCCAATTTCAACCATTTTGTGAGTGTATTGTTTATGAAAATTAAGGCTTCTTTTTGTTTGGAAAGCACAAGAGCAAATGCTACAAATGTGATCATTCTTTTCTAATAAATAAATAAATAAAATGAAATCAAATATTAACGAACGAATATGAATTATTTTATTAAAGGAAGAGACTAGAGAAAAAAGAAAATGCCAATTTATAACAGTCTTTCGCCATAAAAATAGGGTATCCATTAAGGCGCTTCGCGCGTTTTGAATTTTAATTTCTAAGGTTATTTCCTTTGTCTTTGGCCCTATACCTCAGCTCAAAGTTTCGAGTTTTTGCAAAAGGATGTATTTTCATTAAAGTCAAAAACTTTGAGTAGAGGTAAAAGGGCTAATGCTTTATGCAAACTATATGTCAAATTATTCTAATCATTTAAATGCAATAAACTGGAGGTATTCGGAACTGATACAACAACTTGTTTTACTTGTGATACAGGTACTATATGGTAAGTTTTGGATTCGTACAAAAAATCGAACTCGAGATAAAAATCAAACTTGACATTACGATAATACAGAACACGAAAAAAGTGGGTCCCGCAATTCCGTCTGTCCTCGGCCTACAACCTAAACAAATGAAGCGATTTTTTCAAACTTGGAGCATAAGATTTTTGGGTGATTCCTTAGAGGGGAAATCGAGATTTTTTTTAGCTCTTAAGATAACAGTACTTGTCATGCAACCGTTTTTAAAAAGGTTATTTATTTCCGAACGGCTCTAACGATTTTTTTTTTTAATTTATTTATTTTATGTGTACTAATGGTGATATGGTCTGCATATTTTCTCGTTAACCGCTCAACTGATATCCTTAAAAAAATTTAGTCTGAAGGTCCAATCAAGTGTTAAATATTTTTTGAATTTTTAAAAAAAAGTTTAATTTTTTTTTTTTTTTTTTTTTGAAAATTCATTTTTTTGAAGACGGGCTGCTGTTGAATTGTTTTGAAAATATGGTTTTATTTGTATGTTATTATATTTTTAAAAATGGCATACAAATTTTATATAGGTTACAAAATTAGTTTTTAAGAAAACCGCTCCAACGATTTTAAAATTTTTTTTGCATAAATTATTCAAGAATTGAGATGGAATTCTTCATTCTGAGATTAAAACATTTTAAGTACTTGTTTAATAAATTCAAAGGACGTTTCATGCGTTTTTTCCATATTTAAATTTTCATTCTCCAATTTATTAAAAAATTTACACTCAATCTTTTGTGACTTTTATATGGTCGCAAATTGTTTAAGCAAATGATTCGAAAACAGGAATAACTTATCAATTTTTAGTTTCAAAAATATTTAAAAGGCTTTTAAATATGTACATGATGTATTTAAAGAAAGCCTTTTAAATAGGGTATAACTCATAATATGTACATACTCAATTTTTAAAAGCAGTTCAATTATAACAGATTGGCTAAAAAAAGGAAAGATCTAAGCAATTTTAACTAACCAAAAAAGAAATTCAAAATGCAGTTACCGGAAAAATTATAAAAAAGCAAAAAATATGATTCGTAGTGCTTTGATAGGATTTGGTCATTTTCATGTCAGTTCTGTCATTCTTGTGAAAAAGAAAACTTTTAAAAATAATAAAACTGCGTGGGCCACTGGCTTGAAATGCTTCATAATGCAGAATAACAAAAAGAAATGTTTAAATATTTTTTTTTTTATTAGTAAATGTCTATTTCGAGGTCCAAAATATTAATGTTTTGATTTTATATTGACCCATATAAGAGCCACTGGCCTGAATGATATCTCAACCTCACACGATCAATGTTCATTGACAATAATTTTTGAGAATATTTTTTGTCAATAAATATTGATGAAAGATTGCCTCCACACGCATCAATGATTTATTGACAATAATTCAAAAAAGTCCTTCGGAATTCGGAAGAATTAAGACGTAAATTACACATTACTCTTATTGACTTTTATTTATGTATAATTATTTTTTTGCCTTCAAGTACACAACACAACATCACCATTGAGAAAAAACTTTGATACTGTTATAAAATATCAAAGTATTGATGAAAACCAAATTTATTTTTATTCTCATCAATGTGGTCAATGTTCATTGAAAATGACATTGAAGACAAACGATCAATATTCAGCGAATAATGACTTGTTCAAAGAATATTGTCAATAAACGTTGATCGTGTAGAGGGCACTATAGGGTTTAAAATATTACCAATCATAAATTAGTTTTCTTCCGATAACCTAACAACACTACATGTCCATTTTGGGTAAGTGTCACTAAGGCGATCCACCAAGGGTATTTTTGTATTTTCAACTGAAGACACTATTAGTAGATATTTTTTCGCTGTGGTTTTTGTAAGCATTTCGCTGGGTGACCACGGAAAATGTTTGTTTTGCATTAAAAGCGTACTATTTACGCAAAACACCCTGTATGTTCAAGTAAAAAAATAATCATGTTTTA
This sequence comes from Epistrophella euchroma, assembly GCA_947049315.1. NCBI lineage: Eukaryota > Metazoa > Arthropoda > Insecta > Diptera > Syrphidae > Epistrophella > Epistrophella euchroma. Next base: position 107,456,494 of record OX346247.1, on the reverse strand, counting down.
AAATAAAACTATTTTTAAAACAATAAAACACATCTAGTAATTTAATAAAAACTGAGAGCTTTTCGGTAATAGCTACATATATGAGCTATATTTATCCATTAGATTAGGTCAGTGTAGTTTGTCAAAACATAGGTACATATTTATGTATATAGGTATACTGTTAAACAAATACCTAACTATTACTAACCGAACTATGGATTGCCAGCCGAACGCGCCTATTATAACTTAAAATTTTATCTTTCCTTACCAGTGGCTTTGTTTTTATGATTCTGGTTTAAGGACTCGTGAATGATTTCCATATGCGATTGTAATTCTTTCTTTTCCAAAAGTTTGTTGCAGTGAATGCACTGAGTGAGCTTACTTTCGTGTGAATTTAACTCTAGTTGCTCTAAACCTTTTTCTTTTATTTCACATGGCAACCCAAATTCGTTGGCAAACCATATAGCTGATTCACTATCTCTTCTATGGCTTTCACCGTCTAATCCGTCCACTTCCGTAACGAGGATCTGTGTTTCTTGCTAAATAAACAGAGACCAGTTACTTAATAACAAATCAAAACATTTGTCTACCTCACTTAGCAGTTCCTCTTTTTCGAAAGACACATCATGATCGTACACCGAATCATATCCACATTCTTCTACGAGATCCTCCATCTTGACTTGGCCATCGAAAGTTGACTAAATCAAATAATACTTTGTCAAAAATTTTAACCAAATAGAAAATAATCACTCAATTACTGAAATGTTGGGAACAGCATTTTCTGACATGTCTTCTGACTTGTATTTATAGATCTCGTCATGATCATCATTTTCCTTAAAGCTATCCGATTCTTGATTTGAAAAGTAAATCTCATCAATTTGTTTTTCATCGTCGTTGTTATTCTCATGGACAAGAAACTTTGAACTTTCTTCCGTGAATATTTTTACTTTCTTTAAAGCATAGTTTGCATGTTTTATGCGTTTCAGAAATAGATAAGCATTGAGAAGATCTTTCCCACATGTTGCACAGAAATTTGTTGTCACATTTTGGTGCGTTGAATCCTTATCATCTGCAATCAGTTCATGGAATCCTTCAGAAAAAGTTATCTCTCTGCCATTAACAACGCAAAGAGTAGCTTCAAACTCGATGTATTCCATGGAAATGTCCAAGCAGACTCTACATATTGGCAATGAAGATTTAAGCTTCGTAATGAGTTCTTCAGTATCTGATAAATCTTCCATATCTAGGAAAAAAAATTGTGATCTACGGTGATTCGGGAAGCGTCGCAAAAACCGTAGGGACAAGGGCAACGGACCGGACAAAGCTTGAAATGACTGCGGCTGCAGCTCCGTATGCGGCTACGTTCCGTTGTGTTCGTGTATTCAATAGTTTGACAGCTATTCCAGCTCCAGCTCGAGTTGGATCAGAGTCGGATTTTCGACCCAAGTTTCTCGTTCATGGATTTGAGAGCTCAATAAATTGAAATGGTGTTGAGATGACATATGGTGTTTTTCAAGTTAACTCCTCAAACCAGGTTTTTTAGCAAAAAAATTTTGACTCGACTCCACTCGTGAAGTGAAATCGAGTCGGTAATACTACGTTTTCACTGCAAGTTAATCTCCTTTAGATTTCATAAATCCCAAATAGTGTTTTCACCAGAAAAAAAATTTAAAAAATAAATTAATTTTGACAGAACCCTTCAAAATGCAGATGGTGGGTCATTTTTCTTATGAAGTGAAAGTGAGATGGCAAGTTTGCTTTAGCAGCTTGTATTGCGCTGAATAGGGGAATACCTATGAAGATTTAAATGAGATTTATTTTAAATCTTGATTTGAGGAGATTAAAATTTGTATGGTAAATCACGGGATTTGTGAAGAGATTTGTTGTAAATCTACCTAAATCTCGGTTTAGTGGTCGGTGAAAACGTAGTATAAAGCTCATTTCAACTTGATGCAGGTATACAAAGGGTCTAAGTGAGCTTCAAGCTCGCTTAAATACGAAATGGAAACGTAGTATATATTCTGTATCTTTGGTTCAACCCTTGACGTATTATATATACGTCCATGGTTCAACCCATGTCCACCGAACGCTTGCTTAAAAATCGCAAAAATATTGCAGCATACAGCCTCTGGCTGAACAGAATTCAGACGGAACTGGGGCTGGAGCTGGAATAGCTGTCAAAATATTGAATACACGCAAATGTTGCGAACACAACGGAACGTAGCCGCATACGGAGTTGAAATGGTGTTGATATGACATGGTGTCTCAAATTTACTACGTTTATATTCAGCACCGAGAGCTCGAGTTGGATTTGTGTCGGATTTTCGACCCAGGTTTTTCCTTCACAGATTTGAGAGCTCGATATTGAGTTGAATTAAAATGGTGTCGAGATGACATATGTTGTTTCTCAAGTTAACTCCTAAACCCAGGTTTTTTAGCACTAATTTCGACTCGACTCCGCTCCTGAAGTGCATTCGAGTCGGTTCAAGCTCATTTCAACTCAATGCAGGTATACAAAGGGTCTAAGTGAGCTTCAAGCTTGCTTAAATACCACATGGAAACGTAGTAATTAACTCCTCAACCTAGGTTTTTTACACGCCGACTACACAGACAGTAAGTCCCCTATCACACGTAGATACTAGTTGCTGGTGATTTTTTTGACGTTTTCTTTAAATCCCTTAACAATCTATTGTACCTTTCACACGCAAGCAACAAAAACCCGGAGATTTTCTTTATTTTCCTTTTAAACTACCTTGGTGGAACGCACACAACGTCAAAAAAATCACCAGCAACTAGTATCTTCGTGTGAAAGGGGACTAATTTGTGGTCACTCCTATTCATATTTTCACTTTTTGTTTCAAAATGAAGGAGAAATCATTCAAAATCGTGGAGAAACCATTTTGTAAAAGACGAAACGTCAAAATATATTGGTTCGTTGATGGAAAAGTCGGAGAGTTCGCCGGAAATTTAATCTGTGTTTTTACGTCTAGTTACATATTTAAGTATTTGGTAGTTTGATTTTATTCATACATCATTTCTACCACAGTTATTTCATGTGCGCTTAATCCAAATGCTGCTAATAAATTTCATATATTTTTCTTGTTATGGGCTTATTCAAATATATGGAGATTCTGGCTGAGTTCCAAAATTCATCAGATGCGCATTTACCGCGCATCCAAAAATTTTTTAGCTGCTTAATTTTTTTTTTGCATTCCGAAACGTCAGACTTAAGCCGGAACCACACATATCTCGTGTGGTGTGTTGTGGAGTGGTGTGTCGTGTCGCTGAATGTGCACACTTGTGTGTTGTGATGTTGAAAGGTGGAAAAGAAAAGTACAGATGGATATGTCTTTTTTGTTTGTTTCATCTTGATTTTTCATTTTTGACAGGCCAGTTGTTTTTTTTCAACAAATATTTTTGCCGACAAAAACTTTTAATCTGCCATTTTTGCGTTCTAATTTAAAATATGTAAGTAAATTTCCGTCCACATGAGTTATTTTTCTAAATATATACTTTTGTCTTTCTAACAAACAGTCAAATGTCATTTTAGACATTTGGGTATTTGTTTCATTTCACATACTCCACATCGTGGTATGGCGCAATCGGAACAGAAGCGATTTCGCCACAACACACCACGCAGCAACACACCACACGAGACAAATATGTTTCTAAGCATATGAAATACATAGGAGCGATAGCGACACAACACTCCACAACACACCACACGAGATATGTGTGGTTCCGGCTTTATGCATTGTAATATTTTTATAAAGCATTGGGCACGTTCAGAAGACATAGGTGCCTAGGAAGCTAGGCAAGTTTCTTGTTTCTGATTGGTCAGCTGTCAAAAATATGCACTCCAATCTAGGCAAATTTTATTGGAAAATGGCTGGAAAGCTAGGTGAGAAATGTTTCCCTACATTCCTAGACCGCCGTATAGTTAGCAGCACTAAGTGAGGTATTTCAATTTTTTTGATTCCTATAATTTGGAAAACATTTGGAAAAATTTGGAAAACCATTTTCAGAATTTGGAAAACCTTAGTTAATTAGTTATTAACAATTAAAGGTTAGGCGTATAGTTAGCAGCACATGGAAACAAAGTTAGGGTTTTTTGGTATCAATCGATCGGGAATAGTTTTGTGAAATTTGAAAAACCATTTTTAGAATTTGGAAAAGCATAGTTTAGTAGATAATTAACAAAATGTAAACAAAATGACAGTTCTATAAACAATTACAATTAACGCAAAACGTAATGTAACGGAGCGTAACGTAATTAAAACTGCCATACAAGAACACAAAACCAAACTATTTTTCTGTCAAAAGTCAGCTGTTAAATTTTTTACCTTTTCAGATATAAAATATAGTTAAGAATAATACAATAGCCAATGCTTAACAGGCGAATCAATTCTATACGCCCTATAATTTTGTTCTTGGGACAGAATTTTGTTTATAAGTATGTGTTGGTTTTGTGTTCTTGTATGGCAGTTTTAATTACGTTACGCTCCGTTACATTACGATTTGCGTTAATTGTAATTATTTATAGAACTGTCATTTTGTTTACATTTTGTTAATTATCTACTAAACTATGCTTTTCCAAATTCTAAAAATGGTTTTCCAAATTTCACAAAACTATTCCCGATCGATTGATACCTAAAAACCCTAACTTTGTTTCCATGTGCTGCTAACTATACGCCTAACCTTTAATTGTTAATAACTAATTAACTAAGGTTTTCCAAATTCTGAAAATGGTTTTCCAAATTTTTCCAAATGTTTTCCAAATTATAGGAATCAAAAAAATTGAAATTCCTCACTTAGTGCTGCTAACTATACGGCGGTCATTCCTAGTCAAGTGCATTTGTGTCAGAATATCAGCTGATTATGTTTTGTCATTAAACAGCAAGCTGAACTTTATTCTTCCGTGACTTGTTTTTTTCACGTTTATCTTAACAGTTTGAAATAAATAAATAAAGATTCAATTTAAACAATGCATCAGTAGTAAGAAAAGTTTACAAATAATGTTACAAAATTCCTAACTGATTTCTGCCGTGTGTGAAGTGATTCTCAGATAAAAATATTAGCTGTATTTTATTTTCCCCCAGATCTGATCCGGATTGGATTTGGAAACATAAATACAAGTAATACAAAAACAACACAAGATCCAGGTCTGCTTCTAGATTTGGATTTCGAAATCCATTTTTTGAACACTTCCCTAGCAATATTTTAATTTTATAGGTTGGTACCACTGCTGAGATTTACAGAAAAAACTCAATAAAATTAAAAATTCTCGAAATCAAACAAATGCCGCCATCATTCCACTTTTTTTTTATGAGTTTTTCTTCATTCAATAGAGACGACGCGTCACGAGGCACGGAAAAAATACATAAAAACTATTAACTTAATGAAAATTAAACTAAACAAATAAAACTGTTCTATTTTAAACATTCAATACCAAATATTATTTCAAATAATATTTGTGAAAATTTTCCTTCTGTCAATTTTATTGTGCAAATAAAGCCAACTGTGAGAAATAAATAAATTTGTGATCCAGTTTGTTTTATTATCATGATCTGATCCGGTTTAGATCTGGGGGAAAATAAAATACAGCTATTATTAAAAGTACTTTCTTTCTATCAACGGAAGGTAATGGTTTGAAGTAAAGTTCGTAGTTTGGCAATAATGACATCTCTAGTCATCAACTAGGTTCCTAGGTCAAATTTGCGTTCAACGAACATAGTTGACTACATATTAAGTTCCCTATGTCTTCTGAACATACCCATTAAGTTTGCAATGCTGATGCGTATGAAAAATGTGGGGATTACTTCCGCATCAAAACATTTTCTAAATTTTGGAACTCAGCCTCTTTCACCCATAACCATACTCAATTTATTACTTTTTCGATATCTTGATTCTCGAACTGGAATGAATTATTTATATTATTTTGTTTCATATTGGAATTTGGAAAGTCTGAATTTAATTTGTCGTTATTTAAGGTTAGATCAAAATAATGCGTATATTATTTTGCATACAAATTTTAAAATATAAATATGTATTACATATTTTGAGAATATTTTTTCAGGTATATGAATCAATGATTGAAAATAAATTTTGGCATTCAAGAATGCCAAAAAAAATTGGATAATGCTAAAAAAGCATTTGGCATAATTTTCAAATTTCATAATGCTTTTCTCTCGTCTATAATGCTAGATCTAGCATTAATAATGCCAACATGACATCACTGTTGAGGTAGTTGTCCGACCAGCAAAATGTCTCCGATTCGTAGGAAATCGGAGAGTTCCGCTCCGACGGTTACCTCGATAAGGCCGAATATCTCTACAAAGCATCAAGTTTGCGGTGCTGATGCGTATGAAAAATGTAGGCATTACTTCCGCATCAAAGCATTTTCTACATTTTGGAACTCAGCCAGTCAAAAGGATCAAGTCTCCTCAAACTCCGTACTCAATTTTCCCAATCTAAACAGGGTCAAATATATTAGGTTTGGACCCGATATTTGGAGGGCCAGTTGTACAATCGTGGACCGTAGTTCAAATATTAATCGGAGAGTTAAAATTGCTGAACCACGGATTATTGTACCACGTTCGAACAACTGGCCCTTATACAAAGAAAATTTATGGCATTTTGGTACCAAAATGAAAGGTCATGTAGGTCCCCTCCATTAAAGGATTCAAAAATATTTTCTTAGCTTTGTTCATCGTTAGCTTGTCGTCATAGTTGGGGACGGCTTTGGCAAACAAACTTCACTTAAGTGTTCTACCATGTACATTCTTTCATTCGTACCAGGTATACTGTGGCTCCGCCCAAAAGAGTTAAAACAAAACTTTTTGATCAAGTCCAACATGACCACGAAATTGTGTTTTTGTTTTAAAAACTTGAAAATATCTTAAAAAAATTTCAACTAATCTTTTTATTGAGTTATCAAAAATATTTTCTTATCACCATTCGTAGGACTCGTCAACCACTTTATGTTTAATTCAAGTCTATTTATCATACAACTTCATAACGATAGGCAAATCGTTCCGCAAATTTTGGAGCTTCACACGTCAAAAGTTCATATTTTTGTGGTCGATTCATATAAACACCCTGCGAGCGTATTTTTTTGAGAAACATTTGCTCATCGAACTTTGGCTTTGGAGGTAGCGTTGATTTAATAATTGAATGAACAAACTCAGTTAGAACGGAATTATTATTGGGTTCTTCGCCATCTGAATTAGGCCGTTGCTTGAAAATTGTTTGAGGTGATGGTGGTGAGGTATTTTCCCCACTATTTGGTCTTCCTGAATCTATTGAAATAAGATCGTCATTCTTAGGTGCCGTATTGTCTTGGGGTTCATTCGTCGAATCAAGTTGTTTAACAGGCAATGGTTGTGGTGTTTTTTTATTTGATGAGACTTCTTTTTCATTGCTTTCAATTAAAGATTGCAATTTCTGGAATGTGTCAATCATGCGTTTCTTAAACCGAACAAGTTTGTGCAACTTTTCAAATAGATCCACGTCAATAGAATCAACAGTTGGTATTTCAGGAGCAGGCAGCGAGGAGAGTTTCTTCTTAGATTCCATTAAATCTTGGAAATTATTTTCATCTTTACTATCGACTGCAAAGAGTCTTGTAAATTCGAGCATATCACTGGCATTCGTCATTTTTGTTCTATACCATTGTTGAGCGGTTAAAATAATTCGAAGCACTCTAGAATTATTCACAAATTTGTCCAAATCCTGCTTGGTTGCGTTAAGAATTTCCAGAATTTCGTTCAGAATTGCATGTGTTTCATTTTGATATTTATCAAATTTTTGAAGGTTTAATGTCTCTACCACAACAATATTGGCACGCAATCTATGTTGCTCCATATATAAACTCCAGATAGAGCGGGGATTTTTTAAATCTATTTCCAATGTAGTGGACGAATTAATTTGAAACAAATTTCTTATGTTTTCAGGATCGATTATGTGACTTTTCATAAAGACTAATAAAGCGGTAGGCATTTCATCGATTGTACTTACTTTATTAATACTCTTGATTATATCTTTAATAGAAAAGGATTCAATTTGGTTCTCCGGAATAAGAGCTTCATTTTGAATTTTTTTAAAATTCTCTAACATTTCATTTGCCAAGTCTGTGCCACTTTCTTTAGTATCAAGCACTTTAATATCGATTGATAAATTTGCTTCTGTGGACTTGGTATCGAAGGGAGTTTTAATTTCAGGACATGTGTATTTTATCATTTTTTCGTTTTCAACTTTGCGGTGTTGTTGCTCATTGTGCTTGAACACATCTCTTTGGTAGCTAGCAAGATCAAAATCGGAAAATAGAAATTTTCCAGGCAAGTCGTGGCAACATTGGAGGGCTGATGGATCAATTGGATGACCTTCCGTATTGAAAATATAACCGCCTGATTCGATTATGCACATACCGTTCGGAGTTTCAAACAAACGACCGTTATCACCGTTGTTGTGAAGGAAATTTTCTTCGTCAAACAGAAGATATAGATATTTTGTGGTTTCAGAGAGAAAGAAGGATTCCATTCGATTGTCCTTGCGATGGTCTCGAACGTTTCTTATCTGAAATAGTTATACAAAAGTTATTGACATGTCTCTTTTTTTACATTTATTTTACTAACGGAAGCCTACTTATTTTTTAATGGATTGATTTTAGCGCAACATAATGTTTTGTTCGATAACTGTGTGCATAATTTTTCCACAAATTAAAATTTTGTTTCATTATTATGAGGCCAACGCGTTTTGTCTCAATTAGGACGTCATCAGGTGGCCTGATAAGTTTCTTTTATTATTATACTAGTAAAGCAAAATAAAATTTTGATTTGTGGAAAAATCAGTGTTTTATTTTTTTTACTAGCAAATTCGTAGTCGCCTTGCTTCGCATTTGTTAAAAACTTTTTTATTTTTTAAGATATACAATAATGTAATATAATCGCTAAATAATTAAGCTAAATAAATAAAAAATCTTTTGAATTGTCAACCAAACGCAGCCAATGTCTTAAAATTAATCATTGAATTTTTCAAAAACGAGTTTCAATATTTCTGTTCCACAACTGCAAATTTCTACGAATTATTTTTTAATTTTTTTCTGGATTAAAAATATTTAATGTGATCTTAAAGAATTTAGAAGAATTATTATAAAACAAAACAACAAAAAAATTAAGAATATTTGCAGTAGTTCGAGAGAAAAAAGAAATAAAACGTAGAGTGCAAAAAAGTATGGCTTTTTGATGCACAGATAAATTAGGTACTTCGGATAAAATTTTTTGGTCAATACAGTTCTTGTACAGAACATTATAAACATTTTATACTTTTTGATCAGACACCACCTGGGGCCTATTTCATAAAACTATTAGTCTTGTACTTGTAGACTTGTAGATACAAGCACATATAAAGTATGGAGTTGTACTTTTTCGGTTCATATACATATTCATACACTTGTAGCTAGGCAAATTGGGACTACATAAGAAGCGACTTGACTTCTACAAAACTACAAGTCTGTAACTAAGTAAATATAATGTTTTCCATAATGGTTTTATACATCGTCGGTTCGGAAGAAAAAACGACACAACTCAACAAACGAAATTTTTGAGTTAACATTGAATTTTTGTGAATAAAGTAAAAAAAGAAATATCAGACCCTTCTACAATATATGGAACTTAATGACCTATTTCGTGGTCTTGATATTTTAAGAGATTAATTGAAATACAAATTTTCATTCAATTTCCTATTGCCTATTTTGAAAAATGAGATTTGTTGAGTTGTGTCGTTTTTCTTCCGAACCGACGATATACATATGTACCTAGTTCGAAGGTTAATATTTTTAAATGTGAACAAATGCCAGAGTTCTAACTAAATTATTCCAACCAAGTTCCAGGAAAAGTGATAATTTAGTTGATTCGACGCCCACCACAAAGTTTTTATAAATTTTTTCCGATGTAAATATATGTATGTATGTATACTTATAACAATAAATAACAAAGAAAATTTAAACTTTATTACTTACCGTTGCATATCCACAAGAAGTTTTTGCGCTGTATTCGATGCTTTTAACCATATCTTCACCAATTTCCAATAGATAGGGATCTTTTGTAGCTCTATACAAATACATTGCCGATTCAGCTAATTCCGGTCTCAAAGGATAACTCTCTCTGTTCGAGCCAGCCTCGGCTGCAGGAATGTTATAAAACTCGGGTAAAAACCCATACTGCCGCCAAACAGTGTGGTAAGTATGTAATGTTTTCATAGCAGGACTAATATCGCCTATAAGGCTCAACACACCTGGCCAGTATGCTTCCAAAGATTGGAACACAGGCAGTGTTACCTGGCCCTTATTCATGCCCACCCAAACATACCAATCATCACGTTTCATATACTTGTCGATTTTTTCGCGACCTTCGTGGAACAATTCCAACAAATCTGGCCGATTAAGCATTATAGAGCCTTTAACCAGATACTCAAAAAATGAGTCAACTCCAGCCCCTATGCCGGCATCTTGTGCCGTCCACCTTCCTGTTTGGACATCAATATGATTGCCCAGTAATCCAATAGACGAACGATGCTCCCACAGCGAGTAAATAGCATTCAAAGCGACTTCTTCGTAGATGGGGTCCCCTGTCAAACGACTAAGGGCTCCGAATTCTACAATAAAAGTACCCACACCTGCGGTGCATGTAACTGACGTTTCACCAGGCGGAACTCCGTGCCTTAAATTGACTGTTCCGTAGGGCATTCCAGTTTTACTATCGAACGCTGGCAAAAGTCGTTTTGCTACATCTTCGGCCAGTCTTAAAAGTGGCCCGTTGCATGGCCAACCAGGTTCGAGATCTATACCAGCCTTGCGGGACATCAAATGCGCACTAAGCAGGCCCCCGACTATCCGAATATTTGTCTCGAATACTGATACATTGATATCAGTATCGAAGTCCATTCGTTCAATAATCAAATGCGCGACACGTCGAAACTCTGTAAAGTTTCCCATAACAGCGAGTGTATCTAAGGCATCAATAAGAGTCAAGGAGTAACTGCCCCAGGTATTGATACCATCACAGGTTAACGGTCGGAGCTCGTCATAATCATTTGCGTGTCTAAGGTATCCTTCGTAAGCATGTTGGAACATCCCGCGAACGTCTTCCCTGCAGCAAATGTGTATACATATTATTTTAAGTAAAAGAAAGATATAATTTATTTTAGTTGGGTCGGTTGTTTCTATAAGTACCTTAACTTTGCTTTTCGCGCGGTAGAATACATTCTTACACATAACACAATGGATGGAAATGATAATGTCAAATAAATCATTAAAAAACTATTGGCTATCATAGTTATTATTATTAATTGAATTTTTAAATGCAAAATAAGCTATAGGCTACGGGGGGAATTATCCATTTTTTTCTTTAGTTTTTGAAAACATGGCAAACCAAAAACATTTGGCGATTGGCGCAGTTCTGCGGGACGATGATATAGCTTTGTTCAGTAAAGAAATAGTTAGAACAGAACAGAACAGAACAGGACAGAACAGAACAACAACTGATTTTGACATTTCCCACAAATCCTGTTCTAATCTGTTCTAAGTTGTTCTACCTCAAAAGCAAGTACAGAAAATCCTGCTCTAAACTGTTCCAAACTGTTCCAAACAGACTCACTGAACAGCAAGTCAGAACAGTTTAGAACAGAAAATTTCTCACTGAACAGCAAAAACCTGTTCTTTTCTGTTCTAAACTGTTCAAAACTGTTCGGAACAGCCTCACTGAACACTCCTAATGATATATTACGTTGCCATGTAATATTTAAGCGAGCTTGAAGCTCACTTAGACCCCTTGTATACCTGCATCGAGTTGAAATGAGCTTGAACCGACTCGATTCCACTTAACGAGTAGAGTCGAGTCGAAATTAGTGCTAAAAAACCTGGGTTGAGGAGTTAACTTGAGAAACACCATATGTCATCTCAACACTATTTCAACTCAACTCAATATCGAGCTCTCAACTATGAACGAAAAACCTGGGTCGAAAATCCGAACCTAATCCAACTCGAGCTCTCGATCCTGAATATAAACGTAGTCAGCTATTACACGTTGACTCAAGAGTTATGACAAAAACCACAAAGTCCCCTTTCACACGAAGATACTAGTTGCTGGTGATTTTTTTGACGTTTTCTTTAAATCTCCTAAACAATCTCTTGTACCTTTCACACGAAGATACAAAGTTGGAGGAGACTGGCTGTATTTTCCTTTTAAACTACCTTGGTTGAACGCACACAAACGTAGTGTGAAGAGAAACGTCAAAAAAGTCTCCTGAATTTGTTGACCGGGGAGATTTCGTTTACCCCTCTTTCTTCCTGCCCTTCTTGCCTATGAACCAATTGTTGCCGGCAACTCAGTTGCCCTGTGTGAAAGGGGACATACATGAATCTTTCGTACGTTTCACCCCACAAAACCCACTTGTTTAAATTGTTGTGTTGTAATTCGTTTCGTGTCGATGAATAAATGAACAGAGGAGTTGGATCTATGTGTGCGTTTGGTGTGCATTTTTCACACAAATACTTTGAAAAACTAGTACATCAGCTGTTTTCCAGGTGGTCGTTAAGTCTGGATTTACATTGTCTGCATTTACATTGTTCAACTTTTCCAGTTCCGATCGATTGTTCCTGGGTGAGCGGCGTAAGAAGTGAGGGGGATGAAACAAATCGGTTGTTCCTCGAAAACTCATACGATTTTTCCAGCCTATTTTGGTTCTCTTTCACCTCCTTTCCAGTTTCTTGTGTGTGTTTAGTATACATGTGCCGTTTATTTGATGGTGTGAGTAAATCTTAAAGCCTAGTACAACTTTTCCCATAAGTTTTTTCCAGAAATCGGGTGAAATGTTCATATTGTCCGATTTTTCCAATGAGAATTTCTGTTGTTGCACTCTTCGGTCTTATTGCTTTCCTCTTCATTTTTCATTAAGATTTACTCACACCATCAAATAAACGGCACATGTATACTAAACACACACAAGAAACTGGAAAGGAGGTAAAAGAGAACCAAAATAGGCTGGAAAAATCGTATGAGTTTTCGAGGAACAACCGATTTGTTTCATCCCCCTCACTTCTTACGCCGCTCACCCAGGAACAATCGATCGGAACTGGAAAAGTTGAACAATGTAAATGCAGACTAAATGCATGGGAAAAGTTGAACAATGTAAATCCAGACATTCAACGATTCATTTGTTTTCGACTTTTTATTATTTTTATTCATTCGTAATTGAACTCGTAGTCGAATAGACGTGACGCATATAAAAAAAAAATATATTAAATTTGCAATATTTTTCAAGTTATACTTCTTTTTTTTTAACTCAACATAAATAGAAGAAAAATGGGGAAAAAAAGTAATCTTATCCTCTAACATTTGTTTTGTTGGTCTATATAATTTAAAAATTCAATTTGCAGATAAATATGGTAAAGAATCGGGAGATGCCCCGAAAGAAAATAAACCACCAAGCGATAATAAAGGGGCAGGATCTGGGACTCAACCAGGCAGTTCTGGTAATCAATCTGGAGATAAAAAAAAAGGTAAACTAGCAATATGAATTCTTTTGGTCTTGTTAAATGGAATGGTCTCGATTTATTAATACGTACTAATTGATCTGTATTTCACAATCACAAAACGGGGAATTCCCCTTTTATTAAAGCGATAGAGAGACTGGTGGGCCTATTTCTCTTTATCATACAATCGAATACATTTCATAAATTTTCATACAGAATTCAATTTGTTTAAACAATTTTAAATATTTAATGATGAATTTTGGGCTTAAGTTTTCATCAGGCACATCGAAAGGAATACAAAAAAAATAGTTTTAGTTCATATAATTAAACTATTTAAAAACTAAAAATGTCGATAAGAATTAAAATTTAGTGAAAATATGTTTTAATATGATGAGTTACCAGTTACTCGACAAGGCTGTTAACCATCTGAACTCCCTGGTACATACCTAGTGGATTTTTGAGTAGGTAGGTACTGGAACTGGATCTATTGAATCTTCAAAGGCAAAAAAAGGTTGGTGTCCGAAAGAATTTCGAGCATTGCCAAAATAAGCGCCACCCTATTGGCGATGGGCGATTTGAACAGTTTGGTGTAGTTTAAAACGTCTGTCCACTACATTTTATTTTCAGGGAGTCAATACCTTTTAACTGAGGTACATTTCAGACAGTGAACATCAAAACGCTTGTGAATAAAATTTTTCAAGCGAGGGAGGTAAAACCTTTGAATTGGCATACATATGAATAGGTTACCACCAAAAATCCAATTGATAAAATAGTCATGATATTCGCGGTTTTCGGCAGTTTGGTGTAACTCAAAACGTCTGTCAGTAAAATTATCTAGGTCAGAGAGTTAAAACCTTTAAGTTGACATACTTTTGGGGATGTTACCACCAAAATCCAATAAAAAAAAATCATAACGAGCGATTTTTATCGCGGTTTTCACCATGTTGACATAACTCAAAACGTCTGTCATCTACATTTTCTTCTTAAGGGTGTCTTCTTTAACTTGAGTAACATTTGAAGAGACTACCACTGAAATCAAATTTAGAAACAATACATAACGCCCGCTACTTTTTTAGTTTAGTTTAGTTTAGTGTATTTTATTAGTTCAAAAAAACTTAACATCAGTTCAATACTTATAACTACAAGTGTTATCATATCACATTATTTCTTAACAAAGGTTTTAATAAAGCTGTCAACAGTTTACGTACACGGTCAAGACCTTTCAATTAAAATACATTTCAAGTGGTTTCCTTCCGACAGAAAGAAAAATAAATTTAAAAAATCCGCGATTTTATCGCGCTTTCCAGCTGTTAGATAAAGCTCAAAGTGGATTTTTTCATATATTATAGGTAGTCTATTTACTTGCAACTTTCACAAAGTTTCCCAAACCTGACTTTTTTTTCCTATTGGTTTGGAAAGATTTAGTTTAATTTAGTTTAATTTTATTTAGCAACAAGTGCCATTAAAGATAATTTTACAATAATACATACATTTTATGTTTTTGTTTCTAAATTTTGCTCAGTTTTTACAATAATTTAAATTAATGAACATTTAGTCATAATTCAAAATTTTTCTTTTAAATACGAAAATGGTTTCTGCATTTTTAATGTTGTCAGGAAGGCTATTATATGATTGAAACACCATGTACTGTATCGTTCGTTGTCCTCTTGTTGTTCGTACTCTTTGTATCCTTAAGTCATGGTTGTTCCTTAAGTTATGCCCATTGGTGGATGTATTTTGTCGAAGATAGCTCGGACATATTCCATTTTTAATTTTATAAACGAAAACCATAGCGCACATAAAGAGTCTTTGATTTATATTTAGCCAATTTAAAGACTCAGCCATAAATGATATTGGAGTATATCTATCGCATTTCAGTATAATTCGCATTGCCTTATTTTGAAGTACTTGTAATCTGTTTTTTGATATTGATAACCTAAGAATAATATACTGCCACAATATTCGAAATGGGGTTTTAAGATGACATTGTAAACTTTAATTGCACAATTCATGGTTATATTTTGTCTTATTTTTCGAAGAACACCAATTTTCTTTGAAATTTTTTTGCATATATAGTCTGTATGATCTTTGAAGGTTAGTTTGTTGTCTATTACTACACCGAGATATTTAACTTTATTTACTATTTCTAATTGCACATTATCCACCGAAATTACAGCTTTATTTTGAGGCAACCTATTGTTGAGAACCATTACTTTTGACTTTTCAGTATTTAAAATTAATCTGTTCATCTTAAGCCATATAGAAAGGGAATTGAGATCTTCATTTATTAGCTGGCTGCAGGTTTCAAGGTCATTCCGCGAAATGTATATTAAACCGTCATCGGCAAAGAGCTTAATTTTCGAATTTTTTATAACCTTCACTATATCGTTTATATAAATTTGAAAGAGAGGTACGCTTAGTATTGCTCCTTGTGGAAGACCGATATCTATGGAAATTGATTGGGACACATATTTATTAACTCTTGTGCATTGGGAACGATTTGTTAAAAATGATTTAAACCAGTTAAGCTCCGATGACCTTATACCATATCTGCTTAATTTGTTTAACAATATGTTATGATTCACCGTTTCGAAAGCTCTTTTCAAATCGATAAAGACCGCCACTATAACGTTGTTATGTTCAATTTCTTGTTTCCAATCACTTATTACAAAATTAACACATGTTTCACAGGAATGATTTGCTCTGAATCCAGATTGATAAGTTGTAATAATGTTTTGACTCTCGATATGCTCTAACATTTGTATATGAACTACTTTTTCCAATATTTTTTCATAAATTGGCAACATATTTATGGGACGATACTCTTTACAGCAACTAGCATTGTACACTTTTTTTATAGGGACAATCAATGATTTTTTCCAAGAATCAGGAAATATGCCACTAGCTAAAGATATATTTATAACACGTAACAGTACAGGGCTAATTATGTCTACAGTATCTTTTAACATTCTGATATTTAAAAAATTAAAATCACTTTTCTTATTAATATTGTTTATTGCACACATTAGATCTTCGCAGTTTATTGCACGAAACTTAAACTCTATATTGCACTCATTGACTAGGTTTTCATATTCTAAATTTATCACAGATTGGTTTAATTCTAAAATACTTTGAACAAAATAGTTATTAAATTTTTCACATAGTATTGCACTATCGTTAATTTTATCACCCTTTTCAAATTGCACTTCGTATATGATATCCTTTCTTTTGTTGAGCACATATTTTTTTAACTGCCTCCACATATTTTTTTGATTATTAGCTGATTCAATTTTTCTTCTTATGAAATTGGATTTAGTGTACCTAATTTTGCTCTTGTATACGTTTCTATACCTACGATAATTTTCCCCGTCGGCGAGGTTATTAGTAATCACAGCTTTTTTGTATAAGTTAATTTTTATTGATTTTGTTTGTTGAAGTTCAAAATTAAACCATTCTGCGTTTTTAAAGGGCATTTCTTTGGTGGATACTAATGAATTTATCTCATGTTTTAGTTCAGTTGCGAATTGTTCACTTAATGTACTAAGACTATAGGGTTGACTAGAATCAAAATTTGCGAAAAGGGGATTGTAACTTAATTTCATCCTAAAAACACTTTGATTATAGTTACAAAATTTAGTAGAAAGAAAATTCTGCGACGTTGTAAGACTAATATACTAATACTGGCAGCCAAGACCCTCAGATTGCGATATAGTTAGGTATGTAATATCAGTTATTTAAATGTTCGTACGCGATTTTAATCGCGTCTGTAAGGGTTTGCGGCCACCTACACGTCTGTCATGTGCATATTCGCATTCTGGGAGCCGAGAGTTTTAGAATGAGACCAATTTTAAGTGGTTTCCCAAAATAAAACGCCAAATAAAAACGTATTTTCGGCAACGTCTGTCGAGAGTTTTGCAGCCACAGACACGTCTGTCATAACCATTTTTGTAATCAAATAGTCAATGGCGTCGGGATGCCATGCATTTTAAGTGGTTTCCCTCCATATTTCTATTTTCAGAAAAATGGAAACCTGTTGCTAGCTCTTAGATTAGACTATTAGACTAGTGAAGTTGATAATATTTAACCCTGCACCACAACTATGAACGTAGAAAACAGCTTGACAGACTTTTGTGTTCAAAATTACGATTCATAAACCGAAAAACCCCCATGCTAATATTTTGCGGCTATGTATCTACTAGAATAGGTCGATATGAATGTCTTGAAACTAGTTTTAAGACATTCATTAACTTTTACTACACTCAACTCATTGTACTCACTTCTTGAATACCAATTGTTTGAAAACAGTATGAGATGAATACTCATTTAGGAACAAGCACACCGAACACTGTATCCGCAAGCAATGAGTACTCATATTGTAAATACTCATAATTTCACTAGTGTACCCGAAAATTATTGGTACCCATTTGTGAGTACTCACAAAAATGATTGGCCAAGCGCCAGTGTAAATTGATCTGTAATCTCGCACAAAACGAACTTCTTTTATTCTTTGAGAGCGAACGGGTTCAAATTTGTAGGCTTGTTTTTTTTCTCTTTCTCCAATGCTTGAACAAAATGAAAAATATGCACTTATTTCGCTCAGCAGTACAGTGAATACTCATAATTTAGTTTGGGTATTCATAAAATGTGTGTGAGTGAATGAGTACTCATTTAAATTTCTACGAGTATCAACGAAAGGAAAAGAAAGAAGCGCTGTATTCGTTCTGTTATCAGAGAATGAATGTTGTACTCGTTTTGTTTATTTTTGTGAGTACCATATTGTGAGTGCGATTGCTTAAATATGTTTTGTGAATTAAATATACTGAAGTAGTGCAATCATTTGAATAGATCAAATGAATATGTTACCGTAAAAAGCTGAAATATTGAAATTCTAGAACTTACCGGTAAATCCTACCTCAATGATTATACATAGGATATATTCAAAGTTTATTTAAATCCAAATTCTTTGTGCAAAAGAAACTGCACACGCCCAGCCTCGCACCTAGCCCAAATCCTATAGTGGGCCAAGAAGGGGGGTGGCAGGGGGCACAATGCTGTTTATACCGCGTAATGCTGGGTGCTTTAGGATTTACCGGTAAATTCTAGAATTTTATTATTTCGGCTTTTTACAGTAACATATAGATTAAAAATGTAAAAAGTATATCAAACGTACATTGTGTACGTAAACACACCATACACACATCTCTAAAAACGATGATTTCGATTCTAGAGACCTCGAAACACGGATAAATGTCAAAAATTTCGATTTTTAACATTCAGAACCCCATTCCCGTTTTCGTGTGAAAAAATATTCTACCGAGGTGCGTTCTTTTATGTTACTGTGGTTAACTATAGTTAATGTGTCAAAAATAAAAGTTGATGTGCCATAGTTAAGAAAGTTACTCTTGGTAACTTTTTCATTTGGGAACGACCTGAGTTAACAATAGTTAATCTGTCAAACGAAAGGGGTTGAAACAAAAATTGAATTGTATATTTTGAATGAATAACCAAGAAAAAATGTGATTGCATTAAATTTATTGCAAAAATAATTATTAGGAATTCAAAATAACATGTGCAATTTTCTTCATTGCTTATGGCACAGAATTTTTTGATGAAAAATTAACCAAATATAAAGAAGAAAATTCCGACAGAAAGAAAATGCATCAGAAAATAAAAGAAAACTATTCCAAAAATCAAATTCGACAAAAAAAATCGATTAAATTGATAAAAATATATTTTAAATATTGAAAACAATTCCAAATCAAAAGGGCAAAAAGTAAACAAAACATCCACCATTGCATTTCAGCTGTGTTTGACAGATCAACTATTTCAATTCATATCGAGGAGATGAGTTGGAAAAAGTTACTTTTTGACACTTTTACTTTGGAATTTAGGAACGATTTTATGACGTCATAAAGTTACTCGAAGTAACTTTTCTGAATTAAAGGAACGACCGAAGTTAACTATTGTTAACCACAGTAACATAAAAGAACGCACCACCGGGGAGTTCGGAACAGGTTCCGAACAGTAGTGTTCTACTCCCGATAGAATACATTTCGCACACTGATCTCTATAAACAGTGTTTTATAAAGATCAGTGATTTCGCAAAGGAATAATAATGGGAAGTTAAAAAATAAAATTTACACGGCTGTTCTGATTTTCGTTCGAATACCAAAACGTCCCGTTTTCGAATTTTCCCAGTTCTGAATTCCGTATTGTTTGTCCCCTTTCACACGAAGATACTAGTTGCTGGTGATTTTTTTGACGTTTTCTTTAAATCTCCTTAACAATCTCCTGTACCTTTCACACGCAGATACAAAGTTGGAGGAGACTTGCTGTATTTTCCTTTTAAACTACCTTGGTTGAACGCACACAAACGTAGTGTGAAGAGAAACGTCAAAAAAGTTTCCTGAATTTGTTGACCGGGGAGATTTCATTTCCCCCTCTTTCTTCCTGCCCTTCTCGCCTATGAACTATTTGTTGCCGGCAACTCAGTTGCCCTGTGTGAAAGGGGACTTTGAGATTTTACGGATTCAAAGGTGTTCTACAAAACGAACGGATCTGCAATCCGCCAAAAATTTGACGTTTTAATTTTGATCATCTTTTTGTTGGCGGATTGCAGATTCGGTTGATGGTAAATGTAATGTCGTTTTTCTTTCAGCCAAAAAAAATTTATCCCTGTGAGGGATTTTGATCCCGGACAAGTTTTTGCATTACATTCAACCAAAAAAAATCAATCCCTGACAATTCGGGATCAAAATCTCTGATCCCGAATTAAAGAGAGATTTACACCTACATGAAACACGCACTTGCACACACACTATTTATAAAACGTCATTTTGTGCTTTTGTGTGATTCTGTGATTCTGTGATTTTCTATTTCATTTGCATTCGGTTTTTGATTCTTTGCCTATCAAAATTATTTTGTGCTTATTAAATTAAAATTATTTTTGACAAAATTAAATTTGACATCCCACACATACATTTGCAAACAAAAAACAAATCCAATTTTTTTTTCATTTAGTTTGGGGTAATTTTTTCATTTTGAAAAAAATGTAACCCAACAATTCGCCTTATTGGTTGCTTTTATGAAAAAGCTTCCCCATCTATGGAGGATGGATTAAAATTGACAACAGACCAGAATATATTGATAGATTGTGGGAAGAAAATCCAAAGAGGTACATCCATCTTCCGAATCAAATACAAAAACCTTTGAGACGAAACCAACAAACATAACTCTTCTAACTTTGTTTAAAACAAGGAATTAACTCTCGGCTCAAAACCACATGATAAAGAACCCAATAAAACTTATTAAATAATTAAATATTATAAAAGAAAAAGAATATCTTTTAAAATCAGCTACATTAAAAATCAAAACTCGTCTGACAGCTCTTCAGACACTGCTGACTTCGAATTTTTTTCTTTATTTCAAGTTAACTGCACTGCAAATTGAATCGGAACAATCTTTTTCAATCCGTACGGATTCAGTTTTTGTTTCCGTTTTACAATTCGGTCGGAAATCAGAACAGCCGTGTTAATTTTATTTTTTAAGTACATACATAAATGTATTTACACATACGTGCCTACTAATATTTTTTTGTTTAATTTAATAGTTTTTATTTTGTAAAATTAACAACATAAAAAACTTTATTGCTTTCAGAATCCAAGCAGTCGCAAGATAAGCAACAAGCCGGTCAACCACATGTTGGTGATGGAGGGGGTGGTTCAGGTAGAGGTGGCGCACACGGTGGTGGACGAGGCAGAGGAGGTGGAGCTGCAAGTGGTGATAGAAATAATCAACAGAGTGGCTCCCAACAGCAAGGTGCCTGGAGTCAACAAGGCGGAGTTAGTAGTGATAGGGGCAGCAGTGTAGGTTCTCAACAGAGTGGCTCTCAACAGCAAGGGTGGGCTAAAGCAGGAGATGGGAGTGGTGGCAGGGGTGGCTACGGTGATGGTGGCAGAGGTGGTGGCGGAGGCAGGGGTGGATACGGTGATGGTGGCAGAGGGGGAGGCGGTGGCAGGGGTGGTTACGGTGATGGTGGCAGAGGTGGAGGCGGTGGCAGGGGTGGTTACGGTGATGGTGGCAGAGGTGGAGGCGGAGGCAGGGGAGGATACGGTGATGGTGGTGGAGACAGGGGTGGCGGTGATGGTGGTGGAGGCGGAGGCAGAGGTGGATACGGAGGCAGAGGCGGATACAGTGATGATGGCAGGGGTGGAGGAGGAGGCAGAGGCGGATACAGTGATGGTGGCAGGGGTGGAGGAGGAGGCAGAGGCGGATACAGTGATGGTGGCAGGGGTGGAGGCAGAGGCGGATACAGTGAGGGTGGCGGGGGTGGCAGGGGTGGAGGAGGAGGCAGAGGTGGATACGGTGATGGTGGCAGGGGTGGATACGGTGGTGGAGGCGGCAGGGGTGGATACGGAGGTGGTGATGGTGGTCGTGGAGACAGGGGAGGTGCTGGATCTAGCCAACAGAGCAACGCTCCTGTACGAGTACCTAAGCCTTCCACTAGCATACCAAGAGGAACGGCTGGCAACAAATTTGAAGTTGAAACCAATTATCTCATGTTAGATCTCAAAAATATGCCCGACGTGGCTTATCACTACGATGTCAAGATCGATCCAGATCGCCCAAAGAAATTCATTCGTCCAGCTTTTGATGCCTATGTTAGAAAAGTGTTTCCAAATTACTACTTGGCTTATGACGGAAAAGCAAACGCTTACAGTCCAGTATTGTTGCCAAGTGATAAATTAGGTTCTGAAATAACGGTAAGTTTGAACAATCAGTTTTAAATAAATTTAAATTTACATTCGGGTCTCTTTAACTCTATCGCAATAACAGTTCTAGAATTTCCTTTTTATTTCAATTCATTCCACACAATACATAGGGTAAACAATACATATCAAACAAGAAGTGATAAAGAATTATTTAAGACTGCCATATTTGTGTCAAGAAAATTATTTTCCTTCCTCACTTGCATCCAAACAAATCAATTCACCATAATCATAAAGATTTTCATGTATTTACACATTTTAAATGGTGTGACGTGGGTTGTCAAGTCGTGTGGGATGAAATTTTTGTGGGATAGAGAATAAGACTTTTGTAGTAGCCGTGGCGTGATGGTTAGTGCGATGGACTGTCATGCCGGAGGTCTAAGGTTCGATCCCCAGCCTCGCCACCTATTTATTTAAAAGAAAAAACGGCTACTGCCTCTTGCAAGGAATTGACAAATCCTCCAAAAGTATCTCTCTGTCACAAAAAAGAGAAGAGAAGAGAAGAGAAAAAAAACCTTTTTTATAAAATTTTCGTAAATCTTTAAAAATTAATTTTGGTGACGCGACAGCTCGTGTAGAATCAGAGCCTAGTGACTAACAACTACGTACAGTTTAGTGCCGCATCGTAACAGCTAACGTAAGAAGCACTTTTTCATGACAATGACAAGAGTTACTTTCGGAGGATTTGTCAATTTATCGCAAGAGGCAGTAGCCGTGAAAAAATATTTTTTGATTTCCGGTGGAAGAGGCCGGGAATCAAACTCAGACTTCCGGCATGACAGTCCTACGCACTAACCATTATGCCACGACTACTTCTTTCACTATTCTACTACAAAGGACTTAATTTTGTATGACAGATTAAAGACCAATATTTTTGTAAAGTTTCAAATTGATCCATCGAACTGTTTTTCCGTACCGAATGATAAAAGTCGTAAAAGCCAATTAAGCAAGACATTGTATTATTTCTGAAAATTGTGAAATTGTTATCAAAATGGGAAAGAAAAGAACTGTTTTTGTTGACTTTTTTCACAGTTTCATTAGTAACAACACTGTAAAGAATTGAAAAAAAAAATTAAGAATTTGAAGTCTGCAGTTATGATAAAATTCCAAGTAAATAGAATGGATGAGGCCTTAACATCAAAATAAAAATTCTGACAAGATCTTACCGAACCTTTTCAATTTTTATAGGTGGAAGTTGATGAAAGAGACAGAAAGGTACCATTCAAAGTCACATTAAAGGCCACTGATGATATCGAAATTGATTTGAAATCACTTAAAGCGTAAGAAATTCACAAAATTACTTTAATTTTTTAATCTTATATTAATGTTCGTTGTTTTATTTTAAGCGCAAGTTATCACACCGAAAGGATATTCGATAAGCCAATGCGTGCGCTGCAATGTATAGAAGTCGTCCTTAGTACTCCATGTCATGAAATTGGTGTACGAGCTGGAAGATCATTTTTCAAAGAACCAGAAAGACGAATTGATTTAGGTGATGGGTTTGAGCTGTGGTATGGTCTTTATCAAGCAGCCATGCTATGCGATCAGCCATTGCTTAATGTTGACGTATCACACAAGTCATTCCCTAGCAAAGTGAACTTAGTTGATTTCGTTGAAAGTTCTCGCAATCAATCTACCAGGGAATTAACCGATTTTCTCAAGGGCCTACGAGTTAAATACAAACCCCCAGCATGTTTTAAAGGCACCGAAAAAGAGTTTAAATTTGTTAAAGTAATGGATTCCTCTTCGAGGCAAACTTTTAAAACAGACGATGGCAAACAACAAACAGTGGCACAATACTTCCAATCAAAAGGATATCAATTACGAAAACCAAACCTTCCATGTGTACATGTTGGTAGTACTGTTAAAAATATTTATATTCCTCTAGAGCTGCTTGAAGTACCCTCTGGTCAAGCCATAATGCGTAAGGATACTGAAAATCAAGTCAGGCAAATGATTCGATATGCAGCAACAAGTACTGACGTCCGAAAAGAAAAAATAATGGAACTTCTAAAAAGCTTCAAATATTACACCCATCCTACGGTCGAACGATTCGGAATATCTGTCGATAAATCGTTTATCACCGTAAACGCTCGTCTTTTGTCATCGCCGGCTATTGAATACCAAGGAAGAAACATCTCTATTGATAGACCTGGAGAATGGATGAACAGAGGCGTTAGATTTTATAAATGCGATAGAAACGTCCATCAATGGGCAATTATAAATATTTCACAAAAAAGTGATATAAACGCATTGTTTTTGAGAGAACATTTTGTCGAAAAGGTGAGTTTAAAAAAATTGTAGTAGAAAATGTAAATGAAGAAAAAATATGCCATATCCATAAAAATTTAGTCTTACTCCTGCCGCCGGATTCGGTTATCGGCACTCAATGGATATGCTTAGCATAAATATAAATAAATATGTGAATACGTTATATAGCAGCATTCAATATTTATTAATATTTTTTTTTGTATAACTATTCTTAGCCGGCCGCTTCGGACTACGGCAACATTCTGAAAAATTTTGAGACCTAACTTTTTGAAAAATTCTTAGTCCTAATCCTTTAAATAATTTTAAAAAATCTTTTATTTTGGCTAAGTAAAATAAAAACAATCGAGCAAACAAAAACAAGTAATGACACCGACAAGAAAAAAACTGACATACACAATACATACGCTCTATGAGAACATTCCTTTTATATTGCTCTGTACCAAAAATGAAGAGAAATCTTCAAGTAAACACAAAAGTTATAAAAATGTAATTTCATAAGCGGAGGTGTTTGTTGTCACAGCTAAATAAACGGACTTGTTGTATTCGGCCCTATCGAGGTAACCGTCGGAGCAGAGCTCTCCGATTTCCTACGATTCGGAGACATTTTGCTGGTCGCAGAACTACCTCGAAGTAAAATGTCTCCGATTCGTAGGAAAGCGGAGAGAATTCGGCTCCGACGGTAACCTCGATAGGGCCGATTGTTTTGTATGGCATTAAATATACAAAAAATACATCAAATAGGTGTTTTTTCTTTTTTAACTCAGAGCAAAGCAATGAACTGTGTGTTTCTATTTTAGCCCAGATACCAGATTGGTCGACTTGTTTTTTCTTTTTTCAATCAAGGCGACGAGAAAACGAGACGTCAGCGTGACGAGATCTTTCTCTCTCTTAAAAAAGAATTTTAAACAGTGAAATAATACATAATCAAGCATTTCTCGTCATCTCGTCACGTCGTAAAGTTGGAAAAATTGAAAAAAACACGCAAGGTGACGACGAGAAATACTTTATTATGTATTATTTCGTTATTTGAAACTCGTTTTAAAGAGAGAACAACTGTGAAGAGATCTCGTCACACTGACGTCTCGTTTTCTCGTTGCATTGTGAAAAAGCCTTTAGAGCTAGCTCAAAGTGTGCTCCATGAGCTTAGAACAAATTAACCGATCAATCGGAGCAAAAATCAGTTCGGCCAACTTCACAAAATTTGCATGTGATTTGAAAGTTGCTGAAGTGTGTTTAATAATTGTTTCGGAGGGCACTGATTATACTCTACCTCAGAGCTAACTCGGTTTGATTAGGCACTGCTTAGAGCTAAAGAAGAAAAATTCCTTATGATGATTATTTGAAACTCATTTTTATTTTGTAATATTTTTTTTTTAGATTAGCAAAGAAGCCCAGAGACTGGGTATGAACTTGGCACAAAATTGTTATGAAATTAAAGAGACTCCCAGCAATCCACAAAATCGTGGAACCGTCAGTATCTTGATGGATC
Organism: Epistrophella euchroma; assembly: GCA_947049315.1. Lineage (NCBI taxonomy): Eukaryota > Metazoa > Arthropoda > Insecta > Diptera > Syrphidae > Epistrophella > Epistrophella euchroma. The sequence continues at coordinate 107,430,456 of OX346247.1, read as the reverse complement.
TAAAAAAATATAAATCTAACAAAGTCAGTATCGTTTTTGTGATTCTACCATATCATGCCGAATCGTACGCCCGTGTAAAACAAGAGGCAGAAATCTCTTGTGGCATTGTAACACAGTGTATCAAAGGGGATACAATACGCTCCTACAATAAGAGATTCAACTCTGATAAAATAATAGATCAAATGACCATTGGAAATATACTCTTAAAAGTAAATGCCAAGTTAAATGGCACAAATCACAGGATTTCGCCAACAAACGAAATAAGTTTACAGAAATCCAAAGTAATGTTTGTTGGCGCCGATGTATCGCATCCGTCACCTTTGCAAACTAATTTGCCTAGTATTGTTGGCGTTGTTGCATCTCATGATCTTTTTGGAACCCAATACAATATGCAGTACCGATTACAAACGGCTAAACTTGAAACGATCGAAGATATGCAGAATATAATGACACAGCATTTGAATGTTTTTAGGAATTTTACTGGAAGTTTGCCAGATCATGTTATTTATTACCGCGATGGAGTTTCTGATGGACAGTTCCCATTGATAAAACAAATAGAAGTGAACGCAATGCGTGCAGCATGTAAGCAGGTAATTATATTTTTCTCAATTTAAATAGGGTTCCTATTTAATTCAAATGTAAAATGTTTATTAATAATTGTATCTTATTATGTTTTTTAATTCCAGATGAAATGTGCAGCAAAATTCACTGTTATTATTGTTGTAAAACGTCATCATACACGCTTCTTTCCAAAAGCTTGTGATGGGGAAGGCAAATTCAATAATGTCAAGGCAGGAACTGTTGTTGACCAAACCATTTGTCATCCCAATGAGACACAATTCTTTATGGTTAGCCATAAAGCTATTCAAGGTACCTCCAAACCTACACGATACAACGTTATAATCGATGATGCAAAAATAAATATCGACGACTTGCAAGCACTGACTTATAATTTGTGCCATTTGTTCCCCCGTTGTAATCGTTCAGTTTCATATCCAGCCCCAGCATATTTGGCTCATTTGGTTGGACTTCGAGGACGTGCCTACATTGAAGGGTTTGTAAATTTTTTAATATATTTAATACACACTTTACATACATGATTAACTAGCTTGTTATCATCATAATAGGGACATGAATAATGATAAAATAATCCATGATTTTTTCATTCAATGGGCTAGATTTGTTTTGAGCGGAATCAACACAAATCTTTTCTACAGCTTTTTAGTTGCTAGTTTCGACGATTTCTATTCTCAACCTAATTCTGCATTAGGTTTTTTTTTCGAAACTTTCAATTCACGTGAATGTTGTATTTGATTTGCCTTCAATAATTTTTTTTAAATCCTCTGTCTTAAGAGCGCAAATCAAATATCAAATTTGAACATTGATTTCTCTGCTATATCAGAATTTACATATTCACATTCACATTCACATTCTGTTTAACTAAAACTGTCAGTGAAGATAATTCCATAATTTTTTTAACGGGATTCGTAAATTAAGTGGCACTAGGAGACATTTTAGGATGGCCCTGATTGATGAATACAGATAAAAAATGATAAATCTTTTATATTTTAAGTAATATTCTTGTAAACAAACTCTGCCCGCCTTATTTTCCAATTGTATAAAACATTATTTCTTTATTTTAGATATTATTCAAGCATAATTCTTTTTTTTTCAGGAGCAATTTGAATTTGGAAAATCTCAAAGTAGAATACAGTAAGCGTGTCGTGAACAATGATATTATGAGATCCAACCCAATGTATTTCGTCTAATTGTTCCCCCGTTGTAATCGTTCAGTTTCATATCCAGCCCCAGCATATTTGGCTCATTTGGTTGGACTCCGAGGACGTGCCTACATTGAAGGGTTTGTAATTTTTTTAATATATTTAATACACACTGTACATACGTGATTAACTAGCTTGTTATCATCATAATAGGGACATGAATAATGATAAAATAATCCATGATTTTTTCATTCAATGGGCTAGATTTGTTTTGAGCGGAATCAACACAAATATTTTCTACAGCTTTTTAGTTGCTAGTTTCGACGATTTCTATTCTCAACCTAATTCTGCATTAGGTTTTTTTTCGAAACTTTCAATTCACGTGAATGTTGTATTTGATTTGCCTTCAATAATTTTTTTTAAATTCTCTGTCTTAAGAGCGCAAATCAAATATCAAATTTGAACATTAATTTCTCTGCGATATCAGAATATACATACATACATTCACATTTTGTTTAACAAAAACTGTCAGTGAAGATAATTCCATAATTTTTTTTAACGGGATTCGTAAATTTAGTGGCACTAGGAGACATTTTAGGATGGCCCTGATTGATGAATCCAGATAAAAAATGATAAATCTTTTATATTTTATGTAATATTCTTGTAAACAAACTTTGCCCGTATTATTTCCAATTGTATAAAACATTATTTCTTTATTTTAGATATTATTCAAGCATAATTCTTTATTTCAGGAGCAATTTGAATTTGGAAAATCTCAAAGTAGAATACAGTAAGCGTGTCGTGAACAATGATATTATGAGATCCAACCCAATGTATTTCGTCTAATTATTTAATTTTTAATCAACTATTCATTAACCGTGTTATACTTAATACATTTTTCAAGTTAAACGTACACTATTATAAATAAATACGTTCAAAAAAAGTATGTGGCTTTATTTCTTTATTTCAATTGTTCGTTAAATTATCTACTCGTCCTTTTAAAATTTTCACAGAATCTACAGGACGATCATTTTTGTCTGTTTGTACCATTCCCAACCTCTTTACGACTTTCATTCCCGAGCTTATCCGCCCGAAAATTGTATGTTTCCCATCCAACCATTGAGTTGGCGCCAAAGTAATAAAGAATTGAGATCCGTTTGTGTCCGGGCCGGAATTAGCCATTGATAGGACACCAGCGCCGGTGTGTTTTAAATCAGGATGAATTTCGTCAGGGAATTGTGGACCATAAATGGATTGCCCTCCACGACCTGTGCCAGTGGGATCACCTCCTTGAATCATGAAGTCTCGAATAATGCGATGGAAAATTGTGTTGTTATAATAGCCACGGCGTGTCAGTTCGGCAATGTTGCGACAGGTGTTTGGAGCATGTTTCCAGTAAAGTTCTATACTAATTGGTCCCATCCTGAAAAATAACAAATTAAAAACGCGGCATAAGCGTTGTTGCATTAGTAAATACGCAAACTTACGTTGTTTCGAAAGTTATAAACGGAGGCTGCCAAGATATATCAGGAGTGCCAGTTGAAGTAGAGACAATACTCGAAGTACTTGCCATTGCCAGTAAAAGTTGTGCGATTAAAAAATGTTTTTGAACAAATGGACGTGCTGTGGTGCGTTCTTTTATGTTACTGTGGTTAACTATAGTTAACTATAGTTAACTTCGGTCGTTCCTTTAATTCAGAAAAGTTACTTCGAGTAACTTTATGACGTCATAAAATCGTTCCTAAATTCCAAAGTAAAAGTGTCAAAAAGTAACTTTTTGTAACTTTTTCCAACTCATCTCCTCGATATGAATTGAAATAGTTGATCTGTCAAACACAGCTGAAATGCAATGGTGGATGTTTTGTTTACTTTTTGCCCTTTTGATTTGGAATTAAATAAATAATATTTAAAATATATTTTTATCAATTTAATCGATTTTTTTTGTCGAATTTGATTTTTGGAATGGTTTTCTTTTATTTTCTGATGCATTTTCTTACTGTCGGCATTTTCTTCTTTATATTTGGTTAATTTTTCATCAAAAAATTCTGTGCCATAAGCAATGAAGAAAATTGCACATGTTATTTTGAATTCCTAATAATTATTTTTGCAATAAATTTAATGCAATCACATTTTTTCTTGGTTATTCATTCCAAATATACAATTCAATTTTTTTTTCAACCCCTTTCGTTTGACAGATTAACTATTGTTAACTCTGGTCGTTCCTAAATGAAAAAGTTACCAAGAGTAACTTTCTTAACTATGGCAGATCAACTTTTGTTTTTGACACATTAACTATAGTTAACCACAGTAACATAAAAGAACGCACCTCTGGTACTCTCGTTGGTACTCCTAGTAAAAAAAATTAAAAAACTCAATCATTTGACATATGACGTTTTCTACCAAAGATACTGAATTATAAAGATATGAACATTGGCCGCGTTCGGGGGGTACACAGATAGGCTATCTGAGATACTTAAGTATCGGATATGTTTTCGAACGAACCGGATAGGTTACCTATCAAAAATCAAAACAGCTGAAAAAAGTTCAAGTAAGTACCAAAAATTATTTTTTCCCAGATCTCTGCTGTGTCTTCAAAAACGTATGTTGTATCCTTCTAATTGACAGGTATCTTCATTTTGTTTATTTTTGCAACAATTTGTATATGTATTTTTATGTTTGAAAGCCAAAAACAAACAACAAAAAATAAAAACAAACAACTACTCAAGCGACACCCGAAAACCAAAAGTCAGCTGTTCCTCAAATTGCGCATAGGATAGTTTAGTATCCCGAAAATTTTAGGATAGCTTTAGATTTGTTTTTGGCAACAGCTGTTTGGTTCATCAGCTGAATTTTCCTATGGGATTACAACAACACAAACCTATCCGGATAGGTTTGGCTTGCCCCCCGAACGCGACCATTGTATATAAAATCTATTGTCGAATTCCTTTTACCAAAAATAATCGATTTTTTCTTCTAAACAGACTCCATTTTTTCTTTCAATACAAGGAATTTGTCCAGAAAAGTCGATTTTTTCTTCTGAACAAATCGATTTTTTTCTTAAAAGGAATTCGACATATAGTACTATCACGGACATGCACGATAGGGCTTTTTAACAAACAGCAATATATCTCTGTCTCGTTCATATTTAAATGTCAAACTAAAATTCTTGGCACAATGACATTTAAGTGGCAGCCATTTGTTTGGTTTGTTTTGGAGGCAAATAAATATTTCGAATTGTTTTTTTCCTTTTTTTTTATAGAAAACATGCAAGTAAAAATGTTTTTATACTTTATATAAGATATTTTAATCTTTTTATTGCACAAAATAGCAAGATTTTTGTAATTAAAATTAGCCCTCCTTATTTTTTTCTTTCCAATTTCATCTGTCATTGTGCCAAGTTTTTGCTGTCATTTGAAACTGACAATTTGGTAGAGATCTCTATTAGGGCGGCATCTAGTGAGGTGACCGAACACTTTCTCTTTTCTCCTATTGGAGACTTTTGCAGAGTTCAGTTTTTTGGAATAAAAGAACGAGAACACTGTATACTAAATTTCCGACAGTCCGAGGGAGAAAAAAATTAACTATTTTTGTATAGAATATAATAACAAGAAGGAAAGTGTAAAATAATTTTTGTATATGTATGTGTATAAACTGTGCGTTTGATTTTTTTTTTCTTCAGCATGACGTTTTGTGGAATAGAAAAAATATGAATGCATAGAATATAAACCTGTAACCATGGTTGCCACTCATCAAAAAGGTTTTTAACAATTTCTATATTATTTTTGTTGAGGTATTTTCGGTAAATTAGTATAAATATATATTGTATATAAATTTGGATGTGTAAATGTATATATTATGTATATGTACATATGTTTCCATATAGGTATATTATAATATAATTTCATTAATATTAATATTATTTCATTATAACTATGCATTGTAAAATGTCATAATTGTTCCTGTGGAAAAAAAATTAATCAGTTAATGATTTGAGCCGAACTCCAACCCAAACAAAATGATCAAAAACCAATTTCGAGTTATTAAGGCGGTGTGCAAATTGGAGTGAGATTTTTGATAAATATTATCCGACATTAAAGTTTGACGTTTTTAACTGATTATATTTTAGTAAGTTTACCTATACATGAAGGAACAATATATTAAACAAGGGATTTGATTTCACTTTGCATTTATTATTAAACTTTGTCTTCGCAATCAAATATAAGTGCAAATATACACAAAATTTATTGTTGCAGATTTTATAATGTGGCAACCATGGTTGAAGTTATTGTCCTGTTGCGAGATTTAACAGTATATTTTTTGTGTTGGTATATTCTTCTCTCTTATTAGGCTGCGTAGCTGGGTGTAAGAGTGAAATGAATGATATATCAAAATATTTATGTACTAGCAATAATGCTTGGCACATTTTCTAATAAGACAATTTGTGTCAATGGGTCAGAATCAGTGCCTTGCTCTATACGGTTTTGATTGATTTAAAATAATAATTGTGGATTTGTGTGTTAAATCTTTAAATAGTTTTTTTCAAAACTACCTACCTACATACCTGCTTACCTTATTTTCCTTTACTTTAATTTATTTTATTTTACTTTACTTTGCTTTAGTTTACTTTACTTTGCTTTAGTTTACTTTATTTTATTTTATATTATTTTATTTTATTTTATTTTATTTTATTTTATTTTATTTTATTTTATTTTATTTTATTTTATTTTATTTTATTTTATTTTATTTTATTTTATTTTTCTTTATTTTATTTTATTTTATTTTGTTTTACTTTTTTACTTTACCTCTTTATTTTATTTTTTCACTTTACTTTACTTTGTTTTACCTCTTTACTTCTTCATTTTACTTAACTTAATTTTTTTTTATTTTACTTTATTTTTTTATTGAATTTTATTTTTACATTTAACTTTACTTTTTAGATATTCAATTTAATTTAAATCGGCTTAGCATAATGAGAAAGCCAAAAAGAAAAAAAAACCGTTCTAATGAGTTTAATAATAGCGTAATGTTAAGTAGTTGTATTGTTGTGTTATGGCCTTTTCGATAGGGAACTTTACGAACCTGTCAACGTCAAAAGTGGCAATTATTGCTTTGTGGGAAATGACAGATTGAAAATTGCCACGATATGCAGACACAATGTATCCTCATTACAAACACTCAACTCGCCATCTTGCCATTTTTATGACGTCACAATCATCTTTGGGTATTATTTTCTTTTTTAAATGAAGATTCGAATTTAGAATTTAGCATTTAAACAAATTATTTTTAAGTGATAGGGACTGTGAAAATAAAAAACAATTAAAAACAATCCAATTATATGGAATTATCTTTTTGCTCTCCGAAGAAAACCCAGATGATTGTGACGTCACATAGCTAATGAGCATACCTTGTTTCTGTTTATCGTGGGAAATTGCAAAACGAAAATAAATTTTTAAATCAGTGAGTTATTTTTTAAATTTATATGCAATAGGTATTAACAACAGTATTCTTGCTATTTCAAAGAATATTAAACGATTTCGTCAATATTTAACAGACTTTAAATTTTTAAATGACGTGGAACAAACATCATTCAAAGATTTAAAATCCTCTTAAATAGATGAAATCGGCCATACATACATCTCTCATAATTTGCCTTCAAAAATAGATAAATACTTGATTTTTTTATAATCAAAAAATACAAATTTTCGAAAAAAAAATCACTTTTTTGCCCATTGGAAGGCGAAAATGGTCAAAATCGTTGCTTTGACAAATCTGGATAAAAAAAATCATTTTTTTTGCCATATAAACCCAAATCGCCATCGTGGGAATTTTGTGACAATCATCTTTTTATTTTCTTAAAAGAAAATGAAATTTGAACATGAAAATGAAATTTCTTTTTCTTCTCCCAACAGAACAATTTTTTTTTTTTTTTATAAATATTGAAAACTGTAACGTGGCCTTGATACAAAAAATTCAATGCAAACCAAAAGCAAACCATCGCATAAGCTCACCACTACATGCATACAAACATTTTTTTTTTCTTTTTCCTCGCCAACAATTTTTTCGTTGCCATGACAAAAAATGATATTTCAAATATCTCCTTTACTCGCATTATTGTTGTCAGAATGTATATTATATACCTCACTCGCTCTTACTGCTTGTTTTCGATTCTTTCTTCAAACTCTCCACTGTAAAATTTGTGGTTACCTCAACGCCACCAATCGAAGAGCCCGAGCGTAAGAAAAAACGACTCTATGATAGTACTATAGATTTTATATACAATGATATGAATCCTCGGTTGTCATTCCGGTTTGCGCGGTTTGCCGACAAGCTACAGCAATCAGCTGACTGACTCAAGCTTTTCAATTTTCAAAGCCCGCGTTCGGGGGGCAAGCCAAACCTATCCGGATAGGTTTGTGTTGTTGTAATCCCTTGTTGAAAAACTTCTGATGTCAGCTGATGCAACAACAACTCAAGGTATCTGAACATTTTTGGGATAGGTGGATAGCCTATCTCACTACCACCCGAACGCAAGCAAAGGATGTGTGTGAAAAACCATACGTAAAACGCACACATATAAGCACCGCCGTATAGTTAGCAGCACTAGGTGAGGAATTTCAATTTTTTTGACTCCTATAATTTTGAAAACATTTGGAAAAATTTGGAAAACCTTAGTTAAGACTTTCAGTAAATGCATTCCAATGTTGTGGTTTTGTTTACTTTTTCTTTTGTTTATTTTTTGGTGACGCTTAAAATCTGGCAGACATTTTTGGTTCAAAACGTTCGTGTACTTTTGGACTTTGATAGAATTTCATCCCCACTCCTCAAAATTTGATAATTTGCCAGTAGATAGTTCCCTTTCACACAGGGCAACTGAGTTGCCGGCAACAATTGGTTCACTGGCGAGAAGGGCAGGAAAAGAGGGGTAAACGAAATCTCCCCGGTCAACAAATTCAGGAGACTTTTTTGACGTTTCTCTTCACACTACGTTTGTGTGCGTTCAACCAAGGTAGTTTAAAAGGAAAATACAGCCAGTCTCCTCCAACTTTGTATCTTCGTGTGAAAGGTACAAGAGATTGTTAAGGAGATTTAAAGAAAACGTCAAAAAAATCACCAGCAACTAGTATCTTCGTGTGAAAGGGGACATAGAACGCGGTCCGACGGTAGTCCGGAAAGTACACGAACAAACCTTATTTTCTAAACGCTTCCCATTTTCCCTTTCTCTAATCAAAAAAGTCTGTCAAAAAATTTTAATTCGTGTTTGAAATTTGCATATCTCAAATTAATGGGATTAAATTTATTCATTATAAATAAAATTGAAACTTTATATAAAACAATAATATAACTTATTTTAGTTCACATTATAAAAATTGGGTAAGTTTAATAAATAAACTAATAATAGAAATAGTAACCCAAGTTGCTGTCAATTCAATTCGAACTGAAACAGAAAATTATGAAAAATTCACCAACAGCTACTATTTTGATCAAACTAGAAAAAAGTTTTAAAATACATTTTCAGCTATCGCACGATGACTTTTAAGACATTTTAAAATTTAATAGAAAACCAAAGTAATCAAATTGTTAAATTTAAGTTTTTTCATGATAGCTATGGTCATAACTCATAAGTGAAAGAAAAGATATTTACCTACCTTGGCGAAAAACAAACCAATTCCAAAGATTCTCTAGACGGGGTTTTCTTTGAATACAATACTTATTTTGATAAAGCCTTGTTTCAAACAAGACTGCATTTTGTAATTAATTAAAATTTGTTGATGTTGTTATTTGGTGTGCGTTATATGCCTTTTTATGAGTATAAACACATTTGGTTCATTTCATTTTCTGAAAGTAGTATTTCACTTATCGCTGCCAAGATCAAAAGTTAGCTTATTTTTTTTTGTGCATAATCTACTACCCACGTCAAAAGAAATAGTTAAAATTCAACTATTCGAACCAAAGTATGTAGTCAATTGAATTCATTTGAGTATGATTGTACCTACTCAAATTGATTGTATGATTAAAAAGGATCAACAAATAAGAAATTTTGTTAGTTTAAGACATATTTGCACTAAGGAATATAAACGTTTAGTAGTATACTTTGTCAAAACGAATCCTAGCCTATGACATAAGAACCACTAGTTTTTTTACGGGTACTGATTCTTTCTTGAGAGGACTATCTCTTGTCATTATAAATTGCTTCTCAGGAATCGTTGAGAGTCGCCTCAATATTGAAGCCGACGTATTTTCTTTTTGTGAAGCCACTAAATTCAACAAAAAATCTTTCAATGTCAAAGGTTGTACATATTTAGAAAGAATTAACGTAGTGTATAAAAGTTTCCTAAAGAATTCAATTATTATTATACCTACAGTGTGTTCGCGTACTTTAAAAAGCTACGAATTTCTACACATTTTTAAGGGCCACGGGAAATGCACAGCATTTTTTTTTTATTTTGGCAGATCGTATGGAAAAAAATTGAAAAAATTTGAATCCACAGAAATGCGTTTTATAGAAAAGTTAGCATTTTAAGCCTTATTCGCTGAGGCATAATTTGTGCATATTTTGGTATAAATGCATATTTTTGCATAAGTATTTTGCTTTTTAGAGCATATTTTAGTATTTTTGATATAATTTTTCATATTAATTTGTCCTTATTTTCATAAATTTAAAAAAAAATCGGAAAAAAATTACTACATAATATAATTCAATCCGTTGAAACTTAAGTGGGATACAAAATAATATAACTATATTTGTGTGTGTATGGGGCTGTCGGGGGCCAAGGGTTCATCAAGTCAGAGAAAATATAAAAATGAAGTTAAAAAGAGATACATTGTAACAATTTAATTCTAAGTTATTTATAGTATAGGCTGCTTTTTATTACTATGTGTACATACAAAGAGCAGTAGCCGTGGCGTGATGGTTAGTGCGATGGACTGTCATGCCGGATGTTTAAGTTCGATCCCTAGCCTCACCACCTAATAATTTTTAAAATAAAACGGCTGCTGCCTCTTGCGAGAAATTGACAAAAACTCCAAGAGTATCTCTTGTCATAGAAAAGTGCCGCTCACATTAGCCGTTCGGATTCGGCAATAACCTGTAGGTCCCCTCCATTCCTGCAGACACGCACACAGAAATGGTTGGGAGTTGTAAGTTCTTCATTAGCTGTTGTGCCATCAAATTTTTGTTTGTACATACAAAGTACATAAAAAAGAAAGTCAGAGATAAGTGAGTTAACTCGTATGCCAAATGTTTAAATATATTTACAGACCTGTTCTACTTGGTATTCCATTTATGTATGATATGTTATGATCTGGGCAGGGTTTATTAGTATAGCACATTCAAATATTTTTTTTTTATGTATATAACGCTCCTTTCTTCTTATGATTTGTGTTCATTATACAGGGTGTCCTGCGGTCGGTGATGCAGACGAAAACCGTGGGTTCCTGAGAACATTGTCGAAAAACTTAAAAGGTCATTAACGCTTCCTTTTCGACTTAAAACAGTTTATATGATATTTGGTCTAGTTTCTTTAAGTGGCTCTAACTTTGACAGACTGCAACCGTGATTTTTTTTTGTAATTTCACAAGAGCAGTTAGGACTTTTTCCCATGCGGGTAAAGGTTTTCCCGCAATTTATTATAAAACCCATTTGTTGACATTTTTGGGTAGTTCTTTTTGACTTAATTTTTGTTTTTTTCAAAAACACGTAATAATTTTTTATTTGAAAGCTCAATTTGTTCTCTTAAAAAATACGTGACATTTTTCTAGGAAAAAAATACGTTTAAGTTAATTAACAAATGAAAACGAAAAAAGGAAATTTATGAATATGTTAATATATGAATAAAACACCAATAAACGTCTTATGGGTCTCTTAAGTGTTGGAAATGCCAAAAGTAGAAAATAAATTAGAAAAAACCGTTAAGATTTCGTTGCAAAGAAATTGGTTCAAAAATGAAGGGTGCTTCACCTAAGGTGTGACAAAAAGCCCCTCCCGTTTAGGCGGGAGGGGTGTTTTTCTAAAAAATCGACTTATTGTTTTTAATTTAAAGAAACTGCTTGGGACTTTTTGCTACCTTGCTGTTTATTGGATTAATAGCATCTAAAATAGTACGTGGACTATATTTAAAAATCAAAGTTCGATGTAGTTGAAGGGACATTCCGATAGTTAAATAAAAATTTATTTTATCGGATAAAATTTGTTTTACTATTCCAAAAATACAGAAATTTTATATGACATTATTTGCAGTCGTTTTGTTAATAATACGAACATCAATACTATCAATAGTAAAAATATTTTGTTTTTCAAATATACAAAATTTATATGTACTCTCTCAAAATGAAAGGAAGTAATGCCGCATCACACGAGTGACAAATTTCCATAATTTCTGCCATAAAAGTCACAAAATAATGGATAAATTCAATGCTTTGATGAAAGTCGAGTAATGAAGTCAAGTAATGGCACTCTGATGATCTGGCATTATAATGGCAAGAAATGAGCAGGTTCATTCTCTATTGTGCATTGCCATTATATGCAAAATGAACGTATCTCTGCTTAATTATTTAAAGAAAAATTTCGAAGCGCAAACCGTAATAGTTTCTTTTGGATCATCTGCAATTAGTCTAAGAGCCAACGACAAAAAATTTCAAATCATTTATTCAATGTTGTAAGGCATATCAATAGAAAGCCTTTATGGCGTTGTACAAGAATCTGCTTGTCTGCCTGCATTTTGGTGTGACCAGCATATGTAAAATTTGAGACAGAAGTGTGACAAAATGAAATAAATCAAGTCATTTATTTAATGTTGTCATTTACTATTTAATAAAATTAATAATAATAATAATATTTAATGTTGTAAGGCATGTCAATAGAAAGCTTTTAGGGCGTTGAACAAGAATCCTCTTGTCCGCCTGCGTTTTGGTGTGACCAATATATGTAAAATTTCACACAAAGTTTTCAAAAATAAAAAAATCAACTCATTTGCGTAATATTTTATTTACCTTTAAATCCAAACCGAAATATAATTTTTTTTTGCCGCCATATACTGCCACAAGTATTAGCGCAAAAATTAAGATAAAAATTCATGACGAACCCACCGGTATACATCTTCAAATGTTCAAAATGATATCTTCTAGAGGATAGTCAAAAGAAAGTTGATGTTTTCTTATATAGGGTAATATGTTCTACAAATTTTGCCAAAACAAAAACATAGTTATAATTTACCGTTTAAGATTTGTAAGCGAAAAACCTACATTTTTGACACTTTGCTTTTTTAAGGTAGCAACATCATGTAACTGACAGATATTAAAAAGTGTCATAATATTTTTTGTTGGAAATCTTTTATTCTCTAATATAAGTGTAAATTATTTTTGAAAAACTTCTACATTTCACAGTTTAAAGCAAAAAACGAGTATTTTTGACTTTTGACCAATTTTTTACAATGATGATATCCCTTAAACGGTTAATATAAAGAGAAAAATGTTAATGATTTCGAATAGAGGGTCACATAGGGCACAAACTTTATATAAATGTGTTTTCATAAATACACACCGTTTAAAAGTTAAATGCAAAAAACCGAAATCTTCGTCATTTTACATTTTTTGAAATGGTACAATCTATTTTGTAGGAAATCTTATGATGTTTAAGTTTAAAATTACATCCTTTTTTCTAGCGGTTACCGTTATAAAGTTATATGCGAAAATTAAGTATTTTTGACTTATAACCCCAAAAAAAATCTTTTTATGCACGCCAGTTTCGACAATGGACTTTTTAGACAGTATTCCTTACTCCAAAATAAAGATGATTACATTTAATAAAATACTTAACTTGCATTTTTACCGCAGTAAGAGTACATTTTGCCTAGGCTATCAATATGCTTTCATTTCTTAATGTATGCCTGCCGCAGGGTTCGTCATGCAATTTAGATCAGTGTTTTGTGAGAGTTTTATGTTACAAATGGCATTCAAGAATTTTTAAGCAAAAGACAAGACTTTCGGCACAAACGCTACGCAAAACTTTATCAACAAACCTTATGCCAATCTTTGCCCTCAGGTGACGGAGGTTCAAAAGAATTCAGATCCTCTGCAAAATGTACGCAATAATACTACATTGGCCAAAAAAGTACAAAAGTGAAAATTTTCTAACTTATTTTGGGATAGTGTTTCTCACTGGAAAACTTATAAAAATGAAGCAGAAAGCTTAAATTTTGGTTTAAAAATAAAATGTGTATATTTTTACTTTTGTAATTTTGCAAAAAGTGGCCAAAATATTTAAGGCTAATGCTCCTATGCCCTTCGCCATATTGGGATTTCTTTCATCAATTCAATAAGCTTCCCATAATTATTTACATTCGTCCTTGAAAATATTATTCATTTTTTTTTTGCTTTTTTTAACAATAAAGGCTCTCCCAAACCAACGCGATTAGTCGCTGCGACAAAAGAAAACAACAATAACAACACATGGTTGTCAAACAAAACAACACGTTGTTGTTATTGTTTTCTATTGTCGTGGCGATTAATCGCGTTAGTTTGGGAGAGCCTTAAGCCTTAACTACATAAGCCACTTTTTGCAAAATTACAAAAGTAAAAATATTTTTTTCCAGCTAGCGCAGTTGTTTTGTGAAAAATAATATATACATTTTATTTTTAAACTAAAATTTAAGCTTTCTGCATCATTTTTTTAAGTTTTCCTGTGAGAAACACTATCCCAAAATGAGTTTGAAAATGTTTACTTTTGTACTTTTTCACTTTTTTGGCTTATGTAGTTAAGGCTTTAATACACAATTTATTTGCACCTAACTTTTTCTTTTATCATTCATTTTAACTAAAAGCAAAAATAAACTATACAACAACAATATAGCAGGGTGGTGTGAAGTTAAATACTGTGAATATGTGAGTTTTATACCGCTATTATATCACATACTTTCTCATTTTTTATCTATTATCTTTATATGGTTTTCGATTCAACCATTTCAGATTTGGGGGTCAAAACACAGACCAATCGTTGTGAATCGTACGAATCTGGATTGCACTAATTAATCGAGTGCATTTTATTTTATTTTTTATTTTGATTATATTTTATAATTAACACGGACCACAAAAAAATTCTTGCGTATGCAAAATTGAATACCTATTCTAACTGACGTTTAGTTATGTCATTTATTTGGTGTGTGTGCAAGTACGTGTGAGAATCTGTGTAAGTCTGCCAAAAAATCGATATTTAAAAGATCAATCGAAAAAAACTATATTATTAAAAAATGACCAATCTAATGTCGTTTTTCATTGCAACCTGTAAAATCTGTTCTCAAACTCCAGAATTGCTCTTTTGAACAAAACATTTTGGCATTGAAAAATTTCATCTTCAAAGCATGTCAGCCCATATTTTAAAAGTATTGCGGTGACGATTGTTCACACATATAGAATTTTAATTCACTGAGCAAAGATATTTTCAATTTGACATGAGAGCTTTTTTACATGTAGGTATGGGTGAACGGAGATAAAATCTCCCAAATTAAACATATCGCATCTGTCATCTTCAGAACTCATCCAGAACACATCTTTTTGTGAATAAAACTTGAAAAACTGGAAAAAGTGCAAATCTTTTCGCAAAAAGATGAAATCTTTTCTACAATGAAAAACGACATAAAACTCTGGGTATTAGGTATAAACGTAAATAAACCCCAGCTGGTTTCAACAATTACTTCATTTTAAGTAATTATTATTGGTTGTATTTTGTCTAAATAAGTACCTAGTGATTGGATAAGCAAAATGAAAGAAAACGGTCTGAAAACTGGGATAGTTCTCGAAAGGTTTGTAAATAAATAATTTCGTTTACAATCCCTTTTGTAAATTTCACACGATGTCATGTCAAAATGACATTTGGATACTATGTACCAGTTTTAGCTTACTCCGCCTCTATTCCGCGTGTATTTTTTTTTTATAAATAAGTTTTAATATATATCAGAGATTGGTTGGAAAATAAAACGAAAATAGTTTTGCCTTCATACAAGTAGAAAAAACAAACAAATTCCAACACGAAACCCATCAATCAAGAAACGCATCGGCAAGCAAGGATGAATTGACTTCGGGCACTTAAATTTAAATCTGTTGATTACTTAAATTTCATTATCTACACTTACTTGATGAATAAAACACATTTTTATATTTGTTTTAAATCTATTTAGGCGAACAATTTTGAATATTTGTTAAACATCGCGGCCAAAAACTTTCAACTCCTAAGAAATGTCAAACCTTCGTAGTGTGTGTGCAAGTCCGTGTAAATCTTGCTAAAACGAAAGATTTCATTTCTTTAGAAAATTCGATTTTTTCTTCTAAAAGCCTAGTACCACAGACACTATAGTTCCATAAATATCGCATGCAGAAGAAAAAAATATGATCACTGGGACGTAGACGTACGGCCCAGTTTTATCGAATTTGTGGGCCCTATATACTATATATGATGTTACAAAAGATAGATACACAAACATACACATAAAAACAAAACACCAGCTACAGCACATAAGTATTTTGGCCAACCGATTCGATTTTTTAGAAAAAAGTTCTTAAAAAAAATAAAATGGCTGTAAAACCACAGAAAATCACAGAGTTTCAAAGTAAAGGAACAGACCTATTATTTTGCGGGAAAAATTTCAACAATTTTGCACGATAAACACGATCAACTATTATTTATCGATAATTTTACAAAAAGAAAAAAAAAGTAGAAAAACATTAATTTTGCGCGATTTTTACAACGTTTTTGTAAAGATTAGAATTGTAGAGATAAAATTTGTCTTTTCCCGATCTGCGTACTAGGCTAAACAAATCGATTTTTTTTCTAAGCAGAACCGATTTTTTTGTTGCATGGAATTCGACATGAAAGAAAAAAATCGATTCTGTTTCGAAAAAAAATCGAATTTTTTGTTAAAAGGAATTCGACGTGAGTTGAAAAAGAAAAACGCCTGTTTTAAAAATCCAACCCTAATCCAACTCGATCTTCTGACCCTGCATATAAGTGGTGTGTGTGTGTTGGAGAAAAAACCCTTTTTTAGAGGGACATTTTTTTCTCACCCTCGAGCACTAAAATGACGTCTGTTTTAAAATTTGACACACATGACATTTTCCACAAGACGAATCGATAAAATTTTCTTGCAAAGTATATTTTTCCTCTAATAAAAGTGAAAATTAATTTTGAATGCGTAAAATAGTAAAAATATAATTATTACACTATAATTGTAATTTATTTATCAAATACCTAAACAAACAAGCAAACAGAATAATTTCTCCGCTTTTGTATTATTCATCGTATGACTGACTTCACGAAACAAAAATAGTAAAACAAATTACGTTCTACTTATATACTATACAATAATCTCAAAACCATTTTTTAGAAATGGTGAGCACTAATTTGGTGGTGCCAGTAGTTTTGTGGGGACCAACAGCACCAACTCACTGTGTCTCCAGTGTCTACTTATCCGATGATCAAACAATTCTTGTCACTGGATGTTATGACGGGCAAATATGTCTGTGGCAAGTGGATCCTGCCACTATGAAAATGACACCAAGATGTCTTCTTGTTGGACATTCAGCTCCAGTTCTATGCCTGGCTAAAGCATCAATTCTGGCCGAAAACAACTTTCTCGTCAGCTCTTCGGAAAACGGTGAAATGTGCACATGGGACTTGGTTGATGGAAAGTGCACTGAAAGCATCAAACTTCCCCAAGTGCACACAAACATTCAAGCCTATTTGATGGCCAACACAGATGGTGTTCGATTGTTTTGCAATGGCTACTATCCGGAGATAATGGTAATGGATCCATTTAGCTTGGAGGTAATTTTTGTTCTCAGTTCTAAAGTTAAACCAGATTGGATATCGGCATTGCATGTGCTAAGACCATCTAAACGCAAGGATGATGTTGTACTGGCCATCACCACAACAGGAACTGTAAAAGTGTGGACTTTAATTGGCAACGAAAATAAGTACTCTGAACCGATTTACGAAAACGAATCGAAGGAGATCCGCTGTTTGAATGCGATTACCCTCAATTGCTGTGCCACGAACCAAAGAACTGTTCTAATTGTTTGTACGAAATACTGGCAGATATATGACGCAGGAGATTTCACTGTTTTATGCAGTGTTATTTCGCCACCAAGAGAGCGATGGCAGGGTGGTGATTTCATTTCATCAGATAGGGTTATCTTGTGGTCGGACGAGGGAAAGGGCTATTTGTATAAGCTTCCTGCCAACTGCATACCAGACAACAAGGAATTCCACTCAAAGTCGGTGGTGCGCGATGCTCCATATCTTTACTGTGTTTTCTCACAACCTGGAGAAAAAATACTTTCTTGTCCACCAGCAATGAAGCTCATTCAAAGGACACATTTACTGCGAGGTGATTCTGAGGGTTTGATAACAGTTTGGTCGATTCCTGATTTGCCTCTGGATAACATCAGTATCATGCAAGCTAAGCAGAGTCCACCAAGAAGCCTCAAGTCGAATGTGTGCACTAGTTTGACTGAAGCTTGGTCAATGATGGATCCTCCACCAGTGGGTATTCTTGACCAACTGAGTCGAATTACAGATGTTCCAGTCAAACTCACTTCAAGCATATATCTCCCTCAGCAGAGCCGCCTGGTTATTGGTCGTGAAGATGGAACCATTGTTATTGTTCCAGCAACGCAGACAGTAATGCTGCAATTGTTGGTTGGTATTCAGCAGAATTTTAGTGACTGGCCGTCTCATCAGATTTTGTCAGGACATCGAGGTCGTGTGAATTGTTTATTGTGCCCATCGCTGGCACATACACGCTACGAAAAAGCACATCTTCTAAGTGGTGGAGTTGATTTTGCGGTTTGCTTGTGGGATCTCTATAGTGGAAATCTTTTACATAGATTCTGTGTCCATGCTGGAGAGATAACACAGCTACTGGTTCCACCAGATAACTGCAGTGCTAGAATACAAAGGTGTATTTGTTCAGTAGCTTCAGATCATTCGGTAACTTTGTTAAGTTTGCAGGAGCGTAAGTGCATCACACTGGCAAGTCGTCATTTGTTTCCCGTAGTGACCATAAAATGGAGGCCTTTAGATGATTTCCTCATAGTTGGCTGTTCAGATGGAACGGTGTATGTTTGGCAAATGGAAACTGGGCATTTAGATCGGGTGCTCCATGGAATGTTAGCCGAAGAAGTTCTCATGGCATGTGATGAGCAGGCAAACTCGGAAGAAACTCATTCGGGATCCACATCCGAGATGGGCTTAGCAAATCCGGCTGTACATTTCTTCCGTGGGCTTAAGTCTCGAAATCTCAACGCCATTCGACATGCAACTCAGCGAGGAATACATCAGTTACAACAGCTGCATTCCAGCCATCATGGTGAAAATTCGTTCCTGATGAAGCATCGTAGTAGTCCACTTATAATCCAAGGCTTACGAACTAATCCGAAAGACGCTGAGAGTCACATTTTATTTTTCGACATTGAGGGTTTGATATTTGAATTGCATAGCGAGGAGTACGCAACGTTGAGTCCGGAAGCTCTCGCCGAATTGGGGTTGACTTTTGCATCTCAAGGTGCCCAATCTGCTCAATTAGACGCGTCCAAGAAAATCTCAGACTTCTTTGGCAAAGTAAAGAATAAAGCTGGTGACATGGAAAAAATTCTCAAAGACAAAGACAAGCATGGTTTCCTTCAGAAAGTCAAAGAAGGGGCCGAGAATATTGAGAAAAAAGTTCAAGCCAAAGTGGAGAGTCTTCATAAGGCGGTTGAAGTAAGTGACGATAGAACCGAAGAGAATAGTCGTAAAATTGTATCGAAAATGGAAGCGACACACGTTATGGAAGTAGCTCAATTGTTGTTATCATTGCTGCACTCGTGGGGACTTGATCCGCATTTAGATAAAGTATGCGAATCGCAACTAGGTCTGCTTCGACCAATGGTGCCTATATCTTTTGGTGTCTTATCCAAAGCTGGCTATATGTCCTTGCTGCTGCCTACATGGCAGAACAATTTCGAAATTTCAGATGATATGTTGATGATTCCTGCTGCCGAGTTAAAAAAATTCCAAGGTATTCCACCAGAATTGGCCCGCCAGCAGAAACTAACGCATATTTTCACATCTCGCCTTCACTGGCAGCTTAGCACAACGTTAACGTCGAATCATATTCTGGCCTTGGTGGCAATGTCTAATACACTTATGTCAATGCGATCAGCCTCATTTCTACCGGAGAGCGAAAAGAGCAAAAAATTGCAGCGTTTGGCAACGCGTACGGATTCAGTTTGGTCCAACGATGAGGAACGCGAAGAAATCATCAACACTCACATCAATCAGATAAAGCAGGGTTGGAGCTTGCTCTCAACTCATCATTGTTTCTTATTGCCTGACAAGATAGACGCCCTAGAGCCAAAGAATTTTAAGCGACCCCAGGTAGAGGCGATGGCTAAACGTTGGCAGCATCATTGTATTGAGATAAGAGAGGCAGCCCAGCAGATTCTCTTGGGTGAACTAACACGCATGGGTAAGAAGGGTCGCAAGCAATTAGTTGAAAATTGGGCACAGTATCTTCCACTATACACACACTCTGAGCCAATTGTACAACAGCAACCGCTGATGACTGCAGGAAATTTAGCAGGTGGAACAGCTGGTGTGCCTGGTGCAAATACAGGTGCTGCATTGCAATCTACAGAGCCTCAGGACGAAGACTATGAAGAAGAAGAGGAGGAGATAATTAGAAAACCGGCAAGTTTAGCAGAATTGAAACGTAAACAGAACACAGCAGTTATTCTATTGGGTGTAATTGGCGCTGAATTTGGTCAAGACATTTCACAGGATAGCCCCAAAAATGGACCTGGAAAGTCAACAGTAGGCGAGCGACGAAAGAGTTCTGTAGTCGAAGGCTTTGGAATAGCAAACAATCTAGCACGTCTTACGTCAATGGCATTGGCACATTTGCTATATGCACCACCATCGGCCAAATTGCCCCAATATACACCATTACGTCGAGCAGCTATTGATCTTCTTGGACGGGGCTTCACAGTGTGGGAACCTTATCTAGATGTTAGCAAAGTTCTTTTGGGTTTGCTGGAAATATCATGCGATGCTGGTAAATTGGTGCCTAATTTGAACTACAAACTGCCTCTTACTCCGCAGGCAGATGCCTGCCGCACGGCCAGGCATGCTCTTCGCTTAATAGCAACCGCCCGCCCAGCAGCGTTCATAACTACAATGGCTCGCGAAGTCGCTCGCTACAATACAATGCAGCAAAATGCGCAAACAATTAACGTCCCACTGACTCAGTCGGTGTTATATAAAGCCAAAGGTGAAATATTACAATGTGTCGAAATGTTAATTGACAAAATGCAGAGCGAGATTGCCAGTCTCCTTGTTGAAGTGATGGACATAACTTTGCATTGTGTGGACGTCAACGAGTTGAAAAATCGTGGTCTCAACGAAGTATTCCCAAGCATTTGCAAATTTAATCAAATTTCACACTGCCCACAGACTCGCCGCATCTCAGTCGGAGCCAGCAATGGTCATCTCGCTATCTATGAATTGCGTCAAAATAAATGTCAAATGATTCCGGCACATACGCATCAAATAACTGCATTAGCATTCAGTCCCGACGGCAAATACTTGGTCAGCTACTCGTGCAGCGAGAATCGATTATCCTTCTGGCAGACAAGCACCGGAATGTTTGGTCTCGGACAGTCTCAGACTCGATGCACAAAAGGCTATTCCACAGCACCCATACCAGATGTTGTACGTTTAAATCCAATGCGCTTGGCTAAATTGTACTGGATAAATAATAGAACTGTCAGTCTAATGTTAGCTGATGGTTCAGAAACCAGATTTAATGTTTAAATTTTATAAAAACAAAAAAAAAATTGCATCTACTTATTTCTTGTTTATTTTTATTTGTTTATTTCATTCCTTATAGTATTAAAATTGTGGAAAATAATACAATTATTCTTAATAAATTTTTATTTATCTTGTTACAAATAACTGTTATAATAAAATGTTAGTGTTTTACGTGTTTATCTAACCAAAATATCAAAAAAAAAATATATGAAACAATGGCAATCTAATAACTATGTATTGTACAATTGTATTTTGATTTACTTTAATACAACTATACCAAAATAAATATTAAATATTGAGTCAGTGTTTTATTGCATCTCTGTAGGTATATGAAGTTTTTACTTTCATGTTGTATTTTATCTTAATTTAATCTTGCACAACCATTTTTACTATGCTTTGCTTGGATGCTACGAAACCAGCCACTATTTTTGGGTATATAAGCTATGTTTGGAATAATTTTCGCTCAAAAAGTGAAGACGATAAGTTGTTTTCTAGGTGGATTTTAAAGTGTTTGATCCTTATTGTGTGTTCTTTATTGCTTTGATGTGGCAAATGTCGTCTTGGCGACGAGCAAATTTTTAACCAAAGCTGCCTAGCTTTCTTTATACCTGGTGAAGACATAGCTGATGCTGATGACATCATGTGAATTTCTGACTTGACTGCTTGACACCATACATACATTTGTTTTTTAGTGCATGTATATGGATCTCAATATATTTATCTAGCCTGTTCTTTGAATTTTAAATTATTGTTTAACAAAATCGATTATTATTATATATGGTATTATTCATACTAGAATGTCAGTTTATTAGACTTGACCATTTTTTATTCCGTCAATTTCATTGAATTTTTGAACAACAACAAAAACTTGTAGTAGCCGTGGCGTGATGGTTAGTGCGATGGACTGTCATGCCGGAGGTCTAGGTTCGATCCCCAGCCTCGCCACCTATTTATTTAAAAGAAAAAACGGCTACTGCCTCTTGCGAGGAATTGACAAATCCTCCAAGAGTATCTCCTGTCACAGAAAAGTGCCGCTCGTTAGCCGTTTTCGGATTCGGATTCGGCAATAAACTGTAGGTCCCCTCCATTCCTGCAGACACGCACACGGGAATGGTTGAGAGTTGTAAGTCACTAGGCCCTAGTTCTTCATGAGCTGTTGTGCCATCAAATTTATTTCTTAACAACAACTTGCGCTGGTCGTGTTATGCTTGAAATTTTTTCAAAGAAATCCAATGGCTTCAAGGTTTGTCATTTAAATTCGCAAAGTATTTCAGCTCACATAGATGAATTGCTAATTATTTTTTCGAATGGTTTGGTTGACATAATTTGTGTATCTGAGAGTTGGTTGAAGGCAAAAAATTTCTGATTTCTGTGTAGATTTGCCAGGTTATTATATATTGCGTAACGATAGGGTTTCTAAACGTGCGGGTTGCTATATATTGCAAATCAAATTTAATATGTAAAATGATTGACTTTTCGAAAGACTCTGAAGTAGAATATCTTTTATTTGAAGTGTTTGATGTTGGAAGTAGCTGTTTAGTTGGCTGCGTATACAATCCACATAAAGAAAATTGTTTGCAGAACTTTTTTGATGCTCTCAGTGCTTACTCTCCGAGCTACAGTAATATAATAATTTGCGGTGATTGTAATGTCAACCTTTTAATTGATAATCGCATTTCTCAAACGTTCAAAGACTTCTGTTTCTATGGTTGGTCTAGATATTGTTAATGTTAACGTCCCTACTCATTTCCGTTCTGGATGTGCACCAAGTCTCCTTGATTTGATTCTTACATCAGATTTAAATCTAATTAAATTTTAACAATCAAGTTGGTATTTCTGGTATTCCATCATATCATGATTTGTTGTTTCTTTGTTTTGATATTTCTTTTGATTCACAACCTCATCCTTCTGATTTTATTTATCGAGATTTTAATAGAATCAATCATAATGATTTACATGAAGATGCTGCAAGTATTCCATGGTCTGTTTGCTGGAACGTGGCTGCAGTCACCCAAAAGATTGAAAGTTTTCAATCCTTGATTCAGGATCTTTTTAATATCCATGTTCCTTTGAGAACAAAAAGAATTGAAGACTCTAGGGTACCGTGGTTTTCTAAACAAATAGAGAATATTATCGCAAGAAGAGATAAATTGTACAACAGATGGCGACAAAGTCGTAGTATAGTTAATTGGCAAATATATACTAATTTTAGAAACAAAGTTACTGCTCAGATAAGAAAAGCTAAAGCTAACTACTTCTCAACTAAGCTTAAGCCCAATCAAAGTGCTTCTGTCATATGGAGGAATCTTAAATCATTAAGAGTTATTGACAAAACATCTTTCAAATGTGGTCTAGACTCAAATCACCTTAATAATTACTTTCTAAAACATAATGCTAATGACATTGGAAGCAATGATGAAACATCCTAGAATGTGTTTAATTCTTTAAATAATGATGAATTTCATCCTAATTCTTTTCAATTTCAGTGCGTCTCTGAGTTTGAGACTGTAATCGCAATCAAAAAAGTAAAGTCAAATGCAGTAGGTTATGATGGGGTATCTCTTAAATTCATAAAAATGATTCTTCCTCACGTTTATTATACTTTTACCCACATTATAAACTGCTGTATTATGAGATCAGAATTTCCTGCAATATGGAAGTTGGCAAAAGTGGTTCCGATACCCAAAAATTCTAACACAAGTAAACCTGAAGACTACAGACCAATAAGTATTCTGTCTGTCGAAAGTTTTTGAAATTTTAATGCGTGATCAGATTAATGATCATATTAACCAACATAAATTACTGACTTCCTGTCAGTCCGGTTTCCGTAAAAATCATAGCTGTACAACTGCAATTGTAAAAATTATTGAAGAATTAAGATGTGAATTCGATAATAATAACATTTCAATTTTGTGCCTAATCGATAGTGTTGACCACCAAATTCTTATTAAAAAGCTGAAACAGAATTTTAATTTCTGCAAAAACTCATTACTTTTGATTGCTAGCTTAAGTGATAGATTTCAACAGGTGTGTACCGACTTTCGTGTGTCCTCATTTTTGAAGGTTCAATGTGGTGTACCTCAGGGGTCTACCTCAGGGTTCCGCTGCTGTTTTCCCTGCTTATTAATGACCTTCCTGTCGTATGTCATAATGCCACAATGGATCTATATGCTGACGATGCTCAGATTAAGTTCTCTAGACCTATTGGTTTAATCGAAGACTGTGTTGCAAGATTAATTGAAGACTTGGATCGAATATATGCTTGGGCTTACGTTAACAAATTGCTATTAAATCCTCAAAAATCTAAGGGCATATAATTATCTCCAAAAATCTAATCGATACTTCTAGTATACCAGCTCTTCTTTTAAATAATAATATTGTATCATATGTAGATGAAGTAAATAATCTTGGGATTATTATCAATCGTAAATTTTCTTGCGAAAATCATATAAGCATGGTTGTTAAACGAATCTACGGTGGCTTACTTCAGCTTTACATCTCTTCAAATGTTATTCCAGTCACAATTAAATTGAAGCTGGTTCGAGCTCTTTTTTTACCTTTTATAAATTACTGCGCAGTCGTTTACTGTAATCCTGATTTAGCTTCTTTCCGAAAGTTAGAACTTGCATTTAACTCTGCAATACGCTTTATACATATGGACTTCGTCAATTTGATGATTTGATCACATCTCCATATTTTCTTCTAATGTAACAGGATGGATATAATGCGTCTCTAGCTAATTGGGAAGTTGCTTTAAAAAACGATTACAATTTTTTTTTATCAAACAGACGGACAGCGGGTTGATAAAAATAAAAAAAAATCCTTCTCAATTCTCACCGAATTGATTGCAAAATAAAAAATTAAATCTTTACAAGATTGATTATATGAACATTAGACTTTTGCTTTAAAATCACTCATTATAGAGCATTATCCTGAAGAAACTATCCTTTTTTTGGGAGCATCATAAGCTTTGTTGGTATTGGTTGGTTGTGCAGTAAAAACTTTTCTGTAGGTATCATATCTAAAGGAAATTTTGTTTTCTGTAGTTTTCGATATAACTTTTATTGCGTAAATGTGCACCAAAGTTATAGGCGCAAAATTATGAAGAAAGTGTACATTCTGAGTGTTTTTTTTTCAGTATTGGAAAAGTGTGGATCGGGTGTGATTATGAACTTGTAAAGTTTTAATCTACCAACCATATTTTATAACTTTATCAAAAATTCAATGCTAGAATTACCCGAACTTTTGTAGAAAAAAATGTCATTATTAATTGGACTATTATGTATGTGATTAGTTTGTCGCCTTAGTACTAATGTTATTGTGGACAGGATAAGTGAGCTTGGCAACTAAAATATTACCGCACTTCATTGGCAAAACAGAAAGAATGAGACTGTTAACGGCGAAATGTGAGAAAATGAAATGTAATAAAAAACAAACTCGGAACAGTTGACATTTGAAAAAAAAAAACTCTCGGAGCTGACAATTCCGTTTCTTAACGTTTCTTAAGTTCTTGAATAAAATATTGAAACTATTTGTATTTCTCTTGAATCTTATGTCGAATTCTTTTTAACAAAAAAAAAAATAATAATAATAGCCTAGTTCCTAGTCCAACGTTCTGTCAAAGTTCATATAAAAAAATTAAATGGTAGTAAAATACACAGAAAATCACACGAGTTTCAAAGTAAAGGAACAAGCCTAAGGGGCTTAGGGGTTATAGCGATCAGGAAAACGCATCAGGAAAAATTTTCTTTTTGGTAATTTAATGTTTTATCATATGATTTGAATAATAAAAATGATACAAATCGATGATAAATCATTTAAAATATTTATTTCATTAACAAAATTTTCTTTAGAGGAAATATTTATTTTATAATGCATTTCCTGATGGAAACTCGTTTTCTGTACGAAATAGTTTCCATCAGGAAAATAATTAAGTACTTGAAATGAAAAAAATATTTCAATTGATTTATGATCGATTCGTATCCTTTTGATATTAATCGTATAATAAAGCATTGAACTATAGAAAAAAAAATTTTCCTGATGCGTTTTCCTGATCGCTATAACTGACCCTTATGTTGGGCAAAAATTCAAAACATAATAATGATATATAAAAAACATAAATTATTACTTTTTTGAGCTAGTCATACATACACGTATGTATGTACTGTACGTATAATGTACGACAATGTTATTAATTTCCGAATCTTCAAAAAAATGTTTATTCAGCTAGAATTTGTCAATTGTTTGCATATTAATTATTTGTTTTTAACTCTTGAAATAGTATTCAATTAAAGCAAGCTAGGCGAAAAAAAAAAAATAGAGTATAAAAATATGGCTAATTAAAAATACACATTATTATTTCGATATAATATAACCCAGATAATTGACCTTAACAATAAAGACTCGCTTGTGATATCATATCAAATGGAACATTATACATTGTTAAAAAAGGTTTTGAATCAAATATGAAATAACAAGAGATGATTCATATATGCACATAATAGCTTCGTTCGTGTACTTTCTGCACTAAAATTCACAGTCTATCAAATATTGAGGAGTGAGGATGAAATTCTCTCAGAGAGAAGGAAAACTGCGAAATAGTACACGAACGCTTTGAACAAATAATTTGTACCGGTTTTTTAACGTCAAATATTTGAAAACAAAAAAAATAAATATCGTCATCATTTCTTTGAAAAGATTTTCAAAATAAAATAAAAAAGTAAGAAAAAGTTAATTTATTACATTAAATTAAATAAAACAGAGGAATATAAGAAAAGAGATGTTCTGGCAAATATCAAAGTGACTTTTGACTGAACTCATATTTCTGCCCGAAGAATTTCTTTGGGCTGAAATTAGCAGAAAGGGGAAATAATTTACTCTCTCGAGAGCGCTCTCTTCTGCGAAAAACTACACATTTTTTGCGTAAACGAACACAATTTGCGTTAAATTTGTAGAAATTCGTAAAAATTCGTAGATTTGGGGAGTACGCGAACGAACCTAATATGTACATACATCAACAAAGTATATATACTTTGTCCAACAAAGATTGTCAGTACAGAGAAGATAGGACGTTTCCATCTCAGTTTGGTTGCAACATAGTGCATAAGTCTTTCGCATATAAAGGCTCTTATGTATACTACATAAAAGACGCAGTTCAGTTGACATAAGGTAGGCCGAAAGCCTCAAAGTTCTCAGACTACCATAGATTTTGCGTAACATTGCTTTTACATGATCACAACATTTCATATCTGAGCTCAGAACAATTCCTAGATTTAACTTTGGTTAAATGAGTCAGAGAGGAGCCTGCAAGGGTGATATCTGGCACAAGATCTCTGTTTAGATTACCGTTATGAAAAAAGATATAAATAAATAAATCTGGTGGCACAACGGCTCATGAAGAACCAGGGCCTTGTGACTTACAACCCTCAACCATTCCTGTGTGCGTGTCTGCAGAAATGGAGGGGACCGAATCCGAACGGCTTGGAGGATTTGTCAATTCCTTGCAAGAGGCAGTAGCCTGGAAAAGAACTTAAGGTGGAAGCGGCTGGTATTGAACCCAGACCGCTGGTATGACAGTCCATTGCACTAACCATTACGCCACGGGCTACTACTATGAAAAAAGATGCATTTGGTTTTTTTTAGGATTAACCAGAAGGTCATTTCGCTGTTCCCACGAGAAAACTTCAGTGAGATCATAATTGATTTTTCTAACACAATCTTGTATATCATCCTTGAAAGAAGAGATAAGAGGGTGGGTATCGTCTGCATAAAGATTGATATTGGAATAAGTAATAAGTAATAACGCTTGGAAGGTCATTCGTATAAAAACTGAAGAACAGAGGGCCAAGAATAGACCCCTGTGGGACTCCTTGAGGTTTTCTATTCACGAAAAGGATTGATAAATTTAAGAAAAATTTAAGAAGAGTTAGCATTTGGACCACGACGACGACCGAATCCGTGGACAAAGTTAACGAAACGTCTGTTGTACTGGATCCTCCTCTTCAGCCTTCTTTTTCTTTTCTTGTTTCTCTAATTTGGGAGTCTGACCTTTGACTTTACCGGCACGAGCTAAAGAACCGTGCACCTTACCGCCAAGAAGTGGTACAGTGACATCCAATTGGAAAGACGACAAGCTGCTAACGCAGGTATCATTCTCCAAAGCGTTTCCTTCATAATTGAGGACGAAATCTTCTGTGGTTCCTTTCAATTGGGTCAGTTGAGCCTTGACGGAGGCAATTGTATCATTTTGTGAAACCTCTAGGGTTGCAAGTGTGTCCAAACCACATACAAGAAGCTGCATGTGGGCTACTCAGTGGCAAATTCTCACTTGTGTGGGGAATGCACGAAAAACGAAACAAATCAAAAACAATCAAATCAAATCACCAACACCGACCCGTTGTGATCTGCCAGAAAGAAAACATTTAATGAGCTTTGTGGCTGTGAATCCAAAATTGAAAAATGATATTAGTTTTCATGCCAGAATTTTTTGATTAATGCAATAAAAGGCTTCCTAAAAGTCTAGTAATACTAAGATTGAGAATTTTATTTTGATCCAATGCTGACCTTACGTCTTTTGATATTCCCATTACAGTTATGTCAATTGAGAAAGCCTAGGACCCTACTCTGTATTTCGTTCCGAAAGACATTCCTATTCGAAAATGTTTTTCGTTGAATTGGTACTCTGTAAATCTTTCGAAATGCAAAAAATAGTACTTAATAGTATTCCCACTTACGGGTTGTTTTTTCGAGTCTCAAATTATTTCTTTTGAGATCTGTAAAATTAAGAAATCAAAACGAATAACAAACAAGGCGAATAAAACAAATTATAATTTTTAAAGAAATAATTTAAATTCGGAACGAATTACAAAATAGGGCCCCTGATTAATGGGGTGTCATAAGGTTTGAGTCGTCAGTAAATTGAATTGTTTATACATTTCTCTTATGGGGTCTTCCAATGGTAAAAAAAAAATCAATTTTTTTTGATCCAGATCTGTCAAAACACCGATTTCTACAATTTTCGTCTTCTAATGGGGAAAAAATTGATTTTTCTCGAAAAAAAAATCAATTTTCAGATCTGGATTTTGCGGCAGATCTACCCCTCTTTTTACTAACACCACTATACACCAGTACAAATGAGAGCTACCAGTTTGACAGACACGATTATACACTAATACTATGACAAACAAACTTAAATCTGAAATCGTATTCCATTCGCCACGACAAAGATCGAATTTTAGGTAGAAATCTGAATTTACAAAAGGAAAACCCCATTAGACTTTTGACATAAAGCAAAGAAGAATAAATGGACGAAAATCGCTGGTAGCTTCACCTGATGATTTTTTGGGTAATGGCAAAACTTTTACTTCTTTTCAAAATGTCGGAAAAAAAGATTTTGTGAAGCATGAGTTCAAAACATACTCAACATATTTAAATACAATAATTTAAAAAAATTCGGTGACACTCCATCTATCATAGCCACATGCATTTGATTTGATTGAAAAAATACAGAGTGATTTCATCTACGTCGAAAACCCGTTTTCCGTGATTCTCGTAGACAAAGAAGCTGTTCCACTGTTTATTTTAAGATTATGAGCTTGTAGTCTTTGACTAATATTGGCGAAGTATTTGTTAATTTCATTTGGAGAAAAGGGATAGTTTATTTCACTTTTTCCGTTATAAACCCCATACTGACAAAAGTTACGCCATAAAGTACGAGGTTACGGATTCGTTTAAACAAACGCCTGAATAAAATCCTCCTTAAATTTTGATTATTTTTTTTTTCGATACAATTACATCCAGAATATTAGTATTAATTAATAAGATCAATATTTCCCATTCCTAATATATTCAAAAAATGTTCTCTAAATTTTTTTTTTCTAGATACCTATCATGTCCGAAGACGATACTCCACCAAAACCTATGAAGTCATCAATGTCTGACGACGAGGATATTGAACCGCCCGCATTCAGTCCTGCTACCCTTGGTTTACATCGGGTCGGTACCTTACCACCCAAACCTCAACCCTCACAGCCAATTCAAATGTTGAACGCTCGTGGAATGCCAGCAAGGGTACGAAAACGTAATCGTCTGTTCTTTGACGATGAGCTTGTTAATGACAACAAAGCTCTTGGTGTAAATCTCTCGCCTCGTAAACATGGCGTACAATCAAAGCCGGACTCACCAGTTAAAACCCCATCAAAAGAGTTAAAAAAGAGGAAAACAATTGCTGGTACACGTTATGTGCGCTATGAGGACAAGCAAACGCCCGATAAACGCTCGCCCAGCAAATTCTTCTCATCTCCGACAGCTTCTACATCACGTAACGCACTGATACCTGCCGATAAACGAATGGGTCAACAAATCGGCTTGCGTTTACGTAATTTGTTAAAGCTACCCAAAGCTCACAAATGGGTTATATTTGAGTGGTTTTACTCATTTGTGGATAAGCCGCTTTTTGAAGGTGAAAATGATTTCCAAATTTGTCTAAACGAATCGTTTCCCAATTTCAAAACACGTCAACTAACCCGTGCAGAATGGCAGAAGATGCGATCGCTTATGGGAAAGCCACGTCGCTGCTCTCAAGCATTCTTCGAGGAAGAACGTCGTGAGCTTGAGCGCAAAAGGCAGAAAATACGATTTCTTCAGACAAGAAAGCAAGCCGGTGACATAAACAATTTTGTTCGCGATCTGCCCGATAAGATTCCACTGCCTCTACCTGTGGGTACAAAGGTGACGGCCCGTCTTCGTGTACCACAAGATGGTATTTTCAGTGGCAGCGTAGACGCATTTGACTCGCTTAGTTCTACTTATCGCGTTTCTTTCGACCGCAACGGATTGGGCACACACTCAATTCCAGATTTCGAAATTGTATCAGATAACTTTGATGAAATGTTGCCATTAAACAGTCTTATGCAAGATTTCCGACCACGTTATCTAAATGGCAATTTAATGCACAGTCCTTCAAGAAGTCGAAATTCTTTGAACCGCAGCGACCCGTTGCTCGGACAGCAGCAATACGACAGTCCGTTTAAGAATCCAGTTATTGAACGTGACACTATTGGTGGCTTTCCAGTAAAACTATTAGAAACCATTGTTCGATTGAAAAGAGCCATTGCTATAAAGAAATCTAAGCTTAATCGATTGAGAGATATGAATGCCGAAGCAGAAGTCAAAAATGCCGCAGCAGCTGCATCGTCATCATCATCCGCTGGAGAGCACAATCTATCGGAGGAGTTCCAGCGTCGATACGCCAGCATTGTGATATCAATGGAAAAGATGAATCGCGATATGCAGGATTATTTGAATAGCATTCAAAGTTTTGCTGGTGATCTAACTCGCGATCCACAAGTGCAAGCAATGCTGGCTCCGTCTTATTTGCGAGAGAAATGTCGTGAGTCGGCCGATGACTCGGTGGTACGCAACAACCAAGGTACCGTACAAGACATGCAAGTTCTACGTTTGATTAAAAATCTGGCCACTGTTCTCCTGGTTGCTTCACATTTGAGCAGTGAATCGAATTCGCAGGTAACAAGAGTTCTGGAGGGATGCATTGAAGAGGTTAAAGCTGGCTTGTTGGATAGCGACAACGTCGAGGTGTTTCAAAAACACGTTCAAATCCATTTGCATCATATTCGACTTGGAATTGGCCAATTGGCTATGACACCTAGCAGGAATGCGCATAATGCAACTTTGACAGGCCCTATTGGAGGAACCAGTGACGAGTCTGGCCGAAGCACTCCAGTTTAATTACTTTAAATACCAAACACTTTAACCTTTTACTTTGTTGTATACTCCAATTTCTTGAATTAAACTTTTTTTCTCCAAAAAGGCAATTATTTTTTTATTGAAGAATCAATATGTTAAGGACAAAGGTAGAAAGTATTTAATCATCATCTTCTTCATCACTGCTGCCTTCACTGGATTGATCAAGCCACTCAATAAGTTTTTCTAACGGCGCTTTCAGCCATTCTGAATCACCATCTAATTCATTGTGCCACAAACGTATAGCTTCCTCAGATACAAAATC
The DNA here is from genome assembly GCA_947049315.1 of Epistrophella euchroma. Lineage (NCBI taxonomy): Eukaryota > Metazoa > Arthropoda > Insecta > Diptera > Syrphidae > Epistrophella > Epistrophella euchroma. The sequence goes on along the minus strand of OX346247.1, from coordinate 107,397,872 downwards.
CTTAGCATAAAGGTAATGTATAATCTGAGCTACTTTGGCTCTAAGAGAAGGTTGCTCTTCACAGCATTCCTGAAAGTTAAAAAAAATCATTACAAAGCCTTTGTGGATACAAAACTAACGAACTTCGATAGCCTTCAGGCAATCCAACATAGCATCATCGGTTTTTATGTAATTGGCAACAACCGAGCCCAAGCGATTGAAGATCTGATCAATAACACTGAGGACGTTTGTGTTGGCTGCCTCCTTAATTGGTTCTAAACTGAATACGGCTTTGACGACATTGAAATTCACTTCCTTTAAAGACATATTGTAGGCATAGCGAGAAGAATTGATTTCAAGAATCAAGAAATCCGGATTGGATTTCACTTGGATTCCACGTGCCAAAGAGTCCAAAACTTCTGACAAAAATACTGAAGATATGCATGCAAAAAAGGAGCAACGCTATGATTAACAGGAAATAAGTTTCTATAGACACGAGGTTACTATTGGCATCATCGGGTATTGGGGAGCCCTGGCGTGATTCGCCATCTTCGTCGCTGGTACTTGAATTGTAATCGCTTTCGTCATCATTTACAACGGGTAGTTTCATCATTTTTGGAACTTCAGTTTTTGCTGCTTCTGGGATATATTCATCCTCTGAATCGGATGAGTAATGTTCTTCTACGTCATTGAGAATATAGGCCTTTTCTCCGATTTGTTGTGTTTTATCTGTGGAATAGTTTTTTTTTTTTTTAATTGTAGGTATGGTTAACTATTTATATTTTATGGTTAATATTTATATTTTTTCGAGAATTTACCATCTTCTGCTGGAGATTTTTGAATAAGTTCCTTCTTTGAAATAAATCCCTGGGGAATAATACAACCATCGCCAACTACTGAGCCCATGGTAATCGAAGATTTCGCCCCAATTTTTGCTCCAGGTCCAACGATACAATAACTCAGAGTACACCCATCTTCAACAACTGCGTCATCCATCACAAATGCATGTGTTAGTTTACAGTCTTTACCAATTCGACAATTCGAACCCACCACACTTGAAAGCAAAACGGATCCAGCTTCAATGCGAGTATTCCCTTGCACAACCACATTTTCTCGCAGAACAACTTTTGCTAAACTGGCCGTTGGACTTTTATAGATGTTATTTTTAAGGAAGATATAGTTCTGCCACAAACAACAAACTCCCATATCGGGCACTAGCGGATAAGCCCATCGATTAATAACATCGTTGCTGACAATTTGATAAACCAGCCAATTGTTTACCTTACGAGCGTATTGTTCATTTGGTAGCATTGATACATAAATACGACAGTCCAGTAGTTCTTCATTAATAAGGATACCTTTGATAAAATCATCGCGTGTTTCGAAATCAAAATTATCACTAAACAGTGAAAGCATTGTTGGAGAACCAATAGCAATTTGTGGATCGATTAAGTTATGATGTAGACAGACTTGAGAATTGGTCAAAAAAATTTCTAATGGAATTTTAAAGTGTGATTCTTTGGAATTCATCTTTAAACGTTGATGGTAGTGAAGTCGATTGTTTTGCGCATCCATAGCTATCATGACTTCGTTACCAGTTCGGCAAAAGGAAGAAGCTTCTTTAAAAATAACTGTTGCCGCGGCTCCTTTGTCGTATTTCAATGTTTTTCTATAAAGTAGTAGAAAGTAATAGTTTTGTACAGCTATATTCTCATATGTAAATTGTAATTTTCACTATCAACCCAATTCTAAATATTCCCCGGGAAAAAACTCCCCGGGAGACGCATTCTTTCGGGTGTAAAATACTCGCGATTCCGAATTCCCCGGTTGAATTTTTTTACCCTTGATAGTGGGAATGAGAGTTCTGAATGATACAAACAGCTTTTTTTCAGTATTTGACACATAAATAAATCAAACTGTAGAAGAAAAAGAATTTATACCCGGGCAAATATTTCCCCGGGAATTTTCATTTAGAATTGGGCTGTATAAATACATACTACATAGATCTATAGCATATTATAAGATCCAAATTCGAAAAGCAGGCATTTAATTGTGTCTTAACCTTGTTGGTAGGTGTTTACGATATATATGATACCAACTCGAGCGCCGAATGCTATATTGTCAAAAAATTCAAAAAACCACGAAATTTTCGCTCTTTTTTCAGTTATTGTTGATTTTAAGCCTAAAGAGTTAATTTCTCGATATACCAACTTCTCTACAAAATTTGCTTCAGTTGGAGCGCAGTCCAGAACCATCTATGTAGACCCAAAGTTTCTAAAAAAAAAACAGCCTTTGAAATTTAGTAGATAAAAATATAGTTTTATCTTCTTTTGACCCAACCCACACGCTGTATTTTTATACATCTTGTGCAATTTCACATTTTTGTTATTATACTGATTATTGTTCAACTTATGAAATTTATTATTGCTGAAACTTTGAAATCACAGAGAGAAGTTAAAGTTGAGAAATTTGTCCTTTTAGGGTTAAGTTTGCCAAGAACTACATTTTTGACAATGTTACGTTCGGCACTCGAGTTCGAGACGATTAATTATAATATACCTACCACTATTGTAAAGATTTTCCTCGAGCAATATAAATTCATTCCCATAATAACTAGGGCATGCACATCTTCAAATACTTTAGTACTTATGTATGCTTGTTTTCAACTCATTAAAGAAGGTAAAAACAACCGAAAAGATCTTTCAAACCCATCACATTTTTTGTTTCCGAAGAAGAGATAATATAATCGGCCCTATCGAGGTAATCGTCGGAGCGGAACTCTCTCCGATTTCCTACGAATCGGAGACATTTTGCTGGTCGGAGAACTACCTCGAAGTAAAATGTCTCCGATTCGTAGGATATCGGAGAGAATTCCGCTCCGACGTTTACCTCGATAGGGCCGAATAATATGCAAGACACCTTAATTGAGACGTATCATAAGAATAAAAGTTATTCATCTTACTTATGTTGATCGAAAATTGGTCTTAGGTCCGCGTTTGTAACAGTATCGGCGCCCATTATGATAAAATTTCCACGTATTAATCCTTTAGCATCCAAGTCTCGCATGGCCTCCCCAAAGGACCGACATGATTCACCACCGATCACTTGAACGTTCATATTAACAGACCACGAACAGCATGATGAAATACTTTTTCTGTAACATGAAACAATTTATTACAAGATATTCTATTGCAGAATTATTCAAAAACAAAAATATTCACTTTATGTGTTCTCTGACATCGTTGAGGAAATAGCTAGAAAAGACAAAAACTTCCTCAATGCCACTGTGATTGAGTGATTCCAGAGCATAGTCGAGCAAAGGAACATTTACCAGAGGCAGGAGAGCCTGCCGAACAAAAATACCAAATTCAATTTGAAGGAATTATATTAACAAAAGATACTTACGGTAGATATATTGTCGGAAAGAGGTCGGAAATTTTCAACGTTATTATCGGCAATTAAAATTGCTTGAATAACTTCTTTTTCTTGAAAGTGATCCATTTTTTTTTGGAAAATTTGCTGAAATTTGCCAACGAGCACTTGCTCATGAAAACAAGTCAACACTTACGATACGATTACGATGAAGACAAACGAAATGTCAGTAACGCAACGTAATGCATGTCAAAATCGATAAATGCAATCCAGTGTTAACAGACTATGCCTACATTTGTCCCCTTTTAGGCCAATCGCCCACTAGGCAACTTTTTGTTGCTAGCCATAGCAACTTTTTGTTGATCCCAATCCAATTACATGCCGCCTCCACAGGCCATGAACGATGGCAGGATTATGAACATGTCTACAAAAAATCCAATGGAGGCACAAAAATCCATGTCCATGTCATGATCATGTCGACGAAAACTAATTTTTGAACAAGACATGAGATCTGTTCAAAACTTGGCCATGAGATTTGACGTTCCATGTGTGTGAGAGAGGTAGAAAGAGTACTGAAAGGAATTTTTGTGTGATCCTCTTGCTCTGACTTATAAGTGGAATTTATCGACATAACTATCGACATGACATAAAGTGCCCAGTGCGAAAAAACCAGCTGATTGTTGATTGGATTGTGGTTTGGATCTTGGACATCTGTATGTCCTGTGGAGTCGGCGTGTTATTACATTAGCTTATATGGGAGAGCGCTCACTAGGCAGCTTTTAGTTGCGCAACTTTTTGTTGCTCGGAGTTGCCCGCGGAACTTTTTTCGCGGCAACTTTTTGTTGCTTTGTCTGCATTTACATTGTTCAACTTTTCCAGTTCCAATCGATTGTTCCTGGGTGAGCGGCGTAAGAAGTGAGGGGAATGAAACAAATCGGTTGTTCCTCGAAAACTCATACGATTTTTCCAGCTTATTTTGGTTCTCTTTCACCTCCTTTCCAGTTTCTTGTGTGTGTTTAGTATACATGTGCCGTTTATTTGATGGTGTGAGTAAATCTTAATGAAAAGTGAAGAGGAAAGCAATAAGACAGAAGAGTGCAACAACAGAAATTCTCATTGGAAAAATCGGACAATATGAACATTTCACCCGATTTCTGGAAAAAACTTATGGGAAAAGTTGAACAATGTAAATCCAGACTTACCCTCGCCCACTAGGCAATTTCCGAGCAACTTTTTGGAAATTTCCAAAATTTTTGCTAAATGAGAGGCTTTTGCCCGAAAAACAATTTTATTTTTACACTGAACGAATTTTGTATCGTCACTGATCCAAAATTAAAAGGTCAATATAACATTTGAATTAAAAATACTGAACCCAAAAGTTGCTTGGAAATTGCCTAGTGAGCGATGGCAAGCAACTCCGAGCAGCTTTTAGCTGCGCGACACAAAATTGCCAAGTGGGCGATGGGCCTAAATGGCCCATCTGAAATTTCAGATTTCTTAATGAACGCTACCATTGAACTCGGCCAAGGACTTTGTTCTCAAAACGTCAAATTTTAACCGTCAATTTTTTCGTCCATCGTCCACACTCCAGAAGTCCTGGGAGACGCGAATTATTTCACTTTTCTTTATATAAAAACACCCAAAAAAAAAATTAAAAAAAGTAAACTACAGTCAGGATTACGAGCTGATAAAAAGTAAAGTCGGACAAATAGATATCAAGTGAGAAAAGAAGTTAATTGAATCTAATTTTTCTAATTTAAAGTTTTTTCCTAATTTTAATTGCAGAATCTATTAATACCAATCATCTTCGCAATATTACCCTTTTAAACCCAGCTGAGAAGTTTGGATCATGTCTGAGTTCCGAAAATAAATCAATAAAAGAACAAACAAAGGGATTCATTGGATAGTGTAAGTTTATCAAAAATTATTTTACATAATTGTACATATTTATTTGTGTCTATCTGGCTATTCATGATGCCATCAAAATTGTTTTCAAGTTAAGTTGATGCATTTTGTAATGCTTGTTCAATCTTTATTTTTATCATGCATAACTATGTAAAAGTAGAACAAGTACATAAATTCTTGTATATAATGTATATTTTTAATACAAAAATGGAAAAATAATTGGGATTTAATTTTGGTATTTCTCAGAAGTCAGGTTGTAATTGTAAATGTGACGATGCTTGAAATAATGAAAAGTAATTTTCTTTGTTTTGTTTGTGTTTATCAAAGTTGTGTCAACAAAGAAAATCATGTAAAAATTCTTTTACATCTTTGAAACTATATGTCTTGTCGCAAAATAACTCGCGTTGTACATATCCTTGCCTATAGCTGTGAAACATTTTACATGTATTGCATCCAAACGAAGACGGAATACATCACATTTAACAGCCTAGTGCTATTTTTTCGGTCTCCCACGTTTTGTTCATGTTCCAAATTATGGCAATTATTATTTATAGTAAAAGATTGGTCTTTTTTTGTTTGTTAATGTTAAACTTTCCTAATTATTCTTTCTATTCTATTTTTATTTAAAATGTTAATTTAGTAATATGAAAAATTTATCAATATCAAACTTTTAACTAATCATTTACATCTCATGTACCTAGCTCTAATTTACGTTTGTTTATTTTAATTTATGTTTGGCAATATTTTATAACAAACTAGCAGACCCGTGCTCGCCTTGCTTCGCCTGTTAAATATTTATCATATTTTCTATTATAGTATAGCATATGGCTGCATTTTGAACAGTTGTTGTCATAACTCCAATACAAAGTTTCAAAAAATTACTCAAGTCAAAATATGAAGAAACTGATGTTTGCTAAACTTAACACTCTAAAATCTGTTGAATTATAGTTTTGTTTTAAAATCGTCAAAACCGAGTAGGTACAAGTGCGGACAAAATCCGCAAGACCGTGCGTATTAAAAAAAGAAAAATGAAAAATCGAAATTACTTATACAGGAAAGGAGACAAAGTTTGGTATAAAGATACCGACAAAAGTTGAAAATTAAAAAAAAAGGACTGAGGAGAAGGGTTAAAAACTGCCTAGAAAATGCATAGAAAAGAAGTACCTACAATAATTGATTGTGGGCAATATAAAAAGCCTTGAAAGGCAAAAAACTATCTCAAGGCAGTGTTGCTATCCAAAGTGATGTAAATTTTGAGGCCTTGATGTCAAAAAATGACAAAAACTTTTTTGGTTTAGAAGTTTACAAGTTAAAATGTTTGCATAAAAAGTTCTTCCAAAAAAAACAGACATTTTTTCGAGATACCACTGTATTTTGTGTTTTTTTTTTTACCTAATCAAAAGCCAGTATATGTATATATTTCCGATTTTGGGTACTTTTTTTTAAGAGAATCTGCCCTATTTATAAACAAAAATGGTTATTTCAGCTCTTGTGTTCAGGATAAATACACCAATGGAATAAGAATTTTCCGGACTCAAACTAAAGACAATTGCTTATTGCTATCTCAAGGCAAAGTGTTGCTATGCAAAGTTCTGAAGATTTTGAGGCCTTGATGCCAAATTGGTACCGACTCCAAATCTCCAAAACCGAAATCAATGCTCAAATTTTAGTGAAAACGCTATGCTAGAAATTCGGTCCTATTTTGTCCTATTGTGGGTACTCGTAGAAATTTAAATGACTCATTCATTCAAACACATTTTGTGATTACTCAAACTAAATCATGAGTATTCACTGTACTGCTGAGCGAAAGAAGTGCACACATTTCATTTTGTTCAAGCATTGAAGAAAGAGACAAGAAAAACAAGCCTGCAACTGACCCGTTCTTCTCTTAGAGAATAAGAAAAGTTGGTTTTTGTGCGAGATCACAGAACACAACCCACAATCATTAATAAGAGGACTCATAAATGGGTACTCGTAATAATTTTCGGGTACACTAGAGTAAATTATGAGTATTCCCAAATTAGTACTCATTCTTTGTAGGTACAGTGTTCTGTATGCTTGTTACTTGTTAGTAATTGAATATTCATCTCAAACTGTTTTCAAACATCAGGTAATCACATCAACATTACATGATTACAATGAGTTGGGTGCAGAAAATGTTAATGAATGTCTTGAAACTAGTTTCAAGACTAGTTAATATATTTTTGAACTTTGAATTATAAACTCTTTGTCACATAAAAGCAATGACTTCCAATTATTTAATGACGTGAAGCATTGTCAAATTTGTATGCTATGTTCTTTTAAATTTATTCTATATAATAAAAACTACGTACGAAAGTCAGGTACGTTACGATAGAATTCCCCTGATTAAACATTAGTGTTTGCAAAGAAATTTAAGCTTAATTCAAGATCTATGTAATTTATTCGCAAATTGGCAGTACGGTACTAGTACTACTGTTGAACTTAATTATTTAAATTGTAAAAAAAATAAATACATTTTGATTCTATTTAAATATTTAATTTAATAGGTACGCTTACAGACGGGAGCAGCACTAGATATGATGTCAAAGGGACCTCCTAGCGTTTTTCGTGATATTTACAACAAGGAATTGTATCCATCAAAACGTGCCAGACTAAACTTTGTAAATAATTCAAAAGGTAAATAATATATTTTAAATTTGGTATCACAAAAATTTGTTTGCAAAAATTTATAGTTTTCCAAGAATTTATAAATACAGCAATTTGCAAGTGTCGTTTGTTTATCAATAAACGACTTTTGTCGAAAATATATGTGGGAATTTGTAGGTGACCTCTTCAGTTTTTACAAAATGAAGTTTTTAAACAGGCTCCAGGTCAATAAAAAAAAAAAACGGTGTTATTTGGTGTACAACGTTTCGAGCATGAATACACTCTTCATCAGGCAACAAAGTTCATTTGACAGACTCACTATCACAACGTTAACACAATTCAAATGCTTATAGAGATATTCAATTAACAAAATAACTCAGATATATGAAAAGTGTGCTTTGTGGTAGGCGGATTTTTAATAATACCATACTTTTAGCAGGGTTTAAAACAAATTTTAAGTCTTCTTGGAAATTTCAACAAGATATACATTTTAAAATAGACCGCATAACCTTACTTTGCTTTAATTATAACCTATCTTAATGACTTTTTAACAACCTCAAAATGAGGTTGAATCATAACAATACATAAATTCACAGCCGTACTCATAGATATTTTTTTCCTCAATACTTCAACTTTGCTCGGTACAACAATAGAATTTAGCTTTTTTACTTGTTCAATTTTGTTTACTTTAGGCTTAAATTTGAATATTTAGTTTTAGCAACATTAAGCTCCCTCCTAAACATGCGACGAGTCTCGGGTTACTCTCGAACGATTTCTGCAGAAGCTGTATGGACGAAGAAGAGGAAGAATCCATCCCTCATCTTCTCTGTACATGTCCTGCTCTCTCTCAAAGACGTAGGCTCCATCTAGGAGAGTTCTACTATAATGATCTTAGCGATTTGGCAAACATAGACATCAGTCGTCTCGCACGCTTCGTAAGAAGCTCTAAGTGGTTCCATTAGTAGGAAGAAATTCTACTTGATTCATGTGGTATCACAATGGACCAACTCATGGTCTAAGTGTGTCAAGCACTTGTGCTGACAGCCACGATAACCTAACCTAACCTAAGCTCCCTCCAGGGCCTGTGTTAACCGATTTTCATCAAACTTTTTATCCAGTAGGTCTTTATAAGTCTGAATAATAAAAAAAAATATTTTTTGGATTTTAAATTAATTAAAACGGTTAATATATTTTTAAACTATGGTTTTTGGTGTGTATTATTAAATTCTTAAAAATGACAATTTTTCATTCTTAAAAAATTCAAGAAATTTTATAAAGGGTGATTGGTATAAGGTGCACCAAAAATCTGGAGCGAATAGGTTGGGTTAAGACAAGAAAAAAATCATATGAGAGGGGGGTCTATTTCCCCCCGTTTAGGCAGGAGGGGCAATTTCTAAAAAAATTGACTTAAAACAGAAAAAAAAATATTTAAAAACAACGACACAATTTGCAATACCATGCTATACCTTTATGGAAAGCCAGAAATCTCTTCTTTGATTTTCATTTTAAATTAAGTTGTATTAGTGTTTCACTTATTTTCAAACTCAAAATTTTGAAAAAAAAAAAATGAAATTCAAAATTTCAAGTTTAAAAATTAATTTTTCAAAAACTATTTACTAACACAACTCAATTTAAAATGAAAATCAAAAAAGAGATTTCTGGCTTTCCAAAAAGGTATAGCATGGCATTGTAAATTGTACCGTTGTTTTTAAATATTTTTTTTTTGTTTTAAGTCAATTTTTTAGAAAATTGCCCCTCCTTCCTAAACGGGGGGAAATAGCCCCCCCCTTCCTTCCTTACGATTTTTTTTCTTGTCTTAACCCAGCCTACTCGCTCCAGCTTTTTGGTGCACCTTTTACCAATCACCCTGTATACTACATAAATTATTTCTTAAGAAAACCGCACCAAAAATTTTTGAATTTCGTTCTGCATAAATTCATCAAACTCGCCATATTTGCTAAGTTAGGCGAGCACTGGCGCCTCACCAAATTTCGACTCCCTAGCATTAGTGGTTCCTGAAATATAGGACGTCAAAAATCGCAAAAACCGTAACTGACTGACTCACTGACTGACAGATCATCAAAATTATGGAGCACTTCTAGACACCGTAGAATCTTGTAATTTCGCACATCGGTAGGCCTTGTGGTGTATACAAAGGAAAAATTCGAAAATTTGGGATTTTCCATATAGGCGGCGTGGCATCCGCCCACTTTAACAGAATTGCTATCAATTATATGGAGCACTTCTGATTGTTGTAGAATGATAAAATTTGGTAGGGAACTAGACCTTACAATTTGAGCACAGAAAACAAATTTGAATTTAAAATATATCATTCAGGGGGCGTGGCATCCACCCTCTTTTCTGAAAATAGTTATTAATCATATTGAGCACTTCCCGACACCATAGAATCTTGTAATTTCGCACAACGGTAGGCCTTGTGGTATATACAAAAGAAAAAATCGAAAAATTTGGATTTTCCATATAGGGGGCGTGGTATCCGCCAACTTTCACAGAATTACTATCAATTATATGGAACACTTCTGATTGTTGTAGAATGATGAAATTCGGAAGGGCAGTAGGGCTTGCAATGTTTACAGTTAAAAACAAATTTAAGGTTTTCCATATAGGGGGCGTGGTATCCGCCCACTTCCTTAAATTGATTTCTGATTGTTGTAGAACGATTGAATTTGGTATAGAAGCAGGGCTTACAATGTGTGTAAAGGAAAAAAATTAAATTTGAGATTTATCATTCAGGGGCGTGGCATCCACCCACTTTCTAATATTTCTGATTTTTTTGGAAAAATGAAATTTGGTAGAGCGATAGGGCTTGAAATGCAAGCAAAGGAAAAAAATTAAAATTTGATATTTGACATTCAGGGGCGTGGCATCAACCCAGTGTTGTCAATTATATGAAGCACTTCTGATTGTTGTAGAATTATGAATTTCGGTAAAGCGGTAGGGTTTATAATGCATGCTTAGGAAAACTTAAAAATTTGGGGTTTATCATTCAGGGGCATGGCATCCACTCACTTTCGTAGAATTATTATTGTTTGCTGTACAGTGATGATTTGTTAGAGTGTTAGTTAGAACTTGGCTCTTTTTTAACATTAATGTTTTTTTTGTGATATTTTTTTCAAGAACTCAGACGGTGTTCTCCATTTTGAGATTAAAATATTTATGAGTATTTGTATCTACTACCTTTGTCAGCGTAGCTAGAGCTGCCAACGCTTTTTTTTTTTTTTTATTTAAGTGGATAATGTTAATTTTATGCTCTTTAAAATTTTTAAGTCAGTGGTTAAGAAAATTTATCCGTTTCATATTTAAAAAAAAGACAGTTTGGATTATTTGCAAAGACTTGGCTTGCAATGTCGCCTGTTAGTGCACTCAGGGTGCGTGAACAGTCTTTCGTGGAACAACACTGGCGAGTATTTGCTATCGGGATCTGATGATCAATTTATAGCCGTAACAAATCCACACAATCAGAAGGTTCTGTTCAAATTCAAATCGGCGCACCGTGCAAATATATTTAGTGCGCGTTTTATGCCACAGTCTAATGACAGTGAAATAATTTCATGTTCCGGAGATGGCGTTGTTCTGCACACTGAACTCATGTCACCGTACATGCGACGCGTCAATGATGGCCAAGAAGGTGATCTTTATGAAAATAAAGTTAAACTAATGTGTTTCAATTGCCACAAAAATGGAACAACTTATGAGGTTATGACTGTACCCAGGGAACCAAAATCCTTTATGACATGCGGTGAAGATGGAACTGTGCGTCTATTTGACTTAAGACAAAATTCGAGGTAAAAATCGATTAAGAGACGTTTCACGAGCAGAATTTAATGGTTATCTTTATTTCACTTACAGCTGCTACAGGACTTGTTGCAAAGATAACATCTTAGTTTTTAGTCCGTCCGCAATAACAGCAATGTCACTCGCACCTATAACAAATCATTGCATAGCCGTCGGAAGCTCAGATAGTGTTATTAGAATTTACGATCGTCGGTACTTGTCTATTATTGATTTTTCAAATGCAGCAACGCCGAGTGAACGACACACAATTCCCGTCAAAGCCTTTCCTATCCCGTCCACTACAAAACGAACGTATCGCGTAACTTCGGTAAAATACAGTCCTGACGAAGCTGATTTATTGGTTAACTATTCATCAGATTATTTGTACATGTTTGATTTGAATAATCAAGGAATCGATCTAAGTGAGTTGCATTCAAAGCATGCAGGAAAGAACTTACTTAGCGGTGAAACTCAACCTCAAGTAAGGAAGCTTCGTCTTCGAGGTGATTGGTCAGATACCGGACCTGACGCGAGACCAGAAAGAGATCCGAATGGGCGAGTTGAAATTGGACAAGTGCGACCCCAGCTCCATGGAAATATTATGCATCGAATGACCGAAGTGATATCACGAATGCTTAATGATCCTCGAACCAGAATCGGCTTAACAGGTCAGCAAACGAACGATTTTAATATGCGACAGGAGGTTCCACTTTTTACACCCGAAGAGCAACTAACAAGGGAACAAAGTGAAGAGATGGCCAGAGCAACAGTGGCTGCCGTAGCTGTGGCAGTTTCTTCTGATCGGGAAACAGGTATGTTTGAAAATTATTGGTAACGACGATTATGTTAAAATATTTTTGAATTACAGTTACATCAGCACGAAGCTCATCAACACCAAATACCCCAACTGAAGAAATCAGTAATCCATCATCTTCTTGGACACACAGCCATAGCACCCATGATATACGAGAAGATGCCAGTGATGAGACGGTATCCTCGACACTAGATCGACAACCAAACCAAGATGAAAGTCAACTTCAAGAGGAACAAATCAATGAGCAATTGGCAGACCTCGAAAGCGAAGCCAAAGAAATAGTGTTTGACTATATGAAAATGAAATTCGTTGGTCATCGAAATGCCCGTACAATGATTAAAGAAGCAACATTCTGGGGTAACGATTATGTTATGTCTGGTTCGGATTGTGGGCATGTTTTTACATGGAATCGACACACCGGAAAGCTAGTGATGCTGCTGCAAGCTGACCAGCATGTTGTCAATTGTGTCCAGCCACATCCAGAGCTGCCTTATCTTGCCACATCGGGAATTGATTATGATGTTAAAATTTGGGCTCCCACACAACAAGAAGCTAGTTTTAATGAATCAGAAGCAAGTGATGTATGTTACTTGTTCATAGGCATTTTCATAGGTTGAGACAATAATTTTGTTTTGTTTCAGCTGATGGAACGAAACGCAATAATGTTGAAGCAAACGAAAGATACGATTACAGTTCCAGCCGCGTTTATGATACGAATGTTAGCATACATTCATTCACTTCGTAACCGAGAAAGGGCTGCAGCTGCAGTGACAGAAGCTGTTAGTACTGCTTCTACGAGCGCTGCACCTACACCTTCGATTGCTGTTGTGGCTGCAGCTGCAGCATTTAGACGGAATAGAAGAGCTAATCGTAATAACGACGGGGTTGCCATTAGCGGTAGCAATAGTGGTGCTGGCAGCAGCACGACTTCCGAACCTGAGCCTAACAACTCTCCTGATGATAGTAATTCATAAATTCAATTAGATAAAACGTGATAAAAAGTTCTTTAAACAATTCGAAAAATAAAATTTGTTTCCTTGAACAATAATGTATATCATGTAACTAATCCTTTGTGTTGCATCCATTTCACTATACTGCTAGTTTTTTTTTTTTTTTTCAATTTGCCCACCTTTGGCCAGAGATTTATCGTTGTAAAATAAAATGTAAACGCATAAACTGAGAAAATAAGAGGGTATAATTATAATAAAAGTGGCCATTTTCGAGTGTAACTGTATTATTTTATTGTTAAACATTTTTACTATTGAATGAAGCTATTTATATTTTTTGTGATTACTTTTTGTCTTCTTTATTTGTTACCAGATCTGTGAATATTAAATTATATTTTTTAGTTGATTAGAATAAAGGCAAAATTAAGTTCTTTAAGGAGTGAGTTTTATTTTCCCAATATAATTATTTTGAAATAAATATTTAAATTCATAAAAAATACATTTATTCGTATTTACTCATAGCAATAGAGTATTGTTGGCTGTAGAAGAACACCGTTAAGAAAGCTTATACTGGGTTGGAATCGGCTAATCCCCGTGACAAACTAGGCGTACGGGTACTATAGTATCACGTACGGGTACTCTTGTGTATCACGTTAGACATACTATCCTAATCCCACGTGCGCAAGGTAGTATAGAATGGTTTCGAAACTTGGAGTTAATTAAATAAGACGCGTATGAATCCAAACTAAAATGTGTTCTCGTGAGAATTTCAATGCGTTGAACTAAATATTCCGAGGGAAAAATTAAGAATACATCAAGCACTGCATTCAAAAAGCAAGAGGTAATAAACTATTCAATTTAAAAAATAAATACATAACACGCGGGAAACTTTGCATTCTGCTATCCGAATAAGTTTTTTTTTCCAAAATCAATGGTTAAAATTGTGGTCAAAATTTCAATTGGGAATTTCAAAAATAAATAGTGTAACCACTTTGCAGTCGAAACATAGAAGATTTAAAAAAAAAACATATTGGGCCGGATAAAATAAAACGTTCGCATGTCATACGGCACATCAAAAATGTTTATAGATCAGCGTTGCCGCCCGAAAAAAAAAACTAACTTACCATATTTTCTGAAAAAAAGTGCCATTTTTCGTTCCATATGAAAAAACCACAAATTCTTCTATTTTGTTGGAAAAAACTGTAATTAACTTAATTACGGGGTTTAGTACATCATAAAAAATCAAAGGAAATCAATTTCTCTATTTGTGCATTGTCAAAAAATATGAGTTTCTGTAAATTTTTTATGGAATTCGGACCAATTTTCATTAAATTTTGTTGAAATTTACTTCATTTTAAGTAAAATTATGAAAATAAAAATTGTGCCAAATTGAACTTTTTCGTGCCACCGAGGAAATTATGGTGTCGAAAAACCATGATCGTGTCACTTTGGCAACGCTGATCTAGATGTGACAAGCAAATAAATTAGAAAAATTTAATTCTGTAGGCCAAAAAAGTAATTCTGTGTTATATTGTCTTTGATAATACCTACTATTTTTTATATCGTAGGTGTTTAACAGCCATATTATTCACTAAAGCTATAATTTGGGTTTAAATGAATTTTGTACCCATCAATTTAATCCGCATTTTTTAAACCCGACTATTTCCGCTTATGTCCATAATATTCATTAAAAAAAAAAAAAGCATCAAACTTGATGGAATAAAAATGAGTAAAACGCATGTTAAACTGTTTAAACTTATGTCGAATTCCTTTTAAGAAAAAAATCGATTTGTTTAGAAGAAAAAATCGACTATTCTGGACAAATCCCTTGTATTAAAGGAAAAAATTTGATTCTGTTTAGAAAAAAAATCGAATATTTTTGGTAAAAAATATGAAAAACTTATTTTTTTTTTTCATACATGGGATTTCTCCAGAAAAGTGGTTTTTTCTTCTAAGCAAATCGATTTTTTTCTTAAAAGGAATTCGACATTAATTGAAAACTCACTTAAAAGCTGCGTAATATCAATAACTTGACATTATTTGTAATTATATTTCTACTTTTTTGTCGCTTGTTTTTGTATTTTATATTTTGATTTTACACCCGAGTTCAATTTCTTTAACTGCTCACTGAAAGTCTATTTAAATTAAATCGAATTAAACTTGACAAGGTTTAAATCTATTTTTATTTCCGGGTATAACGAGTGAATATGATGAGCTTGGGTTTGACATTTGGGTTTAAGTTACTTTAAACCCAGATGTACACTTAAAACCGGATTTAAGTCACTAAATAATATAGCTGTAAGTTATCTTTGAAATACATCCTCTACATATAACTTTTCAAACACAAAAAAACAAGATTTTTTTAAAAGGATACACATTTCTAATTGTACCCCATTTCACCCTACATATAGCAAAATATTGGAAAAATACCTCGAAAGCCGTCCCCATTAAAACAACCTTTCAAACACAAAAAGAATTTTTCAAATCGAACTTGTGGTTTCTGAGATTTGCCAGAACAAACAAAGCATGAGTTTCAATTTAAAATATTTTTTTGTCTGGAATTCTAAAATTTAGTTTCGCCCGAATGAAATTTACATGATCCGTCTTATTGGTTTATCTTTCGCCTACTAAGTTAACAGTTAATCTGTAATGGCATTACATTCCGCACAAAATAAATCTTCACAAAAAGGGAATTTTTTCGAACTTTAAACATTTTTCTGGTGCAACTCACAATAGGCGAAAAGTGAATTGTTAAGTTTCCCGGGTTAAATGTTATTGGTGAAACTCGCAATAAGACTTAATCAGCTCTATCACGAATTCCGTCGTATTCAGAAAATTGTTGCGAATACATCGTAGAGGAAAATCTCATACTAATTGCCATTACGAATGGATTCGGTTATAGTTTTTTACGATGGAATTCGTGATAATGCCCTGAATATCCTAAACACTTTCCGTAATTGAAAATATTAGTTTTGATTTATTTTGAATTGTTACACAGTTTTGAATATATTATTTTAATGCAAAGCTTAACCTCTACTTTGCTTAGTTCTCATAATAACACTCTTTTAAAATAAAGTCAAGGTTCCACCGAAGCGGATACCTTAACAAAATTCTTATAGAGATAAGCAAGTCTTATAACAATTTTTTTATGTTTTTTTTTTTTTTTTTTTTTTTTATTGATTAACTGAACAACATAAACTTTTAATTGTATAATATATTTATATTAAAAAAAATATTTATTATGAATTTATGCAGCTTGCACTGATTGTTTTTGTGAAGAACTTATTTTATCGCCTAAACTTAGAGCCATACCCTGAAAAAGATAATTATTTATACAAATTTTTAAAATTAAAACTTTTTTTTTTGAATTAGTATTACTTGACTCTTTGCTCGAATACGAATGTGTCCCGTTACTTTGGAATCTGCAGCATCAATCGGTTTTTCAATGCTTAAATTGGCAAGAGCACTTTCACCAAAAATGGACCTATTTTTTTTTTAATTATTATTATTATTTATTAGTTAAGACTCCAACAAAAAAATGTAGTTGAAAAATACCTTGCATACATATTCGCTGCCATGAATCCACATTGGCCAGATAAAGCTTTCTCGGGAGTCAAGCACTTCATGTTGGTGCTTTTGAGAAGATGTTTCAAATACTCATGTAGGTCAGTGAAAGTAGTATTAACAGTAACCTATAATAAAATAAAGTGAAATGAATGAAATATTTATATAATATGTTATTTCACCTACCTTATTTTCCCATTCAAAATCTTGCCACATTTGCCGAAATTCTGTATCTGTGCACGATGCTGGAATGATGTAATCCATTATGTCAATATGGATGGTATTCAGAACAACAACATTGGTATTGATTGATGTGTCGTAAACTGTAAACGAAACATTTATTAAAAACGTCAACAAGCGAAATATGAAAATTCGCCACCCACCAATGTTGCCGAAGATAATTCCATTTTCTGTCGATGAGACTTTTACGTTAGCTTTTATATTGCAAAAGTCATGTGGGGCCAAAACAACTGGATGGGGACGTTCCACAAGCTTTAAATCACCTAATGTGGCTAACTCGAGAGTGCAATTTTGTAGGGTATCGTCTGAAAGATAGAACTAATACAATCTGCAATCAATTTTTTTTTTAACTGCCCTAATTACTTGTTTGGTTTACAATCAAAACATCTAAAACAATGTCGTACTGGTTAACATTGACATATGCTTCAGCGTAGACTGGATCTGAGAAACCAGTCAACTGGGTCACTTTATTCAACTTATTATTGGGTGATGTAATGTCACTTAGATTGGTTGATTTTGTACCAGCCAGGGCTTGATTCAAACTCGATTCAAAAACATTTTCACCCAACTGATTATCGCGACCATTGGATAATTGAGCGAATACTACGGGGTCGTCTGGTTGTACCTTTGCTGTGACCTTCTGTTTTTCCTTAATAATCCGTTGTTCCTCCTGGAAATAAAAAAAATATAAATAATACATTTTTGGTTTGAAATCTATGTATATATCCCCCTTACCTCATGCTGGGCATCTAACATTTTTCCAAGTGCTTCGCGACAATAGTGCTTAAAAACCTCTACCGTCTCGGGCGTTCGTTCACTTAGGGTTTTTAAGCAAATGAAGATTCTATCCATGTCATCGTTTGTTATGGCTTTCGTTGGAAAACCAGATTTGCCCAAATGCAAGATCGAGCTCATGATAAGCATAACTTGTGCACAAAGACGATTTTGTTCGATCTGTTGAAGAATAGCATACAATTTAAATTTACTTTGTTGGGCGTTTTTTTTTTTTTTACCTTGTCTCCTTCGAGTTCAATGTAACGCAGTGCTAACTTAGTTAAGGTAGCTGATAGTGATCCTCCGATGAAGAAATCTCCTTCCATTAAGTATTGCCGGAGTGGTGGACGTTTTTCCTTCTTGACAATTCTATGAATAATAATAAAATATTCAAATTAGAAGGCAAACAAATATCGCATAATTATATTTACGGAGCCAAACTGAAAGCACTTTGAGTGGCGTAGGTGCCATCGGAAGTAACCTTATTATTGGGAGCCTCCTTTTGGACATCGGCGGTTTTTTCTTCCTCGCACTGATCGCCAGCAAGACGTTTCTGTTCAGCCTCAACCATTGGAATATCACCCAGTGTTTGCGTAATGACTTCAATAACTTCCTTTATTTGCTCTTTAGAATCAACATATTCTCCAAGAATCCACACAGCAGCCCGATGTATTTTCGAAGACTTAATTTGAGGAAATGCTTCAATGAGCTTTTCAACTATAAGATTTCTCAACGAAGGGAACTTTTGTATTGCTTCTCGAATAAAGATGAGCACATCGGCAGCAGCTAGTTCATTGGTATCAGATAAGAACTCTACAAGTACTGGAATGACATTTGCAGCGACATCTGGGAATTTTATAGAACAACTGTGAAGTGTACGCACTAGTAGTTGTCTATATTTGCCAGTATCTTCATGTTCTATATTGTGCGTTTTAGAGACTTCTTTTTTCAAAACTAAAACCATTTCGGCAATATTTCTGGACGAAACCAAGTCCATTGCTAAACCGAGTGTCTTTCGGCGAACTTCAATATCTGGAGCAGCCAGTACTCTCAAAATATCCATAACCAGATCTTGCATTACTTTTTCCATATTTTCATGTTCTTTCATAGCAATTAGCCGATCTAAGACTATGAGTTTAACATTGTTGTCACTTTCCTTTACAATCAGCTCTATATAGCAGCCAGCTGCTGCTTTTATTGCTGTTGGTGCCGATGATAGAGTAATGAGAGTTCCGGCAGCCTCATAACGGACTGCGTTTGATGAAGAATTCAACATATTGTAGATACATCGAATGAATCGTGAACGTTCTGCTGGATTGGCATGACAAACTTTATAGATCAATTCCACGATAACCAATTGCAAAATATCTCCAAAATTGTTGACCTGATCAATGCAAGATGCCAAATAATTCAAGGCACGTTCTTGGTCTGCATGCAATAACATCAGGAATGCATTTCGTTTACATGGCATGTCTTGTTGGGTGTCGAGAAAATTCGCAACCAATTCTGGGCCATCAGGCACTAGCCAATCAAAGTTTTTGTAGATTGTGAATATTGCCAGGACAGCATTACGTCGCACATAGGAATGACGATGATCAAGGCAAGCCCGAATTGCAGGCATAAGGGGCTCCAATAATTCGGGTTCTTTCAGTTTACATAAAAAGCGCAAAGTTGATCCGCGAAGAAATTCGTTGGGATGTTGAAGATCCTAAGAAACAATATAATAAGCTGAGTACTGGATTGGCAATAAGCTTTGAAATAATTTATGTGCTTGGAATAATTCTGAGAATCACCCACCTAATTGTATAATTTTGTTTGACTGATTTTTTTTTTACTGTGTAATAACTTCTTGGACGGTAGGTTTTGGGATAATTTGAACATATAGTAGTAAGAGAGAGTTAAGGAGATTAAGGGCCAGTTGTACAAACGTGGTTTAATATTTAAATATTGAATATGTTATGCATAGAGGCATCCTGGATGGAAGTTACTCAATTGAAATGGTCATTTACACAAAATTTCTGATACCTACCTAAATAATTTAATTGCTGTGGCAGAATGATCTTTACAATTTTGAAAATCGCGCGATTAATACGAGTTGCTGATACCAATCGTGGCAGAAATCTCTTTTTGGTAAATGTTACCATTGTTGTCTTGGTTAAGTTTTTATTTGGTCCCACTGATCGTCATTATTTTCTTGGTATTGAGCAGCTTTTTTTTTTCGAACTTTCCCAAAGCTGTTATTAGAATATCATTAGAAAAACTGATGGTATGTAGCTGCAGCTAAAAGAATTGCAAATGCAGCTTATAGCCAGAAGAAAATTAAAAGTAGCTGCAGCTAAAAGAATTGCAAATGCAGCTTGTAGCCAGAAGAAAAGTTAAAATTGAGTCAATTTTTGCTTCTCTTGCTGTTTTTAATTAACTTAAACCAGATTTACACTCGAAGTAAATAATATGACTACTAAAAAAATTTTAATTTTTTGTTTGCTGTGTATCTCAAATAATTGTTTTTTTCAAACGACCTTTTTTTCTCGGTCAATGCTATAAATAAAGGTTAAAAAAAAAAAATTAATAAAGTTCAAAGAAAAGGAAGTGCAAGCACCGCAAGAACTGCACGATTATTTCCAAGGGATAAGGGTATTTGTGCACCTTTTTTCATCATTTAATATCTCCTTAACCAAGTCTGTAGAATAATAAACTATTTTCATTCTTTGTACCTAATTAAAGTTAATAAAGCTTTACAGCTGAAAAACGGGAGCCCAGATTTATGACTGCGATAAGCAATGTGTCCGAGTTTTTTAGTTCAAAACCTTTTAGTAGGAAGTGCAACTAACATGTCAGTGAACAAGCGTAACTACATATACATATATGGCTTAATAAATCATGAAAAAAAAAGGAAAATTAAAGACGTAGCAAGAAACAATACAAAATAAAGTTTTCGACTGAGAATATTTTTTCCTGGAAATTTGAATTTCAAGTTCTTTTTCATACAAATAAAATCCACTTTACTTACCTTTCTGTAAGCATCACAGACAAGAATCATTTCCTGTAGGAGCTTCCCATCAGACGATGTCTTCGGAACAATCTCCCAAAAAATCAACAACAGCTTTTTGATTGTGTGGTTTTGCAGAGGCAAAACAAATCGAATTATTGTCATAAGAAGACCCGAAAGTCGCTCTCCATTCAACAGCAACTGAATTACTTTCTTTAAAGTTTCAATTTTTAGATTAACGTCGCCCTTTTCCAAATCTTGTTTCAATTGCATTTCATTGATGGGCTCAGAGTCGGCCGAGTTGATAATTGTGTAGCATGGTCCTTCGGCGAGTGCCATTTTGTTCTTTATTTGTAATTCCGTAAAAGAATGATGTTATAGATGATTCTAAAGTCAAAAACGGTAATAAATATGAAATATTTTATGTTTTTTCACCTGAAAGTTAAAATTTTCACAAAGAATCCGACACGGAACAAGAAATAAAACAAGTGATGTTTAGCCGATTGACGTGTCAAATTTTCATTTTAACATGTGTCAAACTAAGCGACAGCCACGCTGATGGTGCTGAGCACAGGAACTTCATTTCCTAACGCTCCGACTGCACAGTGCACAAAAGAAAGCATCACGTTTTCGGTTGGCAGTCTGTCCCTTTCACACGAAGAAACAAGAGCCCTGAAGGTAGAACTATAATTGTTGGAACGCAGCGTACGCAGCCGTACAAAACCACACGAATACAAGTAATTCAATAGACGCACACATAATTGCGTTTTGCTACGTTTCGTTTCTCGAGCGCACCTTATGGAAGAAAATTGACAGCTACATGTAAATTGTTGTAGTAAACTAGTCTCGAATCTCTCGTGCATTATGGTTTACGTGTGCATTTGACGTTTCGGAAAGAAATTTTTCGTTCGTTTATGACATTAGTTTCCGACAGCGTCCACCTATTATAGTTCGACCTTGAGGCCCAACTATGTAAATCGATTCTACAGTCAAAATGGCCGAATTCGAAAAATCACAACTCTGTAATTCTATAGTAAACGATAATCGTTTGGTTTAGTGGTGCCAATTAATTTTTGTTTTGGTTCGCGAATTTGGTGGTACTATGTAAATCGAAAGTCAATGTCAAAGTCAGCCGAATTCGCAAATTTTTTTTCTAATTCAAATGTGTTTGCGAGCAAAAGAAGCATCGAGAGTAATAAAATAAAATGTAAGTATCGATTGTCAGATAAATTTTGACGTTTGTGCTTTTAGCAAACGATTGTAGAGATAAGAATCGTACAGATAAAATTTAGTTTAGCTTGAACTGCGTACCTGGCTTTACTACGTTTTCACCGACCACTAACCCGAGATTTAGGTGGATTTACATTAAATTTCCTCCCAAATCCCGTGATTTACCAAACAAATGTTAATCTCCTCATTTCAAGATTACAAAATTAATCTTTAAAAGACTAAAGTCTTAACTACATTGGCCACTTTTTGGAAAATTACAAAAGTAAAAATATTTTTTTTTCCCGCTAGCGCAATTGTTTTGTAAAAAAGAATGTATACAATTCTTTTTAAACCAAAATTTAAGCTTCCTAAAGCCTATCATTGGGAATTTTCCCAAATTTTTGCTTTCAACCCGAAAAACTAGTTTTATTTTGCACTGAACAACTTTTGTATCGTCACTGATCTATACTACAAGGTCAATTTAACATTTCAATTAAAAATACTGAACACAAAATTTGCTCGGAAATTGCCTAGTGAGCGATGGCAAGCAACTCCCAGCAACTTAAGTTGCGCAACAAAAAGTTGCCTAGTGGGCGATAGGCCTAAGCGAAATAAAAATCAAACACACCTTCATAACAAATTTGGCAGCTGTCATTTTGTCTCTATCTCTGTCAAACAAGAAAACAGGGGTGTAAAACCATTCTTCCGAAAAAGAAAAACCACCATACAAAAAAGAAGAACGAACAAAAAGCAAAAAGGTCTTTAACCTGAATAAAATTTCGCGTATTTGCTCACTTTAATAATTTTTCTCTAAAAATACAAGTTAATTATAATCCTTTAAAGTTGTGCTATAAACCATTTGCGAGCAACTCATAGTTTTACAGTAAAAAAATAAAAATAAAACCAAACTCACTAAAAAAAGTTATTACTTTTTTGTGGAAGAACAATGGCATCTTCCCAACAACAACCAAAGTCTTCAAGTACTAACCCAATTGGACTTGATAACGATGCCCATTCCATCATGGAATACAGACTTCAGCAAATGCACATTGGCAACGAAGGTAAAGCTAAAGATCGATTACCCGGTTCCATTGAGACGCTGATTCGTGACGCACACTCGTGTGGGCCAAACACGACGACAATGCCTCCAACAAAACAAATGCCAAATGAATCATATAAGATTTACGAGAGAAACAATATAATTGCTGCATCCAAGTATGCCACTCCGAGGCCCATAGAGCAGCTCTCCTTGAACAATGAAAATCACTATGATTTCAAGCAACAGCACTCGCCCGTGTATGAGAATTTAGACTTTTATTCTGGGGCACAGTTTGATTCAAACAACACCAGAGCACAACCCCAGTCCCCACAGAACACTTACGGCATGAACAGCCACAGTAACCGGGTGCAGTACTTGCCTATGCAGGGAGCAATTAGTTCAAGATATGCTCACACACCCATTCCAGATGTGGATTCAACTCCAATCTATGAAAATGTCATACCCCATTCTGGTACTATTTTGTTTACTTTACTGTCAGAGTTAACCCATGAATTTCCTTTTTTTAGGTCAACGAGCACAACCACAAGCATCTCCTGCTACTGCAACTATTTATCAACTGGTTGAAATGCAGCAACATTCACCTCATCATTCACTCGACTCGCCCAATGCACTTCTAAGCCACAGTGATGGCACGAATTCGTTAGCCGGACCTCAACATCGACGCAGTATTTCAAACACTTCACTTAAAACCAACCCAGCCACTGTTAATGCATCTCCGAATCAACGGTATCGAAATCTTTCGCTACCAAGTCATCTTATGTCACCTAATCAAACGCCACAAAACAGTAAAGTTCCTGATTATCGGGCACAAAATCTTAAAATGAATCAGATTCCTCAGGTATGTACAATAGGGTTTTTCCCATAGGGGTGCAATCTTGAAATCAATGTCGAAGAACTCAGTCTAGAGTACAATGAAAAAATTTAGAGTTAATAGTTTTTAAAATAGAAGAAAATCTCGGATAAAGGAATGGAAAAAAAGTTATATACCACGTTTGAATAAAAGCGGCGAGAAGTAATCGTTTCGGCCACGAACAATAGGTCATTGTACCAAATTTCAATTCAATTTAGAATTAAATATTATAATTTTATTATAATATTATAAATGTGAAAGTTTGTTGTCTGTCTGTTTGTTCCTCTTAATCTCCGAAAATACTCAATTGATTGTAATGACAATTGGTAGAGCGAGAGCTTGGAACATAAGGATGGTATGTCCTACTTTTGTTTTCAAAATTTACAACAGTGTACCAAAAAATAGTAAAAATATTAAAAAAGGATAAATTGTTGAAAATGTCAGATGTTCAAATATAAAAATATCAACAAAAAAAAAAAACATATACAAAAGTATTTAACAATCATAAAGTTATTTAAAAACGCGAAGCAAGGCGAGCACGGGCCTGCTGGTTAATTGTTAGCAACATAGAAAAACACTTGTCACCTAAATACTTTATATATTTACTTTTATAATAATCAAGTAGCTTTTGATTAAATGTTTATATATTAAATATAAAATAGAAATTAGATTAGATTGTGAACTGATGAAATAAAGACGTGTCCTTTTTAATATATAACATTAATAATAAATAAAACTCCCGTTAAGGTAAATAAAAATTTATAAGAACAAAATTAAAGAGCTTAGAGAAAGCAAGCATTTCACAAGGACTTAATTAAAACTCTGGTTCAAAAATCACACTACTTTTAAAAGTTCATATCCTTCTGTCGTTTCCTAGAAATCGTTAGTAATTGTTAGTAACATTGTATAAAAAAAATTAAAAAAAAAAAAGATGCTTGTTAATATATATTTTTATAAAGTAACAATGCCTTTTATAAAAAAATAATCATAAACTAGTATCGTCCCGTGGCCGAAACTCGGCCAGCACAAACTGACACACTCTAGGAAGGAGAAAACTTTCAATTTCGCAAATAATTTGTTTGAAAATATTGAATGAAAAAAACGTGTTTTTTTAATTTTATTTTTTAAATATGCACAGTGTTCGACAGTACGAAAAAAAAAAGTGACTCACAGTGTGTAAATGCGTGTCTCAAGTATATTCTGCACATCTCCGCAATTGTGGCTTTCCAAACATATAAAATTTATCGAAATCGGTTAAATACTTTTTGAGAAAATGGTAGGTACCACAAAATTTATTTTAGGCTATTTATATATAGAATTTCATATGGGGTCCATATAACGTGTTTAGCTACCGAGAATAAGATTTCATAGTAGGACATATTTATAAATTTGTATGACCTTTTTTTTTATTGTAGAAAAGAATATCAATTAAAATTTTCAAAATGTATTCTAAAAATGCTTTTCCAGCAGCATTTACAGATTATATAATGTTGTAATTTAATATTTAAAAATTCTCGTATTTCAGTCACCAATGCATCACAACCCAAATAGATTGTTATCGTCGCCCAAACCGCTAGCCCCTGGTCAAATGGGAATTAATATTTCCTTGAATCCAAATTATATTGAAGACATAAATAGTTCCGATTATGTTTGCATGACTGCTAATTTAAATAGAAAACCTCCCCCACCAGTTCCACAAATGGAAAAATCGAACATTACCCAACCCAAGGACATTAAACAACAGCATCATCAACAACAACAACAACAACAACAACAACAACAACAGCAATTGCAGGAAACCGCAATGGGAATGGGTGTGGAACGAGCAAACAGTTCAGCTGGAATGAGGTCACCTTCTTTGCCACCAACAGCTACCTCGCCTACACCTTCACAAGGAAGCACAGGTGAGTCATAATCAATCACATAAATGAGAATTTATCAAAAAAAAAAAAACGATTTACTATCGGTTTAATTTTTGTTGCTTAAAAGGACTTTCGAAGAACCTATTGCCGTATAGTGTAACACCACCACGTCCGGCTGGCCCAACTGAAGCTCAAAGAAAAATCGAAGAATTAACACGTCAGCTTGAGGAGGAAATTGAATTGAGTGAGGAGCATGGGGAGTATTTTGGTAAGAGACAAATTTTAAGTTATCAGAGCAATGTCAGTGGAGGATTTGTGATGGAATCATTAGGTTGACTACATCTAAATGGGTTATTTTCCATTGTTTTTCAAAGGCAATTTGATATGTATTTTCTCGTGATCTCTAAGGTGGGTAGGAAGAAAGTGGACAATGTTGGGATCTTGAAGCAATCCCTTTGAATTGTTCTACAATTTAATGGTGATTATGTTATACAGTAGTAGCCCGTAGGGTTTTATGAAAAATTGCCTAACTACAAGTTTGCAGAACAAAGGAGAATGCCCAAAAAAGAACCAGCGTCAATTAAAAAAATTATGTATGTGGATTGAATGGGCACAAATTGTAAATAGCAAATATGAAATTATTTTCTTTAAAAGTTATCCCCGAGACTGGTTATGACGATTTTTAATTTTGAATAACAAAGTGCTTTCGCATGCAAACTCCGCCTTGGTGAAGAAGGGGTTAAATTGAAGAAAAAATGATAGTACAAATAAAATATTTAAAAAATCTTGATTGTTCTTGACGCTGAATTTTACACTCTATGCTATATATACACTAAAGTTGAACACAGCTTGTACCATACTCACAAGACATTCTATCCTTGCTTAAATTAAAATAATGTATGTTGTAAATTAATTTGCAGGAATTTGTCACACGTGTGGCGATAAAGTTAAAGGTGCTGGGCAAGCCTGTCAGGCAATGGGAAATTTATATCATACTAATTGCTTTATTTGTTGTTCCTGCGGTCGTGCATTGCGTGGAAAAGCATTTTACAATGTTCATGGTAGAGTTTACTGCGAAGAAGATTACATGGTATTTCGAATATAAGCAATTATCAAAGACAGATAACATTTAAATCAAAGAATTCTCTTGATTTTCAGTACTCAGGATTTCAGCAAACTGCCGAAAAATGTGCAATATGCGGTCACCTTATAATGGAAATGGTACATTCGCAAATGCATTTTGTAATATAAATAAAATTGTATTTATTGCTTGTTTTTTTTTTTTTTTTCTATTTCAAGATACTTCAAGCGATGGGAAAATCCTATCATCCCGGATGTTTCCGTTGTTGCATTTGCAATGAGTGCTTGGATGGAGTTCCATTTACAGTTGATGTAGATCACAAGATCTATTGCGTCAACGATTATCATCGAATGTTTGCCCCAAAGTGTGCTAGCTGTGGAAAGGGTAACTTGTCCTAAATATAATCATTAGTCTTTTTATCGATTTTACATTTGATTTATGTAGGAATTACCCCTGTTGAAGGCACTGATGAAACAGTTCGTGTTGTTTCCATGGACAAAGACTTCCATGTGGATTGCTACATATGCGAAGAATGTGGAATGCAGTTGACTGATGAACCAGATAAGCGTTGCTATCCGCTGGACGGAAGATTACTATGCCGGGCATGTCACCTTCAAAGATTGGCCTTGCAAGCATCGCCTCATGCCAGGCACACGGAACCAGTGTGTGCTTCGTATCAGTATATGGGTTAGGAAAAACGAAGAAAAAAAACTTTCGTGTACTTATACATATTTAACAAGTAAAAAAGCCATTGCGACAAATATTAAATGGCTTAAAGTTCGGTGGGTTTATTTATTTACTTTAGTTTTAAGTTTTACTTTTTTTGTAATTATGAAAGACAGATAGCATTAGGGATTTATGTGTAATTTTGTTAAGCTTTAACTGGTATCGTTTAAAGACCTGCTGCATTTAAAAAAAAAAAAAAACATTAACATTTATGTATATTGAATTTGAACAGACAAACAAATTTTAGATTTATATACAAATACGCACACATTCATAGCTTTTAAACATGAAATATTAGATATTTATCAAGTGCAGAACATTACATTTTAGGAAACATTTATACAATTCATTATTTATATTTTAAAAACTTAGATAAAAGTAGAAATTTATACTTCTTACCAAGCAATTAAAATCATATTTAATAATTCACTAAGCTAAGTGCTTATAAAAGATGTTACATAAGTATTAAAACTATTTCTTTTTGGATAATTTGATGAGCAGCTGAAACGAGGACGTTCCAATTGTCCAAATGGATGAACTAAATACATATGTACATAAAAATATATACTGAATTAATTTTTTCTTTAACGATTGATTATTTTGCAAAATAAAGACCTAAATTATAACCAAATAAAATTTATTAACAATAGATTAAAAATTCTAGAAACCGGAAAACTGAAATAACGGGCCAATTGCTTTGAAGTAAGGATTGCGTCAGTGGCGTTGCGTGGTTAGGCCACGCCTTTCTATTTCATATAGTAAAAAACCTAATGTCTGTTTTTTTTTTTTTGTGATTGTAAAGAGAATTAGTAGAGCTGTCAGTTTTTGTCAATCAAAATTTATCGTCATACCTAGATCAAAAGCAAGCTTATGACATAATAGTTGATAGCGTAGACAATAAAAAAGGTAAATTATTGTTTTTGGATGCCCCACGAGGCACTGGAAAACATTTCTCTCTAACTTAATCAGCCTTATTG
The DNA here is from genome assembly GCA_947049315.1 of Epistrophella euchroma. Lineage (NCBI taxonomy): Eukaryota > Metazoa > Arthropoda > Insecta > Diptera > Syrphidae > Epistrophella > Epistrophella euchroma. Next base: position 107,369,100 of record OX346247.1, on the reverse strand, counting down.
TGAGTTTCACCCGAACAAAATTTCACCATAAAATTTTCTATTCGCCCGGAATTTTAAAAGCTATAGTGAGTTTCGACTGAACAAAATTTACGTTTTCCGCCTTATTGCTCTTTCGTTTCCTTAATAAAAATAGGTGAAAATTTAAGCTATCGATGTCATTACATTTTGCCTGAAATTAATCTTCGCAATAAGGGAAATTTTCGGAACACGAGAAATGTTTTACGGGTAAAACTCACAATAGGCGAAGACATTTTCCGGGTGAAATTTTGTTCGGGCAAAACTCACCATAAGGCTGAATATTAGCAAATGTGAGACAATCTGGAAAAATAGCACTGGCCGTGGCTTCTTCTCGAAGTGCCGCAACTTAAAGTGATGCGAAAACTGCACACTCCACTTTTAAACTGCCACTAACTGTATCTTACGAGAAAAAGTCGTAGTCACGTCCTGTTGGAACCAGATGTCTCCCAGATAAGTTGCTTCACTCAATTCTTCCAGCTCGGGTTCAAAAAACTCTTCCAACATTGTGACATAGCGCTCAGCGATGACAGTGACGGTTCGCCCATTATCCTCGAATAAGTAAGGACCAATAATCTCATATTGGGATACTGCACACCATACAGTCACTTTAGTTGAGTGAAGTGGCCTCCTGGTGAATTTTCTTGGGTTTTCATTAGCCCAATATCGAAAATTCTGTTTGTTAACAGTTCCACAAGGTGGAAGTAGGCCTCGTCACTGCTGAAAAAGAACGGCCATTTTCAAAAAAGGTCCTAACAGCAAACCCGTGATGCTCTCCCGTCCAAACCATGGTTGCTACTGAAAATTAGACTCTCACGGCCACAACGAGACCCCTCCCTTTTTCCCACCACAACCACAGGCCGAGCGCTAGCCGTTCTAAACCGGTTCATACCTTTTGCGCCACCCTGTATTTCTACCGTGCGAAGCCGGGGCGGGTCAGCTAGTGTAAAATTAAAACTTCAAAAAAAAAAAAAATCATCTGATTTTTTTTTAAATCTAAAATGTACACTCCGCTCCAATTGAATAGAAACAAACTTTTGTTTTAATATCAGAGCGTGTGCGCTTTGGTAAATATATAAATCCCCTTTTTCTTTAAGTTCTTTTAACAAGGATCCATTGCGAATAAAACTGCATGGACAGAATAATTCAGAAATATACCATTCGGTTAATTTTTACCACTTTTATAATTACTTCATTAAAAACACTGTCTCTTAAATATGAAAAAAAAAATTGAAAAAATGCAGTAAAAGAGGGTAGTTCTTTTCAATTTATAGTGCTGCCACCTTTATTTGTAATAACTTCAAAAACCCTGTTGAGAAGTGAATATAATTTAAAGAAATTGCACTCTGTGCTTCTTTGATTGCAGCAGTAAGTGATTCTTTGTCCTCATCCATATTGACGTTCAGAATCGTATACCCACGAACCATCCATCTCCTTAAGTTTTCAATAACATTTAGGTCCGGAGAGTACGGTGGCCATTGAAGCAAAGTAACATTTTTTTCGGATATCCAACTTTTAAAGATTCTTGCGTTGTGGATTGGTGCGTTGTCTTGTTGAAATGTCCATGGTATTGGTCCAAAGAAATCGGTAAACTTAGGGAAAGCTTCTAGCCGTTTCTGTTTCTATTGAAGTGACACAAAAAAAAATAGTGTTTTTAATGAAGTAATTAGAAAAGTCGTAAAAAATATACCGAATGGTATTTTTTTGAATTATTCTGTCTTGCAGTTTTATTCGCAATAGATCCCTATTAAAAGAACTAAAACAAAAAGGTAGATTTCTAATTTACCAAAGCGCTGCACGCTCTGATAGTAAAAAAAAGTATGATTCTATTCAAGTGGAGCGGAGTGTATGTTGTTTCATATCATTCATATATTTATAATTCAGTATCTAAAACAGCTGTTCTTTTGACAATCAAATTTAAATTTTTTTGTGGTGTGCAAGTGCAAAAGTGGTAAATAAATACAAAATAAGGACGGAATGTTAATAAAAACTAAAATAAATTGAACTCTTTTATTATTTCTCATTTATTTCAATAAGAGTTTTCTGCTTCAAAAATTAAATATTTTAAGCAAAAGTTGAAAGTGATTTTTCAGAAGTTCAGTACGAGAATAATTTCACCTGATTTTTTTACAATTGAGCGGAAAATGTTGTCCCACGAAATGATTTCGCCTCCGTCAAATTGACATTGAGCGCTCAGTGAGATTTTATTTGGTAGGACATGCCTATTGACTGAACGGAAAAATAGTTAAATTTATCTCCTATTTATCACAGATCCGTCTTCTATTGTTGCTGAAAAGTCTTCACACCGTGTCCCCACCTGAAACATTTCATAGATTACTATCTGTCATTTTCGATAGAAAGAAAGAGCGATAGTATTGGTTGGGCATTTTAATAGCTTACTATTTCATTTGTCTCAAAAATTTCACACGGCAAAGTTATGAAGTTAAAACAATTAAAAGAATTGTGGTCTTATTAATAAACATTGTCTAACTTTAGACAGCCGTCCAAATTTTTAAAAAACCTTTCTAATTTTTGCTAAAGAAATCTTTTTTTTTTTATCTTGCTTTAGACAACGTAATCTAATGTCTAAACCTAGAGAAATGCAATATTTTTTTTTTATTAAAAAAGCATATTTCCGACTGTTTCAAAATACTTAGACATAGTTTAAACAGCCAAAAATCTAATTAATAAGACCATTGATTTATTGTTAATTTTCCTTAAATTCACAAGAAAAAGACAAAAACTTCCTTTTGGCACCTACAATTAATTAATTACATTCGAAAAAACACAAAACAAAAAAAAATTGAAACAAACCCACAAATGTCAAAGGGAAAATTGCTTCTTCATAGAATACTATTCATAGCTTTCTATGAGCAAAGCAATATGTGGCAAGGAATATAGAATACTATGAGTAGCCTCCATGAGCAATTTTCCTAGCATGCAATACAGTATTCTATGAAGGGCCAGTTGTACAAATATTTGATCCGTGGTTCAGGAATTTTAACTCACCAATTTCGGCGGATTAACTGTGGTTCAACGATGGTTCAGGCATGTAATTGGCTTTTAGTGCATATTAGAACCTTGAACCATCGTTGAACCTCAGTTAACCCGCCGAAATCGGCGAGTTAAAATTCCTGAATCACGGATCAAAATTTTAACCACGATTGTACAACTGGCGCGAAATCTTTCTCGTGGAGCCACGGTCAAGGGACTTTTTTCTGCTCATTCAATTTCGAAAAATCATGACTCTTGAGTCACCGTGTAATACCCGACTAAATTCTTTCACATCCCTGACCTCCACGGAGATTTTAACGGAAAATTGAAATGTCAGAATTTTTGTGGTTAGGAATCTCGCGCCGCGGTTCCCGATCGATCAACTTCAATTATTGTTTTTTCTCCTTGTTGTAATTTTGTAGCATTTTTAAAAGCTAAATAAAATGGATTTTAGTACACTACTACAACAAGCCCAACGGCTAACTAATGAAACACAAAACTCTGAGGAACTTCCACGAGTTGAGCGAACTATATCTCAAGTTTTGCAAGCAACACAAGAACTACACTCACGCGTTACCCAGACTGGCGCTCAAGATATTCAAGCGTAAACAAATATAAAATTAAAAATACAAATTATTAAATAGTTTTACTTGCAGCCATATCCTTCTTGGTTCGAAGGGAATCGATTTACCAAAAATATCCCAAAAACTCGAAACATTGAGCACCAGGAAAACATTTGAACCACTTGATCCTATTTCCGATACGGATATTCAGAGTTTTCTTAAGAACGAAAAGGAAAATGCTATTCTGTCGGTCATCGAGGAAGTCCATAAGAACGTAAATTAACATTTTTAGTAGAACTTTAAATAAATGGTTTCAGCTTTGATTCCATCCTTGTAGGCGACAACTGAGTTAACGTAAACATGTGGGGTATTATGTTCTGCTTTGGTAGCAAAATACCTATCTTTATCTTCTTTTTAAAAGCTGTTTTTTTAGTTTTATGGATAGGTACCTACATTATCTGTATTATCTGTACTACTGTACTACATTATCGCAATTATATTTTTGTTTAGGAAAAGATGAAAGTATTATAATGAAACAACTTTGTAAAAAAAACCTAGTGCAAGTAAACTTTAAGTACTTAAAATATTGAAAAAGTCACTTAGCACCTTCCTTTATCTTTGAAGTGTTGTAGAGAAAGCTCACCTCAGTTGAGTAGTCGTTAATCAATGTCATTGATGCAATTTTAGGACTGAATGCCAACCGAATTGGTCAGTTAATTTTTGAGCAGTATAAGACAGTAAAATTGAGAAATTTAGTTCAGAATTTCTAGACAGAACGTCTCAATTTTGTTGATAAAAATTGAGGAAAACAAACGTTACGCTCAGATGCATTGAAACTTACTTTTTTCCTTTTGTTTCCTTAAAAATTGAATTTTAACTATTTCATCATTTCAGTCCTACCAATCAGCGCAGAAACAGAAATGGGAACATATAAAAGCTGACTGGCGTCAAGAAAAACTTAAGCTATTGAATGCTCTTATAGGACCATCCCAAAACTGGATAGACATTCAAAAAATACCAGAACAAACAATTTTGAATGAAACTTCTGGAAGTCGGTCGTGTTTAAATCATATTGTAAGTTAAGTCGGGACCACATATGTCTCGTGTGGTGTTCTGTGGACTGTGCAGACGTATCAAGCTTGCCGTGTTACAAACTGACATTTTTCATTTGTAATTATTCTGTTTGTTAAGAAATTGTTTTCTCTTTCCTGCACTCTCTAAAAAATGTCTGTGACATAGCGTGGTATAGCACAATCATAATAAAATAGATTCCGACACAATACACTACACGAGATAAGTGTGGTTCCGGATTTATTTAACAAAAAAACGAACCAAGCTAGCATACTAAAATACAAAACAACAAATAATATATTCACTAGGAAATGGCATATGCTCGTGAGGTGTGCGATTATAATGCTCTTGTTAACAAAGGAGCCCTACGTCCTAATCTCGTACAAAAATTCGCCAAAGTAGCTGAAAACTTCGAGGACCAGAAGATTTCTGAAATTTGGGAAATTATGAAGTACATGGTGAATGTGACACCAGTGTCACGGAGTCGTGATCCTATTCAAAGCCGATGTCAAGTCCATCAATTCATCGAGCAAGCAAAAAAATATCTCGAAAATAGATATAAACTGTATATGTCAACCATTATAAGTGGGAATTTGAGAGAAGCGCAACGAGGTGGTGTTCCGAGTATATTCAATTTGGTTTCTTCGTTTGTTGGTTTGACTCTAAATCAGGGATCTTGTTTTGGACTCCAAGACGTCACTATCGAAGGCAAGCCACTCTGGCCTATGGTGTATTATTGCATGCGATGTGGAGATTTTCAATCAGCCTTGCGCTGTATGCAAATGGGAGGGTGAGTTCATATATTTCTTGTTCAAATTTTTGATGTTCCCATAACTGGAAATTCATTACGGAGAATCAAATGAATTGGTTTACTTAGAGCCAGGTCTAAAAACGTGGTTCAATATTTAATCCGTGGTTCAGCAATTTTAGTTCAACGGTTTCGACGGCATTACTGAGGTTCAGCCATGGTTCGGGCATGTAATCGGCTATTATCATATACTTAAAACTTGAACCATCGTTGAACCTCAGTCAAATTGTTAAACCACAGGTTAAATACATAACCACGTTTGTTCAACTGGCCCTTACATTCACGATCACGATTTTAAAACCCTAGTGCGGTCATATCTACAAGCAAATACATACGATCGTTTTATTCCTCGCCGATTTATATAGGTTTGGTAGCTCTCCAGTTCTAAACAAAACTCGAGTTCTTCTGAACGCAAGAACCTTAATTGACTGGTTCTTAATATTATATGCATATGTATCAAATTAATACAATAATTAAATAACAAAATCAAATTTTACAGAGCTGGCCATGAAGATTTCATCCAAGTTCTTGAAGACAAAATCAATAAGCCCGAACAGAAAATCAATTCCAAGCTGGAAGGACAACTAAAATTGCATTACTGCAATAAAATCAAGAACTCCACAGACCCGTTCAAAAAAGCTGTAAGAGTTTTATAGCCTTGGGAACATACACTGCGCGTCACTTGCCTGAGGCCACTCCTATTCGAATTTTTTTTCCGGAAAAGTAAACAAGTAATTAAAGAAATACCAAAATAGTTTTGTTTATGATGGAACTATTTATAAGGGACCGCAGGGCCATGACCATCCTCCGATGGGCATGTTGGGACACTTAATTTTTTGTATGTGTAAATATTTATGTCATTTCAAAACAGTGACGCGCAGTGTATAAACGACAACACACGAGGAATTTTCTATAATAGTGTGTTTATTTCGGAACTCAACAGAATTCAAATTTAGAAGAATGCTCTGATAGAAATAAATAAATTTGTTAATATTCTTCCTCTTTGCAGGTGTATTGTATAATTGCCGGTTGTGATATAAATGAACAACATTTGGAAGTAGCCAAGACCACTGATGACTTTTTATGGATTCAGTTGTCTATTCTTCGAACAGATTCCACAGACAACTCGGAAATTTTAACATATTCCGGTTTGCAAACAATGATATTGGAAAAATATGGAGAAAAACACTTTAATGCTGGCGAACAGCGCCATCTGTACTTCCAAGTCTTGGCTCTAACTGGACAATTTGAAGCTGCCATTGAATTTTTGTCGCGTACTGAAAAATATCGAACTCATGCAGTTCACGTTGCTCTTGCTTTGAATGAACTATTTCTGCTTGGAGGTACCAGAAATGTTCAGGAACCCTTGTGTAAGTAAAAACAAAAAAAAAAAAAAGACAAAAAACGCTAAAAGCAAACGGTATTACTTACAGTATCTGTCGATATAGAGGATCCAGTTCCAATGCGAAGATTAAACATCGCTCGATTGGTGATGTTGTATGTGAAAAAGTTTGAAATAACTGACCCCGCCGAAGCTTTACAGTACTTTTTTTTTCTACGAAATCTCAAAGATCCAGAAGGACGTAATTTATTCCTCGTGTGTGTCAGTGATTTGGCAATTGAATGTCGAAATTATGACCTTATTTTTGGTAAAATGCAACAGAATGGTATTCTTGTTGGGTAGGTTTACAAAAATGATTATCTCAAAATTCAAGAGATCACTAATTTGAATCTAATATCGTAGAGGATTATTCCAACAATTTGATTGTGTTGATTTCGACACCCGAACAGCAGCTGGTATGGTTGCAGAAGACTTGGTCAAAAAAGGAATGTTTGAAGATGCCATTAAAATGTTTGATATTGCTGGGGTGAGTGAAGTTGAAACAAATGTTCAAAAGAATGTTTTATTTTTGTGTATCCAAAACAGATGCAAGGTCAAGCTCTGCGTTATATTTCTATTCTTCTGTCGCAAGTCGTACATCAAAGTTCAAAGAAGGGATCGCTCAGAGAGCGATTGCAAGTCTTGGCTAGTGATTTTAGTGATAGACTTAGAGGTAACATTATGTCAACAGTCTCAATTTTAAAAAATAACCTTATTCGATTTTTAGGCAATAAAATTGAGTGTGAACCCCAAATCATTGCCACATTCAATCTACTGAACGAACTTGTCCAATTCTTTGATTTCTATCATGAGAAGAAATATCATTTGGCACTTGAAGTCTTAGCCAATACAAAACTTGTCCCTATGTCAATGAATGATCTTGAGGATTCTATTAACAATTTCAAACGTATTGGAGGTGAAATATGTAAGGTTTATCCAGATATTCTTTTGGCAACAATGGACATCCTATACAGTCAGTATAAGAGTATTCGTGGAAAAGACGGAGGTGGTTTCATCGATAGTGGAAGAGACAGGGTAACTATATGAATTTTTAAATTTATTAAATTCAAAAGAATCTTTTTCTTGCTGTTATAAATGAAGCAACTGGCACATTTGAGAGAAAAAGCAAAGGCACTAACAAACATGGCTGCAACTGTTCCGTACAGAATGCCCGGCGATACAAACAACCGACTGGTACAGACGGAAATTCTTATGCATTAAGGATAATCTTTTTTTTATTAAATTATAATTTTTTTTAAAAATAAATTCATGTGTATGTAAAAATATTTTGTTTTATTTCAATTCAAAGTTCAGAGAAAAATTGAAACTATGGAATTCGCATAAAAATTAATTTTTTCCTTGGTACACATTACAAGCAATAAAGTTCTACCAAATTTCATCATTCCACAACAATCAGAAATCCGTTTAATATTATAAATGTGAAAGTTTGTCCATCCTCATGTTCCAAGCTCTCGCTCTACCAATTCTTATTACAAGAAGATTAAGAGGAACAAACAGACAAACCAACTTTAAGATTTACAATATTAGTTAAAATTATAATAGGTATTCTATGGATTGTTTTTTTTTTTTTTTTTAATTGAAAAAATCGATTTTTTATTATATTGCTTTTCCCTCGGGCATGTAACCGAGCCATTGGAAATGAGGCAATAGGAGGTATTAGGGTACAGATGTTAGGAATTTGAAAAGGGATCATAAATAAATATAGTACGGAAAAAGCAGGATTCGTATTCCTAAAAAACAGAAGAATCACACAATACAGCATAGGTGGATGCACGTTTGAGGCAATTATGTTCTGCAAAAAGCTTTGTCCGGAAACGTAAGGACCCTTTTAAAAAATATATTCATAAACTTATTCTATAACATTTATTTTCCACATATGTAATTGTAAAAGAGAGGGCTTGGACGTCTCATGATAAAGGCAAGATGGAAATGAGGTGTCCTGTATTCCTAACGGTCAAATTTATTTAAAAAAAAAAAAAAAAAAACCATGATCTGGAAAAGTTTTTGAATGTTTTCATTGTCACTTTTTTATTAATCAAAACTACTTGCTATTATAAAAACTCCTCCATCCTATACCTCTTCAGTTCTTTAAATTGTTCGGGATTAGCTTCCTCCAATTTTTGTTCAACGCTTTTCAAAAACTCACCAAGCATCTCTGCTTCTCTTCGTATATTTTTACCTTCACTTTCGTTGTACGGATCTAAAATCTCTTTTGGAGTTATTTTAGCCGCTTTATCTCTCTTTCGGATGACTTTAATATTGTCTTCTATAAACTTTGTTTTTTTATGATAGATTTCCTCGCGAAGACTATCGACTTCTTTTTCAATTGATTCCCTGATATTTTGAAGCACTAGCAGATCTTGGTTGACAGATATAGAAGGCACAGGCAGATGAGGAACTTCAACACATTCATCGGAATCATTAGAGTTTGTGTCTGCCGATGGGCAGCGATTATCTTTAGGATACATGATGTCTTCTAGGGATGTTTCATCAGTATCACTGGGTGCCGAGACGGATTGAAAGTCCGTAATGCGATAGGTGCCGTTTACGTCGTAAAATTTGTATCCCAACATATCGAGGGCAATTTCCGTAAGGAGATAAGACATCTTAAATTAAAAGTTTTTGTTGGAATTGTTAAATACTTCCTACTTGTTATTTTTCTTCAAACCTTGGAGAGCAATATTTATATTTAATTTGTTTACACTTCTGTTTGGGTATCTCTTCTATGCTATCGGCGCGACGTTTTGTTGGGTTTTCTTTTCAATGGAGTTGTCTTCTGAATTTATTACATGACTTTTTACTACGTTTATATTCAGGATCGAGTGCTCGAGTTGGATTAGGGTCGGATGTTCGACCCAGGGTTTCCGTAAAGACGGTGTTCACATTGGACTCAGATTCACGATTTTTTTTGGCAGTCAGTCAGCTCGTGTTCAGACACACACGACCGATTCACTCTGACGTTCAGTAGTCTTTAAAATAAAACACAAATTTTTATTCGCCGGAGAATTTAACTAGAAATTTTTCAATCACAAAATTAATATTTCACTAAAAAAATATATTTCCAATTGAAAAAACTTCGATTCTGTAGTATTTAAGTGCCAAACAAAAACTTATGTCGTTTTTCTTTCAGCCAAAAAAAATTGATCCCTGCGAGAGATTTTGATCCCGGACAAGTTTTTGCATTACATTCAACCAAAAAAAATCAATCCCTGAGAATTCGGGATCAAAATCTCTGATCCCGAATTAAAGAGAGATTTACACCTACATGAAACACGCACTTGCACACACACTATTTATAAAACGTCATTTTGTGCTTTTGTGTGATTCTGTGATTCTATGATTTTCTATTTCATTTGCATCCCGTTTTTGATTCTTTGCCTATCAAAATTATTTTTTGCTTTATTAAAAATTAAAATTATTTTTGACAAAATTAAATTTGACATCCCACATATACATTTGCAAACAAAAAACAAATCCAATCTGCGTTTCTTTTGCCAAGAAAATTCGTGATCCGGGATCAAAATCCCTATTTGCAAAAGAAAAACGACATTGAATACTAAGTCCCCTTTCACACAGGGCAACTGAGTTGCCGGCAACAAATAGTTCATAGGCGAGAAGGGCAGGAAGAAAGAGGGGGAAATGAAATCTCCCCGGTCAACAAATTCAGGAAACTTTTTTGACGTTTCTCTTCACACTACGTTTGTGTGCGTTCAACCAAGGTAGTTTAAAAGGAAAATACAGCAAGTCTCCTCCAACTTTGTATCTGCGTGTGAAAGGTACAGGAGACTGTTAAGGAGATTTAAAGAAAACGTCAAAAAAATCACCAGCAACTAGTATCTTCGTGTGAAAGGGGACTAACAAAACACATGTCACAAAAGGAAACGTCAAAAAAAATCCACAAATTTTTAAAAAATTTAAAAAATCCTGCCTCACTTGCCTGTCTCTTTCTCACCACAGAGTGGGAACGAGAAAAAGTATATAGACGTCAAAAAAAATCCAAGGAGTAAAGGCCTGGTCAAACAGAACGCGGGCCGACGGGACGGTCAATACTTCAACATGGAAGGAAAGAACGCGGCGGGCAAATTTTGTTTGTAATTTCTTACAAAGACCGCCGGACCGCGCTCTGTTTGACACGGCCTTTACAAAGACCGCCGGACCGCGCTCTGTTTGACACGGCCTTAAGTCCAATGTGAACACCGTCTTTTTTGAGAGCTCGATAATTTGAATTGAGAACTTCCACCAAACGTCAAATACTCTAGAGGGGGGGAAAACAAACACCTATTAAAGGCGCGAGCAGTATCGGTGTGTATTTCTATTTGTTTGTATTGTTGTTTTCCCCCCATCTAGAGCTTCTTTTCGATTAAAGAATTGTCAAAATTATGGCGATTTCCATGCAACAAAAAAATCGGTTCTGCTTAGAAAAAAATCAGTTTGTTTAGAAGAAAAAATCGAATTTTCGGGACAAATGAAATCTTTCGTTTTTAGCAAGATTTACACGGATTTGCACACACACTACGAAGATTTGACATTTCTCAGGAGTTAAAAGTTTTTTGCTGCAGTGTTTAACAAATATTCACAGTGTTCGTCGTGTGTTTAAATAGATTTAAAACAAATATATCTATAAAAATGTGTTTTATTTATCAAATAAGTGTGGATAATGAATTAAAAGTGATCAACAGGTTTAATTAACTGTGAAATTAAGTGCCCAAAGTCCATTTATCCCAGCTTGCCGATGCGTTCCTTGATTGATGATTTTCGTGTTGGAATTTGTTTGTTTTTTCTACTTGTATGAACGCACAACTAGTTTCGTTTTATTTTGCAACCAATTCCTGATATATATTTGCTTTAAATCGTACAAAACCACACGTAAAATTGAGTGCACTTTAAATAATTGTTAAACACTTTGTGCGTGCAATAATTGTTTACCTTTTTGCTTCAAAACTGCTGTCAAACGGTACACACACAATCACAAAAAAAAAATCGAATTTTTTACAGATTCCTTGCAGCTAAAAAAAATAATCGATTTGAAATTGTTGCATGGAAATCGCCATTAGAAAGAGAAAAGACAGAGTCAGATTCTGGAAAAGCCCAATAGAGATCTCTACCAAATTGTCAGTTTCAAATGACAGCAAAAACTTGGCACAATGACAGATGAAATTGGAAAGAAAAAAAAAAGGCGGGCTAATTTTAATTACGAAAGTCTAGATATTTGGTGCCATAAAAAGATTAAAATATCTTATATGAAGTATAAAAACATTTTTACTTGCAGGTTTTCTATAAAAAACGGAAAAAAACAATTCCAAATATCTATTTGCCTCCAAAATAAAACAAACATAAAATGTCATTGTGCCAAGAATTTCAGTTTGACATTTAAAAATGAAGAAGACAGAGTTATATTGCTGTTTGTTAAAAAGCTCTGAAATGGTTTTGAAATGACATATGGGTGTTTGTCACTGATCTCTATAATACACTGGATAGTGGATTCCCTAGTAGTAGCCGTGGCGTGATGGTTAGTGCGATGGACTGTCATGCCGGAGGTCTAAGGTTCGAACCCCAGCCTCGCCACCTATTTATTTAAAAGAAAAAAACGGCTACTGCCTCTTGCGAGGAATTGACAAATCCTCCAAGAGTATCTCCTGTCACAGAAAAGTGCCGCTCGTTAGCCGTTCGGATTCGGCAATAAACTGTAGGTCCCCTCCATTCCTGCAGACACGCACACAAGAATGGTTGAGAGTTGTAAGTCACTAGGCCCTAGTTCTTCACGAGCTGTTGTGCCATCAAATTTATTTATTTATTTATTTTAGTGGATTCCCTACAAAGTATAACAGCTTTTCTACTTCCAATTGAAGATGACAAGTACGAAGGCAACTCAACACTTTAGGTATGTTCAGTGAGGCAACTCAACACTTTAGGTATGTTCAGTGAGGCTTTGGCAAAAACCAAAGTGGAATTTTTAAGAAAAAAAAGCAAAAGAAACGTCACTTGTTTGTAAATTTGATTTTTTGTAACTTAAAATAATTGTAAAAGTGAATTTAAAATATTTTAGTTGCAGTTTTATAAAAAAATTTGCATTTCATTATGTTATACAGTTATACCGTTATACAAAAAAATAGGCAACTCAACATTATAACAATTATCAAATGGCATCAACTTTCTTGTATGGATGCGCTATCCAGTGTATTATAGAGATCAGTGGTATTTGTCAGGTTAACTCCTCAACCCAGGTTTTTTAGCACAAATTTCGACTCGACTCCGCTCCTGAGGTGGAGTCGAGTCGGTTCAAGCTCATTTCAACTCGATGTAGGTATACAAAGAGTCTAGTGAGCTTCAAGCTAGCTTAAATACCACATGGAAACGTAGTATGGGATAGGTTAGTAGCTGATGATATGTTTTCGAACGAACAAATCCGGATAGGTAACATTTTCTGTCAAAAGTGAAAAAAGCTGACAAAAGCAAAATGAAAGATTAAATTCTTACGCGAATATTTGGTTTACTTCATTCCAAATTACACTCGTATGCATTTAAAATCATTTTTATACCCTTATGGTGGATTTACATGTATCTTCATGCGAGTTCTGCAAAAAAAAAGGGATACAAAATACAAAATGCTTGTTTGTTGGATAGAGAGAGAAGAACAAAATGCAGAGATCTTGATTATAGGAACGCAGATGAAGATTATAGCGAAGACGAACATGTTCATCTTCATGGTGGTGCTCTTTCACACATTCGGTTTTTTGGTATCACTCTATCCCGCTCTACTTTTCTTGATGTTTGCAGATGATGATACATGTAAATCCATCATTACCAACAACGAAAAACCAACAATAAACAATAAACTTAGGCGCCTACTCAAGTTAGTCGTTGGAAACCGCGCTACACCATTGTAGATATTCTTTTCTACATGAAAGAGCGATTCTTTTTGCTGCAGCTACATCTCCAAAGGTATCGTATCCGGATAGGTTTGTGTTGTTGTAATCCCTTGTTGAAAAACTTCTGATGTCAGCTGATGCAACAACAACTCAAACTATCTGAAAATTTTTGGGATAGGTGGATAGCCTATCTGACTACCACCCGAACGCAAGCATTGTGTTCAAGGGGTAAGGATTCATGTCAAGTCAAAGTGAAAGTTGACGCATGAAATTGAAAGCTTTTCCCAGTTTTCCTCCCGATTAAAAATTAATAATTTCTATAATGAATAACTTGTAAAATATCTGCATTTAATACAGTAAAGTTTGGCATCTTAGATACCACTTCGAAAATATGTTTATATGTATATTTTTTCGTTAAAGCATTTTATAACGACAAAAATACTACACAATGAAAATTAACGAGAAAAATCTTTGCATTTTTGCCACCACACCTCCATATGATTACGAAGGATATCTCAATAAACGGGGTGAAGTTAATAGAGCATTTCAGCGCCGCTATTTTGTGCTCAAAGGAAACTTGCTGTTCTATTTTGAGAAAAAAATCGACAGAGAGCCCCTGGGTGTTATCATTGTAGAAGGGTGCACCATTGGTGAGTAAGCAAAGTACATACTACACAAAATTTTATTTCTTAAAAGTAATAACAAAAATCGAGTTGGCAGCAGAACTCTCTGAAGAAACTGAACAGTACTGCTTTCAAATTGTCTTCAATGGAAACCGAACGTATGTATTAAGTGCCGACAATCATGAAGAAATGGAAGCTTGGATAAGGGTCTTAACTACTGCAGGCTATGAGTTCAAGAGAGTGGTGGTGGCTGAACTCCAAAGGCAGTTAGATGAAATTGAGAGTACAATGAAACGTGAGTAAAAGATATTTCGGTATAATATTTCGCTAAAGATCATTACATGCTTAATCATTGTAGAACGGCTTGGCCAAGAATTACCAACTCCGATACCATCAAAGCCTCCGCGTACGCGGTCAAATCCATTCAACCGTCCTGCACCACCTCCTCCTTCCCAAAAATTGCTTGAAAGACCTGTGCTTATGAATGGTTCTTCAGCGACAGGTAAATATTAATTTGAATTTTGATTGTGCTTGAATTACTTTAATGTACATAAATATTAAATTATATAAGGTCACAGTTTGAATTTGCCATATTAATTATATATTTACGACTAATTCTGGAACGCTGTGAGAGTATTTGTTACTAATATCAATGCTTGCAGTAAATCAAGGGAAAGTCAGATGAGGATTAATTGTACACCATCGGAAAGGGAATAAGGTTGTGACCTAAAAAATAACAAGTTAAAGGGGGTTGAGTTAGAAAATATGAATGTATGTATGTACCAATTCTTTCAACTTTTTCATGAGCATTATCATAAAGCGATAGTAGTCGTGATAAAAGATATTCAAAGACGTAATCGTTTTAAATTTCTTATTATTGACACGCTCACTGTTTAAAAATAAGTCATCTAATCTTTTAGATAAAATAAAAAGTTGTTTTCTTTAAAGAATTTATAGACGAATTTTTTAAGAACTCGCCTATACAAAGTCTTGTCACGCCCACTTTTTTGTCAACAAAGCAGAATTCCTAAAAATGCGTCATAGAATAACAAGATTATTGTTTTTAATAACACACTACAAAATATTTGCCACCCGTACTGAGGTTGGGCTTAAGAAAATCAAATCAACATTCAGCTAAGCAATTTTTTCCCTAAATTATAAGGCTAACGATGTCTAACGTTTCTAATATATTAGCTATGAGACTGTCCAACTCAGCCATTTAAAATCTAATAGGTAATGCAACAACAATAAGTCAATTTCATTCAATTATTTATACGTTTTTTCCTCAAGTCAATTGGAATTTCGATGAATATTTTGGAACTATAGAATTTACATACAAAAAGAGATCTGTAACCAAATTTGTTTCGCATCGATTTATTGAAAACTTTTACTATGCTCTATAAAATTTTTAATTTATTATAAATCAGGATTTCTTTGGTCACTTTCTTATGCTAATAAAACAATAAAGTTCGTACTTTTTTCATTACAAATCCGACGCAACGTGTCTGCAGGAAACAAAATAACGGATTGAAGTCGAACTTAAGTAATACTTACTTTTGTTGTTTACAATTTTCGCAATAAATAGAGGTCTTCTAAGCATCTGGTTTTTAGTGCTTGACTAAAAATTAATAGGAGCATTGAATACTAAAAAATAAAATATTACTTAATACCGTGGAATTAAAAAAAAAAAAATAGTTTAAATACAATAATGTCCATTATTGTTTACCTTCGATATATACAGCTATGGACAGAAAAATAGCACACATATGACATATTGGCGAAAAATTGAAAAAAAAAAATTATTTTCCGGTATTTTAAATCATTACTGACAAATTTTTTTTTAGGCACGTTGCTTGCAGATACTGTACCCACAAAAAAGAGTCCCAAATATCCTGTTATTATTCTAAGAATTTAATTAATAGCACATTTTTCAATCGAGAGTTGCAGCAGATAATTACAGTTTTTTGTTGGGTGTGTTAAAACGGACACGTGCTTAAAAGATACTTAAAAAGGGGTCCCATTGTAAGCGTTAAAAAGGTGTCTTACCTATTAATTCCTCAAAACGATTTTATTACTGAAATATATTCGAAATATGGTTTGGAATGCCGTTAATTTGGTTAAGGCGGATTTATATTTTCGAACAGAAAACAAAATTCGTATGCTTAACACCATCACAAAGTTATAATCTTAGTTGACCAAAGCCTACATTAGGAAAAGATTGTGCGATTCTTACGAATCTTTTAATTCATAGTGGCTGAAATCAATGGAAAATTAGATATTGATGCCTCAAATAGACTTTGTTTGAAAACGAATATAAGAGCCTCAGCTGTTAGAAGTTTCAAAAAAAAAAAAATTCGTAGCTTTCTAAAGCATATTTCAAAATCCGTATGAATATTTGCTGAGACCCATTGAATTAAAGCTTTACAATTTAATAAAACAGAGGTTTAGAACGATGAAATGAAGGTTTAACGCTTTGAACTAAGAGAAAATATTTGTCCATCGCCCTCAAAGCTAGATATACCTAGATATACAACTGCAAAGGTAAAGAAAACAAAAACTAGGGACAAACTTTGGGCTAGAATTAAGAAAGCGCCGAACTTCATCTGACAGAGAGGTAAGAAGTTTCCACAAAAAAAAATCATGGCAAATCTACAAAGCATTAACTTGCCTTATTCAGAAATTGTGCTATATTAAAAGTTTACTTTACCAAAAATTAAGTTTTTTTACATTTCTGCAAATGTGTGCTATTTCTGTTTTCACCAGAAATTGTTGCAAGGCAATAGGGATGGAAATTACGAATGGACAGGGCTGGATTAAGGAAATCAGGATTCAGGATGGGGACCGAAGGGTAGAATGGAATGACTAGTGCGAGGGCGATGGCACGCTGGCGACGCACGGCTAAGCTCGCCGGATATAGGGGGGGATCTTACCCACGCAACTAGCCCTCACCTCCAACAAAATTCACTCGTGCCAATACTTTCGAGTTAACGACTCGCTAACCCCGCTCACACCGAGAGTTCCACTGTTGTTATGGTGGATCGGCCTCTTCCCCTCCCAACCTGGAACTCAGTCGGCCTAGTTTACGAGTTCCCCTTAAGCGAATACTACATTGTGTGTTTTTGGTCAATACATGTTGTTGACTAACCCACTAAGGACTGCAACCGCCTTCCCACACCCCCTGGAACGGAAATTAGCAAGCCATTGTGCTTTCGGGAAGCACAGTCAAAGAATATACGTAGGCGTGATTTACAGGGATTTTATTTCACGTAAACACAAATAAAGCAATAAAACGGCCTTGGCCTCAAATAATACTACATCAAATCGGAATTTAAATTTCGCTTAATAGCTTAATCTAAGATTTAAATTAATAAAAATAAAAATAAAATAAAATGTTCCGAACATCCCGATAAGGCCCCGAAAAACGCCCCAAGGAGAACGGTGCATCACCCTGCACTCAACGGTTTATCCAACTACCCCGGGCAGGTAATCTGGTTTTCTTTAAGTACCCTTTTTTTTGTTTAGTTACCTTGTAACTCCCGATCACTACAACAAAAATCTAACGTTCGTTCTACCCAGAGTGAGCTCACTACAGGTTTTCTTTTCCCCACGACAAGAGGGATCGCGATTTCAAAAAAAAGATAAGAAGCACAGGAGGACCCACTGTTGGCCCCTCGTTGGCACTTGGGAGGCTTCAAATGGGTATATTCGGAAAAATAATATGATCACTTAAGAAAGAATATATATAAATATAATCAAAAAAGGACGAACAACTATCACGCCCAAAAAATTAACACATAAACATAAAAACAAAAAAAAACTCCTTTGATTGTCAGGACTTTGCTTCGGGACGTCTGGACAACTCGGTTGCTTATAGATTTTAGAGCTGGTCTCCGGAAGGCCGGAGTCGTCTTTACTGGTTAAGACCGAACCGTTACTTGTTTCTGTATGTTGGACTTCGTTTTAATAATTTGGCCGTTCTCTTATATTTGATAGAGAGTTTCTAGCGGTTTCGCGGAGCCTGGCCTCGTGGTCACGACTTTCAAATTTGGTAAATAGGTATTTACACATATATGGAGCTTAGATGGCGTAGATAAGTGAGTATATAATGGCGGACCTTTTCTCTATAAATTTAAGGTTTTTTATTTTGTTACTTGGTTGGTTTGGAGAGTCCACAAACCATGTGGTCCAAAAGGAATTATATCTTTTCGTCAGGATCCGTCGGTCTCTTACAATCCCTGTGTGGTGGTTAAAATCTTTGGAAGTATTTTACTTATATGGTCACTTTTGCCTGTGGCAGCGGCCTCCAATTCACCGCTAGAAAACTGAAACCCAAAAAGCACACTTATTTGTAGTTCTAAACTAATTTTTTTTTCTCAACCCTCACCTCTCACTTTTAAAACTTTGTTTTTGGTTATTTTTCTTTGAATAATAGTAATCCCGAAACTAATTCCAGAAAATTATTGCTCCAGTACTTTAATTCGTACAGGTTTTCACAGGAGAATGAATTTAAGCGTGTTCTACACCTACCGACGAATCACTGACTAACGCCTGATTCTTTCTTCCTACCAACATCATTTCATCATTCCTAACAGTGAATCGATCTCCCGTTCAAACGTCAACCACTCACACGAATTTATAGTTGAAGCTAACCAAATTGATACCTACACTAATACCTGCACGCATACATGTATTTGCAACATTATTTGTTCAACACTCATGCTAAAAAGGATTCGGACTTCCTGTCGTACTTTAGGAAATATAATGGTTCCGGTATTTGCTAACTTACAGGTACCTACTACTGGGCGAAATGAAAACCTGACGTTTGAACACAAATGTAACTACTATGTAATATCCAGCCCTGAACGTTAAATAGCTTCGAATTTGTGTGTCGACTTACGAAAAATCCCTTCTCGTAACCCTAGAGCGATGTTGAGCACATTGAATAGTAGCCAACCGTCATTATGCCCCCAAGGTACATCCATTTGACTATTCCGAAGTTGCGATGGTTGGTTCAACATCTCTTACAGAGAATCCTTCTTGGATCCGCTAAAGAGACCCTGCAGCAAGCATCAACAAAACTATAACCGAGGAAAATTCGTTGGTCAATCCTTTGCCCACTCGCTGTGCACTTGCGAGTATATCAAAGAAGAGCCAACAACCCTGGGTTACCTTCAGACTAGTAAATGTTAAGGGCTTGAAGTCAGGCGGCCGCAACAAAACTCCGGATATGAAAAGGGTCTATCCATTTCAAAGACGGTGAAAAGGGGCTGCCTGCTATATGGTTCCTACACGCCGGGGATTATCCCACGCCAACAAAGCCGGGCAATTTTAGCTTAACCCCGAAGTTTACTCTACTTATGTGATTCCGTTCGATTGGTTTCCGTAAGTCTACTTTTGGGCCTTTGCTCTTTTGTTTTTTTTTTTTTCTTTTTTTTTTTTTTACTTTGGTTCATAATTTGGTTTTCGCTTGCTTGCTACTATGCCCGATTATAGTACGTTATTGCGGGGGATTCCACGCATCGTCCTGTTAGGGGTTATGGCCATCTCCACGTTTCGGAAGCCCGAAGAAGATACGTTTTTGCAGTTAGTTAGCTTTTAATAGAAGTAGCCAGGTAAAATATATGTTGAAAAAACTCTTGGGAGATTTATTCACGGATTCTGTCACGTTCCCGAAAGACGATATGAAAGTTTTGATCAAAAACAAAACTCCTATCTACTGCTTTATATCCTTAGCATGGAATATACCTATTGGTTTTCCTGAAAGATTTTCTAACTCGAACATACTCTTTCCGACCGGTCTCACTATCCGACATTTAACCCACTTGGGACACAGTTTTGCATTCAAATACTTTGAGCTATCACTCAGAACGAAATTCCGTTTATATACTTCTTGGCCAGGGACAAAACGTATGATGCGTGTTCTGGTATTATAAATTTTCATACTTTTCTCGTTTGCCTTGTTTATATTTTCTTTTAGTTTTTCCCTTATGCATTGCAGTCTACTCTGCCTCGGAAGAGTCAACAGTTCTCCGTCCTCAATTGCATTCAACCTTTTTGCCAGTTCATAGCAACTGCCATGAGTCATCATATTGTTTCCGAAAAGGGCAAAATAGGGTGACACTCCGATCGACGAATGCACCGAACTCCTCAGCGCGGCTGTGATGTCACTAAGGTGAACATCCCAGTCGCGCTGGTCCTCCTTAATATAAGATCTAATAGCAGCCAAGAGAGTCCTGTTGACTCTTTCGGAGGCGTTTGATTGTGGCGCATAATTAGCCGTTCGGAAGTGGCGAATGCCATACCTTTTGAGTAGGGTTTCAAATTCTTTCGACATGAACTGCTTCCCATTATCCGAATGTATGATTTCGGGTACCCCAAACGCGTTAAAGATATCGTTTTTGAGAAATTGAATGACGCTATTTGTTACTGCTGACCTTAAAGGCTTTAAGAATACGTATTTGGAAAAGTGATCTAGAACGACTAAGATGTATGAATTTCCTGCTTTAGATCTCGGGTATGGACCCAAGAAATCAATATAGAGTTTTTGAAATGGCCGGTCGGTACTATAACTGCTGTTGCAAGAAGGTCGCAGAACCTGGTTATTAGCTTTACACTGTTTACATATGCTACATTTAGCAATATACTCTCTAATCTGAATCGTCATATTTGGCCAAAAGAAGTATTGTCTAACACGCTGGAGGGTTTTGGCCACCCCACCATGCGCGGCTTTTGGTGGGTCGTGAGCCTTTGAGATAACTTCATCGGTCAAGCCGGAAGGTACCCATAGTCGCCAACTATACTCGAATATGGTTTCATCGCCATTTGGCGGTAGTGAGCGTTTGTAAACAAAGCGGTCTTCTATTTTCAGGTCGGGAAGCTCTTTGGCGTTGCGTTGTATTGTTTCAATCAGGTTTCTATATTCTTCAGACCGGAACTCATCTGAATCCAAATCTAGTAATGGAGCGACATGTTCTATCTCCAAACTATCCAGATGTGCCCGAGAAAGAGTGTCTGGCACGACGTTAAGCGTTCCTTTCCTGTGCTCTATGTCGAAGGTGAAGGTTTGCAAATCCAGACTCCACCTTGCCAGCCGGCCATTTAGGTCTTTCATTGTCATCAGCCATTTCAGGCTGGAGTGGTCTGTTATGATTGAAAAATCCATCCCCTCGACATAGGGCCTGAACTTTTTAACTGCCATCACCGCTGCCATACACTCCTTCTCGGTCACACTGTAGTTCCTCTGACTAGAATTGAGCTTCTGTGAAAAATACGCTATAGGATACTCTTCCCCAAGGTCGTTCTTTTGAAAGAGTACTGCTCCAATTCCAGATTCGGACGCATCGCATTGAATGAAGAATCTCTTCGAAAAATCCGGATGTGAAAGCACGGGAGCTGTAGTTAGTGCCTTTTTCAGACCTTCAAATGCCACTTTCGCCTCGTCCGTCATTTCGAATTTCGTGTTTTTCTTTTTAAGTGTGTCCGTAAGGGGAGCGGTCAGGCTCGAAAAGTCCTTGATAAATCGTCTGTACCACCCCGCTAGACCAAGTAGCCTCCTTACTTGCCTAGCATTTTTCGGCATCGGAAAACTCACCACGGCCTCAACCTTCTCCGGGTCGGCCTTTAACTTCCCACCACCAACGATGAAACCCAAATACCTCAGCTCTTTGAAGCAGAATTTGGATTTCTTAACGTTGATGGTGAGATTCGCCTTTCTTAAGCACTCGGCCACCTGATCCAGCAGAGTGATATGTGTGTCAAAGTCTGGCGCTATGACGAGCAGGTCGTCTAAATACACGAAAACGTTGTCCCTGAGTCGTGCAGGAATGACCTTATCCATCAGACGGCAAAGTCTTTGGGCTGCATTACACAACCCAAATGGCATTACCGTAAACTGGTATAAGGGTCTCCCCGGTACCGCAAACGCAGTCTTTTCTCTACTCTGCTTCTCCAGCGGTATTTGCCAAAATGCTTCCTTCAGGTCTACACTACTTATAAAGTAGGTATCCGGCAGACGACTGATAAGCCCGTCGATATGGGGGAGAGGGTTAGCATCCTTTTTGGTTACCGCGTTGACCCTACGGGAATCCAGGCAGAAACGATACTTAGTAGTATTGTTTTCCCCTGGCTTCCGAATAAGGACAACAGGCGAGCACCAAGGACTCTCACTCTCCTCTATAACGCCAAGCTTAAGCATTCGGTCCAGCTCTTGGTACAAAATGGCTTGTACCGCAGGAGAAACAGGGTAGTGACGCTGCTTAACAGGCACCGCATCCCCGGTATCGATGACGTGCTCCATCAACGCCGTCTTCCCAAGACCATGACGGTCAAAATCAAGGAATCTTCTTGTGACCGCTTCCAACTTGGAGTGCTGATCAGGCGTTAACTGGTGTGCATTTGTTGCGTCTACGTCATTCTCTGGAAACGAAACAGCACTAACTATGTTTGGAGCTATCTTAAAGGCTCTCCAAAAATCTACGCCTAAATATACCTCCTGATCAAGGCTTGGAACCAGGTAGAATGTAATCTCATGTTTTAAATTCATATATTCCACAACTGTTTTAACTTTGCCGACAATTTCCTGTCTTTTACCGTCAGCAGTTTTTACCCCCGATTTGTAATTCTGTATAGTAATTCCTATTTCCTGTATAAAGCGAAGGCAGTTCTTTCCTAGGATGCTAACACTGGCCCCACTGTCTAATAATCCGAGAACCTCTCGGTTAAGAATTTTAATTTTTGCATAAGGACGGGGGTCAGTGTTCGTATCTACTATAGTTGAGTCTATATTCTTCCGGGTTTCTTTTCTCCTTTTATACCTTAGACGGGTTTTCAAAATTCGTTTGCTAATCGCACAAGCGGATCTATTAAAGATTCTGTCCCTGGCCAACTGGTATTCTCGAATCCTAACATGCAACGGTCGACTAACTGATCTATTCCTATTTACATCTAACTCACTTTCTCTATTTCTTGATAAGATCTTAATATTTGTATCTAACGTTTGAGCTCCTGCGTTACTCCTGGCTGTAATTGGGAGGTTTGGGTCGAACGTGACTCCCCCACTGATATCACGTTCCTCGAACCGTTTCCCGGATTACAGTTTTTGCATTTGGGCGTTATAACTCCATCCTGTCCGCACCTATAGCAAAATATGTTCCGTGAAGTCGAGGGGCAGTCCATAAATGAGTGACCCGGTACTCTACAGTTCCAGCAACCCAACGGCCTGTTCTCAGTGGTCGTTCTAGAAATCTTTAAGCGGCTTGCGTCCCGGTGGAAAGCTGCCACCTCCCCTTCCTGACACTGAAGTTCATCTAAATCATAATTCAACTCGTTAGCACCATAACGGACAGGTCCTTTGTTAACTTTTGTTCCATCTCTGTCTTGCATTGGAAACACCCTTTCCGCATCTTTACATGCTGTTCTCAGCTGATCCATCGTAAAGATAGATTGGGGATACACCAACCGGCGCAATCTTTCATTCAAATTGCGGATCAATATACACACCAAATCTGTCTCCGGTATTTGCATTCTAAGCTGTGATCGGATTTTGTTAACACTAGCCAAGAAATCCTCGATTTTTTCCCAGGTACCTTGCTTCCGATCCATTATGTCTCGCACAATCTCGTAGTCAGATTTCGAATTACGGAACTGGCGCAACAAGGCATCCCGCAACGCTGGCCAGTCGGCACGATACATGGTTCGCTGGAACTGCCAGTACCAGTCCTGTGCCGCACCCGAAAGAAGAAGATGAAAATCTCGAAGAATTTCCGCCCAGGAGCATTCATACTGTCGTTGAAGCATTTCCAATCTAAAAACAAAATCCTCCACGGTGAGT
The DNA here is from genome assembly GCA_947049315.1 of Epistrophella euchroma. Classification (NCBI taxonomy): domain Eukaryota; kingdom Metazoa; phylum Arthropoda; class Insecta; order Diptera; family Syrphidae; genus Epistrophella; species Epistrophella euchroma. Next base: position 107,344,926 of record OX346247.1, on the reverse strand, counting down.
ACCTCTTGCTTGCCATTAAATTTTATTCCCCACTTGTCGATCTTAATCGGCCCCCTTATAGTTGGCACAGCTAATGGGAATGTCGGGTGGGGCTGCGGTTGATACCCACCGGGTGCATTACGTATATCTCTAATTGGTTCCCGCGAAAGGTCCGGCTGATATATCCCATTAACTGTTCTGAATTCATTGTACGGTCTTGAGGGCGGGTAAGCTTGTGAATTAACCATAGGGACCCACGATCTAACCGAGGGATCCAACCTAGACGGCGTCTGCGATTCCAAATTAGGCTGGTTTGGGTGTCTCTGGCTTTGGTTGCCATCTGGTCTCCTTGCTCCTTCCTCACGCGGAACGGCCTCTCTTGTCGTATTAGCTATACTTTTCATCACCTCCGTGAATCTCTTTTCCAGTTCTACTCTAAGGGATTCGGTGATCTCTGCCTTTAATGAACTAGAGTACCTATCGTATGCATTTGCTACTGCGGCATTTATTTCCGAGCGTAATTCAGTGGAAACTGCTCCGGCACCGTCACTATGTACGCTCCCGGGTCTACCATTCGAACCTGAGTTCGCTAGATTGAACTCTATATTGGGCAGGTCTGCTTGCTCTTCTCTACTTCTATTAGATGTTCCTGGCGAGATGGGTTCCTCTCTGATATTGTTCTTGGCCATAGCTTCCCGTGACGTTCCAGCTCCACTAATGATACTGAAAGCAGGTGCCAGTAAAGATTCATGACTTGTGGATCGCCGTTGGCCTGCCGGAATTGGAGGTGGTGGAAATTGAGAAAGAAGTAATGGTGGCTGCTCGGGCGGAGGATTGGTGTTTCTCGGCGAGTGCATTAAAGACATCTTCCCTTCCTTTAACCTATCGTAGGTTGAACGTGTAACTATTCCTCTAAGTATACTATGAATTCCGTTGACTTCTCTTTCGTCTTTCTCCCAGTACATGACCTTTGGTTCACTCCAAAAAATGATACTTTTTGTTTATCTTGTTGTTGTTACTAGTACCTGACTGTGTAATAAATTCAAAAATGAACCAATCTAATAAAGTCTACACAAATTTTAATATTTTTTTTTTTTTGAAAGCTTCTCTCAATATCTTTGTGTTTTTGCTAATAATTGTTTTTTTTTTTTTTTTTTTTTTTTTTTTTTTTTTATATATATATCATGCGGGGGTGCTTTTGGCATGCTGCGTCCAGTGGTTAACATGTTCCCTATTTCAACTATCTCTTTTTTTTTTTTTTTGACCCTAAAACTAATTGTTCTCTACTTTATTGTGACTCTCGGTGTGGTTTCAATTCAAAATTATGTAAATGTAATGATTATTATTCTTTTCCTCTATCAACTAAATTTTACTCCAATGTGCACGTTGTCAGAGCCAAAGCCCTCGTCGCTTTTGATAGGGCCTTCTCGCAAGCTATCCCCGTCACGACTTACGAACCGCTCTTACTCTAACTTCGAAGACACCTGAGCTTAGTCGCGACCGGCTTCCTCTATCGTTAATCACAATCGTGTCGCAATTCGGATGTCTTGTACTAGACTTCACATCTATCGAAGACCTACACGTTTATGGTTCCGACCCCAGGAGTACCGGTCGACCATACGAGCTCCCGATGCTCCCATAGACAGCACCTCAGTTGTTATTTTTGTCTCTATTTGTTAAACCAACTATTGGTTTATTAAAATTTCAAACTTTGACTACTGAAATTCGTATCGGAATCAAATTACAACCTTTAAACAACTCGTCGCAGTTGAAGGGGCATGCTTATGAGCTCTCCCATTCAAGACCTACGATTTGCTTTGGTGCCGTCAATGACTTCCTCCGAAACTCGTAATCTATTCCAAAAAAAATTACTTAAAAGAAAAAAAAACCTACACGTTGGGCGCCATTTGTTGCAAGGCAATAGGGATGGAAATTACGAATGGACAGGGCTGGATTAAGGAAATCAGGATTCAGGATGGGGACCGAAGGGTAGAATGGAATGACTAGTGCGAGGGCGATGGCACGCTGGCGACGCACGGCTAAGCTCGCCGGATATAGGGGGGGATCTTACCCACGCAACTAGCCCTCACCTCCAACAAAATTCACTCGTGCCAATACTTTCGAGTTAACGACTCGCTAACCCCGCTCACACCGAGAGTTCCACTGTTGTTATGGTGGATCGGCCTCTTCCCCTCCCAACCTGGAACTCAGTCGGCCTAGTTTACGAGTTCCCCTTAAGCGAATACTACATTGTGTGTTTTTGGTCAATACATGTTGTTGACTAACCCACTAAGGACTGCAACCGCCTTCCCACACCCCCTGGAACGGAAATTAGCAAGCCATTGTGCTTTCGGGAAGCACAGTCAAAGAATATACGTAGGCGTGATTTACAGGGATTTTATTTCACGTAAACACAAATAAAGCAATAAAACGGCCTTGGCCTCAAATAATACTACATCAAATCGGAATTTAAATTTCGCTTAATAGCTTAATCTAAGATTTAAATTAATAAAAATAAAAATAAAATAAAATGTTCCGAACATCCCGATAAGGCCCCGAAAAACGCCCCAAGGAGAACGGTGCATCACCCTGCACTCAACGGTTTATCCAACTACCCCGGGCAGGTAATCTGGTTTTCTTTAAGTACCCTTTTTTTTGTTTAGTTACCTTGTAACTCCCGATCACTACAACAAAAATCTAACGTTCGTTCTACCCAGAGTGAGCTCACTACAGGTTTTCTTTTCCCCACGACAAGAGGGATCGCGATTTCAAAAAAAAGATAAGAAGCACAGGAGGACCCACTGTTGGCCCCTCGTTGGCACTTGGGAGGCTTCAAATGGGTATATTCGGAAAAATAATATGATCACTTAAGAAAGAATATATATAAATATAATCAAAAAAGGACGAACAACTATCACGCCCAAAAAATTAACACATAAACATAAAAACAAAAAAAAACTCCTTTGATTGTCAGGACTTTGCTTCGGGACGTCTGGACAACTCGGTTGCTTATAGATTTTAGAGCTGGTCTCCGGAAGGCCGGAGTCGTCTTTACTGGTTAAGACCGAACCGTTACTTGTTTCTGTATGTTGGACTTCGTTTTAATAATTTGGCCGTTCTCTTATATTTGATAGAGAGTTTCTAGCGGTTTCGCGGAGCCTGGCCTCGTGGTCACGACTTTCAAATTTGGTAAATAGGTATTTACACATATATGGAGCTTAGATGGCGTAGATAAGTGAGTATATAATGGCGGACCTTTTCTCTATAAATTTAAGGTTTTTTATTTTGTTACTTGGTTGGTTTGGAGAGTCCACAAACCATGTGGTCCAAAAGGAATTATATCTTTTCGTCAGGATCCGTCGGTCTCTTACAATCCCTGTGTGGTGGTTAAAATCTTTGGAAGTATTTTACTTATATGGTCACTTTTGCCTGTGGCAGCGGCCTCCAATTCACCGCTAGAAAACTGAAACCCAAAAAGCACACTTATTTGTAGTTCTAAACTAATTTTTTTTTCTCAACCCTCACCTCTCACTTTTAAAACTTTGTTTTTGGTTATTTTTCTTTGAATAATAGTAATCCCGAAACTAATTCCAGAAAATTATTGCTCCAGTACTTTAATTCGTACAGGTTTTCACAGGAGAATGAATTTAAGCGTGTTCTACACCTACCGACGAATCACTGACTAACGCCTGATTCTTTCTTCCTACCAACATCATTTCATCATTCCTAACAGAGAATCGATCTCCCGTTCAAACGTCAACCACTCACACGAATTTATAGTTGAAGCTAACCAAATTGATACCTACACTAATACCTGCACGCATACATGTATTTGCAACATTATTTGTTCAACACTCATGCTAAAAAGGATTCGGACTTCCTGTCGTACTTTAGGAAATATAATGGTTCCGGTATTTGCTAACTTACAGGTACCTACTACTGGGCGAAATGAAAACCTGACGTTTGAACACAAATGTAACTACTATGTAATATCCAGCCCTGAACGTTAAATAGCTTCGAATTTGTGTGTCGACTTACGAAAAATCCCTTCTCGTAACCCTAGAGCGATGTTGAGCACATTGAATAGTAGCCAACCGTCATTATGCCCCCAAGGTACATCCATTTGACTATTCCGAAGTTGCGATGGTTGGTTCAACATCTCTTACAGAGAATCCTTCTTGGATCCGCTAAAGAGACCCTGCAGCAAGCATCAACAAAACTATAACCGAGGAAAATTCGTTGGTCAATCCTTTGCCCACTCGCTGTGCACTTGCGAGTATATCAAAGAAGAGCCAACAACCCTGGGTTACCTTCAGACTAGTAAATGTTAAGGGCTTGAAGTCAGGCGGCCGCAACAAAATCTTGTCATTACAAAGAAAAATATTTTTTAAAATGCAATTCAATTGAAATTAAATAAATAATTAATTTTAAAAAATCCTTAATATTTCCCAAAGACATACGAACTACAGTATTTTGTTTTAAAAATTAGAAATAAATTCTGTTTTCATAAAAAAGTCATAAGTGTGCTATTTCTCTGTCCATAACTTTAGGTACACTGTATGTTAAGTTTTGGATTCGTAAAAATTGAGCTCTAGATTTCGATCAAACTTGACATTACGATGATAGGGGAGACGAAAAAAAAAGGGTTTCGCAATTCCGTCCGTCTGTCTGTCCATTCACCTACAACCCAAACGCATGGGTTTATTTCATTTTGTTTGGGTCAAAAATAACGGTACCTTCGATATATTTTTTTTTAAGCATTTTTGGATGCTAAAAAAAAAAAAAAAAAAATTTTATTTTACATATGTATGTAAGTATATGCATGTATAAAAAATTAATTTTTAAGAAAACCGCTAGTACGATTTTGAACTGTTTTTTCTCAAAAACTAAGATTTGTTAAAGAAATCAGATGGTGTACTTTTTTAGCTCTAAAAACAATTCAAGAAGAATTTTTTACTAAATTTTACTTTTACGAAATCGGGTTATATTTTAACATATTAAGTGTCAGCTAATAAAAACTTTACTCAAACGTTGTGAAACAAGACCCTAACGGCCAATTTCTTGACAAAGTTCTAAAGTTCTGTTTTTTAATAATGAACAAAATAAAAGAAATATAATGTCTGTTCCTTTACTTTGAAACTCTGTGATTTTCTGTGCATTTTATGGACATTTTATTTTTTTTTTTATATGAACTTTGACAGAACGTTGAACTGAAATTCACACAAATGCACAGAAAATCACAGAGTTTCAAAATAAAGGAACAGGGCTTATTTCCAGCAAAGCGAAACTGACAAATATTTAAATATTTATCGATAGATTGTCAGAATTTTCTGTCAGAAAATGATACTGTGTGCTACGAAAGTATTAAAATATACGTTAGAATTTCGTTTCCTTAAATCGAGATCTAATGTCGAATTCCATGCAACAATTTCAAATCGATTCTTTTTTTTAGCTGCAAGGAATCTGTGAAAAATTCGATTTTTTTTTTTGTGATTGTGTGTGTACCGTTTGACAGCAGTTTTGAAGCAAAAAGGTAAACAATTATTGCACGCACGAAAGTTTAACAATTATTTAAAGTGCACTCAATTTCACGTGTGGTTTTGTACGATTTAAAGCAAATATATATCAGGGATTGGTTGCAAAATAAAACGAAAATAGTTGTGCGTTCATACAAGTAGAAAAAACAAACAAATTCCAACACGAAAATCATCAATCAAGGAACGCATCGGCAAGCTCGGATGAATGGACTTTGGGCACTTAATTTCACAGTTAATTAAACCATCCACGCTTATTTGATAAATAAAACACATTTTTATATATATATTTGTTTTAAATCTATTTAAACACACGACGGACACTGTTAATATTTCTTAAACACTGCAGCAAAAAACTTTTAACTCCTGAGAAATGTCAAATCTTCGTAGTGTGTGTGCAAATCCGTGTAAATCTTGCTAAAAACGAAAGATTTCATTTGTCCCGAAAATTCGATTTTTTCTTCAAAACAAACTGATTTTTTTCTAAGCAGAACCGATTTTTTTGTTGCATGGAAATCGCCATAAAGTACTTAAAACTCAAAAGTGATGTTAGACCGAGTTCTAAGGAAATGATTAGAAGTCAAGAAATGATCAAGTTTTAAATGTTTTTAAAACTAAGTTCCAAAAATAAATCGAGAGTTACTGGATCGAGTTTTAAATTGGTTTTAGAACTTTGTGAAGAAACTGGCCGTAAACCTAGTTTATAAATGTAAAAATTGATGTGTAACTATGTGTTTTTTTTTAACTTTTCTGTACCTTTATTTTACCTATCGTACCTTCTTCGTCCAAGAAATCAACCTAGCAACACTTTTTAATTTCAATAATGTGATAATTATACCTTCTGAGTGTGTTTCTTTATTCATTCTGGATGTTCAGAATATTCGGAACACCAGTTTTGCGTTTCTTTATTCCACGGAATATTCCGGATAAACCATTTTGTTAATTCCTTATTCATTCTAGAATATTTGGAATGTATTCTTTATATTCCATGTTAAGTGTTGAGTAAAAAAAATACCTGGGCGCGTTCAGTTTAATTGACGTTCTTATACCTATACTCTATTACGGCAAATTCACATTGGTGTTAATTATTTAAAAACAGCATAATAACGCGAATAAACGTAACAGAGTATAAATGCTATGCATTTAATGTAAAATTTAATAAACTTCTGGCTTTGAGATTACATAATTACCCAAAATCAAAACATTATTTATTCAATTGTTTTGACATTTTACCGAACAACTGGTTTGCTATTCTTTTTCTCAATCTTAAGTTTTTTTATTTATAAATAAATGAAATTAAAATCAGAAACATCGGACAGGTAATATTTTAGTCATTTAACTAAGTAAGATCAATATTTACAATCAAATGCGAATATGTAATAAATTTTCCAACTGTGTATGTAAGTATGTATGATTATTTATTTCATCCAATAAATCTGCAAATGAACTTAAATTTAATAACATTGAAAAGTCAGTGAGGTTCATTTTTATACATAAATAAGCGTTGACAAGCGTGAAAAGAGATAACAGTTTTAAAATATTTGTGTGGTAGTATTCTGTTTTTTTTTTGTTTTTTTTTTGCAAAAAATCCCGCTAGTTATGCAAAACATGAACCAAGTAACGATAGAAATCAAAATTTTGTGTCATTGAGAACTAGCAAGGCTATTTGTAGACAAAACCAAAGCCATGTGCACATTATTTGTACATATATATCAGTTTGATTACTATAATAAATCGGTCATATGAGGTTTTTTTCTCAAGTAATTTGATTTCTTCAGTTTCATATATAACAAACCTTGCAAAGTGAAAATTAAAAAAAAAAAATATTGCTCATTAAGTTACATAAAAATTTATTGATAAAGAAGGCTAAAAAACATCAACATTATTTTATTGCTCAGCTTTCAATTTTTCAGTTAGCTTTGATAGTTTGCTCTATCATCATGGAAATCCTACTTCAGCTTGAAATGATCGCTTTTCTCATTTTCTCTAGTTGCTTTACCATTTTTGTTGTTTGTTTGGTCTTTCTAATCTATTGGGTTTACAAAATCTACAAAACACATCTTATAACTTTCAATGGTTTCATATTTTTTGCAGAATCATCAACATCATCATATTTGGCCGATATAGCGGGACCATCTCAGAACTCGATGGAAACAATTGGTAAACTAAATACCAAAACAGTATTGTCAACTAGCCAATTATTTGAAAAAATGCATCAGCACTTTCGCAATGATGTTATGATAGACGTTGAATTGCATCGAGCGGCAATGGAAGTCGCGGCAAAGGAACTCGGCGAAATGCCATTAATTGATATTTTGTTATCTTAATAATCTCGTGCGTAAAAGTTTTTTTTTTTTTTTTAATTTTTGTTCCATGACATTAATAACAATTTATATGATTTTAGTTTGTAAATAAATTAATGGAATACAAAATATACTTCTTCAAAAATTAGGTAATGTAAGTAAATGAGCAAAGTTTAAATTAAAATAACACACAAACTCAAATGTGAATACATCAGAGTGGCACAGAGGTACATAGTGACTAGATCGAGAGCTGGTGAACAATTTGCTCAAATTTTGTGAGCATATTGTTTATAAGTGCCTTCCCTTTAAAATATATAACATTTTTGTAGAGGGGAGTTGGGCCAGTAACAATGTAGAATATTATTATTATTTATTGTACATTTCTACATGCACACCATGAGATTTGAACCCACGCACATCAGATTGTAGAATATTATTTTTAAAAAATTCTGAAAATTTTCATCAACTTTTGAATTTAGTATAATATTTTGATTATAAATTGATTAAATTACCTCCATTGCTTTGCTTGTTAGGATTATGCCTATAAATTTACCATAATTATTTTAGGAAAGGGTTCGGGGAATAACGTTGCATAGCTAGTTTTTGAAATTTCTAAAATTTTACATCAACTTTTCAATTTAGAATTCCAACAATCGAATTCAATTGCTCCTCCATTACATTTTTAGAATTAAAATGTTTCTAAAACAATTATAGCCTGACATTTTATCTTTGTTTTAAGACCTTAACCTTTAAAATCGGATCATTACAACGAAAGATATAATTTAAAAAAAAAAGCTTAACATTGAAAATTGCCACAATTTTGTAACTAACGGACCTTTCTCCACTGGTAGACTACCAAGAGCAATGAAACCAAACACACTTTCTATGCAATTTTTCCGATTTCTCGATTAAATTCAAATAAAGATTATCAGGCTTGTGTAGCACGTAAAATAGCAAAGCAGGTAACAAAATAATTGGGGTTTTTACTGACATTCGAAAGAAGAAAAAAAAAAAACAAATTAAATCATGCACGCATTGAAAAGATATGAGCTCAACGGTACTTTAGGAACTCAACTATTTTAATTTAATTTTGGATACATTATTTCTATTATCTGTGATTCAGCAATTTATATTAAAAAAAATAAAAAACACAAAAAAGTCATCTGAAAATTATCTGGAAGCGCGTCCATTTGGACTCTCATGTGACCATATTAATTTACGACAGTACCCCTCATGCCGTCTTACAATCTGCGCGGCATGAGATTCAAACAATCGACAAAGTTTGACGCGCGGACGAAGCCAATAAGTGGACGCTCGTGTGTCCATTTCTATAAGTGCCAGTTGTATAATCGTGGTTTAAATTTTGATCCGTGGTTCAGGAATTTTAACTCGCCCATTTCGGCGGGTTACCTGAAGTTCAACGATGGTTCAAGGTTCTAATATGCACTAAAAGCCAAATGCATGCCTGAACCATCGTTGAACCACAGTTAATCCGCTGAAATTGATGAATTAAAATTCCTGAACCACGGATCAAATATTTGTACAACGGGCCCTAAGTTTTCTTGGTTCTCAGGACGTAGTTCAAAATGGACGCACAGAAAAAGACGCTCGTGTGACATTAGGCTAACATTTGCATAATGCACTTTCAAAATGCAACTAATAAACAAAAAAAAAATAAAAGTTTTTTTTAACCGTCTTATATTTTGTGCATATATTATTATCTGTCCATTATGTTTGGACAGCGTTACCGTGAGCCTAAGAATAGCATGATGCACTTTCAAAATGCAACAAAAAAAAAATAAAAGGTTTTCAATTTTGTTCACAAATTGGTCTGACAGCGATACCATGAACCTAGCCCTGCCATAATGCACTGTAAAAGTGCCAACAAACAATTTTTTCTTGAATGTACATTATGGTCGTGTAGGTTCACAGTACAGATACCTACAAATTATTTGTGAACAAAATTTGGAGCGATTTGAAAAACTTTTATTTTTTTGTTGCAAATTTGATACTTTGATACTCCCTATCAAAAAATTGACAGTGTCGTTTTCATTTTAGATTTCATCTTTTTGTGTAAAGTTCTTTTTCTAGTTTTGCATGTTTTATTCACGCACGAAAAGATGCGTTCTGAATGAGTTCTAAAGACGTCAGATGCGATCTGTTTAATTTGGGAGATTTGATCTGCGTTCACCCATACCTACATATATGTAAATAAGCTCTCATGTCAAATTAAAAATATTTGTTCAGTGAATTGAAAGTCTATAATGTGTGAACAATCGTCACCAATACTATTAAAATATGGACTGAAATGCTTAGAAGATGAAATTTTTCGATGCCAACATGTTTTATTCAAAAAAGCAATTCTGGAAATTGAGAAGAGATTTTACAGATTGCAATGAAAAACGACATAACATTGATGAAAAACAAATTGATTTTGATTCTCGTCAAAATCATACAACTCTACTCAACTGAGTTGAGTTGTATCTGCAAAAATTCGACCTTAATTTAAATATCTCTACGAGAGCTGAGTTTTAAGAAAACCACACACACTTGTTCGTGTTGATAAAGACTCCAAATCCTCGCGTTCAGAAACCTATCCAAGGCGGTGTCAACCTATCCAAAAATTTTCAGATTCGTTTAGTTGTTGTTGCATCAGCTGTTTTTTCACAAGTGATTACAACAACACAAAGCTATCCAGATCGCTTTGGATACAATCCTGAACGAGGCCAATTTCAGTTGAAATAAAAGGAGGCACGAGTACGATAACTAGGGCGTCGCAAAATAATAACGGATTTTTGTAGAAGGGTTAAATACAAGCATTTTTTGCTATGAGAGGGGTCTATCTTCCCTTGTTTGAGCGCCAGGCGGGAGGGGCAGTTTTCTAAAAACATGATTTAAAATAAAAAAAAAATAAATTAAATGTTCTTTTATCATTTGTTTCAACCTAGCTAGTTATTTGTGTTAATAGTTTTTGAAAAAAATACTTTCAAACTCAAAATTTATCAAAAAAAAAAAAAAAAATAATAATCGTGTTTATTTATTCAAAATTGTGAAATTAAGTAATAAACTAGCTTCAATTATTTGATGTCCCTATAAATTCTTAACGGAGCACTGAAAACTAAATGGTTTTACGTCTTCTAGTTTATGAGAAAATTGAAAATTATTAAAACTACGTGCTAGCACCCAGCATTACGGCGTATAAACAGTAAGGCATACTCCTCCCCCATAGACATACCTCACTTTTTGGGAACAGAAAGTGAGAAAATTTAAAATTTGAAAATGGAACTAAGCGCTAAGCCTAAGCCAAATAAGATTTCTTAAGAAAATACTAAAAATATCCTCTAGTTTTTTTTCACTAATTATTATAATTTGTTCCGACCGATATCTTTTTGTTTTTGTTTTTTTTTTAAACAACACAAACATATATTTGCCAGTAAGACCTAGGGTCTTATAACTTAGGCAATGTTAGAAGGAATAGAAGGATAGGATAGATTTTTGTTGGCACAGTGGACTGAGAAATAAGGTTTTGATTATCTCATTAAATCCATGTTTCAAAAAAAAAAAAAAAAAATAGAATGAAATGTGAGTTTGCCCCTCCCCAATCGAAATCCTGCGTACGCCGTTGGTCTGATTCAATGACTCAACGTTACTTGTATCCCATAAGTAAAGGGGAAAAGGGAGACTTGATCCCTTTAGCAGTTTTTTGTGTCATGACTTTGTATTTACGTTTTCTAGAAGACCCGTTCCTATCTTAAAATAAAGACACATTTATTAGATTAAGATTAGATTTTGTTCAGTTCTGTGCATGTCTTGTATTTTGTTTTTGTAAATTGTGGACGAGGGTCACTGCGATTCGGAAACACTTGTGTTTTGTTCTTGTAAATTCTGACAGGCAGGTCACTGTAGTTTTCGAAGATGCGCAATATATTACCTTCAATATGTGTACTGTGGAAGGATACCGTTTTTATCATTTTCGAAGAACTATTTGATTGTGAATAAACGCAGCGATTTTCTAAAAATAAAAGATCCCACTTGCTGTATGCCCTTACAGTTAAATTTGGCAATTTTAGGCCGTGTGCGAATTCGTTTAAAATTTCGATTAAATTTTATCCTAGATTAAATTTTGGCATTTCTACGTAGAGATTCACCTCACTAGTGTCAAAAATTAATCTTCGGATAAAATTTAACGCGATTTTAGGCCAATTCACACACGGCTTTAAAATGACATAAGGACGTGTGTGAACTGGCTTAAAATCGCGTTAAATTTTATCCGGAGATTAATTTTTGACACTAGTGAGGTGAATCTGTACGTAGAAGTGTCAAAATTTAATCTCGGATAAAATTTAATCGTAATTTTAAACGAATTCGCACACGGCCTAAGTTAGAGACAGGGTTGCCACTTTGTTGCAATTGCAATAGATCTACTGCATTTTTTTTCCCAAAATAAATCTACTGCCTTTAAATCAAATCTACTGCATTTTTGGTTTTACAAAAAATTGTCCATAAACAAACAACCCACAAATAATTTTTCAATTTTGTCATTGATTGCAATTATCCTAATTCTTCAGGAAATACTCACATCCTACTTAGGCCTTGTGTGAATTGGGTTAAAATCGCGTTAAATTTTATCCGAACATTAATTTTTGACACTAGGGAGGTGAATGTTTATGTAGAAATGTCAAAATTTAATCTCGGATAAAATTTAATCGACATTTTAAACCAATTCGGACACGGCCTAACTTATTAATATCTACTACTTTCGACTATATCGGCTCTGTTTTGATGAATATTGAAAGCTGACGGAAATCTTGTTTTTGTTAATTTGCGTTTTTTTTTTTTTAAATGTTGCAAATTGTGATAATATTTAGCAGTTTTTTGATAAAATCTGCACAAAAAGGTAAAAATTCTTATAAAGTAAATGCAATTGTACTTTATATGCATTTCCTAATAAGTGTTGGTAAAGGCCAAAGTCATGAAAGACTTAAAAGCGACAGGGAATTTAAAATTAAAAAATAGTTATACCTAATTAATACGGCACCTTTTCTTTTTGTTTGAGATAACTTATAACCTGATATTTAACAATAGAAAAATATGTTGATTATTTTTTTTAATATTAATAATATAATAATTATAATAATCTTAAAATTTTAATCTTCCTTTTTTTTTGAAAAAAGTAAGATTAAAACAGATCTACTTAAAAAAAAGTTCAATCTACTGCATTTTTTTGCGAATCTGCTGCGGAAAGTTTGCCAAAAAGTGGCATCCCTGGTTAGAGACACTTCGCAAATATCCTTGTTTCCAGCCATTGATCCCGGAATCAAGTCTCCCTTTAATATTTTTGCTGCATAATTAAACATCAGTTGCATATGTAAAAATCTTCATAAAAGAATTGGGAACATAAAAAAATAACTTAAGGAATTCACAACAGTCACAACACAAAACAACAGCCCAGACAGAATCAACAAAGTCGCAAAATATACTTATTGTACAAAAAACTAAAAATTGTCGTGCTCTTTTCCTGTGAGTCTGAGTTGAATTACGACTAATATAGACGCAACGCATTGATTTGGAAGAGACTTCTAAACTCTGCCAAATGAGCGAGCTACTTAACTCTTTTGGATCTGGAAATTTGGGAGGGGAATCAAATCTCTCAGGGGATGTAAGTTTAGTGTTGCCAAAGAAAAATTTTATTCTTAAATAATTTATAATATTATGTAGTCTTGTTTTATTATCTACGGACCTGGATCATTCCTTGAAAATAAAACGATACGAAATGATAGAACGATTATACGTATACATCTCTTTTTGCTTATGTTTGTTAATTTTCAAATACCTACTTCCTGTCATTTTTCTTCACACTTTAATTTACACTACTTTACCATAAAAGTCATCCACCCGCCAGAGGAAGAACTAATGCTTGGATCTTTGAAATACATAGATCCAGATAGAGAGCCAGGATAGATTGTTTTTGTATTATACGTCTTAGGAAATGATCCTGATACGTAGATAATAAAACATGGCTAATACTACCGATCAGCCAGGTTCAGGTCTGATATTTACTAAGACCGTGTTTGAATTCGGTTAAAATCGCGTTAAATTTTATCCAAAGATTAATTTTTGACACTATTGAGGTGAATCGTGAATCTGTACGTAGAATTGTCAAATTTTAATGTCGGATAAAATTTAATCGCAATTTTAAACGAATTCGCACACGGCCTAAACAGTCCCCTCTGTCAAATCATAATGGTTTAGGCTGTGTGCGAATTCGTTTAAAATTTCGATTAAATTTTATCCGGGATTAAATTTCTACGTACAGATTCACCTCAGTAGTGTCAAAAGTTCTTCGGATAAAATTTAACGCGATTTTAACTCAATTCGCACACGACCTTAGGTGAGAGCCATGAATGAAAGAATACAAGATTGCGCCATTTGCTATCTCATTGGAGACAAATGATATGTAAACAAATATGACCGCCAGTAGTTTGTTTAGTTAATGGTTTTTTCGGTTGTTTTTTTTCTTTCGAGCTCGTTTAGTAGATTAAAAAAAAAAAGTTTTCGTTTAAAAATACAAATATAAATACCGAATAAATATTTTTCATTTGAAATAAAGGTTTTTTCATTTAAAATAAATCGCCAAAAAGCAAATGAAGCGGCAATGACGTGTAAAGTAGAATAGATAATTCAGAACTTGTGCACTTTTTCTACATTATACTTCACTTTTAATTAATTCAAATTAGAACAATTAAATAAATATTCAAGTTAAAAACTTTTCCCGGCTTTATCTAGTAGGAAAAAATCATTTTTTTTGTCACCAAATTCGCCATACGAGCTGTCAAAAATTACAACAACAACGCGAAAAAAATGAAATTGCGTAATCTTGTATTCTTTCATTCATGACAAGAGTTACTGCTGTAGTATTTTTCACAACTTCGCAATAGGCCAATTTTCATATTTAAGGGGAAATAATTTTAAGAAACCTTACTTACCGACTAGTATTCAAAGTTATGCCGTGTGTAAATCGTGCGTAAAACGTTAAATATTATCTGAAGATTGTTTTTTAAAACTAATGAGGTTTCCAGAGGTAACGTAACGTCAAAGTTTAATTTCTGATAAAATTTAATCGAAATTTTAATCCAATTCGTACTCGGCCTTGAAACAGTTTTTCTTTTCTACAAATATTTTTAACAGTAAAACGCATAATAATTTTAAATTGTATAGTTTTTATGTATATTCATTTCATTCAGTTCAGACTGCGATAGACATTACATGCTAATTTTGATCCAATGAAAATACGAAATATCTTATTCTTATCTGGATTGGCTATTTTTTTTTTTTTACGTACAATTTACTTGACTTTTTTCAATTTTATTATCATCCTTAATTTCAGCTCTGTCTTTTCTTACATTAATCAATATTTTATTTATTTGTATCATTTATTATTAATCATTCAATACCTAATATTTTGTTTTATCTTCAGCTTTAAATATCTTCGAATTTGTGTAATATTAAAAAAAAAAAACAATAAAATTTAAGTTTTATTTTAGAACAAATATTAAGTTTAAAAAATTATATTTAAATAAAAGTCTATTATATTTAATATTTTTTTTTAATTTAATTTAATTGGATTGCGCGAAATAATTATGAAAAAAAATTGCATAATTTAATAAAATACGTCGTTTTTTGTTTTGTTGAATTTTTTTTTGTATATCATTTAATATTTACAAAAGAAATTGTTGAAAATATTTGTAAATAATATATTTTGTGATTTTGCTTTAAATATTGTCTCTTAAAAAACAAATATCAACCGGGTTTTATTTTTGTTTTTATTTTGTTATAGCAAAAAATTATTATGTGTTTAAATTTAATAAGGAAAATTATCGCTAAGACGCGTTCGAGATATTTAAAACTATCTAAATCTGTGGCAGCAAACTCTTTCTCATCCATTTAATCGTAAGTTTTGTGAAATTATTCAAACTACAGGGTGTTCTTGCATTTATTTCCTTCGCTGGTAGGGTTGTTTACATGCATCCGCTCGTCGCAGTACTTCGGCATAGGATAAATCTAGTTTTTTTAGTTTGTGCAAGTCCTGTGATACGGTGCTGGGGCGGAATTCTACTCCATTTAAATCAAGCTCACGACCGCGTGTTGTTATTGGGCCTCTTGGAGATGATGTCGCAGAATTCACGCCACGATTATAAATGATCATCGAATTGCCATTCCATTCTAAATTGGGTCTACGGCCCTGACTTTGACCTAAAGAAGAAGAAGGTGTACCGCTGGTTGATGGTGAGTGGTTAAATGGCCTCATATCGCGACGTTTCTTGCCACTACTATAGTAAACCCTTGGTGGAGAAGGTAGTGCAGCAGGGGACTCGGAGCGATCGGTACCATAGTTGCGATTCTTTTTCTTGCTCTTTTTCTTGATTCCGACTCCTACCATTAAGTATTCTAAAGGCTCGCGTTTAAGTGGAGTTAGAACTCGGCCGTTTTCGATAATAGCCTGCTTGCTTGATGCGGGTGCTAGTGTTGTTGAGCCCGACAAAGATGCGCATGGTGGCTGGTTCTCTTGGTTTTTCTCAATTATGTGCTTCTTTGCGGTTTTGCGTTCCATCTTTGTTATACACTCTGACATGGCGAATGACTGCTCCGATATAGCTGAGGAAATAATACTCTGTGCGTCATCAGCAAAATCCATCGAAGGCATTTCCTCGTTAGCTGGTGTAACAGGTGGAACCTTTGCCGCTGGAGGATGGGTGTCGTCAAGTAGTGGCAGTTTGTCACCTTCTTCCTTATTCTCTGCTGCTTTTTTAAGCACAGCAAAGATTTCCTTGAAAAGCTCACGATATTCAGGGCGATTGCGGAATCTCGAATCAATGGGACTAGCATCATCGTAAATGCTAAATTTGCAATCTTCGCCATCGCCAATCGAGCAAAGAAAATATCCGGGTCTATCATCAGTCTGGGTGCCTTTATTACTCGTCTCATCCGAGAATCCAGATGAAGATGTCTCCGCTTCAGAGAACTCGGTTGGTGTTCGCCTATTAATTTTGCTATTATGGCTATTTTGAGTGTTCTCTTGGTCTGGATTCTGAACGGAATTTTTGTCGCTGTTATCTTTATCCTTCATGTGCAGTGATGTAAAGTCACCACTCGATTGGAATTCTTCGGCCAATGAAACACCACTTTTACGTGACACCGAATGACGTTGAACTTCGAGTAGGGCCTCATACTTCTCAACCAAATCCCTGTATGGGTTCGGGCTTGCTGGTGCGTTCAGATCCAGAGAAACTTGAGGGATTCTTGAGGCAACCTGTAAATATTTTCAGTTTTTGTTTTTGTTCTTTTGCATAATATAGTTTACTTGTTTTGAAGCTACTTGCCGAGAAATTAAATATCTTTTTTTTTTTTTTTTTTTAATTAAAAAATATAAAATAAAACATGCAGTAAGATTCATAAAATCCTGTTTTTTTAATGTATTTATTTACCAAAAATTAATTAAATTTTTCAAAAATCTTATTGTTAAAATAATTTTGTAATTATCACATTCACTCTCACAACGAAAATATTATGAACAAATTTTATTTTTATTATTTTTACAAATTAGTTAAAAAAAAAACAAATATTATATTTCCTTTTTTGTTTGTAATATTTAAAATTTATCTGTAACACCCGTAATACCATGTTAATACTTAACCTGGGGTAAAAGGCATTTGGCAGAGTATTGTTTGAAAAAAAAAAAAAAAAAAAAAACATTTAAAATCTACGGCAAGAACCTCAGGAATATCTTAATAAAAAAAATGGTTAATTTTATTTAAGAAAAAATAGGAAAAAAGTTAATATAAAGGTTATGCGTAAATAATATAAGCAATAAAATAAAAGGCATTAATGCCCTACTCAAAGCTTTTTAAAATGTACATTAATGTCTAAATGCATTTAAGAACTTGATGCAATACCTCTATGATGACACCTTTTACCCCAAGGGTAGAATAACATTAAAAAAAAAAACGATCTCTAGCTATAGCCGCATGTATATTATATGTATATCCAAACTTAACAAATAACTAAATTATTTTTGGAAATCTGGTCAGCAAGAGTTAAAAATCGTTTTTTTTTTAATTAATTCTTTTCATAATTAAATTGATAAATACTATAAATAAATATTACACATAAAACACTTGGCACATTGTTGGAATTTGTTTTTATGCCGAGAAATCTTATGTGAATGAAAGATTTAAGTTTGCAAATCTTGAAGATTAAATGGAAACACAGGAAATATATTTTGTTTTTAAAGGTGTTTATCGTATTGTATACATTTTTTTTCACAAAACAATTGCGCTAGCGGGAAAAAAAATATTTTTACTTTTGTAATTTTGCAAAAAGTGGCCAATGTAGTTAAGACTTAACGCTGCAAAAAATACACACACGAACAACAGCTTACAGCAAGAATGACATTTGGCTAGCTATGAATTCACGTTCGCAAATTTTACACCGTTGTATTTTTCTGTTGCAATAGGGTTGAGGTAACAGTGCAAGAGTGTTGTAAGATTGTATTCAGTATATTTTGTTGTTGGAGTGTAAGAAAATGTTAAGGCTCTAGCTCAATGACTCCGTCATGCGTTCGACTTCAACGCATATTCAACTGACAGCTCGATTAAGGCCGTGTGTGAATTGGCTTAAAATCGCGTTAAATTTTATCCGAAGATTAATTTTTGACACTAGTGAGGTAAATCTGTACGTAGAAATGTCAAAATTTAATCTAGGATAAAATTTAATCGAAATTTTAAACGAATTCGCCTAAAACCTACATATGTATTCTTATTGTGAATGGCCCATAAGCAACGCACTTGACGTCCGTGACGGCGTTGAGATTAAAACATTTTTAATTAGCCAGTTCACGTTTCGAAGATCTCACTGAGCAAGCTCCGTCAGCTCCACTGAGCAGAAGGAGAACCCTGAACAAAATTTATTTATCAAAATCAATTTCCATCTCTTTTTTTTTTAATTAATCAACTGCGACAAAAAATAATTGAATTGAATAAAAATATCAGTCTCAGTTTTTTGACAGCAAAAGTGAGGAATCTCACTGAGGAATTACGTTCAGGTTTCTGAGATTGCTGAGATCTCTGAGATCTCAGTGAGCTTGAGAAACCTGAACTGGCTAAATATTTCACACAGTTATCGACTTTGACATTTGATTTTGGTACAATGAGCGCACCCAAAAATGTCGTTTATTTTCGTCGGAATAAAGACACTCATGGGCTTCTAATAAAAGTAAAAGTATTAAGTATATAAATGCGTAGTTTTCGTTTCATATTCATTTTAAATAAAATTAAGTCTTCTTTTTGATTTCACACTTTTATACTTTATGTATGTAAAAATAAATACAGGAACTTCTTTGCCGTGACAATGACAACCAACAACGCATAACGCACGACGGATTCATTGGGCCATCAAAAAATGTCGAGTATGTCAAATTCGAAGTTGTCAGTTAAACGCATCGAAGTCGAACGCATGACGGAGTCATTGGGCCATAGCCTTTACACTTTTGCATTTTCACAACGATACTAGACCAATTGCACCGGATCGTGAATACCCCTATTATAAATATCGTATAAGAATGTGATAAACACACCAAGTGTTCTTATTATTTCAATAGCAAATGTCGAAGTTGAAAAATTAAAATTTTCCGGGGATTTCCGAAAACTATTAACGTTTTCGTTTGTTCGTCATTCCGAATGCTTCTGAAAGGGAAAGCTATCGATTTGCGCAAGTTTATAGTTTTTCTTTCGAAAAGAAAGGAAAATCTATTCTTTATTTAAAGAAAAAATCAAAACCAGAATCATGGGAGCACTTTAAATTAAACTTCAATATTCAATATCGAAGAATGTAATTTTTTTAATTTGATTTTGGAATAGCGATTGTAAATTGTGATTAAATTCGATCTACTTTCTTTTATTTACTTATTAAATATCTATGCTCCAATTTTTTTCGAAATAGGGTCAAAATTTTCCAATTAGTTTTCACCATATTTTTAAATAATATAGAATGAAAACAGCCTTAATTTGAAATTTGCATTTTTGAAGTTTAACAAATCAACCAAACACAATGGCCGCGTTCCATTGGCACTCAGATAGCCTATCTGATATGTTTTCGACCGAGAAAGCAGGATATGTTAAAACAGCTGACAAAAGGAAAATTAAAGTTTAATATTTTACACGAATATCTTGTTAATTTCATTCCAAATTACACTGAAATGCATTTTAAGGCATATTTATAATATTTCATTCCTTTAAAAACAACGAAAAACCAACAACAAAGGACGCGACACCAGCAAACCTAAAGTCAACTGCAAACGTAATCAGCTGTTCCTCAAATTGCCTATCGGATAGTTTAGTATACCGAAAATTTTCGTAGCTTGAGATTTGTTTCTGACAACTGTTTGGTTCATCAGCTGAATTTTCCTATGGGATTAAAACAACACAAACCTATCACGATAGCTTTAGATTGCCGCCCGAACGCGTCCAATCTTAAATCGAAAAAAGTTTTTCAACTTGTTCTTTTGCCCTTTCGGATCGGAGAGTTCCGACAGTTCTTCCGAATTATTAGATATCATCATAGTCGAACTCATCATGAACCAACTCAACACAGAATAAGTCATCATATTCGCAACTCATCATAGGACAACTCATCGCGGGACAACTCAATTCTATCCAATATTGTAGCTGACGCAATTTCCCTCAAAAATGGTCAAAATTATTTTTTTCGTAGCATTAACCGTTAAAAAGTTACAGCACATTTTCATAACATTTGGCCCCTTTTCAGAGATTTTTTGACTTTTCGATTTGCTGTAACTTTTTAACGGTTAATGCTACGAAAAAAATAGTGAGTATATCATCCCACAAAAGCCTTTCCACACTATCTCATTGACCACTGAGTGTTGTTATGCGTGAAACAGATTAAACCAGCAACAGCGCCAGCACCGTCAACAGCAAACAGCACGCTGGCCAGCAAAAAATTCTCAAACACATTGCCACCAGCAACAGCACCTACATTTGTATCTGTTTGACGTTTCAAATCGAAGCATTTTCTTCGTGGTACCACACCAGCAACAGCAAATTTAGGACTTAGGCCTAACGGCGCCGATGACGTTGCTGTTGCTGTTCTTATCTGTGTTGCACAATTGAAATAAATTCTTTATAAATTAATGGCGGCCGCTGTTTCTGTTGACGGTGCTGTTGCTGTTTCAATCTGTTTCTCGCTTTAAGAAAATAAATGTGAGATGGGCAGTCAAAACTGTATGCGATGGGCTGTCATATATCGTGTTTTAGAAGCTTTTAGACCCCCCTCCCCCCATACGATTTCTTTCTTGTCTTGACTTAACCTACACGCTCTAGATTTTTGTCACACCTAAGGTGAATCGCCCTGTATAATGAGGTGTTACCAGGTACAAATTTTAAATAAGGTAAGTTTGATTTTTAACCCGGCTTATTATGCAACTTATTTCTTCTTCACATAAACATTTCTCGGCAAACTTAAACTGTAATAATATCTGGTTACAACAACTACAAACCTAAAACACATTAAGTACATACATTTAAAAAAACTATTTGTTAGAATATATATATAGAAAATGGACGATTTTAGAACATACAATAATAAATAAGTGCAATGAAATAGAAAACACTAAATTTAAATGCAAGTATTAAATAAAATTAAATTAAATTAAATTCATAAAAAGAAAAAGATTTAAGAAAATAAAATTCTAAATACTATCATCTTCATCAGGTAATGAGCTAAGCAAACGAAAAATAACTAATGCTGGCCATTGTAGGATTTTTGCAATCCATTGCATTATATTGAATTTTCGAATCGTTCTCTGCCATACATCGAGCAGGATGTTTTCTAATGAAATAGGCAACTCATGCAGGTACTTTGTTGTATGTGAACAAATCGCACACTCAGCCTATAAGTATATTAAATAAAATAAATAAAAGAACTGATGGAAAATAAAATTTAAGAACAAAAAAAAAAATAAAAACTTTATTTTGCATTTCGATTTGTGTTTTTGGTTTTTTTTTTTTTTAAGCGACTGTGTTAAAATTATGTTGTTGTACATTTTTATTTAAAAAAATATCCACATGAATATTTTGTTATGTATTAATTGAACGTAAAACAAGAAAATAATTTTGTGGAAAGGAAATGAAAAAAATTAACAAGGTGTGAAAACATGTTACTTGCAGGAATTGTTTTTTAAAAGGCATATATGTGAAACCAGTTATTCATATAGCAAAAACAATTAAGTTATACGTAGTTCAAAAATAAAAAGTAAAATGATGGAAATGTATGATTTGAAGACGACTGAAACACAAAGATACGATGGTAAGTTGCCCATTTCTATTAGCTAAAATGACGTGTACAATACAATTACAACACACATAATGTTAGTACAGGTGTACAGTTACATGCAAAAGTATTTAAACAATAAACTTATTTTTATTTGTATTAATTTAAAATAAGGCTTGGTGGACTTGGTGGTGGTGGATGATTGCAAATATGTAGCAGTGGTGGTGAAAAAAATAAATTTTTGTTTAAAAATTTTTTAGTTTATTTGTATATTGCAATTTCTTTCAATTATTGCATTGTTTTTCTTATCAAGATTTAAACTTAGTTAAGTTATATCTATAAGTATTAAATAACAATATATGTATGTATAGGTATAAATATATAATTTAAATGCAGTTAGATACAATTATGCTTGTTTAAATAATAAACAATCTGAATTAATTTAATAAAATAAAAGTAAATAAAACATTAAATAATACTGAAAAAAAGAAATGAAGAGAAAAGTGTACTGTAAATGAAAGGGAGTGACACCAATCCAAAATACCGCGAAACAAGCCGAACAATAAGTTTCTTTAAATTAAAGCAATTGCTCACCTTTATTGTGACGGCTGATCGGTGATAAGCTACTTGTGATGATGTATCACCGTTACTTTCGAGCCCGCCTCCGACCGCTTCCATATCTAGCAAACTACGATCATCATCCTCTTCGGTTGGAGCAATTGAGGATGCTTCATCGTGTGCTGTCAGTCTTTCATCGCAGGCTCGCAAGCAACGACTGCACATATTTCCTTGTCTTGATGTAGATAAATGTCATAATGAAAGTTAATGTTTTTACTATTTGCTTTTTGACTAACTTACCGAACTTCTTCTAGAATTGAAAGTTCTTCATGGACTGATTTCATTTCTTCATTTGAACCCTGAACTAGACGACCTTGCAGGGTCTGGTTTTCTTGAACTTGAAAAAAAATTCATAATTACATATACATATGTATAAGTATGTAAATAAGCATTTAATTAATTAATATTCCAGGTCATTTCGACTTACTTATAGCAACAAGTTGTTCTTCGAGCTCACCAACTCTTTGTTGTTCTGAGAGTAGAGCTTTTTTGGTTGTTTCCAAATCACTAATTACACGAATAAGTTCTTCATTGTCCTCAGCGCCATCTACACTTATGTTTATAGATTCGTTCTGTGAACATTCTGAAATGCCGGTGGAATTGGCATTCTTGTTATTGGCACTAGATGATAGGAAGGCAAAACTACAATTTTCTGGATTCGTAGTGTTTGCGTGGAAGATCTAAAAGTGGAAAAAATTATTTTACTTTTAATTTATTGTGTTCAATAAGAGATGTAGCTGCAATCAACAAAAGTTTAACCACATCCTGGATCAGAAAACTACAAATTTATAATCCTAATATCATTTGTTCACCTAGGTACCTAACTAGTATTCAGAAAGAAACAAGCTGCAATTGCTAAAGTACTAAAATTTCCCTTTTTTGTACGAATCATTTGTTTATACAAGAAATTTGTTTCGACTAGCAAATTTTTAGTTGAATCCCGAAACAGTGGAGATATACAAGTAGTGTGGACAATAGTTCAATAGTTAACAATTCATTGTTAAATTTTTTGAAAAACTCAACCTTAGGCAGTTACAGGTCGGATTTTAAAATATTTCACATAAATCCATAAATTTGTATATTGAACATTTAGTCCTTTTTTAAAATGACCTAACAGATTCAAAAGACGCATCTAAAGCGGTAGAAAAGCATTAAAATATGTACACGACACGGTACAATGCAACAGTTGTACCAACAACAGTTTGACCGAGTTGCTGGTGCAGTATAGTTTGTGACAAATGCATCTTTCTTTGCAGTTACAAAACTAATCCAAAACTGCTTTCAAACGATGCAGTTATTCCCTGCGATTTTTAGACACGTTTTGGCGAGGGATGTGAGTGATGGGGGTTGAAAAAGTTAATGAGGTTGAAAAAATTGCAGCTCCATTAAACGGTCGGGTAGATCAATTGTGTATATGTATAACTGTGTGTGCAGGTGTGCATGCTTCTTTCGATTAGATTATATAGCCCTGTTTTTTGGAAGCCCAAAGGCAACTGAATGAAAAAACGATGTCGGGGCTTCACAGTTTACGCGTGACAGTCAGCCGACTGTCATACGTGATCGATAATGTGTACACGACTTTAGCTAAGCACGGAGAATTTTCGGTGCTTAACTTAAGTGGGGTACACATTATCGATCACGTATGACAGTCGGCTGACTGTCAGTCAATATCAGAAAATTTTGTGAGCATGAGCTTGCCTGGGGTTTGCTGACAAACCATCAAACAGAGTGTACACACTATCAGTCGTGAGCAAAACTGTCATACGTGATCGATAATGTGTACCCCACTTTAGCTAAGCACGGAGAATTTTCGGTGCTTAACTTAAGTGGGGTACACATTATCGATCACGTATGACAGTCGGCTGACTGTCAGTCAATATCAAACAATTTTGTGAGCATGAGCTTGCCTGGAGTTTGCTGACAAACCATCAAACAGAGTGTACACATTATCAGTCGTGAGCAAAACTGTCATACGTGATCGATAATGTGTACCCCGCTTTAAGAACGGAGAAAAACTGCGTTACCGGCATAAATTCCATACATGAAAACTCCATGTTTTTTTTTGTGAAAGCGACAGTAGTCCCCGATGTCGTTTTTTTTAACCAATTTCCTTCTTGCTTGCAAAAAAAATGCCTATTATTTCCCAAATTCTCTGCGTGATACTCAGATCTCAGAGAATTTACAACCAGAGGTCTTTATGCAAGTATGTAGTTACCTCAGTTTCACCTTCACTGCTATTGCTGACTTCCTTCTGATGATGTCGCAAACGAACTCCCAATTGATCATTGCCAGCATTGTTTTTCTCCTGCAGTAATCTTTCATTTTTTCGTCTTTCTATCGTTAGTGTCTGTTTAGTTTCTTCAATACTTTTTGTTAATTCTTCACAACGACATTCTAAAGTTTCAATGTTATGCACAAGTCTATAGTAAAAAAAAAATAAAATGTTTTAATGTTAAAAGTGCATTTATTTTAAAAATAAAACTTACGTTTTAACATTTTTTTTATGATTATTATTTTCAACATTTAGACGATGATTTGATCGTTCTAATTCTTGAACACCGACTTCTAATTGTTCATAGATTTTGAGACGAGAATCGTTGACTTCACGAAGGGCAGCTGTTTGCTTTTGAAGATACTGAAAACAAAAATTATATTATTTATAGTGACTTAAAACAAAAAAAAAAAGATATTCTTATAAATTATTAGTTTGTCCACTTTGTTCGATTACCACCTTCTATTCGAAAATTTTTTAATTTTTATAATATTTAAAAAAAAAAAATTCAAGTCACGTACATGTAGCTGCAAACTACACAAGTGATCAGGAATATCATGTCGGTTCAGATATAAGACAAAAACACACTAGAAGCTTGGCAAATCTAATCTATATAATTAAAAGTAGGTTGGCTTTATTCGCCAGTAATGCATGTAGCATGTACATAAATAACACAATTCGCTCCCATATTTCGTAATACGCCGATGCCCCCAGTTAACGCACCCTAACAAATGCACCGCGTTTCCCGTAAATTGATAACTGCCTGAACAGAATGATGACGGAGACGGAACTGGAGCCGGAGCTGGAATAGCTGTCAAAATATTGAATACACGCAAATTCAAAGTTGCGAACACGACGGAACGTAGCCGCATACGGAGCTGCAGCCGCAGACGGAAGAGTTCACCAACTTTTCACGTACGACACTTTTGACGCTTCAATTAGTACATAATGAAGAAAAAAAACAACTTTTTGGGTCGGAAAAAAATTTTGTGGTTATTTGTATCGCGAAAAAAATTATTATTTATTAAAAGGAAAATTATTGGAAACAAAAAATGTGAATTCTGAGCTTGTACACAAGAATATTCTCTCGTTTTTCTTCAAAATACATTCAAAGCTGTACACCTGCATTGTGGGCAGGTAAAAAAAATAACGTACGACCCTTTTTGACAGCTCTTCCAGTTCCGTCTTTGGCTCCAGTTCTAGCATTCTATTCTGTTCAGGCAGTAACCCTTTTTTTAATTGCTATATTAGCAAAGTTTGAATCGTTCAGTTGAAAAGTTCCACAATTCCGGTTGTGTGTGTTTCGTATCATGATGATTGATGCGTGCTCTGCTCTGTAGAATTAGTTGGCTAAATATTAACCTTCTATTTTTATTTAACGTATGCACATAATGTACATAAGTTTAGAGAATCATCACACTTTGTTAGGCATTCAAATAGAATACATAAGTAGTTATTTTGTCCAGCACTTTTTCGTGTGTGATCGTTGCACTTTTATAACCGCTATACGTTGAAAAGTGACTCTTTATGGTTTTGAGTTTTGATAAACTAAAAAAGTTTCATTTATTGTGATTGAAATTCAATTCATGTTTCTATTCTATCTATCTTTACAATCCAACTTATACTCTTTCATTGGTATGCCATCAGCTCTATTCGAAGATTAACATCACATAATATACATATAAGAGTTTCGTTTTTAAAGGAGTGTCCGAATTTGCTCCATTTCCATATTTAATGATTCATATTAATCGTTTAAAGAAAGACCAACTGACCTAAATTTCATTCGGAATGCATATATGCTTAAAATACTCTACCAACATTGCAATGTCCTAACTTAAAGCTATAAAGCCTCCACTGGCATTGGGTTTAGTTGGCGGTGGCGTTCCGTTCGATTAAGTTATAGAAACGCGAAACCAAACACCCATTTCTGTTACGGTTCAATTCGGTCATCCGAATCGATGCTTGAGTTAAGTGGACCGATTCGTATTACTTACATGAAAGTATTCCTTTAAAAGAAAAGTAATTTTAATCTCGACCTACAAACAAAAATCTGTAATATGTATATTCTAAATAAGGACATGAGTGGTTTTTTATTTATTTTTTTCAAATGTCATGAATTCCCCGATTCCCATGAAACTAAATTGATAATGCTAAAATTTTTGATACACTGCATGCCCGGAAGTGACCGCCTTATTTTCACATGACAAAAGCAATTGTTATTGTTTTGCGCACGCATCAATTCTATTTTGTTGGCACAAGACTATATGGCTAGACAGAAGTGAACTGCAATTAACTAAGTAAATACATATTCATACACGCGTACCTATGTACGACATTTATATTTAGTTTCTACTAATTTCTAGAAAGAAAGTCCACAAAGATGATAATTAGTCAAAGCTAGAAGCATGTTTACTTTTCTAATTTAAGTGTAAATCCATGATGTTTTCTAATTATAGGTATAAGTACTGCATTGGTGGTACACACAATTTTTTTATTTGATGATCAGGAAAAGGTTAAAGTGTTAATTTGTATTTAATTAATTTATTTGTGAAATATACATATATCTACCTTACGTAAATAAAAATTTTATAGTAGAATAGATGGCTACTTACGATAATTTCTTGAGCTTGATCGTCAATGATGTTTTGGTGATGTTTTAACGTTGTTTCCAACTCTTTGTTGCGTTCTAATAATGTCTTTCCAAGTTCTGCAGCTAATTGTAAATCTGTAAAGAACAAAAAAATAACCATTAAAATATTATAAAATTTTTAAGAAAAAATATATTGCACAGATGCGTGAAAAACATCGGTTAGAAAAAAAAAATCGATAATCTCAATACCTATGTATATAAGGCATTTCAAGATATATGGCAAGTTCAAAAGTTTTGATAATCTCGCAGGCAAAAACTGAATGAAACTAAAGGCGTTTGAATAAATATAAATGGTAAATGGGGTGTACCTAATGGTTCTATAGCTTATAGTGACTTCAGCTAAAGCGACAAAAATCATTTTTTTAATTGAGAGTGAATAAATTGGACCTAATATGTATGTTTTTTTTTTAGTGGCTGATCAAAATATAATTTGAAGCTAATTGTTCTCAGTCTTTCGTAAGGAACCGTTTTTGAAAAAATGGAACAGAAATTGAATGAAAATAGATATTAAAAAAAAGAAAACGGAGGAATATATTTTTGAATAAGAAAAACAGCAAAATGTTATTTAGGCGTATTCAAAAAAAAAAGTAATTTCCCAAAACGATTAAGTAATTCCCGAATGACGTTTTTTCCGAAACGATTTTCGGTTGACCAGGCCTAAATTTCAAATAAGCGACTTTAAATAATTCCTGACCGTTAGCAAAATTTTCAAAAGTTCGTTGTGAACTAAGATTGAATCCTGTGGATGAATACCAATTAATTTCATATAAAATAAAAAAAAAATAAATATTTTTACGATTATAAATTAATTTTAAAAAAATTACTCACAATTGCTCCTCTGTCATTTGCCTGCAAATTCAGCAACATAACAAAAACACATGCTTACTTGACCGCATTTTGACTGTAAGTTTGCTTTTATGAATACAAGTATTGCCTTGCTCATGCAGAGATGATGCTGTTTGTTTACATTTATGAACGTAATTTTGCAGGACTGCGGAAGTTTTACAAATACGAACTCAGCCTATCTTTTTGTCTAAGTCGATATAAATTAGTAAAAAAACACGCCTACTTAAAAATACATGAAAATATCTTGACTAGCAAACTGTAAAACAAGTTAAAAATTTCAACCCCGAAAATAAAAATTTTGTGTTAGGCCATTTTCGAAAACATTATTTAGGTACATTAAAATTATTAATTATACCTATCTACAATTATATAACTATAATTAAAAATCATTCTAATGATGGTGAATCTAGAAACACATTTAAGGCCCCCGTTCAATCACGATTCCATGTTAAACTTCAAGATTAGAAAATTTGTGTAAAAACTATGTCAAAGCTCTTATGTCTACAAAACCAACAACAATAATTATTGAAATCACGAAATATTTTGACATCTATTTGATCTGTCAGTTAAACCATAAAGGAAAATAATTTTGTTCATAAAACTCTGTGTTTGCCATTGAAATTTGTTTATTTCGACTTCTCATAATAATTATTGTTATTAATTTTGGAAGGTGTTTACTATTTCAAGCAACTACTTATTATGACAGGCTGGTTTCGCCAGCATTTAAATTGTCTATTATAGTTTGTGTGTATCTTTAAAAAAGTTATTAAACAAATAAAAAACTATAAAGTTGTCTGTCATTATAGAATGTACACACGCAGTCATTTAAAATTTTATTCGTAAAAAGAAAGGAAAGAAACATCTCTTCATCACAACACCTTGATTCGATGAAGAAATTATGATTATTACTCTCAAACTAGAAGCAATGGCGCAACAACATGATAGAATAATCAACGCATTAGACGAGACGGGTATATATAGACAATCACTTTGAAGTTTAATAATATTTCATAACTTTCTTAAAATTGTTACTAATGGTCAAATGAAAGTGATAGCTGTAATGATCATGGTTTTTCTACACATTAAAGCAAACTTTGTAATTTACCACTTTTTATTGGGTTTTCATTTGTCATGAATTAGCACTTACATTTTTTTTTTAGAAAACCTATATGCATTCATCAGCTAGTGATAATAATGAAGATTTTTTTTTTTAAATTAATTACTTGAAAAATTGATGAATATACATAATGTAGGTACTTATATATGAAATGGTAAGTCTAAGGCAAACAAATTAACATTTTTGATTTTATTGTTTTTTTCAAAACTACGAATTTAAGTCCGAAGTTCTGTTAAAGTTGTGTCGTTTTCAGTTTTAGATTTTGGTAGTGTTGAATTCCTATCAAATATCGACGTTTTTTTTTCAGTCCTTTTAATCCAAATTTATGATATTCGATAGAAATTGAACACTCCCAAAATCAAAACTTAAAACGACACATTAGGTTTTTTTCGGCAATAAACTGTATTCCAAAAACTCAATTCCTGCAGACACGCACTGCACAGAAATGGTTGAGAGTTGAAAGTCACTATAGGCCCTATAGTTCTTTATGAGCTGTTGTGCAACCAAATTTATTTATTTTTTCGTTAAAACTGAGGTGACTTTATAATAGTCGATGGAAAACTTAAGTTAAATGGAAAATTATAGAAAAAAACGAAGACAATTTTCATAAAAATCATAAAAGTAATTAAGGATGTTTGACAATGATATTCAATTCAGTTTTGTGAATAGTTCATTAGCCGCGTTTTATTATCTACGGATCTGGATCAGGATCATCCCTGGATAATAAATCTATATGGATCACAATGACAGCAGTGTTATATGAACATCTCTCTTTTATTTACGTTTTAATTATTTTCAGTTGTTTCTTGTCTCCTTTCTTTACACTGCAATTAACACTACCTTACCATAAAAGCCATCTACCCGCCAGAGTAAGAATCAATGTTTGGATCTTTGAAATAGATCCAGATAGAGAACAGGATCCCGAATTGTTTTTGTATTACGTGTTAAAAATGATCTTGATCCAGATCCGTAAAAAATAAAACGCAGCTATTATCTCAGTGATAAGGGAAGTTTCTGAGGATGAGATATTAATTGGGGTTTGAAAGAATTTTGACAAACTTTAAAATTTTTAATGTATTTTTTAAGTAATAAGATGTACTTTTTTTAAAAAGTTAAGTGAATATAATTAATCAAAGGGAATTAAGGGAAATAATTATATCCAAAAAGTTTTAAATTTCTCTTCTTTAATAGGTAGTATAATAAATTTCTAAAAAAAAAAAAAAAACAAATTTGACAGGTATGAAAGCGGGTGGGCGACGCAACTTTAGGAGTGAACATGTACGGGCAAAGAAAAATTTTTTACGGATGACCGTTTTTTTTTTTGATCATTAGTGATCACAAAATAGCCTATTTTCATAATGTATGCACGATGTCGTAAACTTCATGTAATCGTGCCAGATTTCATCGAATGCTTTGATGAGATCGAAAAATACGATGGCTAAAAATTTTTGTGAGACAATTTCTGATTTTTGTAAAGAAGGGTATACTTATCCCTCAACATAAAGGTTGTAAAAAAACTCATTGAAGGATCAAATTATTTCTAATTTATATGTACATTTTGAAAGTTTTAATCACTTTTTGTTGTTGTTTTTCGACAACATGCTTAAGTTTAAAGACTTGTCAATAAAAGAAAAATACAACAATTAGCATAATTGTACAGTAATTAATGACACATTAAACATTTTTTTCAAAGATGATGGCTGAAGCTTCCAGTGTTGGTAGTAAAAACGTACTTTTTCTTTGGATATAAGTACTTTGCAATTCCATTCACTTTTGTTCCTAATTATCCATTAGAGTTATTGAATTTTTATAATAAAAAGACGACAGCAATAAACTAATCAATGAGAACCCTAGTTCACAAATGAAAAAAGAGAGAGATTACATGCAGCCAAGAAAGTTGTAAAATTTAATTGCGGTTTGTTGTTTTAAAGATAGTTTTTCCTGAATCATTTTGCAACAATTTAAAAATGGGTTTTATTTTCCTTATTATACATTGACGGCCTTATTTAATAGATTTCACTAATACTCGTTTCAACCTCGGAATAGTTAAACCGATTTGAAGCACTTACTCCGTCTTTACGCCACGTCAAACAAATTCTTATTTATAAAATATATTATCAAAAAATGACAAATCTAAAACTCTGGTTATTATAAACATGGCTGATTTCCACAAATTATTTATTTAAAGTAATTATTATTGGTTTTATTTTATCTAACCAAGTACCTATCTATTGAATGATAAGCAAAATAAAAGAAAACGGTCTGAAAACTGGGATTTCGTTTGCACAACTTTTTGTAAATTTTACACGATGCTGATGTCATGTCAAAATGACATAAATACTAAAACGGCTTTACTCCTCCTATGTACCAGTTTTAACTTACTCCGCCTCTATTCCGCATGTATTTTTTTATGAATAAATTTTTCAGGATTAGAGGTGTCGTAAAGTCGGAGTAACCTTACTCCGTCTCTAAAACGAGTTAATAAATAAGGCTGTGAAGGTATAAACTTTAGTTCAGGAAATGACCACATGCATGCATATTAGTAGTTAGAAAACTTTAATAAACTCTAAAGCTGGCCATACACGAGCGAGCCAACGGGCCAAATGGCCCCGCGCCGATCCAAAATCCATCGTGTGTGGGGAAACTCAGATGGCTTGATGTGGCTCGATGAGTCCATCTGGATTTTCAGCAATTTGAATATCCACGAGCCCGAGCCATCGAGCCGCGGCTCGGATCTCTCGTGTGTGTGGAACCGGCGAGCCAAGGAGTTCTGTTTGTTTTCACAAATACAAGCGCGCCACCTTCACTTTAATGACAACGCACTACTTTCTCATTCTCGCACATTAAATTGCAACTTACATTTTTTTCCTAAATGTATTACTTTGTCTCTTTCTCTTTTTGATGGCGTCTAATACCAAAACAACAACGCATCGGTTTAAAAATAAAAAAAAATAAAAAAGGCTTGCTAGGGTTTATGGTCAATTTTGTTTTTTCTAGTTTGGTTTTATTTGTCATCTTGTCCTTTTTGTTCGTATTTATTATAGTTAAATTTGTTTAATGTTGGTCAGCTGTCATAAAATGTTGACATTTGCTAATGGAAGGAATAAATCTGTCGAAATGGCTCTAGATCGATCGTGTATGGCACCCAATATTGTATGGCATCCAAATGGCTCCGAGTCAAATGGCACAATTACGTATCTCCCCAAACCTTAAAAGTCAATTAAGAATCTTTACATTAAAAACTATTCGTGGACTTCTATCATTAATTAATTCAAACTAAATTCGAAGAAGTAAATATTAGATCATATTACCTCTCACTATTTACCCTATAAGCTTTTGCAATTCGAACACAAAAATTGATGGTTTCATATACATTATTTAAAAACAAAAACGCACTCTAAAGTAAATCTTTCATAAAAATTTTATACATGTTTTGATTTTATTATCACAATCCATTCACGGTTGTTCACAGACCGCACAATAATTTGTTATGAATAATTTCGTAAGTAATGAGTTAATTCTTCCCACAATCCATAGCAATGCAGAATGGAATGGTATTCAGCGATACACCTTCTATGTTTTTTTTTTTTTTTTTTTTTACCCGCATGGAGTGCAACCGAAGAACTGACGATTTAAAAACCGCAACGGTTGCACGCATTTTTCATTCAAATATTATTATAGCTTGGCGTTGTGTGTGTAGTACCTACAAGATGGAGCGGTTTATGTTGGCCTCATGCAGTAACGACAAACGAGGAGACATCATTGTGGAGTTTTTACCTGCTCCAATACAGCAATTAAGCTAAGATAAATGACCATCTATGTTGTAACAGAAATCTTAACCAAAAATAAATAAAGAAGAAAAGAAATTGTGCATTATAATCAGTGCGCCCGGAATTTTTATATTTTGAAGGTGGATTCAGGCGTACATAATACATATACATATTATATCCATAACCATTACCGATAAGTTTTGATTAAGTGAATAAGAGAGTGAATGAATCTTGGAGGTGGCTGCAAAACAATTCACAGCTCCAAAGATAAGCTTTTGAGCAAAACTCTAAATGCATTTACAAAATGTTCAATATAATATAGAGTGTGGGCAGAGAGGCGAACTGCTTATTACATGGTCAATCATAGTGCCTGGAAAAATTGCGCTGAATGAAGTAGGTACTTACAATCAAAAGTTATAGCTCAACTTTGTTTCAAGTATAATATTGCTTAATGGTTTGAAATTGTTTATTATTTTTTTCCTCTCGTTTATGAAAGATATCTTGACAAGTATGTTTCAATTTCAAGCTGTGCAAGCATGATAAATGATGCAAGTTTTAAATGGCAGTTTTCCTTGTGGGTGAATTTGCATAAACAATTATTTTATTTTTGGTAGGCTTTTATGTATCTTTCATTAAATCAACTGGACTGGCGGGCGTAGGTATTGATCTGAAAGTTATAAGATCATAGACCTTATAATAATAATTTCGTAATTGTCTTAACTACAAAATTTACTTAGGGCAATGCCTTAACTCCAAAAGTGCTATAAACTCAAAATCGGAAATTTTGTAGTTAGGGCCATCACAAAATTATGGGCAGTACGCACTGACGATGTTTTTGTTGGTTAGATCGGTGAAGAGGTCTGTACCCCTCACCGATTTCGCCTTCAAATCTTCGTCATGGCACGAAAAAATTTGGTATACTGCAAGACTATCTTCCATATTAGCGGTGGCGCGACAGTTTATGAGTGGAAGTGGATCAAGGCTTAAACCAACAAGCGTTTAATACATGCCGCCTCCACTGGACATGAACGATGTCAGGATTATGAATATGTCTACAAAAAATCCATGGAGGCACAAAAATCCATGTCATGAACATGGCATCAAAATATTTCCGATTTGACTTTCTAAATGTCCCAAAATAAACAATTAAAATTTTAAACGATATATATAACTGGTCCCATGACATAAAGTGCCCAGTGCAAAAAAATAAGCTGATTGTTGATTGGATTGTGGTTTCGATGTTTGGCATCTGTACGTCCTGTGGAGTCGGCGTGATAGACAGTTTGATCCCTAGCCAGGTGTTTCCAGTTTCGTACACCAAGATGGTTTAGGTTCTCTTCCTTTTGTGATCGTCACCAGAATCGTGGTCATTCGTGGACTGCCTTTATTGCGATTTGCGCAGGTCGCTCTTGACTTGACTCAAATACTTTCTTTTAAGTGGTCAAAAAATAATTTGCAAAGTGATTGACACCAGTGCTGTATAGTTTTCCTAATTCCATCAAAAGTAGCATTTTCGGACGTTGAGGAGTCTGGTGTTTTGTATTTAAAAGATGGAGGTACAGTTATACAGAAACACAAATAGTAGGAGGCTCAATTGATCGATTATCTGAGAACCATTAAAAAACACGTAATCTACACCTTGTCAAAACAATTAAGGGAACAAAAAAAAATCACTTTTTTTAGTGTTTTTTGAAGAGCTGTATCTCTGTGAAAAGTGGTCGTATTGAGATGAAACAAAAAGCCTTCTAAAGCTTTATATTTTTTGTATGGAGAAATTTCAGCAAATGATTTTTTAAGGTACCGTTATTGCGCAATAATAACAAGCAGCACGACTAAAAATTTTCTTTTTTTTCTGAAATTTCTCCATACAAAAAATATAAAGCTTCAGAAAGCTTTTTGCTTCATCTCAATACGACCACTTTTCACAGAGATACAGCTCTTCAAAAAACACTAAAAAAAATTTTTTTCCATTAATTGTTTTGACAAGTGTATTATAAGGTTTCTTCGTTTGCTTCCCAACACAAACAGTTTAAGACCAATTTTTTAAATGAACTTTGACAGAATTTTGGAATGTAATAGACAGTTTTCGGAAAGTAAACGAACAGAGATATTGTTATTGCCAAAATTCACAATAATTGTCTTTTGATCCTCCTAAATGAGTTATAAATTCACAAATTAATACTTTTGGCTTTCGGACCAAATCATCAAAAAATACTAAATATTATTTTAACAATAATAATAAAACTAAAGGTGCTTAAAAAAAACACACATTCTGATTGTATAGAATGTAAGAAATTTAGATGGGATTTTATCTTTTCAAACATATTTACATATTATGTTTTTTATAGGTTTGATGGAAATTAAAACAGTACTTTCGAGTAGAGTCTCGAACCTCTCAGCTCACTATATAAGGAGAAACTTTTTGAGCACAGACAGTTTATTTTTGAAGCGAAGCGAAAGTGTATAGTTCGAAGTTAAAAGTATCCGGAAGTGAATTTAAGTTGCATACTATTGAGATTGATGATTAATAAAATATTTGAAGTGAAGTAAAGTGTGTTTAATTTAAAAGGAAATAATTGACGGTTGACAGTTAAAAAGAAATAAGTTTTATATCAAACCGTGGTAAAACGTTACAATATAATATAAGCTCCTCATAAATATTCAATTCAAATCCAAGTCAAGCGAAGTGAAACTATCATATTGGAACATAGTTTCAATTTTTTCCTCAAAAAGTGAAATGTATCTTGTTTTATATACTTTCTATATCATATTCTGATGTGATGAATCATTTCTGTGATGACCAACGATTTACCTTCTCCCGCAAAATATACTTAATATTGTCCATAAGAAAGATATATAAATTTAGCGAATGTTGCCAATCGTTTAGTTAATTCGCACAGTTCGATAACGATGAAACCCATTGGAGTTGTTTTGATTCTTGTCCTTGTCACGGTAACT
Source organism: Epistrophella euchroma (assembly GCA_947049315.1). NCBI lineage: Eukaryota > Metazoa > Arthropoda > Insecta > Diptera > Syrphidae > Epistrophella > Epistrophella euchroma. Next base: position 107,308,536 of record OX346247.1, on the reverse strand, counting down.
GTAAAGTGTGGCCCAGTAGCAGTGGAAGAATCGGAAGAATCTACGGCAAGAGTTGAAGAAATTTTGGAGGAAAAATCAAAAAAAGAAGAACAGTTATTGCATATCCAACCAACCTCTGAAGAAGTAAATAATGCAAAAGAAAACGAACAGGTTGTGAAAGGGCAACCAAGGCACAGTGAAGATGCAGGAAAGTCATCATCAGTTAACGAAAACCCACTAGTCGTCGACAGAGCTCAACGCATGTATACAGAAACCTACACATACCTTACAGCAGAGGATATTGGGGATTTGTTGAGAAAAGTCCGTTTGCCCGGTAATAGCATCATGGAATCGAGGAGCGCCATCTATAAAGCCAAAGGCGAAGTCATCCAAGACACCAGTGACAAATCCCGTAAAGATAAAGTACTGGCTTTAGTAGAAAAAAACGCCCCACATCTTGGGCTTGGCTTGGGGGGCGAACAAATGCTTTCTATCGTCAACGATAATGAAAGCGAAACGCGCTACACGAAGAAGGCTCTCAACAAATATTTGCGCAGAATGTACCGAAAGTTACGCCGAAACGTGAAGAAATACATGCGAAAATTTATTTTATATTATAAGTTATTTTTTTTTTTTACTTCCCGTAAATGAAATGAGAAGATCTACAAAACACACATGTACCCACATACTTACTACATTCAAATATGTATAATACTGAACGATGAAATCACCACCTAACTACTTTCGGAACAAACAAAGAGCCAAGAACAAAAATACCCTTATCGAAGACAACAACCATCTATAAAAGTTCCCGAGAGAACATGCCATCTCTCTCTGGAGGAAAATGCGCTGAATGGAAGAGTGGAGAGAACGCCATCTGACAGTGCTGGAATGGAATCTTCTAGATGGTTTTTGTGCCAGTGCTTTCGAGTAGAGTCTCGAACCTCTCAGCTCACTATATAAGGAGAAACTTTTTGAGCACAGGGACAGTTTATTTTTGAAAGCGAAAGTGTAAAGTTCGAAGTTAAAAGTATCCGTAAGTGAATTTAAGTTGCATACTATTGAGATTGATTATTAATAAAATATTTGAAGTGAGGTAAAGTGTGTTTAATTTAAAAAGGAAATAATTGACGGTTGACAGTTAAAAGAAATAAGTTTTATATCGAACCTTGGTAAAACGTTACGTTGGTGTCAGAAGTGGGATAAAACTTATTTTATCTGTACATTTGTAAATTAACTTAAAATAAAAAGTGCGTGTGTGTTTTTAAATAAGTAAACAGACAATGGGTAAAATTTCGAATGATTTAAATTGTGTTGAACTTAAAGCAGAACTAAACAAACGAGGTCTTCCTACTGCTGGATCAAAAAATGACCTCATTATTCGTCTGCAGGAACATTTAAGACAACAAGGTGAAAACCCAGACACGTTTATTTTCACGATTGAAATGGAGGAAGAGCAAGTAAGTACTAGTTCAGATATGACCAATATGATGGCTCTGATGCTCGCCCAGTTCGAAGAACAAAAGAATATTCTCGAAGAGCAAAGAACAGAGCAAAAGAACCTTCTCGAAAATCAAGAACAAAATCTTCTCAAACGTTTGGCAGAACAACGTACAGAACAAAAGAGTGAACAGAAGAATCTTCTAGAACGATTGGAAGAACAGAAAAACATTATCGAAGGTAAGCTTGATGCATTTGAGAATAAGTTCGTTACTAGATGGACGTATTGATGGCGTCGAAAAACAATTTTCAAATATAGACACAAAGCTCGAGAATGTTCACGGAAAATTCGAAAAAGTGGAAGAAATATTCGAAACATTACTGACGAATTAGATAAAATTCGAAAAATGAAGATTCGAGAAAGTTCTGGCGACTTTGTTAAGCGAAAGGAAATGCATCCGCCAACCTTTGATGGACAAACTTCTTGGTCAATCTACAAGAAGCAGTTTGAGGCAGCCGCAGCAACAAATGGCTGGGATGACGACGACAAATTTATAACTCTGACGCTTGCCCTTAGAGGACCTGCTGCTGAATTATGGCAAACCATACCAGCAGACAAGAACGGCAACTTCACAGCTCTTGTACAGGCCATTGACAAACGCTTTGGAGATGGCCATATGCAAGAAGTCTTCCGCGTCCAACTCAATACCAGAGTTCAGAAAAGAGGAGAAAGTCTGCAACAACTTCAAGCAGATATCGAACGGCTGGCTCACCTGGCTTATCCAACTGCAGGAGAGGAAATAATAAACCAGTTCGCAACAGAAGCATTTGTCCGCGCTGTATCCGACATCAACCTTCAGCGAGCGATTCGAACTGCCGGAAAACGCACGCTTCCTGAAGCATTGGCGTTCGCTCTAACTATGGAAGCAGCAGAACAAGCATCTCGAGAAGTTCTTCGGGTAAGAGAAATAGAAGTTGAAGAATGCTCCTGTCAGAGAATCGCATTCCAAAGAAATCAGCGAGACGGACCTGTTCGATGCTGGAATTGTAATAATACCGGGCATCTTCAGTGGCAGTGCAGATTGCCACCAAGAAAAGCTGCATGTCACCATTGTGGAAGCAGAGAAAACAACAGAGAACAACGTGGCAATTACACCAACGCTCCTCTTACTCGACTTGTTCCACAACCAGAAAAACAGGTAAGTATCGATGGCCCCAGAACCACTTTCCAGGTCTCACAGACTAAACGAAACAACAAAAGTCTGACTGTGGAGGCGACGTTAAACGGCAAGAAACACGTGGCTACAATCGACACAGGTGCCACTGCCTCCATTGTAAGAAGGGACTTGGTCAAGATGACATGGCTGCATAACACCAATAGCTATCGTCTGAAAAAAGCTACAGGAGAGGCAGCTAAAGTGTACGAAGAAGTTCGTCTTCCGATTCGTTTGGCAGAACTGGAGTTTTCACATCTGTTTTTGGTAGCAGATATATGTGACGATTGCATCATTGGAATCGACTTTATGAAAGAACACGGAATAATTCTGGATATCGGTAAGCAAGTTCTTAATTACCAAAATGTAGAGATTCCTATGGTTTATGGTGACGAAAAATCATTAACTCTAAGAAGTGTCATCAAAGAAGACATGTGCTTGCCGTCTTCTTCTGAAGTGTTCGTTTGGGCTAAAATAAAAGGCGACTTGGGTGGTCATCGATACCTCATGGTGGAACCAGATATTGACCAAGGCTCCCAAAACATCATCGTTGGGAAGACTCTTGTGGCACCAAAGAACAACATGGTACCTGTACGGATTCTGAACATCAAACCGTACGAAGTTAAGTTGAGAAAAGGAACTAAGATCACAGAAGAGGACACGAAGAAGCCTGCGAACTCAGAACAACTAAAGGCAAAAATCCTTAACTTAACTAATCTGAGTCAACATCAACTAAGTATTGCTGGTAGCCTTCTTCATGAGTATGCTGAAATATTTTCTTCACCAAGTGGGCAGTATGGTCGAACACAACTCGTGCAGCATCGGATCGACACAGGAGACGCCAGACTGATTCGTCAACCAGCAAGACGTCTCCCCTTAGCCAAACAAGCAGAAGTTGAAGAGGTGATATCGGGCATGAAGAAAGATGGGCTGATCGAAAACTCTAAAACCCCTTGTCAAAAAGAAGGACGGAAGCACTCGATTTTGTGTGGACTACAGGAGGCTGAACGATGTGACAGAGAAAGACAGCTAACCCCTGCCCAGAATCAGCGATACTTTGGATGCAACGGAAGGTGCTAAATGGTTCTCTACACTAGACATAAAGAGCGGCTACTGGCAGGTAGAAATTCACACAGAAGATCGTGAAAAGACAGCTTTCTCCACAGGAAATGGCCTTTGGCAGTTTAAAGTTATGCCATTTGGACTATGTAACGCTCCGGCTACATTTGAACGTTTGATGGAGTGCATTTTACAAGGACTTACTTGGAAATCTTGCCTAGTCTATTTGGACGATGTCATTGTGTATGGGAAAACATTTTACGAACATTGTGACAACCTAACAGCTGTATTCCAGAGGCTTCGAGAAGCACACCTTAAGCTTAATCCAGATAAATGTGCTCTTTTCAAGACCGAAGTTAAATATTTGGGACACATCATTTCATCCTAAAGCCTAGTACGCAGATCGCGCTAAAATTTATCTTCCATACAAAATTCCTCCAAAGATAAATTTTAGCGAGGACATTTAGCTAGGCAGTACGCAGTTCACGCGCTAAATTTAAAAAGTCTCCACTTAATTTAGCACGCGAAATAATGCTCAACGCATTCTTTCACAGATAAATTTTGACATTTGTACTCTTAGCAAACGATTGTAGAGATAAGAATTGTAGAGATAAAATTTAGTTTAGCTTGAACTCCGTACCTGGCTTAAGGAGTAAAGACTGATCCTAAAAAAGTTGACACTGTGAAGAATTGGCCAACACCACAGGACAAACATCAACTCCGAAGCTTTCTTGGCCTAGCCACTTATTACCGGCGTTTTGTGAAGAATTTTGCTGGAATTGCCAAAAGCTTGCATCAGCTTACGGAAAAGGGAAAGCCGTTCAAATGGTCAGGTGAGTGTGAGAAAAGCTTTCAGGAACTAAAGCTGCGTTTATGTAATGCTCCTGTGCTCACCTATCCGACCCCGGGAAAACCTTTCATTGTTGACGCGGATGCAAGTAATGTTGGAATTGGAGCTGTACTGTCACAAGTCCACGACGGAGAAGAAAAGGTTGTCGCCTACTACAGTAAGGTCCTTTCGAAGCCAAAACGCAATTATTGCGTGACCAGAAGGGAACTTCTAGCTCTAATATTGGCAACAAAGCACTTCCATAAGTACATCTATGGACAGAAGTTCGTTCTCCGAACAGACCATGGAACACTCAATTGGCTTCTGAACTTTAAAAATCCTGAAGGTCAAGTAGCAAGGTGGATCGAGAGACTACAGACATATGACTACCAAATTCAACATCGAAGAGGAAAGTTGCATTCAAACGCAGACGCATTATCTCGACGACCTTGCAAACAGGACTGCAAGCATTGCAAACGTCAAGAAGAAAAAGAGCTGATCCCATTTACGGTTGGAGTAATGAAGAACTTAGGACTGCTTAACAAGAAGACTCGGATATAGAGCCCATTCTTGCGTGGAAAGAACACCAAGAAAAACCAGAGTGGTGTGACATCTCCGACAGAAGTCCGGCCCTGAAAGCATATTGGGCACAATGCGACTCGCTTCATGTGGAAGAAGGTGTTCTAAGGCGTAAGTGGGAATCCGCAGACGGTAAGTCCTATGTGATGCAGCTGGTCGTTCCTCTGTCCAAGGTTAATGACGTTCTTCGAGAGATGCATGACGGAGTCATATGGGAGTCAATAAGACTTTGGAAAAGATACAACAACGGTTCTACTGGCTACACGCAAGAGAGGACGTCGAAAAGTGGTGCCGAAAATATGATACTTGTGCTGCTAGCAAAGGCCCAGGTAGGAAGCTTCAAAGTAAAATGCAACAATACAACGTAGGCACGCCTTTCGAGACGATTGCAGTAGACGTCGCAGGCCCTTTTCCTGAGACCAACAGTGGAAACCGATACATTCTTGTAGTCACGGATTACTTTAGAAAGTGGCCTGAGGCATCCCTGTCCCAAACCAAGAAACCAAAACAGTTGTGGATCAGGTTGTCTTCAATTGGGTGAGCAGGTTTGGCGTACCTATGGAACTTCATTCCGACCAAGGAAGGAACTTTGAATCTAACATCTTCCAGGAAGTTTGTTCGCTCCTTGGTATTACAAAGACGAGGACAACGCCGCTTCATCCACAATCTGATGGGATGGTTGAACGATTCAATCGGACGCTAAAAGAACATCTATCTAAGGTTGTCGGCCACTACCAACGAGATTGGGATAGACATATTCCATTATTCTTAATGGCGTATAGGAGTGCAGTTCACAGCTCGACAGGACATACGCCATCGGAAATCTTGTTTGGAACAACAATACGACTGCCTAGTGAAGTAAAATTTGGATGCCGTACGATTGAGCCGCAAGGAACGGAAGAGTATGTGGATAACCTAAAAGAGAGGCTCATTGACATACATCAACGAACTAGAGCATTCATAAAAACATCTAGCGATCAGATGAAAACTCGTTATGACGCACGAGCAACAACAACAGGATTTCAAGAAGGAGACCTCGTGTGGTTTTACAATCCCCATCGACAAAAGGGACTGTTACCAAAGCTTCAACAGAACTGGGAGGGACCCTACACTGTTGTGAAGAGACTTACTGGCTGAACAGAATAGAATGACGGAACTGAAGCCGCAGACGGAACTGGAAGAGCTGTCAAAAAGTGTCGTACGTTATTTTTTTTTCATGTCCACAATGGAACTGTACAGCTTTGAAAGTATTTTGAAGAAAAACAAAAGAATATTATTGTGTACAAGCTCAGAATTCACATTTTTTGTTTCCAATAATTTTCCTTTTAATAAATAATTTTTTTCGCGATACAAATAACCACAATATTTTTTTCCGACCCAAAAAGTTGTTTTTTTTCTTCATACAAATTGAAACGTCAAAAGTGCCGTACGTCAAAAGTTAAAAGTTGGTAAACTCTTCCGTCTGCGTCTCCGTATGCGTCTACGTTCCGTTGTGTTCGCAACATTGAATTTGCGTGTATTTAAAATTTTGACAGCTATTCCGGCTCCGTCTCCGTTTCCGTCTGCGTCACCATTCTGTTCAGCCAGTTAATGATGTGGTCTACCGTATACAGAGAGGAGTAAGAGGGAAACTGAAAGTAGTTCATTGTGACCGTTTGCATCGTTATAATGGTGATATGAGCGACAGAATTGTTCGGGACGATCAATCTTAAGAGGGGGGCAATGTAACGATGAAATCACCACCTAACTACTTTCGGAACAAACAAAGAGCCACGAACAAAAATATCCTTATCGAAGACAACAACCATCTATAAAAGTTCCCGAGAGAACATGCCATCTCTCTCTGGAGGAAAATGCGCTGAATGGAAGAGTGGAGAGAACGCCATCTGACAGTGCTGGAATGGAATCTTCTAGATGGTTTTTGTGCCAGTGCTTTCGAGTAGAGTCTCGAACCTCTCAGCTCACTATATAAGGAGAAACTTTTTGAGCACAGGGACAGTTTATTTTTGAAAGCGAAAGTGTAAAGTTCAAAGTTAAAAGTATCCGGAAGTGAATTAAGTTGCATACTATTGAGATTGATGATTAATAAAATATTTGAAGTGAAGTAAAGTGTGTTTTATTTAAAAGGAAATAATTGACGGTTGACAGTTAAAAAGAAATAAGTTTTATATCGAACCGTGGTAAAACGTTACAATACCTAAGGATTCAATTTTTGTGAAAAACCGGATTTCAGTAAAAAGTCAGTTAGGCCACTATGTTTCTGACGGCCTGAATTGATCTTTTATCTGAGAACCATTAAAAAACAAGTAATCTACACCTTTTTGTTTCATCTCAATACGACCACTTTTCACAGAGATACAGCTCTTCAAAAAACACTAAAAAAAAGTGTTTTTTTTTTTGTTCCCTTAATTGTTTTGACAAGTGTATTATAAGGTTTCTTCGTTTACTTCCCAACACTAACAGTTTAAGACCAATTTTTTAAATGAGCTTTGACAGAATTTTGGAATGTAATAGACAGTTTTTGGAAAGTAAACGAACAGAGATATTGTTATCGCCAAAATTCACAATAATTGTCTTTTGATCCTCCTTAATGAGTTATAAATTCACAAATTAATACTTTTGGCTTTTGGACCAAATCATCAAAAAATACTAAATATTATTTATTTTAACAATAATAATAAAACTAAGGTGCTTAAAAAAACACACACTCTGATTGTATAGAATGTAAGAAATTCAGATAGGATTTTATCTTTTCAAACATATTTACATATTATGTTTTTTTTTTATAGGTTTGATGGAAATTTAAATAGTTTTCCCTTGTTGCGTAACAATACCATGAAAGAAAAATTATAATGCCATACGAAATTCTCGAAATTCTCATATACCCAAGTAAATAAAAAACTCTTTAATCATTGCCCCTGAAATTGTTATTATATAATATAAGCTCCTCATAAATATTCAATTCGAATCCAAGTCAAGCGAAGTGAAACTCTCATATTGGAACATAATTTCAATTTTTTCCTCAAAAAGTGAAATGTATCTTGTTTTATATACTTTCTATATCATATTCTGATGTGATGAATCATTTCTGTGATGACCAACGATTTACCTTCTCCCGCAAAATATACTTAATATTGTCCATAAGAAAGATATATAAATTTAGCGAATGTTGCCAATCGTTTAGTTAATTCGCACAGTTCGATAACGATGAAACCCATTGGAGTTGTTTTGATTCTTGTCCTTGTCACGGTAACTGTAAAGTGTGGCCCAGTAGCAGTGGAAGAATCGGAAGAATCTACGGCAAGAGTTGAAGAAATTTTGGAGGAAAAATCAAAAAAAGAAGAACAGTTATTGCATATCCAACCAACCTCTGAAGAAGTAAATAATGCAAAAGAAAACGAACAGGTTGTGAAAGGGCAACCAAGGCACAGTGAAGATGCAGGAAAGTCATCATCAGTTAACGAAAACCCACTAGTCGTCGACAGAGCTCAACGCATGTATACAGAAACCTACACATACCTTACAGCAGAGGATATTGGGGATTTGTTGAGAAAAGTCCGTTTGCCCGGTAATAGCATCATGGAATCGAGGAGCGCCATCTATAAAGCCAATGGCGATGCCATCCAAGACACCAGTGACAAATCCCGTAAAGATAAAGTCTATGTACTGGCTTTAGTAGAAAAAAACGGCCCACATCTTGGGCTTGGCTTGGGGGGCGAAAAAATGCTTTCTATCGTCACCGATAATGAAAGCGAAGCGCGCTACACGAAAAAGGCTCTCAACAAATATTTGCGCAGAATGTACCGAAAGTTACGCCGAAACGTGAAGAAATACAAGCGAAAGGCCAGTTTCAGATCAAACGATCCGATGACAGTTGAAAAAGTCAATCGAAAAAAGAGGAACAAACAAAAGGAAGATCAAATTATTTATCAATTACTTTTAGGATGAATTTTCATTTTGGGATTGGTGAGAAAAATAGTTTGTTTTTCCTTTTAAGTTTAATGTACTGTCTATTTATTTTATTTTATAAGTTATAAGTTTTTACTTCTCGTAAATGAAATGAGAAGATCAACAAAACACACATGTACCTACATACTTACTACATTCAAATATGTATAATACATAAATAAAGTGAATGAATAATAATGAATTTACTTATACATTTTTTCCGCATTTGGTTTAACTTTCCATTTTGGAAATTCCTCGATTAAATGATGGAACAAGTTCTTTTAAGTGGATGCACTTGGATGGGATCATCATTTTTGATTATGCTGTTGCATATTTTGTGTAGCATTGTGACGGAAAAGTTTTTAAAAATTAAAAGACAATAACACACTTTAATTTGACGTAGATTTTATAGTCATTTGACAAGTAAATAAATTATGAAATCAAGCTTTTACTTGTCATTTATACGGTATAACAAAAGTTATGAAGAAATTCCAACGTTCGTTAAAAAATCAAAACGAAAGCTTAATCAATTTTTTGTAAGAATGTTTTTTTTTTTTTTTTTGTATGGGATTTTTTTTCACATCAGCATTGCACTAGGTTTAAGTAGAATATTTTCACAAATACATAGTTCATAGGTTGATAAATGGAGGAACTTCATCGTATTTTCTTTGATATTCAAGGGTAGTAGTACATATTTAGAATTGCAGTCAATGCTGGGGGTATGAAAAATTCATTTCTGCAATCTATATTTTGGCGATGACGGAAATTCCGCAGTCAGTCAGACAGATTATAACATTTAACTGGACAATATAGTCCCCTTTCACACAGGGCAACTGAGTTGCCGGCAACAATTAGTTCATTGGCGAGAAGGGCAGGAAGAAATAGGGGGAAATGAAATCTCCCCGGTCAACAAATTCAGGAGATTTTTTTAACGTTTCTCTTCACGCTACGTTTGTGTGCGTTCAACCAAGGTAGTTTAAAAGGGAAATAAAGAAAATCTCCGGGTTTTTGTTGCTTGCGTGTGAAAGGTACAAGAGATTGTTAAGGAGATTTAAAGAAAACGTCAAAAAAATCACCAGCAACTAGTATCTTCGTGTGAAAGGGGACTTTAAAAGGAAAATAAAGAAAATCTCCGGGTTTTTGTTGCTTGCGTGTGAAAGGTACAAGAGATTGTTAAGGAGATTTAAAGAAAACGTCAAAAAAATCACCAGCAACTAGTATCTTCGTGTGAAAGGGGACATAGTTGTAGAAACGTATGGTTCAGTCATTTTAACTCACTGACTTACTGCCTGAACAGAATAGAATGATAGAACTGGAGCCGCAGACGGAACTGGAAGAGCTGTCAAAAAGTGTCGTACGTTTTTTTTTACCTGTCCACCTTTTTAAATATTAATTTTTCATGCAAAATGCCATTTGTTTTCAATTAATTTATAAATCAAAAAACATTTCAAAGAATCTTTTGTGTATTTTTATAATTTCTGTGTAGAGTTTCTCGATTTTATTGTTTGTTTAGATTCCTCAGAACATGAACACATGAAAATGTAATAGATTCCATTAGCAAAAGCCATTTATGTGCGTTCCATTGAGAATTTCTGGCGAAGTACTCGTGAGTAGTTCGCCATCTCCAAAGAAACACGGCTATTATCACATATTTAGGTACTTAAACGTTAACCCAACTTGAAAATATCGTTGTTCAGTGAATTAAAAATCTATTTATGTGAACAATGATTACCGATACTGTTGAAATTTTAAGCCCTTTTCGCGAAATTATTGTGAGCGACAACAATAAGTACCTTTAGGGCCAGTTGTATAATCGTGGTTTAAATTTTGATAATTGGTTCAGGAATTTTAATTCTCCGATTCCGGTGGATTGACTGAGGTTCAACGAAGGTTCAAGTATGTGATAATAACCAATTACCTACTTGCTTAAACTATCGCTTAACCTCAGTTAATCCGCCGAAATCGGTGAATTAAAAATCCTGAACCACGGGTCAACATTTAATCCACGATTGTACAACTGGCTGGCACTTAGCGATAAATTGCTATTTGTTGGCTCAGCGAAACGATAGAATTGAGCCGGAAGATAAATATTCATTTACTTATCAGTTTATTAGAATTTGTAAAAGATTAACATATGTTAAAACTAAATGTGTATAAGTTACATGGGTTATTAATGTATGCAGAAAAAAATAAAACGTTGCCATATAATTTCCATATGGCAACTAGATAAAAAAAAAACTTCCTACAATCCAATGAATTTCATGGGAATATTAGTTAAGCATGTTTTAGTTATAATTAAATTGATTTCCGTTGACATAAATTATGTGTTGTTTTTTTATTTGACTGAACTATTTTAATAGGTAGTTTGGAAAAGTTTGATGGATAGTAAACATTTTAATAGCTTTTGATAAATGTTTGAACTTTCTAGCTGAGATATAACGTGTGGAGGCTATGTTCAACGCACGTTATGTATAATCAACATTTAAAAAAAAGTGGTACTTAAAAATAAAATGACAAAAAATTTAAAATTTGTAATTCCATCTTATTCAACTATAGCAAACAAATGCTAATGCAACAAAAGAAATTTGAAGAAAGTAATCTCGGATTTAAGCATCTCGACAACATGCTAATTTTTGTTGTCATTTTATAAAACGTTGTCGTATTGTCAGGCAAGTAAATTTAGCAACAGAGTTTGATCCACACAAATTATGTTGTTTTTTGTTGGTCATTCTTAGCTCCCCCTTCAAAAACCTTCGGAGTGATTTTCCCCCCGTATTCCTTAAAGGAGTGCTAGGAGTTTACTTTGAAACCACATACCTACCTACATTGTAAGTCGTTCGTTGGATTAATTATCTGAAAATGTTTCTTGTTGGGACGTTCTGCAATTGAAATTAAGTATTGAACTTTGAATTTTTATTACCACATAAATATACACATTATGAAAGACAATTTTTCAATATTGAATTTAGAACACTTTTTTATTTATAAACTGATTAAATAACCTCCATTGCCTCTCTTGTTAGGTTTATGCCTATAAAATTACTAGCAGAATTTTAGGTAAGGGTTCAGGGAATAACTAATAACATTATTAGTTTCTCAAATTTTACATTAACTTTTCAATTTAGAATTCCAGGAATCGAATTCAATTGCTCTCCCATTACGTTTTTAGGGTGGAAATGGATTACCCCTTCACAATTGTAGCCTGACATTTTATCTTTGTTTTAAGATCTTAACCTTGAAAATCGGATGACTACAACGAAAGATATAATTTTTTGAAAAAAAGCTTAACTTTGAAAATTTCCACAATATTACACCTAACGGGCCTTTCTCCACTAGCACACTACCGAGAGCAATGAACCAAACACACTTTTTCTATGCAATTTTTCCGATTTCTCGACTAAATTAAAATTAAGGTTGTGAGGATTGTGGTGCACGTAAAATATCAAATGAAGTATTAAAATAATCGTTGTTTTCCTGACATTCAGAATAAGAAAAAACCAAATTAAACCATGCATGCATTGATAAGATTTTAGCTCATAAAACAAGGCTTATAATATTGCCGTTATCTCAGCTCAACGGGTCCTTTAGGAACTCAATTTTTTTATTTTAATTTTGGATACATTATTTCTTTAACTGTGAAAATTTCAGCAATATCTATTGACCACAGTATACAAATATAAAGTATTATCTTGCGCAGGTTGTCAGAATTGAAACTGTCAGAAATTAAAAAATGGTTGCTCGAGTGCTCGAAAAACTTCACACCGCAATATTAAAAACAACAACAAATACCGAAATTTGACATGTAAATGGGCACTGGATCCATCATTTTTTATCGATTTTGATAGATGCGCAGAACAGAACAAAAATGAAAACGCTAATGATATTACCTTTAATATATGTACCGTGTCTATTGACCCACTAAAAAGATAAAAATAAAAAACACAAAAAAAAAGCCATCTAAAAATTATCTGGAAGCGCGTCTACTTGAACGCTCGTGTGACCAGACTAATTTGCGACAGTACCCCTCATGCCGTTTTACAATCTGCGCGGCATGAGAGTCAAACAGTCGACAAAGTTGGACGCGCGGACGAAACCAATAAGTGGACGCTCGTGTTGGTATTCCTATAAGTTTTCTTGGTTCTCAGGACGTGCTTCCAAATGGACGCGCAGAAAAAGACGCTCGTGTGACATTAGCTAAATGCGTTCGAGGAATCCGATCAAAATATATGAAGAATACAATTGCGATAATTTGATATGAGTCAGTTGCTGGAAACAAAGCATCAGAAGTAAGGGGAAGGAGAAAACAAAAGTCAATGGTGATAGTTCGGTTACCCAATGAAAATGGGGAGACCAAATAATCTCCAAAATCAAAATCACCAATTACAAAATCCCCACACTTTCAAAAATCTACAAATTTAAAATCCCCAAACCAAAATCCACGAATCCAAAATTAATTTGAATTTTGGTTTGCGGATTTTTGATTGGGGATTTTGGATTTAGGGCTAGGGTACCCAACGCTTGAAAATGCACTGGTATTGGAATGCTATGACATGCCCAAGGAATTGGTAACAATCCTCTTATTATATTAGTCCAGGAAAAATAGACTTTTACAAGGACAAAATTAGTTAAAGATTTTAAATGTCTCACGCTCACCTATCCGATGACGGTTTCGTCAGTTAAAAAATAGTTTTTTGCAAATATATCAATCAATATAGAAAAGTTCTGCAATCTTGTAGCTGAGGTAATTTTCTTTAAAAATGACTTTTCGTTTTTTTTTTTTTGTATAGCATTAACCGTTGAAAAGTTAAAGCAATTCGAAAAGTCAATAAAACCTGTTACAAGGGGCCAAAATATTTTAATATAATTTTTTTTTCGCAACACAAATAAGCACTGAGAACTACAATATTTTTTTCCAGTAAAGTCAATTGGTTTTTTTTGTTCTTCATAAAATTTGGAACGTTAAAAGTGCTGTAAGTGAAAAGTTGAAAATTGGTGAACTCGTCCAACTACGTCTGCATCTCCGATTATAGGTCAACGTTGCGTTGTTTTAGTAACGTTGAGTAGGTACCTATTAAAAAATTTGGTATTCCAAGTTGCAGCTCCGTCTCCATTGTTTTCCATTTCTGTTTTAGTTCAGAGTGGACCCTCAGTTGCCTAAAGCTTCGAACTTGTGTTTCTTTTTTCGATCAGATATGGCGCGCTCCATGAAATCAAGATAAAATGAACCAATAAGGAGAATTAATGTTAATGTATTAGCCGAGGCGTGATGGTTAGTGCGATGGACTGTCATGCCGGAGGTCTAGGTTCGATCCCCAGCCACCTAATAATAAATAAGACGGTTACTGCTTCTTGTGAGGAATTGACAAAACCTCCAAGAGTATCTCTTGTCATAGAAAAGTGCCGCTCACATTCGTCGTTCGGAGGTCCCCTATATTCCTGCAGACGAGCACAAAGGAATGGTTTAGAGTTGTAAGTCACTAGGCCCTAGTTGAGCTGTTGTGCCATCAAATTTATTTAATTTTACAGGCAAAGTTAAAAGCTGAGTGCGGCTATATGACCAACTTCAAAAAAGTTTCATGTAATTTGATACTATATGATAATCCAGTACTCAGGTTTGTTTCACAAGAGGCGTTTTTCTTTTTTAGCTCTGAGCAGAGCACTGATGAGCAGAGCACTGAGCAGAGCCTGAGCGATCCGAGTAAGCTCTTAGCAGAGTATGATCAGAACTCTCAGATTTAATTATGAAACACGTCTGAGCACTGAATTGCCATATCTGTCAGTCAAATCACATGGAAATTGTATGAAGTTTGCCTGCGCTAAGCTATTTGCTCCGTTTGCTCGGTCAATTTATTCTGAGCTAATGGAGCAAGCTCCGAGCTAGCTCTGATTGAAAAAAGAAACACAAGTTAAGCGCTCTGATATGTCTGAGCTAAAAAAGAAATACAGATTTTTTTTTGACAGCTCAGTGCTTTGCTCTGAGTTAAAAAAGAAAAACGCCTAAGGCAATTTCAGAAAAATGAGCTCTCAGAAAAGGCAGCAATCAAAGTTAGGTAGGTATATATAACAGGATTCCTTAACAAAATTTCTCATTTGCCTTCAGAAGAAAAAAAATCAGTTAGAATAGGAACGTGTACTCAATACATGTACATATATGCGTAAGCTGTACCAGTTTTCTACAATTTAATTAGCACCATATTACAAAATGTTAAACAATTATAATGCTTTAGTTATTTTAACACGATTCATGATCGTTTATCAGTAATTTGCACTTTGTCATAAAATGTTACATAATGCTATTAGCTTAATCATTAGTTATTTTATTACTAACCGATGATGATTTAGTGGAGTGTAGCGTGTTCGTGTAACTACACTTCTCTAGGCTAAATTGTGTCTACATGATGCAGATGCAGCGTTTACAAAATATTCATTTGTGCTGCAACCTCTCTTCGAACGATTAATTTCGTGAGACTGACTTTAGTAACCTTAATTCAGTTATAGTTACACTTGTACCCCGACCTCAATTAATAATTCTGCCACTTTAAAAATTACACGATGTGGCAGTGGAATTTAGCTTTCTGGTGGTATGATGGTGGTGGTAATGATAATGACAATATTGATGGTTTTACAAAAATAATATATCCAGTTAACGCATTCATTCAGTTACAATACAGGTTCCCCAGGAATTCTGCTACAAGCTACTGGAAGTTACATAAATCCTACAAGAGTTTTACACGAAGAGCTGTGCTTTAAGCCTTTGTGAGCAAATAAGCAGAGTGTAATTATGTTCAGTTACAATCTTCAATAGTTAAGCTGTTGACATATTCCATATTTGGCTTTTTTTGCTGGATTGGCGCAACTTGCAAAATGTTGATAAATTAACAACAATTTATGAGAACAACACCTGCAGCTGCAACAAATACAAATACACTCGTACGTATGAGTTATCAAAACAGCTGAATAGTTACATTATATACTTATGTAGAATTAACAACAACGACGACGCACGAAGGATGGACGGATGATCGTTTGGCTTTACAGAGAAAATAAAAACCAATGAGGAACTGGTTGGTGTCTACTCCTTTTGCTAACATTACGCGCGCGGATATTATTAGCTTGGGACGAAAGGAACAGGTTTATTTTTTTTTTTTGCTTTTCATGTTGGACTGGGGTTCGCTTATATACCTATGTATTAATGTTTAAAGTCCTCAGGAACCGGCCGATGAACTGATGTACGAAATGTGCAGCTGATATTTTTGCTATTTCATGCAAGAATAAAATGCATTTTGATGAGATCAGAACAGAAACCGAATATATGTAGGTAAGCTGTCCAACAACTACCTACTGTTGTTCTCAATTTTGAATTACGTTAATTACGTTAATTACGAACAAAGCTAAATCTAATCTTTATGCCCGTAATATTCACGCCGTTTAAAATCGGTTTAGATTCAGAAGTCGGTTTAAAATTTTTAAACCGACTAATCGGTAATATTCACTCACTTAAACCGACGTTAACCAAAATTTTAAACCGAATGATCTGCTTAACTACGATAAACCGACTCCAACTTAAACGAGGCATTTTCGTGTCGTTTAGGTACGGTTTAAATGGTTTTAGCTAATATTCAACATTTTATTGGTTTATTCAGTCAGTGCAAAATATTCAATCGTGTTATTTTCGGCGATGATGTCTATTCAAACACATCATATTTGTGCACGTTATTCACACATCGGGGTAGAGTTGACCAATTAACCAGAAAGGGCTTATATACCGAGAGCTGGTAAATGATTTGATCAAAGTGTTTTATATCGCTCCGAAATTTGTGAGCATGATATTTGTATACCGCAGTGCAAACTACATGCCATAGACCTTTTAACGATATCGCGGCCCTGAGACCAACGTAATGCACTTTCAAAATTCAAAAAAATGAGTGAAGTTTAAGTGTATTATGCCGCTCCAAATTTTGTGATCATTGTTTTTATGTGTCCAAATTAAATGCCATCGGTCTGGCAGCGATACCGTGGCCCTAACACCAACCAAAAAAATCAGAATAGTTCGTGGTTACTGTCCACAGTTTGGACAGATATAAAATTTGGAGCGGTTAAAAAAAACTTGTGTTGCATTTTATATGTGCATTATGGAGGTGTTTCGGCTGCGGTATTGCTGTTAGGTTGATGGAATTTAGTTGCCATCTTGCTTAATATAATATGATAGATATTAGAACCGAATTAACGACCGACGCGGAACTGACACCAGATCATCAAGAAGAATTCAACTCGCAACAAATCGTTCATGGAATATTTGGAAGACGCAATGCGGTGGACGTTATTGTTGACATTTTTTCGCAACGTAAAACACGATAAAAAGGAATTAAAGACATTTCTAATGCTTATTTGTGTTTGACACGAATTAATTAATTTATTTT
The DNA here is from genome assembly GCA_947049315.1 of Epistrophella euchroma. NCBI lineage: Eukaryota > Metazoa > Arthropoda > Insecta > Diptera > Syrphidae > Epistrophella > Epistrophella euchroma. The sequence continues at coordinate 107,291,068 of OX346247.1, read as the reverse complement.
ATTTAAATATAAAATGACAATTCAAAAAATAAATGTCAAGAAAAGCCTTTTTTAGTTTTTTCATACTTGCGGATGCTATGCGACGGTCGGTTTAAATGACAAATTTAAACCGACGTAAACCGAATGGAATTTTTTGCTTAAACGGAGTGAATATTACCGATTTGAACGAGATTTTGTCGTTTCAATTCTATCGGTTTAGTTCGGTTAAATGTAGTCGGTTTAAGGGCTTTTAAACCAAGTTTTAAACGGCGTGAATATTACGGCGGTTAGGGTGGTGGAGGATGATATTTTTTTTTCCAAAATGAGGCTAATCAAAGTAGTTTTATGGACAAGAGCATTTGCTATAAAACCATGATCAATGACTTTTACGTTTCCCGAATTCGAAACATTGGGAACGAATATGCGACGACCACAGATTGTTCCAAGATTCGCATCGTGGATCGTGCCAGTGTGGGCACTCTCATTAATCACCATAATTATAATGTAAAAAATTAATTTAGACAAGCGAAACTTTCGTCGTCGTTTCGAATATTTCACGTTTGTTTGGGAGATCCTTAAAAAAATGTTGATAGATAAAGCAAGTATATACTTACGATGGACTTTCAACTATAGAATTTCGCTTACCTGAAACAAAAAGAAAAATTGATAAAATTTATTTTTTAATAAATAATAATATAACAAGTATGTTTTGTATTTTAAATGTATATTTTGTTTATGTAAATATAAATAAATAAATTCAAATAAATGAAGAGCAGATATAACTCAATTCTTTTAGTTTCGCACATTAAAAATATTGTTTTCCATTTTAAGAACACGTCAACCAGCATATCTTTATGAATTTCTTCGTTTTCCAGCATCCAGCAGATCAACCGCTTTAATCCTCCCTCGTTTTGTTTGCCTTACATCGGAAAGACAATTTTTTGTAGCTGCAATCCGTCTTTGGAATTCACTCCCACCTCATTTGCGGGAATTAAACGACATGCGCCAATTTCAAAACTGTTTGAAAATTTTTCTTTCTTAATCAAAGCAACCAACTTTAACCTTAAATCTTCTTTCTAAATCTTTTTCTCTAATTTTCTAAATACTTCTGATTTACTTTTTTTCTCTTTTTCTTTCGTCCTAAGTGATATATCTTTTTTCAATTCATTTTCATTTCTTTATTCAGTCTTATATAATTTTGTTATACAATTCATACTTGTTTATTAGATCTAAAAAATCTTTAATCATTCTCATAAAGCCATAGTTGTATATTAATCTTTTGATAATTAACTAAAACTTGAATTATATAATTACATAAACTACCACGAACTTATAAGATTTATCTTACCGTGTTAGAATATATGTTTGAAATAAATAAAATAAAAATAAAAATAAAAATAAAAAATATACGGTTAATATTAAGTTTTTTTGAGCTTGTTACTTGTTAACATAATTATAATAATTTAATTCGTATATCTCTGCTTTGCAGCTTTCATATCTATACACATAACCTAATTTAACGAATATGAGACGTCAAAAGAAATAGGGAGAAAGAATTCCACTTAAGTTAGAAAAAAATTATTAACGATTAAAAACAAAATTTTAAATATTCTTCTGCAGTGTAGAGTGGCGTTATAATTTAATTATCTATACCTATATATGTATATAAAAATTGAAACCCTTTTAGTGCTCGTACGTGCATAACTCGGCTAAACATCAGCCGATTCGGTTGTGAATTTTTTTGTTGGATTTTTATTTAACCAGATTAACACACAACGGAGCCGAAAATTGGAAAATTCGACTGAAAGTAAGAAAATTCGACTGAAGAAGTACGAAAGTCGTGAAAACGCCTTGAAATTTCAAAATTTCTCTAAAATGAAATTGTGTTCGTACGCGCATAACTCGGCTAAACATCATTCGATTTGCATGGAGATTTTTTTGTTTGATTTGTATTGAATCAGATAAACACACTATGAACATAAAAACTGGAAAACTAGGCCAGAAAAGTCGGAAGGTTAGGTTAGGTAGAAGTGGCTGTCGGAAACCGACTCAAGTAGGCCAATCAGTGCTCCTTATGAAGCGTGCAAGATTGCTAATATCAGTATTAGCCAGATCCCTTGGATCATTATAGTAAAAGTCTCCCAAATGGGTTCTACGTCTTTGGGATAGAGCAGAACATGAACAGAGAAGGTGAGGAACGGTTTCCTCCACCTCCTCATCCATGCAGCTTCTGAAGTAGTCATTGGCAAAGCTGCCAAGTCGTGTGACGTGTCTGCCTATAAGACAGTGTCCAGTTAAAACGCCTATAACGGAGCTTATGTGCGATCTGTTTAAGGAAATCAGACATTTAGTGCGTTTCAGATCTAGCTTTGGCCAGATTTGTTTAGTCGCCATACAAGTGGTGATGTTGCTCCACCTAAGGTTTGTGCACCTTATAGCTTCTTGATTTATCATAAGTTTGGATGTATCGATGGGTATACCAATATTTTTCCTCTCTGAGAAAAGAGGTATTATTGTTCCACTCGTCAGCCCTGCAATTCCCTGGAATGTCCCAGTGGCCCGGCACCCAACAGAGGTGAATATTAAACTGCTGCATCATTTCCATAAGAGATGATCGACAGTTTAGGACTGTTTTATAATTAGCAGAGACCGAGTCCAGGGATTTCAGTGCTGCTTGGCTGTCGGAGAAGATGCGTACCTATATCAGTTGTTGATATAAAGTTTTCTTTAAGCCAAGACAAAACTTTTTTGATCGCTAAAAGTTCCGCTTGGAAGACGTTACAATGATCTGGAAGACGGAATGCGAGACGGTAAATTTATAGTCTGTCAGAGTACACGCCTGCACAACTCCGTTATCGGTTTTTGGAAAAGTCGGAAAGTCGTGATAACAATTGGAGCTTGCATGATTTCCGTAAGGAACATTAATAATATTTAATCAATATAGTTGAAACTAAGTTTGCGGGGTCAGCCAGTTGAATAATAATAACGGAAACCATGGTTAATTTATGATGGAAAGATTCGCCGGAGAATTTTAGATCTGATAAATTTTATTTTGAAATTTGGTATTATGATTTATGAACGTACATATGTACATAATCGAAATGTTATTCATGTTCGAACTGCGCCCAGCACTGCTTCAACAATTTGCATTTCGAAAAGCGTGCAAGCAAATATATTAGTTGTGTTTTGTTGAGCTAGTTACTGTGTCGATTCTGCAATGTTCCACATTAAGCCATAGAGTTACTGAAGAGCGAATGTGCTGTTTACTTGTTGTTGGTAGAATTTGCATGTGAAAATTTTGCTTAATGTGAAGAATTTCTGAATGTGCACATTAAGGAGTTGAACAAAACATACCTATTATGTATTGAGGAAACCCACAAAGATCCCAATAATTGGAAATTTTTTCAGGTCAGAGGTATAGAATAGTTCGCCCAAAATTTTTGGCGATGGAATAATTTGTATGTTTTTTACTCGTCCTCGCGTTTATAAAAAAAAAACCTTCGTTACTTTTTTTTATATATCGTCGGTTCGGAAGAAAAACGACACAACTTAACAATTTAATTTTTTGAGCTAACTTTGCATTTTTGTGTATAAAAGAAAAACTGTCAATTGAAAAAATACCAGACTCTTCTACAATATTTAGAAAATAATGAGCGATTGCGTGGTCTTCATATTTTCGGATTAATTAAAATTCAAATTTTCATTAAATTTTCTGTTGCCTTCTTTAAAAAATAAGATTTGTTGAGTTGTGTCGTTTTTTTTTTTTTCGAACCGACGACGATATGTCGAACTACCGACCGACATATCAGTTGGTCACGCATTCATTGTAATTATAGTTTTAGGGCCTTACCAATAATCAATCGCTAAACACGCGTTTAGATAAACACAACGTTAAACTTTAAAGATGAGTTAATTCTTGTGCTTACCAATAACCAAATTAAACACGCCTTTTACTAATTAGCGCTCTATTACTAAATCTACTACATTTATTGTCAGATAGACAGCTGTAGAAATGACATTTGTGTTTTTGTTATTGTGAAAGGTAAAAGATATATTTTGTTAGATCGATTTCTTTTACATAAATAAAAATGAGTACAGACGAGGATATAGTAGAAGAGTTAAACATTTTGGACGAAGTATCTTTAGCTCGTAGAACCAAAATATACAAAAAGAGAATCGATCCCTTCTCTGAATACAACGACACAGTTTTTTTCCGCCACTTTAGGTAAGCCCTTTTTGTTGCAGTAATCGCGCTAAAATAAAACTTATTTAATAATATTAATTTAAGGTTTGATAAGTCAACGGCGCGGTATATTATTGATGTTGTCCGAGAAGACATCGCTTCACCGCTATTCAAGCCAAAACAAATAACAAACCTCAAGCAAAAATAGTTTTTTCTCTTTAACTATGTATTTCAGCTGTCAGAATGACAGCACAAACAACGCGTTTACACTTAGTCACGAGGTTAAACATGAGTTTCTTCACTTTAAAATTTAAGGTGACGTTTTGTGTTAAGCTGACTATTAAATTGATTATTGGTATGGTTTTTAATTTAGATTCCACTTAAATATTTAAGTCATCTCTAAATTTGGTTATTGGTAAGGCCCTAACTGTTTTAAATGTATGTATGGAGATTGTAAGGCAATTCTCTTATTTAACTCCATCACATGAAGCAATTTGTCAGGTGGGCGAGATGTTTAATTTTCTCCATTAGGATTACAAATAAAATATTTACAAAAAACACTCTCGCCGGGGGAGCAATTCCATTTGAGAGATTCACTTCCGTAAAAGCAACTTCATCAGGCAATTCTGTGCGGAAGCACATCAGTAATTGATGTAAATCCATGTTCATGTTTCATGACATTTAAGTAGTCTACATCCCATCACTGGGAATTCAGAGGGAATTTGATTGTAAAATCAGTTAATTTAGCTGATATTTAATTCCCTCAAACCCACCACCATATAAAACCCCCTTTTTCCATTTTTCATCATTCGTGATCATGCTACACTGTGTCCTGAAGGTCAGAAATGAAAGTTCTATTGCTGCACATGCAAAATTCAATGCAGCCAGACACGGAAAGTGAGATTTTCATTTTACACTCTTTCACACGGGAATATAACAAACATTTATCCCGCAAATGTTAATGTTATCAGAATTTTTCTATCGAACCAAACTTTTTTGTTGTTGTTTCTTTATAACGGTCTTTTAATTGAACCAAAAAAAAAATAATAAAAAACAACAAAAAAAATACCATAAAATAACCAGGTATGCAAAACAAGTAAAAGTATATCAACAAATCATATGGATTTGCAAGTTCTGCATCCAGCAACAGTCTTCAACTGTAACTAGTAGTACCAACCCGCACAATACAGACACATAGCAACAACAACAATAGAAAGAAAACCGGACTACAAAACAAAAAAAAAAAAAACAATCTTATTTCACCTTATGTAGCCGCATGCTTGCCATATTTTGCGCGATATTTGCCAATTTAGCATGTGAATTTAATGCATGATGCATGTTTTCATGAGAGACAGAGCGAAACAATATTTTATTCGTGTTTTGCAGTTTTTGATTTTTATATTTCTGTTTTGTGAACGGAGGAATGTGCACAAGGCACTTTCCGTATCTTTTCATTTCATTGACATATCATATATCTCATTGTATGGCAGGCGCGGATACACGAATTCAGTTTTGAGGTGGGGGATCAAGTTGCTCGGGGCCACTGCCTACGTTCTGGAACTCTCACATCGATAAAATTGGTCGAGAAACGATTAGAACTGAAACAAATTATGTATATGAATTTTGTTCCATTTTTTATCGTTTCTCGACTGATTTTTGCTATGTGAGAGTTATAGATCGTAATCGTAGGCACAGGTAACCGATTTCAAAATTCCAATTTTAATAAAAAAAAAAACTCAACCCGAGTTTCAATCATGGATGATTGTGGGTGCCATGGTCCAGCTTTAAGCTTAAAACTCATCCCTAAGATTTAAAGTAGGTACCTATCTTTAAGATAAATAAATGTTTGAGGTTTCCTATTTTAAGGTTTTCCATTTAATTTCAAGTAAATCACAAAAGCTATGTCTCTATACTTAGCTAGTATTTAGTATCTACCCAATATATGTACTAGACTGATTCAAAAAAATTAAATTGTCTCAGATTTTCAATGCCAATAGCTTTTAAGTTAGAGTTTAGTAAAATAATAAGCCTGGGCCCGTATTAAGAATTACGAAACGAACGGCAGAAAAAACGAAACCCATGGAAACGATAGTCACGGCGAGAGCGATTACGAAAAACGAGAATTCAATCAAGAAAATGCTGCCAGATAAAATCGAAGAATAATTTTTTGAAAGTACAAATAACCCTGTTCCAGTGTTGATGGACTTTTTTTTTTAATTTGATCAACCAACACCAAAAAATTCCTCTTTTCTAGATTCGTTTTATTTTTCTCAAATGTCCCACCGCAAGAAAGGTTGGATTAAATATACAATTAGATGTTTAATTCAGATTAATAAATTAAAAAACATAACAAGTACACCCGCAAAAATGGCGTTGTCAAAGGATAATTCGATATTATTCACCTATTATAGACGCGAATGGAACATAAATCTATTATAAAATTGGTATATCACTGCATTTGTGATAAATTGAATAGTTTCATGACAAAAAATGAGATTATTTACAAGCACTTGATTTCACACATAATGTGGAATATCCCATAAAAAGGAATTTCTTCCATGATCCCCCATCACTGTTTACGGCTATAAAGATCTGTCAAAATATTAGCTTTTGTAAATTTGTTGTGAATGTAAAATTGTTATCCTCCGTATTTATTATTAAAGTGTACATTATTTCAATATTATCTTTTTGTGAAAGTGAACAAATAATGTTAGAAATAAAAGTAAAGCCAAAGTGTTCCAAATTAGCTTTCGCCAATCGCTGATCTGTTCATAAAGATACCTATTTCATTTGTTTTGTGTTGTTTTATTAAATAAATAAATAATAATAAACCCATGATAAATCTTGTGTATTGTTTATAATATTACTTAAATCTTGTGCAAAACAAACATGCAATTGGAAAAACAAAACTAAAACGAAAGCCGAACGACAGCTAAAAGCACTCGTAAATAGAATACGAGTTTCGTTTTTTTACTACCATTCTCGTTTCTCGTAATCGCAACTTAACGATAACGAGGGTTTTTTGAACGATAATCGTAATTCGTAATACGGGCCCCAGGTAAAATTGCAGGCGTTTAGATTAATATTTAGATGTCGCTCATCGCTAAGTCCCCTTTCACATAAGGCAACTGAGTTGCCGGCAACAATTAGTTCATAGGCGAGAAGGGCAGGAAGAAAGAGGGGTAAACGAAATCTCCCCGGTCAACAAATTCAGGAGATTTTTTGACGTTTCTCTTCACTCTACGTTTGTGTGCGTTCAACCAAGGTAGTTTAAAAGGAAAATACAGCAAGTCTCCTCCGACTTTGTATCTTCGTGTGAATGGTACAAGAGATTGTTAGTGCCTGTTTACATTGTATTTTTGACGAACGGCGCATCCAGTGAGATGGGTAGATTTTGTGTGAGTAAGAAAGAGAAGGGTTAATTCCACCCAAATTACGCCGATGCGCCAGTTTCATTAAATGTTTTCGGATTGAGCAGGAAGAGTTTTTTTTGTGTGAGTGAGAGATACATGGTTGTTAAGGATGTGAGATAGGGATGGGTAGATTGAAATGAAAGAATTTTTTCTCTATAATGTAAACACGAGGAACATTTTAATGAACGAAAATATGCTTTGTCAAAAATACAATGTAAACAGGCACTTAAGGAGATTTATAGAAAACGTCAAAAAAATCACCAGCAACTTGTATCTTCGTGTGAAAGGGGACTAATTTCTTTTTTCATACAAATTGTATGGGAAGTTTTCTTTTGGTTGCTTCTTTGATTTGTAACTTTACAACCGATTATCGTACGGAAATGATTGAGACGTTTTCTTAAAAGAAATTGAATGTTCTTTAAAAATGCCGCTCACTTCTTATCTAATTAGTGCACTCCTTTAAAAGTTATTGAAGGGTAAAGTTAATGTTTTACTCCACAGTTTTTTGGATACCCTGTTGAAAATATCAGCTATATTATTATTTCACTATACTCTGACTAAAAAGCTATAGTGGCATTGAAAATCGGAGACATATTAGGATCTTGAGTCTTGACTGAGCTGAAGTAATTTTCACTTTCTATGGGTATACGTATACCAATAAGCAACAACGAAAAGAAATAAAATTAAAGTCCCTTAAATTATTGCTTTACTATACTGCCATAAATGCCAAAGAGCTGTTTTAAAACAACACTAATTTTTATACATTAAAATATGACACTAAAAAGTGAGGATTTACTGAATTTTAAATATAAGAAGAATATTGATTTATTGATGAATTTAATTAACGTGAGTTATGAACCCATAAAATGCATTTATGCTTTCACTTTCTTGGGATTTAAGAGTGCGACTTTTGACAACTTCTTGCCGAAAGGTATAAAGTTGTTGTAGTGGTATTTTTTATTTTTTATTTTTTTTATAATTATATGGTAGATTTTCGGCTCAAAGGCTTTGTAGATTAACAAAAATCAAAAATACTAAATTGTGATTTATTCATCTTTGAAAGCATAATTCATCACTTTTTCGTGAAAAGTATTGATTACGATCTCTTGGTTTATGGCTTTCAACTTTACGCAATAATTCATACATATTCAGCTGATATACCTTTCTGATAATGATGAGGCTTGCAATCCACTTGATGGCATGATAGTCTTATTTATAGAATAAATAATCAAAAATTTGACATAATGCTTTTTAAATAAATTTTTTGAGGGTATGTTCAAACTTTGAAGTATCTTTATGAGAAAAATAAAGCATCATTTTTGCATTTCGATATTTTTCATTAGGTATGTTATATTTTTACGGCTCTTTTTTTTATTTTGGGCCAAATTTTCTATACATAGATGGACTTGCTTTATGTGGTTACAAATAAGTAAACTGCCTTGAGCATTTTCAAAATGGTGAAATGACCAATATTATAATAACGAACCACAAAACCTTAAAAAGAAAAAATATGTAGTAACTAAAAGCCGCGTTTTATTATTTCCATTTGGATAAGATCATGATCATGATCAATAAAACAATCATGATTATAGTAACAGTTGTAATAGTGTTATTATTTATTACATGATACCATTTTTTAAACAACAAAATCATTCCAAATAATAACGACTATGTATAGGTATAGTTATAAAATTGTGAGGAAATGTTGGATAGTTAAATTTATCTTCTCTAAAAAAGATGTATTTTTGTGTAATGTTTTTCAGGGCTACTTCCTCTTGCTTCAAGACAGTCCCCTGTCCTATTAAAGTGCTGATCACCATAGCCGTTCGGATTCGGCATTAAACTTTGATTAGGAATTAATAGGACATCAAATAGTAGTAGCCGTGGCGTGATGGTTAGTGCGATGGACTGTCATGCCAGAGGTCTAAGTTTCGATCCCCAGCCTCGCCATCTATTTATTTAAAAGAAAAAAAACGGCTACTGCCTCTTGCGAGGAATTGACAAATCCTCCAAGAGTATCTTCTGTCACAGAAAAGTGCCGCTCGTTAGCCGTTCGGATTCGGCAATAAACTGTAGGTCCCATCCATTCCTGCAGACACGCACACAGGAATGGTTGGGAGTTGTAAGTCACTAGGCCCTAGTTCTTCATGAGCTGTTGTGCCATCAAATTTATTTTAATTTTTAGGACATCAAATAATTAAAGCCAATTCTGTACTAAATTTTACAATTTTGAATAAAAAACAGTAAAATTTTTGTTTATTCTTTTTTTTTGATAAATTTTGAGTTTGAAAGTATTTTTTTCAAAAACTATTCATACAAATAACAAGGTTGAAACAAGGCTTTCAATAAACCTATAATTTTTGTATTGTTAGCGTTGCCGATGTTTTTATATCTTTTTTTATTTTAAGTAATTTTTTAGAAAATAGCACCTCCCTCCAAAACGGAGGGTGATAGACCCCCTCCCATAGTAAAAAAATGATTGTATTAAACCTCTCTACAAAAATCTATTTATGTATCAATTTTTTTTAACTGTCTTGTTTCAATCAACTATAATAGGAAAAGGTTTTTCAAACACCGTACTTTTGTTTTGTGTTCTCACTGAACGAAATTGCGCAAATTAGGATTTTTTTTCCGAAATTAGAACAATTTCCAAATTTCCCATTCAATGAAGCAATTTAAAAATCACCTCAATTTCAAAGAAAAAAAAATTCCAATAAAGAAAAGTAGGCAAACAGAACTATTAGAAATGACAGAAAATTTTCTGTCAACTGTTGATTTCTCGTCTAGTTGTTTTTGTCTTACTGTTTGATTTTTTTTTAATAATCAAATAATTCTTCAGTTTCTATTTCACTGAGCTCACTTTTCTCTTTTTTCCTCGTACTGTAAATTAAAAAAAAAGAATCAATATGAATCAATAGGTGAGTTCAGGAAAATAAGATCTCTGAGATTTCTCAACTTCAAAAAGTGAGCAAGCGAATCCAATTTTTTTTTTCCTCAGAGTTTTGACAGCAAAACTGAGAAATTTTGCTGAGGAATCTTGTTCACGAAACTGAGATTGCTGAGGGCTCTGAGATCTCATTTTCCTGAACTCACCTAATATTCATTAATTTTATATTTCGCAAATTCTTCTGAGAAAAGTTTTTTGCCTTGTCAAAATAATTATTACTACATAAATTAAATTGGATATCAATTTTTTGAGTACGCTAACACTCATTTTTTTGTTTTTCAATAAATTATAACAAAAATTAATTCATAGCGAGTGTATAGGAAAATGTATGCATCTAATGTTATGCAGAGTTTGACAGCGCTGTTATTTTTGACGTAAAAGTATGTTCCCAATGGGTACGTTCAAAGCAAAGAAATCTGAAATTTCAGATTTTGAAATTTCAGATTTTTTTATTGAACGCAAAAAAAATCTGAAATTTCAGTCAAAAGCCACTGTGTCAAATTCCCGTATTCACTTATTGAATTTGCATGGAATCAAAATAAAAGAGAACTTTATATATTCGTAAATTGTTAATTTAGCATGAGCTTTGTAGATGAAATTTTATGTAAAAAGATTAACAACAGGTTTGTTTGTTATTGTGCAGTAAATTTACTATAACTTCAATGCAAAATTGTTCCACAATAATCCGATGGACAATTATGGGAATACTTTTTTAAGACAAATCATGCCTTTTATTCAAAGAGTCACTAAACAATTAACAAAAGGTTCTATTAATTAAATAAGTAAATATTACAATTTTATTATTAAAACTTATAAGCACACATCAACCACTAACCACACCGAAAATCATAAAGTTCAATTTTGATGTGTAGCACTTCAGCTCTTTTTACACTTCCCCCACCACAAACAACTGTCATCTGAATTTTCAGATGAAATTTTCTTGTCTGAAATTTCAGAATAAACGTAACTAAACGTAACTAAAAGTCACTAAAAGTCATCTAACTTTTTATGACAGCTGGCCAATCAGAAGCTCCAAAAATTCAGATATCTGAAATTTTAGATGTAGGTTGAACGCGGCCAATGAGCTTGAAATTGCACAATTTCGAGAACTCAATTTCAAAATTACGCAAAGTGTTCACACTGAAAATGAAACAATTTCATCTGACAGCTTACATTGGAAACCATTTTGATCATTGAAATAATAAAATTGATTTTAAAAAAAAGTTTTGAAATATATTATGTAACTATTTTTTTGACGGAAAAAATCCACTTCATTTTGATACAAAAATGCCATCAACTTTCTTTCTATAAGTGCCTCAAAATTGAAAGACAAAATTTTCCATGGTGATTTTCAATGAAAGCTATAACTGTCTTTTTTGTCATTCTTTGTAGTTCTGTTCGTTCACTTTATTGGAAAATAATTGTTATATAACTGTTATAAAACGCAATTTTGTTCGCAATTATTGAAATTGAGGTGATTTGAGATGATTTTGAAATTGCGTATGGGAAATTGTGCAATTTGAAGATGATTTTGAAAAAATAAACCAAAATTGCACAATTTCGTTCAGTGAGAACATAATGTACTAGGTATAAGCTGTGGAACGAAATTTTCTCATTTCCAGTGGGAACACTTTACATAGTTTTGAAATTGAGTTCCCGATGGATTAACTTAGTTTCAGTCAGGGTTCAGTTAAGTGACCTCAGTCAATCCACCGAAATTGGTAGGTTAAAATCCTGATCAAAGAATGTATCATATTTGTTCAATAGCCATTTAATATACTTAACATGTCGTCAACTGAAAACAATAACTTCAAAAACTCTAACGAAATTAAATTCGTTTTTGCATTCATGCGGCAATACCAACAATTAAAATCAAAGTTATCAACCGATGACCTAAAAGCGTAGATACCTATGCTCACTTTTGTTTTATACAATAAAGAAATACGTTCAACGTTTAAATACATATTTGAGTTATAAATTCCAGGAACATGCCTTTGTTTGTTTGTGAAAATGAAAAAAAAGTAGTTAATCAGTAAGTAAATTTAATTAAAAATATTGTACACAAAATTCAGTGTTCTTTTTGTACAAAAAAAGATAAGTTATCAATAAGAATGACAAATAACTATGACTAGCATATAAAGTTGAGAGAAATGTTACGTAATGTAAATTAAATTCAAAGGGCCAATAAGTTCATTGTTTATCTTTATATCACTGCCGAAACACTGATGTCATATAGGCATTATGTACACAAATAAAATAAAATAAAAAAAAAAAAAAAACAAACAAACCTTCTGGACCTTGAAGACACTCCAGTTCGATTGTGTAATCCCAACAATCTAAACTATTCAATTTAGATAAAATACTCGGCGTGGATGTATTGTTATTGACACCTGTCATCAATGATGCCGGTGTATTTTTAATAAAATTATTTGAGTTCCAAATACGATTGGAAGTTGGTGAATGTTCATCATTTATTATGCTGTTGACCCCGTTTTCATGATGGCGACCTTCAGAATCGCGAATACTTTTATTGATGTGATTATTTTCTTGGACTATTTTATCGCGTAAATAGTACAAACATGTCAAAGGTTTACCATCAGTGGCATCTAAATCCATTTCTTTTGTTGAGTTCATGTTTTTTTTTTTTTTTTTTTTTTTGTTAGTAAATTCTTTTTAGAACACTATTCGTTTAAACACACACAAATAACTTGTCACTTAAAAGAACAGAAAAACAGTTATAATGCTCACATTTTTTTTTTAAATTCCGTAGATTTCTTTCTTTTCATTTGCATAAGAATTGAGGATTTTGTATCTTGTTATAGAAAAGAAATGCAAATTCTCTAGACTGTCCACTCTTCCAGCGAATGAACAATTTATAAAGTCAATGCACTAAAATTGCCTTCAACGAGATTTATAAATACAAAAAAAAAAAGAACAAGACGAAGAAGAAGATAGACCGTGGTCTAAGCATAGTTTTTATTTGCTCTCAGCAGGTAACATCTCAAGAGGGCATCCTCTGATGGTCACAAAAGCACGACACCGCGGATAACTTGCGTCGTTTCTGTTCAGCAAGAAGAATCTTTACGATGATAAATGAGTACGTTCAGTGAGATGCACAACAAAATAAAACATAGAGCCAACTGCAGTACCAAAAGACCGATGTACCCAAACGCACGTCAACTGTCAGACTGTTGGTAGTCTTGCAACTGTGGGGACTATCAACCTAGGGGAACCAACAAAAAAGCCGACTTAAGTTTCTTTTCTACACCTACAGTGAAATCCGAGTGTGAATAGCAAGACATGGTAAAATAAAAACGAGGAATGAGTATAGTGTTTGATATGGTGGAGCGTGGAGCCAATGGAGCACACTGTGGAATGGACGTGGATTGTGCATAGAATATGAAAGAGAAACAACAAAACCCACGATTTTAAGAGAAAAGAGTGGCTATTCGAGCCATTCGTTTTGTATTTATTTCGAGTTTTGTTGTATTTCTTTAGAGGAACATTCATTCTGCTATGTTGGCGCACACTATACACAGGACAGGAGGAAAGAGTTCATTGCAAGAATTTTAGGCAGAGTCACTTGCACTGCCACATTAAGTCAGCAAACACTTAAAACACCTGAAGAATTGAAAAAAGCGAACGAGATAACTTTACCCTAGAAAATAGATGTTGCATTCTTGTCGAAGGTGTGGTGAAAATAAATGCGTGTTGCAGTATTTCCTGCTTTTTCCCCAGAACAAAGTACAATGCAAACAACGATAACATACCAAATAAATAAAAATTGTCTTACACGTCACATCAGCTGAACGTGTCAATCACCTTCTTTGACAATTGACTTCTAGCCCTCTTTGACAAATGCAAAGCAACGGTTTCGTAGTTATAAATATCCAGTTTCAAAGGGTTTTTGCATAATGAGATTTAGAATTCTTTTTAAGTTCTTAAAGAAAAAGAAAAGTATATCTGTCTGCACCTAATATGCTTTGTGTTTCAATTCATTTTAAATACAACCTACACCATAGTTATAAAGTTTCTAATACCTTGTATGACATTAAAAAAGAATTGTAGGTAAATCAAACTGAACGCACTCATTTTGAAATATAATAAAATACAAGCGTGTTCTTTACTCTCTCGTTCACTCATAAATCATCGCATTATGGGTTTGAAATGTTTTCACGTCTTTTTTTAGTGAATTTTTAAACTTCGCTTAAAAAAATTTCATGTTAAATACAAAAACAAAAATTATGCCATTTTGTCGCGAGCAAGAGGAGGGGGAAGAAGTGGACAATAGTAGGGCAGGAAAAGGTTAGGAAATTAGGAAAGGAAGAGGTTGGAAAGAGGACTCGAATGTAAAGTTCCGGGGGACGCGGCCTGCCTGCGATGCACGGCAGTTAGCTCGACGGAATGGGGGGGGGGGATCTTGCCCCCGAAACTTAACCTCACCTGCAACAAAAACACAAATCATGCCAGAGAAAATACTCGAATAGACGACGGACGGACTATCATCACACCAAGGCAAGGTGCTGATGACGTTGCAGCGTGGTCTTAACCCTCCCAACCTGGAAATCTGCGGCCATATTTAGATTTCCCCAATGATGGTGGATGATCGATTGTTGTTGTATTTAACATGGACTTTTTTTAAGCGATGGTAAAAATGCACTAAAAAATCACGGCTATTTTTACAAGTAATAAACTTGTGATAGGTAATGAGATGAAACGTCAATTTTTGTTGTTCAAAGAAAAAATTAATGAGCTTTGAAGTTGAAAAAAAAATAAAGAGGGTTTTTCGGTCCTACGATCTAATATTTCAATGTTAGTGCCCAAGAGTAAATACAGCTTTTTGCTGTTCTATTTTGTGTTTGTATTTAAAACCAATTTATTTCTTGCTAAACTAGATGCAATGAAACAAAAATATTTAAATAAGCCATCAGTTAAGACTTCTGTAATCGCAGAGATAACATCCTAGACCTTAATCATGTTTTTTAAGTGTATGAGATTTTCGTCTTGTAAAAAATGAACACTCATACGCCATAAATCATTTTTATTAAGAAAAATTAATTGTTTTCTTTTTTTTTTTCAATTGCCTGTTCAAATAATCAAATTATCTCGATTAAAATAAGCTGGATAACTTTATAAATAAGAAAAGATTTGACACTGGTCAACAATTGACTTGGGGGTGGCCCCGGCGCAGTGGAAGTAGTGCTTGACTGCTAACCTGGATGTGTGGGTTCGAGCCCCAGTCTAGGCAGCATTCTTCTCTATATTCCCTCAACTGAACGCCACCCCTGAGATTTAATGAGATGATCAAAACCTTATTTCTCAGTCCACTGTGCCAACAAAAATCTATCCTATCCTTCTATTCCTTCTAACATTGCCTAATTTATAAGACCCTATGTCTTACTGGCATATATATGTTTGTGTTGTTTACAAAAAAAAAAAAAAAAAAAAAAAAGATTGAAATAAATTGGCTGAAAAATAATTTAATCATCCGAATGCTAACTTTTCCATTTGTTATGATGCTACACATCATTCATTAAATGTAGCGGAAATGGATTTAATACACGAATGTTATTGGCAATTTTTACTTATTCATTGCTCCTAACGATCTTTTTAAAACGATAACGTTAAAAACTCCTTATATAGCCATTTTATTAAAGAAACCTTAATCAAAATGTTAAGGTCATTCTTCTATGAAGGATTCTCCTTTGCAAAACGAAAGAGGCAATTCATCTTATATTTCCATAAAAGAATCCAATTAAACGTCATTTTCATCTTCCTTTCATATACATACATATGTACCTTTTATTTTTTTTTTTCTTGTGAGTATGAGTATTAAGTTATATTTTTCTATTGGTAATTATGAGTTGTGCTGCAATTATGACTCTCTTGACCACTTGAATTGTAATCATCTAACTTTAATCTTTAGATAGAAATGAATAGATTTTACCTCTCGGTCAAAGAAGGCAACATCATACGCGAGTATAAAACGAGTGAACATCATTTATACAAACTGCGCCCGAGAGTTGTGCAGCATTCTTCAGTGTACCAATTATTAACTTAGAAAAGCAACAAGAAATGTTGTGCATCCTATATAAGCGCATAAGAAAATGAAAAGCGCATTAACTTTCAAGATGACTGTCTTTTCTCACAAAGTCAGAGTTCAGCTATAGCGCAATAATGCAACATAACCTCTTATTTTGTAAATTGCAAACTTTCGACTTTTGCCTAGAAACTCTGTATAGAAGAGATCTTGTTATAGTTGTTTTTGTTTTTTTTTTTTTGTGAATGGAATTACTTGACGAAATGAGAATAAATCAATTACTTTAAAGTTGAGTGAGTATAGTGGGCCCATAAATGGGTTGAATGTTGATTTTTAAATGGCACCCTAAAAAGGAGGCTTTGACAGACGATATGGCAGAGTAGTAAGGAATACTTGAAAAGAAATTAAATGAAACAGCTGAAGAGAACAGGACCGCAAATCAAAATCTTGAAAAACGAAATCTCAAAAATTAATGAACCCGCTTTTAACAATCTCGCAATTGCATATCACACCCAAAAAAATTCACAAATATCAACCGATATCTCGCAAATTAAAATCTCGCAAACAGTTCTTTAAGCGAAGCGGGCCATACAAAGTACCTACTTTTGTTTAAGATGTGACTTTATTGTATTGGACTTATATGTACATATGTCGTTTTCATTGCAATCTGTAAAATCTCTTCTCAAATTGCTCTTTTGAATAAAACATGCTGGCATCGAAAAATTTCATCTTAAGAGCATGGCTGAGTTCCAAAATGTAAAAAAATGTTTTGATGCGGAAGTAATGCCTTCATTTTTCATACGCATCAGCAACGCAAGCTTGATGCTTTGTAGAAATATTACATTGCATAAGTCTGACGTTTCGGAATGCAAAAACGAAAATTTAAATCGAAGCAGCTAAAAAATTTTTGGATGAGCAGTTTGCGCATTAAATGCGCATCTGATGAATTTTGGAACTCAGCCCATGTCAGCTCATATTTTAATAGTATTGGTGACGATTGTTCACATATGCATGTACATACATATATAGACTTTCAATTCACTGAATAATTCAATTTGACCTGGATAGCTTATTTAAATGTTTGGGCGAACGCAGATCAAATCTCCCAAATTAAACAGATCGCATCTGTCGTCATCAGAACTCACCCAGAACGCATCTTTTTGTGAATAAAACATGAAAAACTGGAAAAAGTGCAAATCTTTTCGCAAAAAGATGAAATCTTTTTTTACAATTAAAAACGACATTAGTTTCATCGTAACACTTAACGTCAGTTAAGGTACTAAAATATTCTTTTACGACTTGAATTTTATTGCTAAAAAAGAAGAAGAAATTTTTTTAAAATAAATTAACGAAAATATAAATAAATTATTTTTCGAAACAGCTGACAGCTAAGATGTCTTTCAGTGCTGCCAAGATATTTTATGATTTTTTTAAGAGACAATTTGAGTACTTTAGTGCAATTTTATTTAAGGCGGGTATATGTATGTAGGTATATCCATAGTATTACCCTTAATGCCATCATCCCTTAGGCCCATCGCCCACTAGGCAACTTTTTGTTGCTAGCCCCAGCAACTTTTTGTTGCTCCCAATCCAATTACATTAGCTTGTATGAGAGACCGCCCACTAGGCAACTTTTTGTTGCTCGGAGTTGCTCGCGGAACTTTTTTCCCGGCAACTTTTTGTTGCTTTCCCTCGCCCACTAGGCAATTTCCGAGCAACTTCCAGCAACTTTTGGGAATTTTCCTAAATTTTTGCCAAATAAGAGGCTTTTAACCCGAAAAACAGGTTTTATTTTCACATTGAATGAATTTTGTATCGTCACTAATCCAAAATACAAGGTCAATTTAACATTTCAATTAAAAATACTGAACCCAAAAGTTGCTCGGAAATTGCCTAGTGAGCGATGGCAAGCAACTCCGAGCAATTTTTAGTTGTGCAACAAAAAGTTAGTCAATTTCTAAAGGAAATACAAAAGTCAAAGTTTCCAAAGATCAATCTCATCTAAACTAATCTATCCTATGATCCTGTGCAACATCACATATCCAACATTAACATATTGAATCACTTCATGTAATTTCTGCAAATTACCAAGTGTGCAATTCCTTTTGTCATTTCCTTTGCTAGTTCCAATTAACCGGAAGTCATTATAAAACTACTTTGACGAAATATCTTCAATTGTTGCATAATTTTGCAACTCACTAAAAGTGAGTTTCATTACTAAAAGTGAGTTTCATTTTGTGAATGATGATGGTGTGAACATCCAAAGCAGGCTTAAAGGAAATATTTCTTAATGTTTTGAATGAGCGAGAGGGCATCAAATAAATGGCAGTTCATGATCATGATGATGCAGGCAGGTATGGCGCGCTCTCTGTTTGGTGTCAATTGAGTTTCCTTGCACACGGAACTGGTTGAAATAATGCACCCACTTCATTTTTTGACAGCTTATCTTATACTATGTTAGTTTGTACAATGTATGTATACTTCACTACTTTACAGCTAACGATGCATGTCTTTAATGTTTAGCATATATAATCACATCTAATGTCATACTCCATTAATATTTTTCTTGAAGACGAATGTAATGAATTGTCATTGACACTTGATTTTCTCTTCGTTTCTCATTAACTAATTAATATATGTACATATGTATGTAGCAAATGAAATATGTAGTTTACACTCTACGCAAAGAAGCATCATAACTGTTAAACTCGCACATTTTTCGAGAAGTTGCGTGAATGTGTTGACTTCATTTAATTAGCATCAAGACCCGAGTCGAGTCATACTTACTTACTTACTTTACTTTAGATGGCGCTCACAGCCCAGGATGGACTACGGCCTCAACCAACAAGCCCCTCCAGCCAGCTCGGTCCCTAGCTAGCTGCCTCCAGTTACGCACTCCAAGTTGGTTGAGGTCGTTTTCCACTTGTGTGCGCCACCTAAGGTGGGGTCTTCCTCTGCTGCGCAGACCGTCAGGGGTAGATTCGAAGACTCGTCGGGCTGGTGCGTTGGTGTCCATACGCTCCACGTGTCCCAGCCATCTCAGCCGCTGAATTTTCAGCTTCTTGACCAGGTCGACGTCGCTGTAAAGCCCGTAAAGCTCGTTATTAAATCTTCTCCTCCATACTCCATCGATACAGACTGGACCGAAGATCACCCGAAGAATCTTCCTTTCAAAGCACCCAAGCAGATTCTCATCCGTTTTTGACAGGGTCCATGCCTCTGCCCCATATAGCAGGACCGGGATGATTAGGGTCTTATATAAGGTCTCCTTGGTTCTCTGAGAGAGGGCTTTATTACTTAGATGCCTTCTTAGCCCGAAGAAACAGCGATTGGCAAGAGTAATTCTTCGTTTGATCTCTGCGCTGATGTCATTTTGCGATGTTACAGTGGAGCCCAGGTAGACAAAGTCCTTGACGACTTCGAAGTTGTATCTATCCATCGTGACGTTTTGCCCGAGCCGACGATGTTGAGATTCCTTTCTCGATGATAGCATATACTTCGTCTTGTCCTCATTAACAGCCAAACCCATTTTCGCCGCCTCCGATTCAATACTTGCAAACGCGCCGGTAACAGCTCGCTTCGTTCTCCCAATGATGTCAATATCATCTGCATAAGCAAGTATAGTTGAACAGACTTTTGAAAAATTGTACCTCTGTTGTTGACTTGCGAGTTGCGTACAATTGCTTCAAGAACGATGTTAAACAGGTTGCATGATAACGCGTCGCCTTGCCTCAAACCTTTCTCGACATCAAAGGGTTCGGTGGTGTTCTTGCCGACTTTGACGGAGCAGCGAGATTTCTCCATCGTCATCCTGCACAAGCGGACGAGTTTGGCAGGGATGCCGAGATGCGCCATGGCTCTGAATAGCTCGTCTCTGTCTACGCTATCATATGCGACTTTAAAATCGATAAAGAGGTGGTGTGTATCGATTTGAAACTCCTGGGTTTTTTCCAAAATCTGTCGGAGTGTGAACATTTGATCGACGGTTGATTTGCCGGGCCTAAAACCACACTGATAGGGGCCGATCAGATCGTTGACAAACGGTTTTAAGCGATCACACAGTACAGATGACAAGATTTTGTATGCGACGTTGAGGAGACTTATACCTCTGTAGTTGGAACAGGTCAGAGCATCTCCTTTCTTGTGGATGGGGCACACTATACCGAGGTTCCATTCATCGGGCATACTTTCTTCCGACCAAATTTTGGAGATAAGCTGGTGTATACTCCCTACCAAGTCATCTCCCCCTGCTTTGAATAGCTCGGCTGGCAGGCCATCCGCACCAGCAGCCTTGTACGTTTTAAGCTTGGCTATCGCTAACCGCACTTCATTTGGGTCGGGTGGATGGAAATTTTGACCATCATCGTCCAGGTTGAATGGAGTGTTCTGTCTTACAGCGGAATTTTGGCCATCTTCGCCGTTTAGCAGTCTAGAAAAGTGTTGTTTCCAGATCCTCAGCACCGACTGTGTGTCTACCACCATATTCCCACTCTCGTCTCGGCAGGCTTCCGTTCTGGCCTTGTAACCCTGGGTAGTTTGCCTCACCCTTCGGTAGAACTTTCGAACATCCCCCCTGCCGCTACAGTCCTCAATACACTCGACCGCCCGCTTCGCATGCTCTCTCTTTTTCCTCCTGAGAAGTCGGCGTTCCTCCCTTCGCTTTTGCCCGTAGAGCTCCCGGGCTGCTCTCTCAGCAGCTCTGGTTCTAGTCTGCAGCATTGCTTGGTAGGCCTCGTTCTTTGCCTCATGTGCCAGTCTGCATTCTTCATCGAACCAGGGGTTTCGTTGTGGTGGCCTAGTGAAACCCAGCACATCAGTAGCGGCACTTTTGATGGCATTTTGGCAGTGTTTCCATTGGTCCTCTACAGATGATGCTTGTGGCGGGCTTGTTGAGAGTTTAAGAGAGACGTGGTCTGCAAAAGTCCTGGCTATCTCTTGCGATTTTAGCTTCGCGACGTTAAATCGTTTTACAGCATCCGCTCGTCGTTGTGGCGCCATAGATATCCGCATACGTACTTGCGCTACCACCAGGTAGTGATCCGAGTCTATGTTGGCACCTCGGAACGTTCGGACATCCAGGATACTGGAAGCATGTCTGGCGTCTATCGCAACATGATCAATCTGGTTGACGGTTCGTTGATCCGGAGACCGCCAGGTCCCTTTGTGTATATTGAGGTGTGGGAATAGAGTGCTTGCTATGATGGCATTTCGCCCCGCCGCGAAATCGATGAGCCTGAGTCCGTTACCGGAAGTGTTGTCGTGCAGGCTGTGTCCTCCGACTATCGAACCAAAGATGCCCTCCTTTCCAATCTTGGCGTTGAAGTCGCCAAGAATAATCTTGACGTCGTACTTGGGGCACCTATCATACGTATCCTCGAGGAGATCGTAGAATTCTTCTTTGGTTGAGTCATCCTTTTCTTCTGTTGGGGCATGGGCACAGATCAACGTGATGTTTTTGAACTTTGCTTTGATGCGGATTGTGACCAGGCGCTCGCTTACATTTCTGAAGCCCAAGACTTCTTGCCTAAGTCTTCCCCTTACCACAAAACCACAACCAAAGAGCCGCTGACCTTGCTCCTTGCAGCACTCGCCGAAGTAGATGTCACACGTTTTCATCCTTCGGATGCCCTCTCCATCCCATCGCACTTCCTGGATGGCTGTTACATCAGCCCTTAGCCTATCCAGGTTCTCCACTAGTTGTTCGGCTGCACGTGGCCTGTTTAGGGTCCGTACATTCCACGTGCAGATCCGAAATTCATTGTCCTTGTTTCGTTTGCTGGGGTCGTCAACATTAAAATCATCCATATCCGAGGCTTGTTGTTGTTTCGGAACCGATAATTTTTTACGTGGTAGGGAAGTCACCCCGACGCACAACCCCCTAGCCTGGAGGACCAGATCCTTATTATAACTCCAAGGACGGGGAGCCGGATAAACCGCTCCTTATAGGCCTGAGCTACGAATACGTCGTAGTAGCCCATATAAGGTGTTCACTAAGTAGTTCAAACTGACTAGAACTGTAGACGCCACCGTTGATTCCATCTGGGGAATTCCTCCGCTGCCGCCTGAAAAAAGGAGAAGTGCCTTAGTGGAAACACTCCTCCCCCCCTCTCTCGTCTGCTGCCACCTTAAACCGTCCACAGGGATTGGATCCCCATCTTCAGTCAAAGGTACTAGGCACCCGATGTTCACCACGGGGAGGTGAGAGTAGGAGTTGATAGACAGAGGTTGAATGTGGACGCTTGTGTCCTCTTGAATGCACCGCGTTGTCTACCCTTTGAACGTCGAGTCATACATGTCATTCAAAACTTAGAAATCCATTGTTTTATTTATTTTTTTTTATCCCAACGAGAGGAGCTGGCTGGCATAACTTTCAATTCGACGTTGATAGCACAGGGTGGAATGGCATTTATGCGTGCCAACGCAGATTTAGTGTCTCAAAGCGAATTATTTTTTTTTTTCACTACAGCTTGAGAGTTGCACATTAAAAGCAAACAACAATGACAGTTGAGCCGGAAGAATGTAACTTTAGAACGCTTTGCAATTATTATTATCTGTTTTTTGTATTTTATTTTGCTTGAATACACAATACATAGATATGGTACGAGTATGAGAATTTCCTTGGAAGCATTAAAAACCGCCCGCAATGACCTCATAATAGAATGTCATAGACAATAATGTGCATTTACAAAAGAGAGCATATAAACTTTGACAACAACAAAGGGAGAGAGAGAAAAAAAAAAAACAAAACCAAAGAAGACACTATGAAACAGATCTGTCATCTTTTATGACATTTGGTCAAGGTGAATTGAATTACCTATACCTACAACTTGTAGAAACTAGTAACAGAAAACTTCTATGGTGCATTTGATTTCTGGTGTTATGTATGTACATTTTGTTACTTGATGCAGTTTTTGTTCTCATTCAAAAAACCGTAATCGTCGCATATGTATGTATGTATGTAAATTCGATCTTCACCATATCTTGCCAGCTGTCAACAATGTTGAAAGCTACAAAAGACTAGCGGTTTCTTGCATCAACTTCATAGTTATTCCCACGCCATTATGTGCACACAAAAAACTTCAATATTTCAAAACGTTCAACGTGCTCCATATTGTGCAATAATGCGCCGGATTTATGAATCTCCTCCGCCTTGGTCAATCAATGATAGTTCCCATAGCGATTTTTGTTTAGGTAAGATTCAATAGGTATGCAATTTTATTGCAATCAACTAAGTTAGCCAAAGGAGAAACAATGTTATCCGGACTTCAAATCAATGCACGCGGGAACTGACATAATTTGCTATCGGTGGCTGCACTTACTGCCAAATTTAGTCTGCAGGTTCAGATGTCAGACAAGTTGGGAACACGATAGAGAGTTTGGTTGATACATCATGACGATGTGCGGTGGTGGTTGTTGTGTGATGGTAGTATGGGGAGTTTGTTTTTGCACCACAACTGCATAAAATCGCTCTGAACTCTTGCACTTAACCTGACTTCTATTGGATTAACGTTTCAATGGATATAAAATTATAGAAAATCGTATTTAGTTTTAACTGTAGTATGGCGACAGGTTTTCCGGCTGATGGAGGGGGACAAGAAGGTTTAAGTGGATTAATTGGAGGAGGAATATAGCAGCGCTGATGTTGAAATCTATATATATATAGTCTCCCTCTAAAAAAGTGAAACCATTAGAAAAGAGGATATTGCTTTTGTGGCTTCAAAAGGTGAGTTGTGGGAGTAAGTATAAGAAGTTCATTGGCTTAAAAATGTGATGAAAGTTACAAATATGGGATTTTGGGGTGGTGAAACGTTTAAAATATTCTCACACACATTTGAAGGAATTATTATATTAAATAAAGACTGATTATATATTGACCTTTTCTATAACCATTTAAAGTCAAAATTTTAGAAAACAGGAATCAGCTTAAAATCTTGGAGTCATTCTTGGAGTCATTCAACAGGTTTTTAACTTGGGAAAAAGCACATTAACTCGACTGTTGGTAAAGTGTACGAAGCCTTTAGAGCTCTTCGGGTCCCCAATATTTAACGCCGCACACAGGCGCCGCATGTATGAATTCTTGGCAGAAACTATTTTTTAGCATTTAAATGTTGTTCATGCTTTGAATATTCGAAGTTTTTAGATTAAATTTCAGATTCTGGCCGTTTTCGAAAAAGTCAAACAAAAGTCAATTTGACCGGAAAATGATCGTCATTTATGATGCAGAAGTTGCAATCGTAAAATATGCAATCAAATGATTGCTAAAACAAACAAAATTATTTTGGTAAAAAATCTTTTTATTTATTACGGTAGTGTCAACAATTCAGATTTTATGGGAAGAGATTATGTTGTTTGCAAACTGCATTAACGAACACAGTGCCAATGCAATAGAATTTGTATTTGCATTTTCGAACCGAAGACTTTTGCAGTTTGCGTTAAAGAACATTCTGCGAATGCATTTTTGACGCAGATGACGTTTTCAAAAACCGCTTTTGATTTGGTTGAAACATACCAGTTAGCGATAAAAACTGAATTAGCGAGTTGTTACTCCCTCGTGTACATGTACTAGTATAGTTACTTAAGTTTTATGCGTTTCTTTCGAAAGCACAGATATGAATATGCGGGTCCAAGACCTCTTGGGTAATGCCTTTTGTATGCAAGACCAACCTAAAGAGTATTAAACCAACTTCTAAATAAATTGTTATAGCATTTAGAAATATATTGGCAGTGATAGAAACTTCTCTTCTGATAACGAATGTGGAGATCCAAGACCTTTTTCAATGGGGCCGGTATCTGCCAAACGCTTTCCAAAAGAATGCAAAAAGTCAATTAACTATTAAACTAATTTAAACAAAAATTTAAATATTTTTTGTTTTGTTTTTGCTTTTTTCTAATCAAAAAATTAAACCTGACTGCTAGCTACTCACAGACAAATGACAAATTTATGCGTACCCCCAAAAAACTCTTTGCATACCCCCAGGGGTACACGTACCCTACTTTGGGAAACACTGGATTAGACTAAATTCGCAGACATGTTATGACATGTTCATAAGTCAAACTTTAGATGAAAAAAAAATAAATTTTATTTTTGCAAAACTACACCAACATTTCTCGTAAGAAATTCTATAATTTGACGTGGGAGCTATTCAGAGTTTATATGTAATTATTCAGAGAACGCAGGAGAAGATAACCCCCGAGTTCGCGAAAAGTAAACATGCTCAATCACTGCCAAAAACAATTGCAAAAAAATGGTAGTATTCTTGTACATTTTGGGCAAAATTTGATTGCAATATTGAGAACAGACATCAGCGCTTCTAAAACAGTGAACAAAATTTGAAACAGACTGCATTTTCTTGACTTGAATGTGACAGTGTTGCTGAAGTTTTACTTTTACGAACTCGACCAACTTTTTTAACTTAAATAGAGAAAAAGTATTTTGCTACAACGTGATTTAAATCAAATATGTTCAGTTTATATTTCAGAGCGCTTAGTAATTTTCCTCCGTCACTTTGAAAGAGCAGGAGTATTAAATAAAAACAAGATTCCTCAAAAAAACTTTCTTTTCCTTTCTCTCTTATTTGATAATTGCGAAAAAAAATAATTCAGCAAAGAATCAAAAAAAAAAATCTTCCTCAGTTTTTTGACAGCAAACATCATGAGGAATTTTTGTGAGGAATTGTGTTTATATTTCTGAAAATACGGATTCCTCTGAGATCTCTGAAATATAAACTAGCCAAGTGAGATAGCTCTCAATTATTTATAAACTGGAGGTTACTGCTGTCAGAAAATTTTTGTGCAAGTGGCCCTAAGGGGGATGAATCCATAATAAAATTTGAAAAATAAAAGAAAGGACTTGCTAAAAATTTTGACTTAACGCCCACTATAATTTCGCTTGAATCGAAGCTGTACGCAAACAAT
Source organism: Epistrophella euchroma (assembly GCA_947049315.1). NCBI lineage: Eukaryota > Metazoa > Arthropoda > Insecta > Diptera > Syrphidae > Epistrophella > Epistrophella euchroma. The sequence continues at coordinate 107,264,591 of OX346247.1, read as the reverse complement.
TTTAAAATAGACAAAGTTTGAATGAATGGCATGGACAAATTACACTAATTATTGTCATTTTGATTACACGGTTCTACAGTTTGGCTTTTTAACTGTACAATCCAATCCCCTTGTTTTTTAAATCTCTTAATTTTTGTATCACTTTCTGCCAAGAATTCATGCATTTTGCCCTGTGCGAGCCGGTACTTTATACAACAAGCAATTTAAGCATTTCTACAATACCGAACACTTTTCCTCAGCATAAAATAGAAGCATCAACCTCACTACCTTTAATATAATTAATATATAATTTTCCGCATCAAACATGTCAACCAAACTTAAAGTCTCACGATAAACCTGGCTTACATCTTAGCGGCAATTCTTACTCCAAACTCTTTGACAAGTGTTAGATTAGCATATGGTGTCACTAGAAAATGATAGGAGTATCGAATTTTAAAAACAAAAATATTGTTTAATAACGTAAAATTTTGAACAAAATTAGTTTAGACACAATTTTTTAAAAATATTTTTCAAAAATTTTGAGTTTGAAAATTAATTTTTCAAAAACTTTTCTCTAAAATAATTTGATACGAAAACAAAATAAAAGAACGGACTTCTGGCTGGAAAAAAGAAGTTTATCATGACATTTTAGGTCTTGCCGTAGTTTTTTAATAATTTTTTTTTTTGTATTTCAAGTCGAGATTTTAGAAAATTGCCCCTTCCGTCTGAACGAGGGGGAAATAGACCCCCCTCCTAAACGATTTTTTTCTTGTCACAACTCAACCCAGCCGCTCTAGCTTTTTGTACACGTTATGCGAATAACCCTGTATAAATAAAAAAAAAGGTTACGTATACGCCCCATTGACCTTTAGCTATTATATCTTAGAAAATGATAAATCAAAAATTATATCTTCAGGGACTAAAACAATAACATAATTAGTTAAAATAACAATAAAAAGATTTAAGAAATAATGAAAAAAAACTTATGTATACAAGAGTTTGTAAATCTTAGTAAAATGCTCATGTAAATTAATTAACTACCCGATTTACGTAACTAAAGAAAAAAGTAAATAAAATAAATTACTCACCATCTAACATATACTTTGAAAGGTCATCTTCCGCTTTCTGTTCTTCGTTGAATACACTCATTATTCCAAGTTTTATTTATTTATAATTTTGTGATATTGAAATTTATTGTATTTTTGTTTTTTAATACTTCCAATTGATGATTACTTTATTTATTATAATTATGCACTTTAATTAATATCTTGATTTTTTTGTTATGTCTATTTAAAAATAATTACACGCACGAATATGTTTCATTCTTAATTTTCCATTTTATCGTTGCTTTGTTATACTATAGGTTTACTTTTTTTATTTATGAAATTAAAAAAATATTTTGTGTTTACTTATGGAAGGGGAACATTTAAATAATAACTACATACATATAAAAACACTAAAATTTAGAGCCTATACATTAGAGCCTTTCAATTATCTTAAAACGGCTAATGATACTCAAAGTGACGTTTTGTTGTTTAATTTGTTCGCTGTCAGTTCTATATTAGGTACCGTTAAATAAATATAATTTAGAACTACATACAAACTGCACCCCCGAAGTCTTAAACTTCTGACCGTTTATTGAAGTATTCTTAACCTTCATTGAACTCTTTAACCCGACTGACAGTGAAAATTTCAGTGAAATATTTTTTTGACAGATCAAATGTCGTAAACTATTAAAACTCATAAAAATTAATAAAAATAAAAAAAACTCTGACGCAAAGGCATAATGAAGTGGAATATTATTTTTAAGGCCTCTCATTATACCTCATACTCATATACATATGTATGTAATTCGAAGGTTTTTATTATAATAAATTGTTTTAACCGATTATAATAACATTATTTTGAATGTGCAGTCGACATTAAATGTTTAGTGTTTAACATTGTGTGCTTTTATCTTTTCCGGTATCACTTAGCAAGTAATTGTTGATATGATAATCGTAGAAACAAATCAACAATGTAATATTTTGTTTGAATCTAATCGATATCTACCTAAAAAGTTACATTTTTACTAAGATAACAGCTATGTTCAATCGTATGTTTAATACAAATGAAATTCAAAATTTAGTCTTCAACAAGAACTATACTCATTATTACTCAATAACTTTATTGAAATCGAGGAAATATATGTTATCACAAGAGAAATGACAGAGCACTGACTAAAAGGCATGAACATGGATAAATGTATTGTGTAGTACATTTTTTTAATTAAAAGAATTATCAGAATTAAAAGAAATTAATACAATCTGTAGCATATACCCTATATCATTGCCTGGCTTTGTGGAAATTTTTAGCAGCCATGTTGTATAAATGGGTGTTTAAAATTTTATTTTTATTTTTTGCTTGTTTAGTCCTTGAAATAGAGACCCTTTATGCAACTTCGATTAATACTAAATAGACTGCAAGAAAAACAAATTAAATTATTTACTTAGGGCTGGCAACTAGACGAGACCAGGCGAGACTTTCGTTAGTCTCGCCTCGGTCTCGTCAAAATCTAAAAATATTAGTCTCGTCTCGGTTTCGGTCTTGGTCTCGCCTAACCAAGTCTCGTCTCGATCTCAGTCTCGCCTTTTTCTCGTGAAAATTTTAATGTGCCAGTCTCGTCTCGTCTCGGTCTCGGTCTTTGTCTCATCCTTAGCCTTGGTTTCTTTCGTGCCCGATTCGGAATGCCAATAAACAAAGAAACACTCCCAATTTGATTCTGAAGTTTTCTTATCATTCTTTGCGTTCGGGTGATAGTCATATAGGCTATCCACCTATCCCAAAAATTTTCACATAGCTTCAGTTGTTGTTGCGTCAGCTGACCTCAGAAGTTTTTTAACAAGGGATTACAACAAGGCGAACGCACCCATTGTGTTTAAGAAACAACACAGGCAGCCGCCAAAAGTAAACTGTTTTAAATGGCGGAGACCAACATGGAGAAATTAATATTAAACTCGTATCTTCAATATCTTCGATTTTTACTTTATTGGCTCATTAATTATCACCCAAAAGGTCTAAAATCAAAACCTTTGTCCGGCGGGGGAAAATAAAGTGAAAAATGAGCGATTTCTATTCCAACGACATGCACACGTATTTTTCTCTGGATTTTCGCAGTGCACCTGAGTATAAAACTATGTACATATGTGGTTCGATATTTTAACGCGCATAGAATATTTTATATTTCGCAAAAAAAACTTGTGAATATTATAAAAATTGAACATGAGTATCTACTAAAAAATAATTGAATAAAAAAATATTTCTTCTAGCGAAAACCGAAACCAAACCACCGAGACCGGCGAGACCACCGATACCAGCGAGACTCTCGGCGAATTTCGGTACCAAAAATACGGTCTCGTCTCGGGTGCTTTTAAAGTAGTCTCGTCTCGTTACTGTTTTGAAGTTTTCTTGTTAATAGATAGGTACAATCTATTTACATTAATTAGGATGGTTCCTTCATAAAAACGAAATTCCGAATGATTTTAGTATAGTTTTCATGCTTCTTTCATAATTACCTATGAGTCGCACGCTCCCTTCTATCCCTTCCTATTTCGGAGGCGGACTGGGAATCAAAGTCCTCCTAGGACATTGGGAAAATGACTCCCCCTCCAATTTAATAATTTGTAGCAATATAGTAGAATAAGTGGTATGAGGGAAAATTCGGATGTGTTTAGATTGAATTTTGGTAGAACACAGAATTTGGAATTTTTTGTCCAAAGATATTCTCTCTCTCGTGAGTGCTGTCTTCAACCCAAAACTGCTCAGAGTGTGGAACGGGATCAGACTAAAACTAGGAGAACAAAGTAGTTTTGGGTAGTTTCGGACTAATACGCGAAGACATCTTATGAAAGATAGTCATAAACACTGAAAAAAATTTCTTCAAAGTTCAAATGGAAGTTTTTTTTTTTTCAATATAGCCCTAAAAACAACAACAAAAAAAAAACAAAATAAATTTTGTGGTACCATTTTCTCAAAAGGTATTTGACCGATTTCGATAAATTTTATATGGTTGGAAATTCACAACTGCGGAGATGTGCAGAATATACTTGAGACACGCATTTACAAACTATGGGTCATTTTTGTTTTTGTACTGTCGAACACTGTGCATATATAAAAAAAATGTTTTTTTTCCTTCAATATTTTCAAAAAATTTTTTTGCGAAATTGAAAGTTGTAAAAGTTTTTCTCCCTTCTAGAGTGTCAGTTTTTGCCGGCCAAGTTTTGGCCACGGGACGATACTAGTTATTATTATTAATTTATTGTACTATTCATAAATGTCAGTTTATTAGACTTGACCATTCTTTATTCCGTCAATTTCATTGAATTTTTGAGCAAAAACTTAAAGGTGCTACCACCAATTATTTTCGAATAAATTTAAGGTATTTTAATTCGTTTTATTTTTGTTTGGCTGGAGATATAACCATTTCAAGGGGTGCCGAGCCGCCTATCATCAGTCTCCTTTTTAGTGGTGCTGAGCTTTAATCCAATTTTATTGTGAAAAACTTTTTTACATGGACACCATGAGATTCAAACCCACGCATGTCATTTTAAAGAAAAAGGCCTTTCATTTTAATCTACCCTTTCTTCTCTATCACACACCCTTAATGTCCATCTGTTTTTTTTTTTCACACAATAAAGTCTTTCATATGCCTAATTACGAGAATATTTATTCTGGTGCATTGGCATGTACCATTCTTTTTATTTAATATTAAATTTTACATTTAACATAATCAGGTAAACAGTTTAAAATCTGGGTTATTTTTTTTTTTTATATAAAAAACAACTTACAATTGAAACTCATTTTTAATTTTTCGTTTACCTAATGTGTTCGTTGCGTTACTCCATGAGTTGTACAAGCAAAATAAGATATATGTACCTACCGCGCATAAAAAAATTAACTTTACATTTTTATCAAACTGCGATATGAACGATGATATGAACTCCCAAACTTTTGTTTTAAATCACGCTACATATCAGGAGTAAAGTCCAAAACAATCAATAATTTTTTTTTTTTGCTTTGAAGAAAATAATGCTAGGTAGCTTAACTACAATCCAGGTAAAATATCTATGCGATAACTTTTTCAAAAAAAATTTTCGAGTTCTTTTAATTTTGAGAAAACGTTAGGCTTTCTGGCCTTTTGGATTGGTTTCAGAATAACATGTTTTTTTCTGAAAAGGAGAGTGTATTCTTCTGAATTTGATTTCGAAATGGGGAGCGTTCAAGTTGTTTTTCGGGATTGCCAATCACAAAACTACATTAGATTATGTAGATACATACATATTGTTAAATTGCATTGTGTCTTGTTTTTTTTTTTTTTTTAAATAAGATAACAAGTCTGCAATACCTCCTGCGTTGATGTGTTGTGAACACACATTGGCCGCGTTCAACAGCACATTTGACAGTTCAGTGTTACGTTTTTCAGAACTGAATTTTAGGATCTGTCAAAAACGTGGTGATGAACGTGGCCATTAACTGCCTGAACAGAATAAAATGCTGGAACTGGAGCCGCAGACGGAACTGGAAGAGCTGTCAAAAAATGTCGTTCGTTATTTTTTGTACGTGCCCACAATGCAGCTGTACAGCTTTGAAAGTATTTTGAAGAAAAACAAAAGAGTATTCTTGTGTAAAAGCTCAGAATTCACATTTTTTGTTTCCAATAATTTTCCTTTTAATAAATAATTTTTTTCGCGATACAAACCACAATATTTTTTTCCGACCCAAAAATGTGTTTTTTTTCTTCAGACACAACGAAATCATAAACGAAAAATTTCGTTCTGCTTTTCGTTTTGCGGTACGCTGCAATGTTGCCGCTGTGCGACTTTAGTCTCATTTTGACCCCTTTTTAAGCCTCATGCGACCATGAGACGACTTTTTAAAAAATTGGCTTCTTTGACCCTTTTTAAAAATCTTGCGACTTTTCTGAACCTTTTTCTAGAAAATTGCTTGAACTATAGATTTATTGTTTTCCTTTTTGTAAAAAAAAAAAACATTTTTTGTTTCACTTTGATATTCGTCACAAAGAAATCAATTATCTAGTTATTTCGTCTAAGAGTAATTAATTTTCGGCGAAAAATCAATTCGCTAACCGAAAAAAAAATTGTAGGCCATATCGTAACCGAATGTTCAATTCGCAAACCATAACAAGGCACTTTATTTTTTAATTGAAAAAAAAAAAATGTTACAGTAAAATGCAGTAGGACATATGTACATAACCTAGTCACGTATAAATATTTGTTCGCGATGGGAGTTCGTATGAATTTTTCTAAGTGATGGATTCTGTGATAGCTTCCTTTTTCTTGTTTCGTAACAACATTTTAACTACAATGGAATGCATTATATACCAACATGGCTTACTTTATCTAGGTATATAGTCACAATCACAAAAAAAAGACGTTTTTACCTTCTTTTACAACTATATATAAATTTAGTTTAATAAAATCCCAAATTTAAAGAAGGTACACAATATTAAGTATAGGTAATAGATAAAATAAAGAAACTTTAAGTTTCTCGCCACAATAATGTCAAGTGATAAAAAACGGATTTTTAAGGCTATATATTTTACGAAATTTTCTGAATGCGACTTTTTTTTTTCTCGTGACCCTTTTTTTGCGACCATTTCAAATTTCTCAACGGCAACACTGGTACGCTGTTCGATGAACGCAATCGGTAATTGTAGCAGATTATTTGGAGATATCTCCCCTCTGTTTTCGCAGATAATTAATTGCCTGTACCATGTGTGCGGAAAAGTGACATTTGCTCTCTATTCTTGTTTGTATTTGTTGTTTCTTTCATCACGACATTGCTTTCTGTGATTTTAATGCGTTTGTGTTTGTTTTTTGTTTTTGCAAATGATGACACTTTCAAGGGGTAATTTTTCGTTATGGTTTTCGTAAGCATTTCGTTGTCATGTTGGAGACCAACTAAAATACATTAGACGTTTTTCTTTTTTTAACTTAGAGCAAAGCACTGAGCTGTCAAAAAAAAATCGGTTTTTCTTTTTTAGCTCAGACGTACCAGAGCGCTCAACTTGTGTTTCTTTTTTCAACCAGAGCTAGCTCGAAGCTTGCTCCATTAGCTCGGAATAAATTGACCAAGCAAACGGAGCAAATAGCTGAGCGCAGCCAACTTCATACAATTTCCATGTGATTTGACAGATATGGCAATTCGGTGCTCAGACGTGTTTCATAATTAAATCTGAGAGCTCTGATCATATTCTGCTTAGAGCAGAGCTTACTCAGATCGCTCATGCTCTGCTCAGAGCTAAAAAAGAAAAACGTCTATTTTATATCAAATGGAGGCAGCGTTGCCAACCACTTTGGGCAAAAAAATAATAGAAATATAGATAAGAATTATTTTCGGCCAAGTTTTTTTTAGAATGTTTTAAACAATAAATAAATAAATAAATCATAAGAAGAACAAATAAATATTAATAAAATGTAGTTTAAATGAAATGAAAAAAAAACCTTTTTAAAAAAATATAAGCCTCAGGTAGTAAAATAATCCCTAAAAGGCATAAAAAAGCCTCAGTTGGCATCGCTGAATGGAGGTAAAAAAATTGCCATATACAAAAAAAAAAAAAAAAAAAAAAACTGGAAACTTGCTAATCAATACACATAACAGGATGATATGCAAAATAACGTCTCATCATATCTAATCTTATTTTATTTTCAGCCGTGACAAAGCTAGCATTTCTTCTTTTTTTTATCAATTTGCATTCCAAATAGGGTATACGTACATAGTGCAAAACAAAACAAAAAAAAAAGTCGTGAAAAGATTTAAATTGAAGACCCCTTTCCAGCAAACAATAGGTAGTTAAAAGAAAAGTAGTAGGTATCTAATTGAATAATACAAATATCTCCAATTTTCTCTTCTTGGGTCTTATTGGCCCCATCGAAACCCACCTACCATCGATTAAAGCCGGCAAAGCAATTAGAAAACTTCAAAGTATTTGGCTGCACAAACAAAAAACACACACATACCTACTCCTTAGCCAAGAAAGTCAATGAATCTTTCATTTTTGAGTATATATGCCATGCCCTCAATAAATTTTTCTACTTAAATTTTTTTTTGTTTGATTTTTGTTTCCCACCGAAGAGTTTGAATTTAATAAATATCAAATTATGAACCTATGTTTGTATGTACCTACATAGCTTTCGAAGTGTTAGTAGGTATAGGTTAGTTGGCTGTTGGCCTTGGAATATTCACCAATGGACCTTGACTTGTCAGAGCAAATTTCAAAATGCGCTGTGCTATCACTATCATCAAGCTCACACATGACACCATAACACAGCTGACAGCAGTTTATTTATTACATATTATTTTTTTTTTTTTTTAAACTGGAAAAATACACACACTAGAACCGGCTATAATATTAAATAACAGATTAATCTTTGAAAAATAACGACAAGTTTTAACTAAGCATGGAATAGAATTATATTTTTAGTTGAATCTTTCAAAGGACTTATTTAAATGGATTTAATTAAAAGACTCAAAACCCGACGTTCGCCGTCGTCCGTTAAAACGAGATAATAAATTACTTAGCCCGTTCCGGCAACACTTCCCAGGTACTTCTGGTCTTAGTTACACTTTCAAATAACCCTGAAGCACCATCTGGAAATTAAGGGTAGTATACACTTTCTTTCACTCTATAGCTCTCTCTCTCTCAGTCTCCCGTCTTAAGACATCACAAGATTAGCAGACCGGTAAGTGATATAAACGGACAGAATTACAGAAAATAAAACTATTAATTTTGCATTATAATTGTCACACGCGCGAGAGATGGTGTTTAAAAGATAAAACAGCACTTGGTCTTTAAGTTATCGTTAGCGTCGACTGCAGTCGTTAGGTGAGAAGTTCTGCTTTACACTACACTGGCTGTCACGACTGCTATCTTGCCTGCCGACTTCTACTTCATGAATGTTTTTGTTTCATATTAAATGACTAACAAAGACACGGACAATGAAAAATTATAAATTAAACGTCTGAGATCTGAAAGCTTTTATGACATACAAAAACCATTCGCACCGCTGTACACAGCACACATCTTTAAATCGATGACGTTTAAGTGTTGTCATGTCATTTTTATGTCTCTTAAACTGAAAATCATACTGTCAAAAAAGGTTGAAGTTCCCATTTAGCACGAAGTTTAAATTCAGCTCCAAAATTGAAATAACTGCATATTATTCGATTTTCGAATCCAAATTAAAACAAAACTAACAATATGTCATTTCATTGGTGATTGTCAATAAAATTAAAAGGATGTAGGTATGCAGCCAGTTATGTTACACCCGTATTTATGTCATTGCCAAAATAGTGTTGAACTTGAATATAAGCGGACATCAAGACAAAAACATCAAAACATGTTCAGCCAACAATTAAATCACGGGGAGAAAGGACTACCATGTGAAGCCGGAAATAAATTGGTATAATGACAACTTGGTGAAGTAGCGGTTATTAGTAAATAATACACCTACTCGTATTTGCTACTTGATATTGTCAATAAGGCAATGTGTTATATTATTATTTATGCTTGTAGGCAGATACCGTTTTAAAACATTAGACTTTGTTTCGCATGTAGGTATAGGTTTTTTTGTTTTCGCGTCATAGTCGATTCAGCAAGCTCTCTGAGCTTTCAAAAGTTTCAAGCTTAGTTTCTTAATTTGCATGGATGTGTGAGGCTGCCACTTAAAATACTTCATTTATAGTGTTTACATTTGTTGTTGTTTTTTTTTTATTTTATTTATTTTATTATCAATTCGTTGTCATATTGGCTGGTGCAATAAACAGTGGTTATACAAGAAAATACACATTTTGATTTTTTGAGTGTGGGGGTGCATTTCTACCGAAACTTGTAGCAAAGTCATCGGTAAAATAAAAAATATAGGTCCACGAATGAATGAACTTTAGTTAAAAACTGTAATGAAGCTACATATCAAAGATGTATATGTTAATGGTTTAATATAACGTAACGATATCTTTAAAGAAGAAAATGTCAAAAATAGGTAGGTACCTACCTACCTAATAAAAATTAATTTTATATTTGATATTTTTTTTGTTTTCATACAACTATTTAAACATTTTTAAATGTAATACCTATTGTTTGGAATTATTCAGTGGATTGCAAAAATTATATCAAAATCGGTTAATCGTTAAAAAACATCAAAACCCCATTTCCTCAACGCGAATTTCTTTCAGTTTTCTTAAAAAATATTTTTTTATCATACCTGCCAAGAAAAATTAGAGCCGTTTTTGAGAAAAAGTGGAAAAACCGAAATATTTTTTAGATGATTTAAATAAAAAAAAAAAAACGAATTTCCAATGACTCTAGGGAACGACAAAAAAATACCCTGTGCCTAAACCTCACGATTGTAGTGTCAATTCATTTTTACACAAATCCTTTAGAACAATTAAAATTGGTATGTCATTTTTAATTATTTAATAACATACACCTTTTATACCGTTATTTAAAAAACATCCAAAATCCCATTCTTAAAGTATCTACTGATTTATCAAACAAAAAAACTAATTCAAAAAAATATGCAATATGATTCAAGCTTGACTTTCGATAACGGGAAATTCAAAATTGAAATAAAAAACGGTTCTACGGCAGGGTCCGTCAATTTTCAATATTATTTGTTAATTACGTTTACGAGAAAAATTGTCTTTTTTCAAAGCGGTTGTATATCAGGTACCGTTATTTTTTAAGCTTTAAAAAATTTTGATTTGGACTCTACGAAATGATCTCAAAGGCTTAACTTTGAAAAAAATTGCTTCAGTGGAGTGGTTAAGGCTGTAACAGGTCGACGCCGAGGTAGAGACAGACAGATTTTTTTATCGATATGTTAATTTTGATTGAAGTCTTTAATTGTATGTCACAAATAAAAACTTAAATATGGGCGTTTCTCTTTTTTAGTTCAGAGTTGGTTCAGAGCAGAGCACTGAATAGACCCTGAGTGAACGGAGTAAACTCTGAGCAAAGTATGTTCAGAGCACTGCGATTTAAATACGAAACACACCCGAGCACTCAATTGTCATATCTGTCAAATTACATGGAAACTGTATGAAGTTGGCCGCGCTCAGTTTTTTATTCGGTCTGCTCGGTTATTTTATACCGAGCTAATAGAGCGCACTCTGAACAAACTCTGAACACGCTCTGAACGAAAAACGAAAAACACAAATTTGAACTTTTATACACTCTGAGCTAAAAAAGAAACATGATTTTTTATTTGACAGTTCAGGCTCTACTCTGAACTAAAAAAGAAAAACACCCTATGTATTCTCAAAGTCTAAAGTTAATTAAATTTTACCTTAAATACATAGAATTTATACTTTCGTACGTTTATTCACGTTATTATGCTGTTTTTAAATAATTAACACCAATATGAAGCTCCCATAATAGAGAATAAGAACGCGCCCATTATTCTTTTTATTTCACACTTAACATAAACATGGAATAAAAAGAATGCATTCCAAATGTTCCGGAATGAAAAAAAAAACACCAAAATAGTTTATCCGGAATATTCCATCGAATAAAGAAACGCAAAACTGGTATTTCGAATATTCTAGACATCCCGGGATGAATAAAGAAACACTAAAGCTTTATTTGCTGGTTCAGGTAATATTTATCTAAATACCTATTCTGAATAAAATTATAATAATTGAAATTATACTCTTCTAAATAAATAAATACCGGTTTTTTTGCGAATTTAATTTAAATAATGCATATATAACTTGGTTATTGCTTTTTTGCCTGGATCAATCCATACGACATTATTCTGTTGTCAATCACGCACTTAACACTCAACGTAAAACAAGGGATGATTCTATTTATGAAAAAGCTCAATTCCCTGAAGGAAAAAGGGAACGGAGTATATTTTTGGCAAAGTGCCAAACATTTTTTTTTTATCAAATTACTAGGTATAGGTACATATATGACGTATTGCTGCCGGGGTTTCAGTCCAATCCCTCCCAAACACAACTTTTTGAATTGCTCTCATCCCTTTGCAGCAAACACTGCAAAATATTAAACTCTTAAGGATAGGTTACTAAAACTGAAATATATATTTTATATATACAATTTAACGTGAAACAGGTACCTACATGTTTCATGTGAAACCTGCAAATTTAAAAATGGGTGATCATAATTTGCTCAGAGACTGAATAATTAACTATACCCAACCACTGTTTTAAAATTTCTTCACTTTTTCACAATAATTAAAAATATATTATGAGGAAAGTTGATTTATTATAAATTTGAACGCATTAATCATATCCTCTTGTCATTAAACACAGATAAAAGTATTATGTATGTGTATAAATACGAATTGAATTATGATGAAAAAATTAATTTTACAGCATCTTCATCTGCTATCAAATTTTCAATCCTTGATGTTATTGATTTTTGTATCCAGCCTTTAGGAAAAAATGATTTAAATGGGATTTACAGCGCTTTTTCTTTTTGTAGAGATACACAAATCACTTTAAAGATAAAAACTATAGCTTTTTGTGATATTAACAACAAATAAGAACATTTTTTTTAAATATTTATCTGTATCACCTTTTAATAAAATAACACAATCTTATATTCGTGCAACCGTAACACACGATAAAATAAAATTTTTGTGTACTTGACAAAAGGAAAAGACGTACCTTGCTATGGATTTTAACAGTACATGCGCAAATGCCGGACACACAATGGGATGGAAAAAGCCGAATAAAATGATTCAAAAACACCCTCCGCCTTGGCTTTAAAATAATGAAACTTGATTTTGTTGAAAGTTCAAAGCCTTGCCAGGTATGTCATGCTTTTTCTGTGTTATGCAAGTTAAACTGGCTTCATTATGATTATTTTCGATTTGGCATCACTTTTATTGATTGTATCATGTTCGCATGCACCCCTCTTGACAGTTCATAAAAATGAAACATCACCCTTTGCACGTGTTGTTGTTGTTGTTTTTGTTTCTTTTTTGGGGGTTGCAATTCAAAAAAAAAAAATAATATCATGTTTGCAACGCATAAACTTACACAAGACACAAAAGAAGAACCTTAAAGAAGTCAGTCAAGCGAAACAGTCAGCTGGTTGGGATTGGCACTTGGAGAGTTTATTTAATATGTAATGATTTTATTTATTTACCCATTTCTGACAGTATGGTATCATTCCTATATGACTGCCATTTTTTGTTGGAAGAAAGACCGATGCAAGTGCAGCGGCAGCGGAAATTGTTAGAGTGTTGGTTGTTGTGACGGAAGTTACGTCCGATTGGCGCCTTTAATTTTCATAATGTGTCAAGGAGCCTGAGATTATCTAAAGCTTATGAGCAGTTTTTTTTTTTCTGAAGCAAATGTAGGTATACTTTGCAGTATTATCTATTGTGCTATGGAAGCCCATTGAAAACTTTAAGGGCAGAAAAGAGTGTGCCAGTGTGTCACAGACTATAAATAGAAAGAAATTCTTGATTTATTTCTTTTAATGTTTCAATCTTTTTTTTATTTACCTACGCATGATCCGGCTTGCAAAGAAACGGGAAAAGTATTCTTTCTCGTCTCAGGATACCGAGAAAATATAGATTCGTACTACGAATGCCGAAAATAAAGTATCATAGCTCCCGTCATATCAAATATCAATAAAATACTGCCGACAAATTCGAGGCCTTTCAATAACGCCGAGTTTTCACGACAATATTTTTGTTACACCGAGAGTTAGGGTACTTGGACTTCTGCCGGATTGATCTGACAAATTGCCAGTATACGAGACCAAGGCTGCCGAGACGACAGTGTTAAAATTTTGATTAAAGGAAGAACTATAAACGTAAACGATAAAAACGTCAGTTTTACACTTCTTTGAACTCCACTTCGATCGATTAGGTGTTTAGTTTTGGTTTTGAAATAAAAACCTCAACAGACTAATTGATCGAATTAATTTGAACCGCTCCAAATTTTGTTCACATACCTCTGCTGGTGTTAGAGTGTCTAATCGCAGCCAGATTGATAGACGGAGTGTAACATAAAGGCCGCGCTGATACAAAAAACATGTCCACAAAACTTGGAACGGTAGGTATAAAACTATTATAAATTCAAAATAGCTTTTAACGGCCTTTAGTCCATACAAATTGGCGTTTCGTCCCGGCGATCTCACTTTGGACTCATCAGTTGACTAGTGAGGGCCTTTTTTAATAAGCAATTTCTATTAAGATCAGTTCATCTTACATAGATTTCATGATGAATACCTGTGTGAACTATATCTAACTAGATTAGAATTCCTTATCTTTAAAGCTAGAAGTTTCTTTTTTAACCGCCTTTAGTACATACAAATTGTCTGACTAGTCAACTGATGATTCGAAATGAGATCGCCGGGACGAAACGCCAATTTTTATGGCCGTTAAAAGCTATTTTGTATCAATAATTAAACAAGTCGAATTCAAAAGTGCTAAGTCTTCTACTTGGATCATTTATTTCAGTAGAACATATATAGAATTTGTATTATTAAAAAATCTTCGTGGTAAAACTATAGCAAATCGTTAATCAGCTCTCGCATTAATAGTAGAGAAAAAGAGTGACCAAACAACTTGCCCGAGGCAACGACGCGGACGTGCCGTCTACGCCTACGTCACAGAAAGTATGTACATACATTGCACATAGATACTCAGATTGCTTGCCAATACTTGCCCGTACGGCCTCGGAGTAAAAGAAGTTGAATTAAAATCAAAATAAAATAAGATTTCTGGCTTTAAAAAAAAAAACAGCTTTTAAGCGTATCTGTATGTATTACCGTTGTTTTTGTTCGCTTGGCTTACACTTCATGTACATTTCCTTGTGAATTACCCCTCTCGCCTTAAAAGCAGGAAATAGAACCCCGCCTCTTAATCGATACAAATTGTTCTCTTGTCTAAGCCTTTAGCTTGTTTTTTGACAATGGTCTTGTTATACAATCATAATAAAGAACCCGCTTACGGCCAATAACCCACAGCAAATTTTCGGGTGTGAAAGTGAACAAAAAAAAATGCATTTGAGTCGAAAGTAGTGGTCAAGCTGATGACAGAATTGAAAGCCTTGCGGTCCCTGGATGCGTTTAGTGAGCAAATAGTACGATGAAAACCCAACAAAATCAACTCTGGGGATAATTCTATGAACCAAATTTAGTTTTAACCCATCACAAGATAATGCTCCCCTGATCACAGATTGGTGGGTCCAAGACCATTTGGAAGCGGCTTTTACCCTGCCAGACCATTTAAAAACCCAAAGGGGATAAACCGGGAGAATCGCATAAAATGCAAAAAAAAAACTAGGTTGTATTCTGTATAAGTTCAACCATGACCAGAGCTGTGGTCTTTTAGACCATAGGTATAGGGGATGGAAATAAAGTCTGAAAGAATTAGGGAATGCTTTTTATGTACATAGATACATCTCTTCATTTGGAGCTGATGCATACTCATCTCAAACGAACTTCTTTTAACGGCCACCCTTGATTTGTATTCTAAATTCTAATATTAAAGTATGTACAGCTTCACCTTGCTATTGAATATAATGGTACAACTATACTATCTAGTGAATCAAGCGAAATCGCTTCCCATTCACAAACAAACTCTAACGCAGAAACCAGTATGACTAATAAAAAGTCAGATTTTGTATTTATAAAATGAATTCGAATAATTAAGTAAAACAACAGATTACTCAAGCATGTTGATTATTCATATCTATTCCACACAGTTTAAATATCGAGGTATATTTTGTTTGTAAAAATGTAGAAAGTCTAGAAGTATGTTTGTAAATCTTGAAATCCAGTTTTAAATGTGACCGTTCAATTAAAATTAAATCATTGGAAAAATTTAATGATATAGAAATATGTACGTTAAAAAAGGTAATACATATAGCAGCATCCAATGGGTGTGTAGTAGTTTTTTCAACTTAAAATCAATCATTGGATTAAGTAATTGCGTATAAGTTAAAATTAAAACCGTATAGAACCATATTTATTTTTAATCGTTTGAATCACTTACGTTTTACGTATATGTAGATTTTATGATAACTGTTAAATTCTTATAAAATCAGTTTGAATTATAGCTATGTTGATAAACAGCAAAATAAACAATTTCCATTTTGTGAATTTTTGGTCAAAACAGTTTAAAATTTTTTTACAAAATGGTTTAGCATCGTTCATTATCTTGTAGAATTAAAACCCCTAAATTTTCTCGTATATTTTTTGGTAGTTTATGAAGAGTTAAATAATACACAAGAAACAATAATAAAAGTAGGGGAACACGGGGCATAACGGGCCCCTTAAGAATTATCGTTAATAAAAACTGCAAAAATGTATTAAGAATTTTTGAAGACCTTTTATTAGAAAGAAAATTTTTTAAGGAATAAAAATTAACTATTTAGTATGTTTTTTTTTGCTTTGAAAAGTCATTAAATTTGCCTATTATGCCCCGGTGCTGACGCTGAGGCATAATGGACATATGTGGGGTATAATGGGCACGAAGCTAAATTGAACTGCAATGCGAGCATGTTTTGTTCGATTCCTCAACATTAGCCTCTCTCAGCACAAGAAAAATTATACCACTTGCAATTAGCTCTGCAGGAAACCCATCTGGGCAAAATGGGCACCCATGAACATTATACCCCGCCCATTCTGCCCCAAACCTCTTTTTTAAATGTTTTGTTTAAAAACTTAAAAACTTAACCTCAATTGAAAAATTAATTTATGTATATAAACTTATTTACATATCTTGGTATCAAATAAAGAGAATCCAATATTCAAGTGACCAGTTACTTGAAAAATGCACTTGAAAAACCCTCAAAATAATAAAAACTGTTGTTTCGTTCAAAACGAAAAGCAACTGCTATTTTTATTCAAAAAAGGGTTTTCCCCTAATAGCGAGAGTATATATCGAAACTTGTAGATTGCATTTCGGGGCTGACCCTTTATTCGAAATAGAAATACAAAGGGGGCCCATTATGCCCCGGACTCCCCTACTTTATTGAACAAATTCCAAATTTAACCCAATACCTTTAAGTAAACGAAAAACAAAATGGTGGACAGGGTATAAATTAAACTTACAATGAAAAATCGTTATATGTGAAGCATGAAAAGAGCTGATTTGATATTTTGCTGACTTCAAGACAGTTAAACATTTTATAAGCAAACTTCGTAAAGCAAACAAATGAGAAGACTATATAGACTTCTGACCTAGGTCGGAATGAATGTAAAATCTATAATACAATGTGTATTCCCGAAGTTAATGCAGTCAACGTCAGTTTCAGGGGTATCGTCTAAATTTCCAAATCCACATTTCAATAGCCAAACAATCAATTTTAACGAAATCTAATTCATCACTAGGTTGAAGAATAGAACAATTAAAAATCTAATTAAAAGATTTATTACTGTTTCTTTCAGAAATCGAATAAATCAAAAAGATCAATATCACAGTTAAGCTTTCTAAAAAAAAAAAGTCTTAAATTCTTTAACCAACACATTCATTCCAAGTGCAACTGTTTGACATTAACTTTGCCTCACTATAGATAATAAGAAAGCAACTTGTGTTCATATGGACATAAAATGAAATGCAAATACCCTATTAAAACTAAAAAATTTAACAAGTTCAGAGCAGACACCTTTTCCGAAAGGGAAAGTGTTTCACTGTTTTGGTTTTCCAAGTGCGCGGCTCCTTTGGATTTTCTTTCAGCTATGAAAGTATAATCCTAAGCGCTGCGCTGTACAAAGGTGCTGCATTCAGCTTGTCTCCAAAACAGCTCTCGCATACAGTGGCTGACGTGCGTTTTTTTTTTATGATTTATTGTGTAGCATTGTTTACACTGGTACAAAACCGCTAAGACCCCATCATGATACCCACCCTCTTGGCAAAACAAATTTCCAAGTCATGCGAATTTTTATGGACCACTATGATGGTGCCTTTGGCAACCAGCATATTGGAGGTAACCTTATACATATCGTGCTACACTCGAATATAGATACTTTATCGTCCACATTACCACACCATGGACCGTACTCGTATTTAAATGTCAAGTGCTGCTACATGCCAAGTTGGAAGGAAGGAGTCCGCAGCTTTGGAGGCTTTTTGGAATTTCTCCTAAGTGTGGGAAAATATCTGCGATTAATGGTAACGATCGCAGTAATAGCGCTCATAGTAGTGTCGGTAGCTACAGCAACTCATGCTGTGTCTGGTAACTCGGTTAAATTGAAATGAAATAGATGGCCGTTAGCCGGCCGGGACTAGTCCGGACGACCAGCCTTACAAACAACAGAAGGCATCAGGTGAATGTGTTTACAATGCGGTGGTAATTACTTTGATTTATGTAATTGAATAGAATGCACTGCCGATGATGCCGCGCGCCGCCCGTCGCCACCAGCACCACCATCATCGCACCGGTAGCACCGTGGCTCAAACGAATTCGACATCTTCGTCTCTTTATCTAATTAAATCGAAAAGAAAGTAAATGCCGAATTGACTTTGCCGCGGCAGTGCAGAAGTAGCACGTAGTTATACCGCACATGGTTTGCGGGAGCCAGTTGGGAATATCAGCAGTAAACTATGGCAGTCTCTTTGATCCATAAACAATAACTAAGTAAGTAAGTACTTCCCATTAGAAAGACAAAGGAGAAATTTATATTCGTTTATTAATTGTGAACGATATCACCCACGAATAGATCTTTTAGTTGAAAGTAAGTATCTACTTAGTGGGAACTATAGGAAATATTTCACAAGTATCTACGAGTTCAATGAAACTATGTCTATGTCCCTTGCTTATTGATTCAATATCGTTCAGGAAGTTTGTATAGGAAATTAATTATTTCTTTCCCAGAATTCAGTTTCTTGACTTGAGTCTCGGAAGTTTTTCGTTTATTTCAAATTTATAAAAGCCTCCATTAATTTTACATTTCTTTTTAATTTTCAAATTGATTGTCCCTGCGAGAGCTATTTAAGTCAGTCTTTTAAGGTAGAACTATAATTGTTGGAACGCAGCGTACGCAACCGTACGAAACCACACGAATACAAGTAATTCAATCGACGCACACATAATTGCGTTTTGTTACGTTTCGTTCATTTTCATTCATTTTTGCTTTCGGAGGGGAAGAGCGCTTCTCGAGCACACCTTACGGAAGAAAATTGACAACTACATGTAAATTGTTGTAGTAAACTAGTCTCGAATCTCTCGTGCATTATGGTTTACGTGTGCATTTGACGTTTCGGAAAGAAATTTTTCGTTCTTTAATGTCATAAACGAACGAAAAATTTCTTTCCGAAAAGTTTTTGTCCGCCTAAGGAAATTAAATTTAACAAATGATGGCTAATATTCTTGTCTGCGTCCGGGTAATATGGTGGATCCACGAGAAATATTTCATAGAATACTGCATTGTATAAATTGCTCATGGAGGCTACTCATAGTATTCAATATAAAATTTCTTGCCACATATGTATTGCTTTGCTCATAGAAAGCTATGAATAGTATTCTATGAAAAAGCAATTTTCCCTTTGACATCTGTGGGTTTGTTTCAACTTTTTTTTGTTTTGTGTTTTTTTCGAGTGTAAAAGGAAGTTTTCGTCTTTTCCTTATGGATTTGAGCAAAATTAACAATAAATAAATTCTTTTAAATGTTTTAAATTCATAACTTTGCCCTGTGAAATTTTTGAGACAAATGAAATAGAAATCTATTAAAATGCACAACCAACATTTTATGGAATACTAACGCTCTAGTAATCTATGAAATATTTCAGGTGGAGACACCGTGTAAGAGAGTGTCCGCTTAGGAAATCATAAAATGTATAGAATTCAGATTCAAGAACCACGGTCGTGAGAATTTGTCCGCCTAAGAGGATTGTCCGCTTAAGGGACCTCTCCGCAATAGGAGCTTTCACTGTAGTTGTTGTTAGCCGATTCTAAGTTTGTATGTATTGTACTGTGATCAAACAAAATCAATGAAATGACGAAATTAAATTTTCAAACAGACTGGCAAAGGATACTTGGAGAATTGAACAAATTAACATACATTTTTCCGCCTGCAGGAGTATGTACGAAACCGGCTAACAGTATAGATTACCGGTCGCTGAAGTCACATTTTAACATATTTCTTGAAAAAGAAAGGAACGATTTCAAATATTCAAAATAAATTGTAAAACGTAGGGTTAGTACCTTCTCTTAGATGCCTTAAAGAAATCGTGTTAATTGAACATAAGCTCGAATTTCCCTTAAAAATTATTATTTTAGAAAACCTGATCCAGTTGGGCAATTCTGAGGTTCAGGAAAAATACATTCGGAACAGTATAATTATGATTTTTTAGGCAACAAAAATTGTGTTCGCCATCAGCGAATCAAAAAAGTCACAATCATATTAGATTCTATCCGCAATATTTTTTAGAGGAGAAGAGAGAGATTTTGTAAGAATTTTTTTCTTCATCAATAAAAGATGGTTTTATGTTGAGAGAAAGTTTCTTCAATAAGTACGATGTCCACCAGTATTGCCAACCACTAAATTAAAATCATGACGATTTCAATGAAAAAAAATTATTTTTTTTTTATTTTACATTAAACATCAAACACAAATAATTTATTAAAGATAAATATGATTAAAAAAAGGCAAACAAAAACAATACTTTAATAAAAAACTTAAATAAATCAAAAGAAAACATAACTAATTTTTCAATCAAATGGAACATTTTACCTCCATCTTTGCCTTTGTCTAATATTCCGAAATATGTACCTAAGTATTTGTAAAATTTTTTTAAAAATATTTATTTAATTTATTCAATGTCTATTAAAAAATAAAAAAAACGTTTATAAAAAATAAAACTAGCCTCAAAGCCTCAGGCAGATAAATAATGCATAAAACGCATGAAAAAACCTCAGTTGGCAACGCTGATGACACGATGTGTCCAGCATGCACGTCCAGTGTGACCGTGATTTTTTTGTTTTGTGGTATGGTTCGAATAGATGACGACAATGATGATGATGACAATAAATGAATTCAATTTATGATCAACCATTGATAACAAGGTTTGCCGCGCTTGCGCGCGCGTTCATGGTATATCACCTGTTCGCGAAAGATCCTGCACGATTTCTTTGAAAGTAAAAGTCCAAAAGAGTAAAGGTATCATTGATTGCTCAAAATCCAAAAGAAATGTCTTGTGTTGTGCCCCCTAACGGTTTACTTTATACGAATAAAACAGATAAATACAAAAAAGTCACCATGGATGATGGTAAAAAAGTGAAAATGCCCATGGTATTCGATATGCGAAGGTGGTTGGCTGGTGGTCAGTGCCACACTTCCAATCTAACCGATGCACCTTCAATTAAAAATCGCGAACTATAACTTTGTTTTGCCCTTCAATTTGTGAGTATAAAATTTCACAGTGACAAGCGAACAGTGGGGTAATTTAGCGTCAAATTCAGCAGAAAGAAATACCAATAATAGAGTTTTATTTACCATACCCATTTTGTACTCATTTTTTTTTTATATTTTTAATGATATACATACATAGATTTAACTTTAATTACAAAATTTAAAAGGTTAAACCCACAAAAAGGTACGTTAACTTTTTGAATCTTATCGAATATGAATTTTATTTTGTTTTTGTCAGTTTTTTCGAAACCTAAAGGGAATGCTCTTTCTTTTCTTTAGAATAAATTGTTAGAATAAGTTAAGTAAATTAAAAAAAAAAATTAGACAACTTAGGTAAACGACAAAGTTAAAGTAAAATACACATAGGCAATACCTTAAAATAAAATCAATCATTCAATTAGTGATTATGTATGTAGTACACATTTAGATCGAAAACCTTGATTTAACCCATTTTACGATTACATACAAAACTGTTTTTTTGAATGTTTGTTTACTGTTTTTTTTTATATAATTTAGAATTTATTTAAAAAAATATTTATTTAATAATTATTATTTTTAAAATTAAATTAAATTATTTTAGTTAAATTAAAAAACGAATAAACTTTGCATTTTGAAATTCAAAATATTTCAAATAATATTGTTTTGAGTTTTTGGCAAATTTAATATTTATTTGGGTCCACTGTGTGACACTCGCCACCGTTGAATCGTAGCTATAAGAGAATGGATGACGGATGCATTTGTGCAAACCAATTGGAAAATGTCTCGGTGGCGTTAGACTTTCACTCGTGTATTTGATTATAAATTGAATTGTTTTATATGCAGGTTCTTATCTTCAGTCACGGTCTTAATAATTTGAAAGCCGACCAACGGTCAACGAGGCAGCCGGCACGGCGCGGCGCGGCGGCGTCCCTTTTGGCAGTTTGAAAAAAGGGTGCGCCTTTTGGTAATTTATGTTCGTTTAAAAAAAAAAAAACGTGAAACTTTATTATATTAATTATTTCGTTAAAAATAAATAAAAAAATGTCTTGATTGGTAGGAAATCAAGTAATTTATATATTTACATTTATAACATGCATAACTTCTTCATAAACGTCCCTTACTTTGCCGGGCATTTTAGCTGGAATCAAAAAATTTTGACATCTGAACTAAAAATTTATGCGAGCTACAAAATCGGGTAAGGCCAGGCGCGCACATGCAACTAAACTGTTTGGTTTCGATTTTGAGCACAATGGGCTTATATGGGAGTGCCCGCTGGTTTATGTGCGCCGACTCTCATATAAGCCTATAGTACTCAAAATCGAAACCAAACTGTTTAGTTGCATGTGCGCGCCTGGCCTTAGGAAAACTTTAAATTCGTACAAAAATTTAGATTTTTTAAGAATTAAGCAACTGAAATGAGAACTTACATTATTCTTAAAATCAATCTATTTGGTATTTAATCTCCGAATACATAGAACGCGACTTTGTGGTCGTTATCACCAAGGGCGGACGCAGGATTTCGATAAGGGGGGTGGGGTGGGGCGCAAACTCAAATTTTATTTTATTTTTTAAAATAAGATATCGGTTGGTACAAATTTTAATAATTAGTGGAAAAAAAATTGTAGTAGCACGTGGCGTAATGGTTAGTGCGTTGGACTGTCATGCCAGAGGTTTGGGTTCAATACCAGCCGCTTTCACCTTAAGTATCTTTCTGGGCTACTGCCTCTTACGAGGAAGACAAAACCCCCTAGAGTATCTCTTGTCATAGAAAAGTGCCACGATACAATAAACTGTAGGTCCCCTCTATTCCTGTAGACACGCACACAGGAATAATTGGGAGTTGTAAGTCACTAGGCTTTAGTTTTTCAAGAGCCGTTTTGCCATTAGATTTATATATTTGAAAAAAAAAAAACTAAATGATTTTTTTAAACTATTTTTTTAAGAAATCTTATTTGGCTTAGGTCTATTTTGTATTTTGGCGCCACCCTTGCCCCCCCTCCCCTCCTCCGTACGCCCTTCGCCCTCAGTACGCCCTTCGTTATTACAAATGTTGAAATTTAATGTTGCTCTTAATTGACCGTAAATAAATCGATAAAAATATAAAATCAAAAGATCGAATTAAGCTTCTATATTCTTTAATTATTTATCGTATGCATTTCGAGTTCTATGTATATTAAGAACTCATCTTCATTCCATTAATGAATATTATCATCAAAAAAAAAGGAAATTTTTAAATCAGAGCTTTGTGGATAAAGACATAATAGGTATAATTAAGGCTGATTTCCAATGGCGCGTTCGCGTTAGAGACGCTTACGTATACGTTTACAAGCTTTACGAACGCGTCGACATGACAAACGACTTGAAGAGCACCTGAAAATCAAAATGAACCTACATTACTGTAATTTCGAATTCCTTTCAACAAACTATTCCATTATTTAAAAAAAAAAAATCGATGTTTTTCTTTCAATAAAAGAAATTTGTCCAGAAAAACCGATTTTTTCTTCTAAATAAATCGATTTTTTTGTTGAAAGGAATTCGAACATTAGTTTAACTGTCAAAACGCACGCTGAAGTTTATTTTTTTCAACTTTAACGTTGAGGTAGCTTCTGTTACGTTGGTTTGTGTACATGCTAATAGGTGCCAAATCGTAACGTAATACCCAACGCGTCATTGTAAACAATTTGCTTAAATTGCTATGTGTGAGCTTTCGCGTTTAAAGAAAAATCTGTTAAAGCGACGCCCAACGCGGCGTTGGAAATCAGCCTTTAAAATCTTTTGAAGCCATTAAGAAATATTTCTTTTTTAAAAAAAAGAAGTATCACTTTTCAAAAATCGGGATCTCTCATGGTGATCTATGAAAATAGAAGAACAAAACGACCAAAACCACTGGTGATTGACACTTTTTTATGCACCGTTAATATTGAAAAGATCTCTGTTAAGGAAATACTTTAACCGCACAGTCTAGCATGGTAATAGTGACGATACTTTAATTGTTGTAACCACATAAACCTTCGGAGTAGTCAACTGTGCAACAACGGTAGCTATTCCACAGAAAAAAAAAATGCTTTTACCTCTCTAATGCTGATGGTGGTGGTGGTGGTGGCTGACTATACGACAGGCATTTTAAATGCTCATTCCTCGAAAACCAGACAACAGCAAAGACAACAAGAAATTTGATTCGAGGCGCGTCTTTAACTTTAAGTCTGGACAGCAACCACCACCGTCATTGCCATGAGGTGGACATGATGACAGATTAAATGATCGAAGTGTCTAAGCACAATGAAAATCTTTTTATAACCATCGCACAGCTTCTCATCAGACTCATGTAGCAATGTAGCTGTCTGCATACTTCGCATGGGTGCCCCCATGTAGACTTTTTAATTTGAAGCCTACGCATACATTTTGTCTTACTTATATTGCAATCAAATGCTGTGCAGAGTTCCGGAGCCCGTGATCGGATTGCAATACAGAACTGAAAGGCATGCTCAAGAAATTGCGGATTTTATGCTTTTTCTCTCATCGAGATGCAAAAAAGATTAAAACAATCCATTTGAAGTAGAATATCTGATATTGGAGAATTGTGACAAAAAGTCACTGATCTGACATGGTTAAGTTTTATGGCGTCACGATGTTAGCTTTGGTATCGATATGTGTCCGAATTGGAACCTGGGAACACTTTCGACGAAGGTTATGTGAACAAAGTTTAAGATCATTTGATTTGTTTACCTATAGCAGGTAGGCACTAAGCCACAAAGTAATTGAACTTAGAAATTTTGTAAATTTTCATTTGGCTTTATTTATTTAGCTCTTCCGAAAAAGCACATGATTTTTGTGGTAAAGATATGGTAAACGATGCAGTAAACCAAAAGGGTAAAAAAAAATGCGGAATACATTAGCGTGTTTTATTGAAAACCTTTCTATTATAGGTACCTAATAAGTAGGTATTTGTGGGAGGAAAAAGTACAATGGATGTAGTGATTGACTGCCCTTTCATTTATTTATTTATTTAGCTTATTGCAAGCGAAATACTAATTATAATAATTATATTATACAAACTTAAATTATACATAATATACTTAACGCTACTAACGGCTATATTATTGACTTTCTTCAAAGCTAGTTTTACTGAAAAAACTAGTTCTATTGGAGTTTCGAGTTTTTATGTTCTCAAAAAAAATTACTGATTTGATTTAGATGTCAAACTATGTATGAATATTTTGAATTAGATGTCAAAGTAATAAAAATTATTGAACAAATTAAAACTCGAAACCTGAATAGAACTAGTTTTTGCTCAAAACTAGTTTCGAAGAAATCCAACAATATGGCCGTAAGAAATTAATAAGGTAGAATGCATGGTTAGGGAGAGAAGGTGTATAGAGTTCTTTTAAGGGAAGGGGAACTAAGGGAGAAATCGAAAATATCTTGTGCTGTATTGGCTAATCGAAGCATTCTGCTAATTGGATTGAAACGGCCGTAGTTGGTGCGGTGAATGGGGAGGTGAAAAAAGGGGACAGCTCTTAGGCTACGTGGATTGGTATTAATTTTAATCCATTCAAGCAGCGCCGGAGAGTCTATGGCTCCAATGATAAGCTGATGGACGAATATTGTGTCAGCGATACGGCGACGTTGAGAAAGGGTATACGTGCCAATTAGTTGCAAACGGTCTTCATAGGGGGGTAGAATAAAGGGATCAGACCAGGGTAGACTACGCAAAGCGAACCTGATAAATCTTCTCTGAACAGCTTCAATTCTAAAAGATTGAGTGATTTGGAAGGGAGACCAAACCTGACTAGCATATTCAAAGATAGGCCTGACGTATGCGGTGTATAGAGATTTGCTCCATCGTTTGACAAACCCGAGGGAAGAATTCGCTTTTGCGATGATATGATCAATGTGAGAGCGAAAATTCAACTCTTTATCACATATTACCCCGAGATCACGAATAGATGAAATGATAGGGACAGGTATGGTAAACTGGGGCACTTTTGTCTTTGGGGCTTTGCCGTTTTAACTAACTTCGCTAATGTGTAACTCAATAATTTAAATGCTGAACACAACCTTCTACAAAAATACAGGGTGCTTTGTAGTTTGGCAGTTCTAGTTAGTTGGCAAAAAAAGTTAGAAGTGTTTATGTATATTTTTGGCCCTGGCTGTAATTTTTCACTTCAGGTAGGTAAGCAATTTTACAGATTAATATTTTTTTTTAAACAAGAGATATTTTTCGAACAGTCTTGTTAACCATTAGTCTTTACATTAAACAACACAAATCGGTTTAGGTTTCATATCCTTTTTTAAAACGAATTTTAAAAACAAATTTGTGACATCGGGGCACTTTCGTCGTTTTGCAAAGGGGCACATTCGTCATCTTCCGATGGAGCCCTAAAGTAAAATATGTTGACGTAAATTATTGATGCAGCATCTTCAGATGAAAGTGACGCTATGAAACATAAAACAGTTAGACCAGTCAGATAATGCATTTTTGTAGAAGACTAAAGTTGTAGAAAGACGAAGAGACGCTAGCTTCTGAAAATAGTCTGACTAATGAAGACTCTATGGCTATGAGAGATTACTTTTTTTTTCAGTTTAAAAAGTACTTAAAAAATCACAACGGAACGTAGCCGAATACGGAGCTGCAGCCGCAGACGAAAGAGTTCGCCAACTTTTAACTTTTCACGTGCACCACGTTTTACGTTTTAAATTGTATAATGAAAAAAAAACAACTTTTCGCGTTGGAAAGAAATATTGTTGTTATTTGTGTCGCGAAAAAAATTATTAATTAAAAGGAAAAATATTGGAAACAAAAAATGTGAATTCTGAGCTTGTACACAAGAATGTTTTTTTTTTTTCTTCAAAATACTTTCAAAGCTGTACAGCTGCATTGTGGGCACGTAAAACAAATAACGTACGACACTTTCGATAGCTCTTCCAGTTCCGTCTGTGGCTCCAGTTACAGCACTCTATTCTGTTCATAGGCAGTTAATTAAAGACATTTTCTCAAAACTCAAAACTGAAGAATGAAATTAAATTGAAAGTAGAGACCTCATCTTACGAATCCGGCAGCGACATTTCGACATTGGAATAAATATTACGTTAATATATTTACCCATGAACTTGACTCATGAGAAACGACATAGATGTGTGATTTTTATATTATAAGTTTTGTGAATTATTGTGATAAAAATATAGTTTTTCATTTTATTAAATAAAAATAATTGCAGTTTAGATCCAAAAATTTTGTGTGCCGAAAGTGCTCCTAGCATTGACGAAAGTGCGCCGTGTTGGAGCACATTCGGCGAAATGACTTTTTTTCTTAAATTTTAAAAATATATATGTTTTGTGAATGATCTAAAAAACTCCTTTATTCTATTTTGATTATTAAATGTTAACGTTTCATAAATTGTATAAAGTTTATCAATACCTTTATTAATTTCGTAAATATAGAGCTTTGAATTTTTGGTGCCGAATGTGCCCCAGTGACAAATTCGAGGATTTGAAGGTAAGCGTTCACGGAAAAAAGTCATAGATTGGCATTTACTAACATTAAGCTCAAGAAAGTTTTTATTACACCAGGTTGTTATATAGTTGAAATTGTTATACTCCTAATGTATTAGAATTCAATGCACATGCATACACAACTGCCAGCACTGTATTATTTGCTCCTACTTTTAAGTCACTTAACTAATTATATTCTATAGACCCTTCCTTCTTATTTCGACTGTCAACGAGACCACATGGTGGAACATTATATTAAGGTATTAATAAATTAATAAAGTTGTACCAAATTTAGTAAGCTGTGGGTTTTACTTTAAATATAATACAGGTCAGAAAGAAAAGTATTTAGATCAAGTTGAAGCAGCGATGAGTCATGAGATGACGAGATTACTTTAATTTTTTTAATGTCGTCTGCATAAATAGAAAGATCTGAGAAGGAGATGATTCTACCGACATCGTTTATAGGAAGCACAAATAGAAGTGGACCGAGATGGCTACCCTGGGAAACACCAGAGGAGGCGAGGATGGGATCGGACACTTCACCTCTGAAAACAACCCTGTATAAACGGTTCTCGATGTAAGATTTGACCCACTTGATGAACGATGGTGGAAAGCCAAAGGCTTGTAGTTTAACGTAGATAATTTGGTGACTGATTTTGTCGAATGCCTTACTGAAATCAGTAGTAATAACATCACCATCGTAGACTTTTTCCATTGCCAAGAGTGTCATGGAGACAAACTGGGTAAGATTAGTCGTAGTAGATCTTCCCTTTAAAAATCCGTGTTGAAGTGGAGAAACAATTGATTATTGCAATGGAAATAAAGGGAATCATACACTAAACATTCAAACAGCTTGAGGATAACGGAGAGTTTAGCAATCGGTCGATAGTTTGAGATTTCGTTCTTACAACCCTTTTTTAAAAATTGTAAAAATAAAGGATTCTTTCCAAAGACAGGGAAATATGCATTATACTTCCAGCTTCAACTTTAATCGCCATCTACCCGTGCGATTTAATTTAAAAGTTTTTGGAACCTGAACCGGGAATGTTATACTAGTTTAACCCTACTTTCAAATTAATTTTAAATAATCTCAATTGTAGGTAAACTTTTTTTCTCTGATGCGATGAAAATGCTTAAATGTAACGTAAGAAAAAAAAAAACAATTTTATTCACCTGTGCAAACTGGGCGCATATTTTCCCAGCATTTACACGAGCTCACTGCGCCTCAGGCAAATACATTGATCTGCACCTATTCGAACTTAACTAAATCAAACTTCCCAACCAAAAACGACGACACGTCTATAAATTTAACAAAAGAAAAAGGTGTGTTCCCACCACCGTGTCTTGATCGGCATTCCAATGCAATTGATTCTACTCCTAGTCTTAGCACTGGCCGAATGAATTCTCTGAGGCACAGAAAAAGGTTTCTCGTGTTACATTGACGCCCAAAAGTCCTACTATAAGAAATCATATCTACTTTTTTTTACGGTTTGAAGCAGATTTCCACAAAATTCCAGTCACGATGATTTTTGAAGGTGTTTCTATCTATGTTTTTACTTATTTACCCTCAATGGAATAGGCACGAGATTTAAGTCCGCAAAATGATGATTATTATTGAGTTGATGTATGCGGAACCCACACAGATCTTAATTTTATTTTAGACAGGTCTTTAGAATGCAAAAGATCATAAGATGTTAGCACTCAGCAAGACAATCTGCGCGGGAAAATATTAAATGTCCACCGGTATCGGTTTTCCTCGACTCTTCATAGTGACTGCGACTGTTAGAGGGTATTCTGTTATAGTATACTCCCGGAGATAAATATAAAAGTCTTGGCAAATCTGTCTGAAGCTAATACCTAGCTGCTATGAGGTTCTGGCTTTGACGATGTTGGTTGTGATTGATGTTGAATTGGGCCAAATGGTGTGTGCTAACATCACGTGAAGAGTGAAAGACCAAGGAATTGTGCTATGTTATAAAATGAAAATGTTGAAGGCGTTTGGCCGTTTAATAAGCTTAGCATTTGTAAAGCGTTTGTTTAGCTTTGACAGTAGAACTGCCAGCTACCAAGAAAGAAAATATTTTCAGTGAGTTTAATTGAAATTTTTTGTAAATATGTACGTTACTGTAAACTGCGCCGGCTTTGTCGAGAACCTAGTAATCTAACCAGGTAAAAGATATATGATTCTCCCGAACTTTCACGTTGCATGCACTGGCAAATGCTAGGCGTTTAGCGGAGTGGAAATCTTACAACCGGCCTTATAGGGGGTGCCATCAGTTACAGCAAAATTGTTGTTTTGCACATTACAAAAAATAAAAACACACAGATAAAACAATAAATTTGTTTCCCAAATACCTACCTACATATTTTATGTGCGCATGAATTGAAGTTTCTGACCTTTTCCCTTATTAAAATAAGTAATATGGAAATAAGAAAACCGTTGTCGTTCAAGAGCAACAACCAAGCATTCAAGAAAGCCGCGCAGTTCTGTGTTCTGTTATTTTTTTCTTTAGTGTTATGAATTATGATGAGTATTTTTCTTCGTTTCGTTTTGGGAGACATAGCGTCAGTTTTCTCAGCTCCTCAACCGAAAATATTGATGTATTGTATGGAACCGAAGAAGAACTGCGTGTTTTTGGTGAAAAAATTTGGACAGTCTTCGAGTTTTTAAGCTTTATTGTTAAGTGGGACTTCTTAGGTTCGTTACAGAATACAGAGTCTGTCATTGGCGATGTCAATTTATTTAACAATTTGCGCATCAGTGGCATCGCGTGATCGAAGCTTTTAAAAATTAAAATTAATTAAGACTTATCTAAGAGCAAGAATGAGCCAAAATAGGTTGACTAATCTGACTGTTCACATATAGAAGGTAATTTCTTCCGAGTTTTCATTTTTGTTCAGTTCTGCGCATGTCCTGTATTTTGTTTTTGTAAATTGTGGACGAGGGCCATTGCGATTCGGAAACACTTGTGTTTTGTTTTTGTAAATTCTGACAGGCAGGTCACTGTAATTTTCGAAGATGCGCAATATATTACCTTAAATATGTGTACTGTTGACTAATCTGGCTATACTTTCAATCGAAAAGGAGCACACAAAAAATATAGGCTCAAAATTTTAAACAGCCTCATGTTAAGGTATTAACATGATAGTACTTAACAATTTTCTAACTTTAAAGCTCTTTACTAAAATGTTCTTAGTTTTAAACACTTTCTAACTAGTATCATACTAAACCAATTTCTTCAATAAAATCCAGCTGAACACGCCTAAGAATGTGACAGATCACACCATTTTCACATTTGTATGTAACTGTCAAAGTGACATTTGGAGTTAGTATGATACTAAAAAGATAAAACAGACATTTGAATATTTTAACTTTAGTAAAATGTTAAAAAGATAATAAGATTCTAACTCCTTTAAAATTTGGAAAATCCTCTTTTTAACCTAGTATCATGCTAAAAATGCTTTAACGTCATACTAAATCGTCTAAATTTTGCGCCATAGATTTTAATGATATAATCGAAACATTCAGTGCAATAAAAGCTCGTAAGCACCTTTAAATAAAATGTGTGTGTGTTTTTCTTCAATTTTTTAAGGGGTTAAAGCTTGCTTAACCGTCCCGAGTGCCACTGGCTCTTAGTCCGCCCCTGTTCCTCAGTATTTGTCAGCTGATTTTTTGAGGAATCAATCAGGTAACAATCACACGCATGAAATTATGGTCCAGAAACGATGAAAACTGAAACAAAATATATGGTTTTGTTCCTTTTTTCAACATTTCTCGACTGATTTTTTTGATGTGGGAGTTAACAGAAATTTTGAAGATCTCAGAAACCTTAACTTGCTGAATTAATGAGAAGATTTTTGAATTTTCAGAATACTGAAAAATCTCTTTAAAAATCTATTTTTCAAAATACGTAATACGTGTTTCCTTAAAATTAAATATCCTTCTTTTTTAGTCACTCCTTTTGGACTCTCATCGCTTCTCTCAGACCTTTCTATTTGGTGCTAAAGTTCAAACTTTAAAGTTTTTTTTTCTTGTTTTCTGAAATGAGTGCAAATTCTTTTTCCTCGGGTTAATTGTTCAAAGCAATAAATCCTAATAATAATCCATATTAGAACCAAAAGCGAGTTCCTAAAAAAAAAACAATAAAAAAACGTTATGATATCGGTTTTTTTTAGGAACTCTTTTATTGTCACTTTTTGCATTGGCGCAGATGGCAGTTTAGACGTAGATTCATCAGTTGGGTCTCATAATTCGGGTAGCACAATTTTTGTTCGATTGATCGTACATATTTTTTCTTAATTGAAACTTAACAACTTTACAAAAATTGGTAGGTGCTTAAACTATATCGGTACTAATGTGATTCAAGCTTAAGTTTTCTGTTTTGAAAGAGACTCTTTAATCAAACTTAATACGATCAATTACCTCAATACCGGTAATGTGAATTGCTTGTGGCATTTTTGTCAGCCAAACTGTTTATTTATTGAAGACACCTTAGGTATTGCAAAATTTGCAGACTTTTGACCGTTTAATGCACTCAGGAATTTTTCCATCACTGCACCGGTTCCATACATCATTAACTTAATTCCAACGGCTTTTTAAACGTGACTCCCACAACAACTGTAGCTGATGTACCTATATACATATGTATGTTTGTATCTTTCGCTACAGCCGAGACATTTGCAATTCTCTTAATGATAGTCATTTACTTTTTGTTGTATATTAATTTTGAGTTTTTGTGCCTCCCGCAATTGAAAGTTACACACCCATCTGTCGGATCAGAGAGCTGTCTAGTTTAGTTCACAACATTTGTTATAGATAAAAAATGATGCTTGGCTATAGATCGTTATAGCATGCGCGCTTGGCAAGGAATAACTTCTTTCACTTTCAATCCGTTTAAGGAATCACCCACTGTCTCAGTTCGTTGCCGTTTGCCAAACAACTTGGAGATTTCAATGAACGTTATGCACTTGCGAGCATAAGTACGTCGTACATCACAAATCAAATGAAGTGACTGTCGATCAGTGATCTGCGATGACGGTTAGGATTAGGATGGAAAGATCGATAAAGGAAAGTTGTTACATGCTAGATACGCTTAATTTATGAATATAGAAAACAAGGAACAACTTATGCACACAAAAAACAAAAACACACAAGACCCGTGAAGCACGTTGACAGTAGAGGTACCTACTTGCTATTACGGATTTGTTGCGTACCAAATTAAAATGATCTTTATATCTTAATATGGAATGGAGTTTTGTTGCACGTTTACACTTTTTTCGTGAATTTCCATTGCAGAGTAGAAATATTTTTTTTGTTCATTATTATCTGATATAATTGTGATGTGATTCAATATGCGGTAAACTAAGCTACAGTTTTATTTAATTGATTGCTTTGGAGTCTTTGGACATAAATTAAAAATAGGTATTATGAGTGGAGAAATGCTTAGATTAGAGAATTGGTCATTTGACATTTGTGTTGTTAATTTGGCTGTCAGTATGGATTATTAACATACAAAATAAACATACATATTAACAACTAGAGATGGCATAAGTTACTGAAATAATCTTCAAAAATCACATATTGATGGAACATGATCGTGGCACTGGGTTATGAAAATATACGTGTTTTGCTGAGATAATATACAGGGTGATCGGTATAAGATGCACCAAACTGCTGGAGCAAGTAGGTTGGGTTAAGACAAGAAAAAAATCGTACGGGAGGGGGGGTCTATTTCCCCCGTTTAGGCAGGAGGGGCAATTTTCTAAAAAATTGACTTAAAATAGAAAAAAAAATATTTAAAAAAAACGGTACAATTTTACAATGTCATGCTTTACGTTTTTGGAAAGCCAGAAATCTCTTCTTTGCTTTTCATTTTTAATTAAATTGTGTTAGTGAATAGTTTTTGAAAAATTAATTTTCAAACTCGAAATTTTGAAAAAAAAAAAAATTAAAAAAAAACTTTCAAATTAAGTTTGTTCAAAATTTTATGTAATTAAGTATAATTTTTATTTTCAAAATTCAATGCTCTTATTAATTTTCAAAAAAAAAACAGAAAACCGGATGCTGAAATGTCTTTTTGTTTTTGAGAAAATTTAAAATAACTAAATCTACTTTACTACTTAATTTGTAGAAATAGGATGTTTTGAACAACAAAATAACGGATGGAAGTCGAATTTCAATTTTCCCAAAAACTAGACTAATTTTTGACATCTGGTGTTCAGTGTTTGACTGAAAATTGATGGGAGTATTGAATATTAAAAATAAAAACACTACTAAATAACATAAAATTTTCAACAAAATCAGTTTGAACACAATTTTTTAATTTTTTTTTTTTAAATTTAAGTTTTTAAAAATTAATTTTTAAAAAACTGTTCAATAAAAGAACTTAATTTATAAACAAAATAGAAGCACATATTTCTGGCTTAACAAAAAAGTATAGTACGTTGCTTTGACCGTTATCGTTGTTTCTTAATAATTTTTTTTTCTGTATTAAGTCAATTGTTTTAGAAAATTGCTCCTGTTATTTTCAATTTTCTCACAAACTAAAAGACAATTTGGCATCCGGTTTTCTGTTTTTGACAAAAAAAACCCATTAAAAGCACTGAATTTTGAAAACAAAAATTATACTTAATTACATAAAATTTTGAAAAAAATAGTTTGAAACTTTTTTTTTCATTATTTTTTTTTTTTCAAAATTTCGAGTTTGGAAATTAATTTTTCAAAAACTGTTCACTAACACAACTTAATTTAAAATGAAAATCAAAGAAGAGATTTCTGGCTTTCCAAAAAGGCATAGCATATGGCATTTGAAATTGTACCGTTGTTTTTAAATATTTTTTTTTTTTTCTGTTTTAAGTCAATTTTTTAGAAAATTGCCCCTCCTGCGTAAACGAGGGGAAATAGACCCCCCCTAACCTAACCTAGCCACTCCAGTAGTTTGGTGCATCTTATATCGATCACCCTGTATACACATTAAGAAATCCTTCACGCCCCTGGAGGTCTATCAGTCAAAACATTAAGGTTCGTAAGGGAATCAATGGATCTCCGGTCGCATACAAAACAAATTCACTATAGAACCTGTAATTTTTTGAAATTCTCTACACGCCTTTCGACTGTCTTTACGGTTATCTAAGCGTAAATTACCCCTTTAAATTCCAAACAATTAGGGAAGTGGAACACATTTTTATAGTAATGAAGTCTTCCAACTATACCTTGGGTCAATTATTGCAATGGCTGACATTATGCTAAGCAGCTGTTGAAGTAAGTCTTTTTGGTATGATAGTGGATAAGTGCATAGGTAAATGATTTATCCCGCCAGAAGATAAGGTGACAAAATATTATTTTGAGGTTTAAAAAAATAAAATTACGTATATTTTATCGTATTTCCTAAATTCTTGAACTACCTGAGAGCAAGTACAAGCGACACAGTCGTCCATTTCATTTTTAATATATTCGACTGAATAAATTAAAAATTACATAAAAAGTGAAAACACACAGCATACCTTACCTATTCTCCAAGAAATTGAATATCCGTGTCTAGATATCATGATTCGTTTTCTCTGAACAATATAATTCATCTTTTACCCCCAATTGCCATGAAAACTTAAAAAAAAAATAATATATAAATATTAATAAGAAAAAAATTCAAGATAAGCACTGCAATTAATTTCACATCAAACAAATGACCTAATTTTCAATCAGCCCGGAAATATTTAATTTCTTTTACTGTGATTATAGCACATCAATATATAAAATTTGTTGCTAAGTGCACACCTTTTATTCTTTAATATACAGGGTGTTTGATGAAGTGTTATTTTATGATCTTGGAAATTAACTATTTAACTAGTTTGAAATTCTATATTTTGATATATTCTCAAATTTTAATACAGACTACGTTTAGACTGTTAACATTGGTAAAATTGCTTTAGTTTAATTTCAATTCTTAATGTCGCAAACGATGAAAGCAAAACTGACAGTATTATCAATTCGTCAGTTGTGCAAGTACAGAATTTGAAGATTTGCTTCAAAGATTGGAATTAATTAAGTTATGCAGAATAATAAAGAATAGTATATTTGACGACAACTGTATATTTATTATTTTTGCATTCAATTATGATGATGAAAAATGAGCCACTGATTGAATTTCGAAAAAAAAATATTGACAAATGAAAATGGTCGCTAAACAACATCTATCGAAAATTATAAGAGTACCTTTACGTTGTGGTTAGTCCCCTTTCACACGAAGATACTAGTTGCTGGTGATTTTTTTGACGTTTTCTTTAAATCTCCTTAACAATCTCTTGTACCTTTCACACGAAGATACAAAGACGGAGGAGACTTGCTGTATCTTCCTTTTAAACTACCTTGGTTGAACGCACACAAACGTAGTGTGAAGAGAAACGTCAAAAAAATCTCCTGAATTTGTTGACCGGGGAGATTTCGTTTACCCCTCTTTCTTCCTGCCCTTCTCGCCTATGAACTAATTGTTGCCGGCAACTCAGTTGCCCTGTGTGAAAGGGGACTTAGCAATCGCTAAAGTGAAGTTAGTTGACATCAACTTGTCTTAATTTGTCGTTGACTTTAATCTTCTAACATTAAACACAAAAATAAACAAATTATTTGTACTACTCGTGTGCGCAGGAATTAATTCCATCTTATGTATACCAACCATTCCATGGTTCCATCTAATCCGCATCTTTATGCGCAAACTTAAAAACAAAAACAACTGTCGAGAATTGACGTTAAATAAGATTGCGCTCTATGGGTTTTGCACGCAAAGTGTATATACACAAACAAAACCTGCATGACAAGTGCGCACACCTCAACAACTTGAAATTACCTGGGCACGCATGTGCATTATTAACATAGCTATTTGAAGTGGCCGTGGTATAAGGGGCCATTTTAATCGTGTATCATAACTTTTGTGGTTAAATTGTCTTGCAATCATTCTACGACGACGACGGTGACGGTCGTAAAGTTTTTTTTTGTAAATTGTGTGTAATGGAAGCTGATACTCGAAGCTAAAGTTGTTACATTATACCTCTTAACTTAGGCTGATGTTTGTAAAATTTACTTATATTGTGATTCGAAATAAAGAGCGATTTTTAGTGAATGTAAGGTAGAAAATATGAAAGGATCAGATGTGAGGTTGGCAGATAATTTTTAAAAAGAAATTGTTTTGTGAACGTTTTATTGTGGTTGTTTTTATTCACGATTTTATTAAACAACTTGCCACACGATAACGAAATGAGTAAAGGAAAAACAAATTGGAAGAGATGATTTGAAAGTAAGTTTATATGGTGCTTAAAAAAACTCAATTAGTAGCATTGACAAGGAGTTTTTTTTTTTGCTAGATTTCCGGTTGGCGAATTTTATGTGATGGAAAAACCACTGACTTTGAAGATTAAACAATAACGCTGATGGAATAAACTCTTAAGTTGTTTGTTTTTCTTTTAGTAAAATATTTAATTTAAAAAAAAAACCCTTAGTGATCACAGTACACAAATCTAAGGTAATATCTTGCGCAGGTTGTCAGATTTGAAACTGTGAGAAATTAAAAAATAGTTGCTCGAGTGCTCCCAAGAATTTCACACCGCAATACTAAAAACAACAACAAATATCGAAATTTGACATGTAAATGGGCACTGGATACACCATTTTTGTAGATCATTGTCTTATTATATATGGGCTGCTATAGTCGGGTGTCATTTCCATACAAAATCGTAAATGAAAATGGTTCAACGACTTTAAAGCACCATCAGCGCTCCCGTGGCACATCGGCAAAAAAAAGTAAGTAATTCAAAAGCCATCTATTCCAACTTGGCCTCTAGAAGCATTTTTTGGCAAAGAAACTAAGGACATCCATTATATTTCTTTGTATTTTGACGCACTGTTTGTCATTGGGCGCGTTCAATTCATTACGTTTTACATCTGAAATTTCAGGAAAGTAGGTACCTATTCAAAACTTTTTGCAAAAAGCACAAACGTAAAAAACTAAAACATGCGGTATATCATTTCTGTTTGATTTCACAGATAAAACACTTGGTCTTATTAACTAGATTTTTGGCTGTTTAAACTATCTCTAAGTATTTGGAAACAGTCAGAAATATGCTTTATTTAATTTTAAAAAAATGCATTTCTCAAAGTTTAGACAATAGATTACGTTGTCTAAAGCAAGATAAAACGAAAAATCACTTTAGCAACAATTAGAAAGGTTTTTTAAAAACTTGGACGGCTGTCTAAAGTTAGATAATGTTTATTAATACGACCATAATTTTTTTTCACAAAGACATTGATAAGCTAATTTGTATCTATCCCTTTTTCACTTTTTGTCGTTGGATTTTCCAAAAAGTCTTGAATGTAGTTAAGCCGTTACTTATTTAAATAAAAGAACTTACAAAAGTATTCCTATATTCTCCATCGTTTTATTGTGGAATAATTTTTCATTGAAATTAAAAAAATTTGCTATTATTTTGTATAATATAGATCTCGATAAAAACATTTAAAAGTCGGGCATAAAATTCACTGCATTATAATTACTTGCAAATTTTCACATTTTGACAACCACGTGTTGTAATTTTTGTTTTCGTCGTCGCTCCGACTGTTTCGCGGTCGTTTTGGAGAGCCTTCTTGGATAAAATCATTGCCTTAATGACACTCATTTACACGAAGTCAAATATATTTCCTTAAAGATCATATTTCTAAATTGGGAGGACTTTGCACTTCTGTTCAGTTAGAGAAGAGACGACTCTTCGATTTAAGACTGTGAGATAATTTATTTGAAGACTTCTTGCTTTTTTCAACATTATGTCAATTTAAAAAAAAATCCTCCTAAAATATTGAGACAAAAAACCTGTACCATGTAGGTACATGTTCTATACATTTCCGAATACACAAATAAAACTTGAAAAAAGAAATTTGACCTCAACCCTCAACAGATAATTATTTAACTAAACAATGCTTTGACTGATTTGTGTGTATAGGCCTCTAGCCTCTAAGCAGAACTGAAACTGATAAGATTAACTTACCCCCGTATCAATAAACGAAAACAACGGAAAAATAAGACTCACACATTGTCAACTTGCAATTCGTATTAATAAATATGTAACGGTCTGTGAGAAATGGTGACATCAAGCGAATAACTTTGGCCGCGTTCGGGGGGCAAGCCAAACCTATCCGGATAGGTTTGTGTTGTTGTAATCCCATAGGAAAATTCAGCTGATGAACCAAACAGCTGTTGTCAAAAACAAATCTAAAGCTATCCTAAAATTTTCGGGATACTAAACTATCCTTTGCGCAATTTGAGGAACAGCTGATTACAGCTGACTTTTGGTTTTCGGGTGACGCTTGAGTAGTTGTTTGTTTTTATTTTTTGTTGTTTGTTTTTGACTTTTAAACATAAAAATACATATACAAATTGTTGCAAAAATAAACAAAATGAAGATATCTGTCAATTGGAAGGACACAACATACGATTTTGAAGACACAGCAGAGATCTGGGAAAAAATAATTTTTGGTACTTACTTGAACTTTTTTTAGCTGTTTTGATTTTTGATAGGTAACCTATCCGGTTCGTTCGAAAACATATCCGATACTTAAGTATCTCAGATAGCCTATCTGTGTACCCCCCGAACGCGGCCTTTAACTCGGCAAATTTGGCGTTTAACTGCCTGAACAGAATAGAATGCTGGAACTGGAGCCGCAGATGGAACTGGAAGAGCTGTCAAAAAGTGTCGTACATTATTTTTTTTACGTGCCCACAATGGAGTTGTAGAGCTTTGAAAGTATTTTGAAGAAAAACAAAAGAATATTCTTGTGTACAAGCTCAGAATTCACATTTTTTGTTTCCAATACTTTTAATAAATAATTTTTTTCGCGATACAAATAACCACAATATTTTTTCCCGACCCAAAAAGTTGTTTTTTTTTCTTCATACAATTTGAAACGTCAAAAGTGCCGTACGTGAAAAGTTAAAAGTTGATGAACCCTTCCGGCTGCAGCTCCGTATGCGGCTACGTTCCGTTCACTGATCTCTATAATACACTGGATAGCGCATCCATACAAGAAAGTTGAAGCCATTTGATAATTGTTATAATGTTGACTTGCCTATTTTTTTGTATAATAGTATAACTGTATAACAAAATAAAATGCAAATTTTTTTTACAAAATTGCAACCTAAATATTTTAAATTCACTTTTACAAATATTTTACGTTACGAAAAAGGAAATTTACAAACAAGTGATGGTTCTTTTGCTTTTTTTTCTTAGAAATTCCACTTTGGTTTTTGGCTCTCTGCGGTTGTAGTAGAATTTTTGAGATCTCAGCAACTTGAACTAGCCTTCTCAGCCTCACTGAACATACCTAAGTGTTGAGTTGCCTACGTACTTGTCATCTTCAATTGGAAGTAGAAAAACTGTTATACTTTGTAGGGAGTCCACTATCCAGTGTATTATAGAGATCAGTGGTTCCGTTGTGTTCGCAACATTGAATTTGCGTGTATTCAATATTTTGACAGCTCTGAGTTTATCTAGTAATTTGGAGAATATAAGGACGTATAAAATCAAAATTATTTTAACGACAAAACATGCCTTTTTATTGATCAATGTTTTAGTGAAAAAATAAAAAAAAAATAAAAAAGCAATTATAGGCGGAGTGAACAAAAAACTCATTCAAAATGGGGGGTTTGTACAAATTTGAAACAAACAGCCGTTACTCGAAAACCGTTATGATTTGGTAAGAACAAGTTACTAAATTCTGAGAGGCCATGACCTCTCCTATCACCATATTCAGTTTGGACCATTCAATGTACGCAGCAGAATATTGAATTTTAATAGCAGAGTTCTGCTAAATAAATAAACTTAAACTAAAAAAAAAAAAAAAAAAAAAAAAAAAAAAAAAAACATGTGCTGCTGCTCAGGTAGGTACCATTCATTGTCTTATCTTGATATAAGAGAAAGCTTTTAAAATAGAAGTTTTGATAAGAAAGGAACTCAATGGATACAATAACAAAATTTTGCCAACTTTATGTACTACCTAAACAATCACAATAAAAAAAACATCGTTGACCCTTTAAAACTCTTGTAGTGAGGGATTCTTTTAGTTTAACCAAAGTTCATGAAGAATTTCAGTATTTTCTTACTGGACTAGGTACACAGAAAACTATGGAAGCTTAAAAGAAATCGTATAATTCAACTCGGTATAAAACATGATGAGACTCGTTCAATGACAATTAAAAAAGTTTCGCTTTCATATCGTTTCAAGTTTGATAGTAGTTTTGAAACCGGTGTTGACCTCAAATGGTAAAATTTGTTATCAAAAAAACCACATCCTAGATCTAAAAAAAAAATCGAGCTCCCTTGCGTGCAATAAACAACACTTTCGGTATCTCTTCCTGAAACCAGAAACAGGAAAAAAATTCGAACTTGAAATCGAGTAGTATCACGCTGTTCCATTCATTACTTTGTATATCAAGGTACAAGAAGTCTTCTTAGATAAAACACCTACCACAAATAACAGCAACATGTCTCGTCTACGAACGATTATATAATTTTGAGCCCTCTCTTCTTGCAGCTATTATTGCAACATGGTACTAACACTGTTTATACTCAAGCAATAAATTACCTCACGCCACATTGACAATCAGGCTCTTTATCTCAGCCCCCGTGCCCGTAAATGCATATGAACTTAACCAAAGCCATTGCGATTACGGATTTCTTACATCCTTCCTTAGGAGCTTTGCTGTTGTTACGACTGAACTACTGCAGCCTGCCGCCATTTCATGTGAAAGGTACATGTGCGCATGCGTACAAACGTGACAACTATCCCGCCATATCGTAGCGTCATTTCGTTGTTTGAACGCGAGAAAAATGTAATTTTCCTTTCTATTCAAACACACCGGTAATTATGCAGACCTCTGATGCTATGGCTGTTTCGATGCGCAGCGCAGCCGCAAAATGATAAATCGCAAAATGCCTTTGCGAACATGAAATTTTTCGAACTCACCGTCTCCATATAATATATAGGAGATATATATAATAGGTGTGTTTTGTTCAACTCCTTAATGTGCACATTAAGAAATTCTTCACATTAAGCAAAATTTTCACATGCAAATTCTACCAACAACAAGTTAACAGCACATTTGATCTTCAGTAACTCTATGGCTTAATGTGGAACATTGCAGAATCGGCACAGTAACTAGCTCAACAAAACACAGCTAATGTACGATAGTGATACTTGAATGAAAGTCACCACGTTTGCGGTGGGTCGAGGCAGCAAAACCAATTCATTAACACCCACACTTAACACGAAGATACATAATAATAAGCCATGAGACTCGAACCATTTCAGCCGCAAAATATGTATCATCAATCCATTGCGACTATTTAATGCACAAATGGCGCGGTATGGTGCAAGTGCAATACACGGTGGTGGATGGCAGACAATTTGAAATTGGAACTAGGAATGTACGTCTGGAAGCAATGAGAAAAAATGGCCAAACAAGTAAGTATGTATATTTAAGTGTATTTGGCTTCAATCACGATCTAAGATCACATAATTCAGAGCTCTTTGTAACCGCAATCGATATTCAATTTTCTCAAATTGCATAAAAAAAGGCTTTCAAGTACGATTTGCAAAACTTCACGATTTCGATAGATTTTTAGATTGGTCTTCAAGTGCGTCGTCATCTTCAACTTGGTTGTTGTTTCCTCTCTAATAATAATCGCAGACGGATTGGCAGGTTTGTTGAACAACAAACCGCATTGATTGCCACTGAGGTATTCAGAGTGGTCAACAATCGTACCTCTGTACCTATGTCTTAGCTTCGTTGCCATGCATACGTATAAAGATGGCACAAGATACTGGCGCACCGACTTCAATCTCAAGGTTTAAATCGAAAATGAATTATTTGCAATTATTTTAATTAATGGCAGATATATTTCGTTCCTGGTAAAGATTGTGTACAACGAACTTGAAAAATCACATTGTTGCACCATCATGTACTCCAATAACACGTAATAAAGTTGTAAGACAACACTGTCAATTGTCATAATATTTATATTTTTGATGTTAGCAATTTTGTGTTAC
Source organism: Epistrophella euchroma (assembly GCA_947049315.1). Taxonomy (NCBI): domain Eukaryota; kingdom Metazoa; phylum Arthropoda; class Insecta; order Diptera; family Syrphidae; genus Epistrophella; species Epistrophella euchroma. Next base: position 107,221,662 of record OX346247.1, on the reverse strand, counting down.
TCTTGTATCTGCCTTTCGGTCAATTGGAGGTGATTATTTTGTGTTATTCGCAAATTATTTATTATTAAATATTTCTTTTTCAAAATATAAGCCAAAGGTATTTAACCTATTGATGTTTACATAATGCAATTAATAAAAAGTAATAATGTTTAATGTGACAAGGCTTGTTACATTTGTTGGAAAGTTATCATGATGGTATTAGTAGATTCAATTCGTGCCAGTCTCTTTGATGGCATCGATTGATAAATGGTCGCATGGTAAAAACAACCTTTCACATCATAAAGAGAATTTTTAACCAATAGTATAAGTGATGTTTATCTTGACATATGACCATGAATTGTATTTGTATATATGATAATAGATTGAGTAGATATGTACATACATAAAATATAAAAAAAAACTATAGCAATCACTCAGTAAAACCGCCAAAGTCGTTCATTATAAATCTACAACCAAGGCTGAACTACGTTTGTGTAACTCGGCCGAAAATCACGAAATCGTTGTTTGACAGCTACATGTTCTAGATGAGCAAAACCGAACCGAAAGTTCGAATTCTAGAGAACTTCATATGTATTATGTATATGTACTGTACACAAGTACATAAAAATGTTCAATCAAATCCTTCCATTCGTTAAGGCTCTAGCTTGTTACCGGGCCCTGTTTCATAAAACTTGATAAGTGTGACAGGGGACAACTGACAATTGGTGTAAAGTGAAAAGTTGACAATTGTCAAAATTCTAGCTTATAAACAACTTGACAAATTTTCTACAGTTATCGGAAAACAATATTTTTTGGATTCGCTTGCTCAATTTATTTTTGTCGCAGTTGATTAATTAATAAAAACGATATGGAAACTGGTTTTGACTTCTAGCCACGGTTGCCACTTGAAAATAAAGTTTGTGTCCAAAATAAAAAATAAAAATGACCAACTGTAGCTAAAAATGTCCGAAATATTTGAACCTCTAAACACAGAAAACAATGAATTCATCACATTTATTTTAACATATTCTTCATATTACGTAGATGACATATTATTTTTGTATGTATTAAGTCTAGTTTATACATCAATTCGAAGTGAAATTCAAACCGAAATGAAATATGTATCAATAAATAATGAACTTAATTAAATTAGACTAACATAAATAAATAAATAATAAATAAATAATTTCTCAGAGCATTTTAAAATGAGATCAAAGTAGAACTTAATAAAAACAAATATATTTTCATAAAATCAATATTAAAAAAAATGACCAAATGGAATAAAAAATGACCATGCGACCAAGTGAAAAAATAATGACCAAATTTGGTCACAAATGACCAAAGTGGCAACCGTGCTTCTAGCGGATCAATTTTGTTCAGGTTTTTCCTCCTGCTCAGTGGAGCTGATGGAGCTTGCTCAGTGAGACCTTCAGAAATGTGAATATAAACAAGATTTCTCACATAAAAGTCAAAAACAGTCTTCTTTTTTATTAATTGGTTTTCTGCAAGAGAAAATAAATGATCAACGAATTAAAAAAAATAAACATTGTTATTTCTTGACAGCAAAAACAGGGAATTTTCACTAAGGCCAGTTGTACAAAAATTTGATCCGTGGTTCAGGACTTTAGCTCACCAATTTAGGCAGATTAATTGTGGTTCAACGATGTGCGTAGTTCATATTTTGTAATCGCACAATATTATGTCAAACAAACAAGATCAGCTTGTAATAATAAATAATGATATACAGTAAAACCCGGATAAGTGCCTCACCATAAATGCCTCGTTTTGAGAGGCACTTATGCGGGTTAGGCAGTTATAAAAAACCCGCTTAAGTGCACATAAGCACTTATCTCTATATTTGTAAAAATAAAAAGATTTACAACAGAAAAACGTTTAATGTTATTTAAAAAATAAGAAATAACATTACATCAACTGACTAGTATCGGTAACCTTTTAAAAAGGAAGCGCTAGATGAAAAGAAGCTTTTGTCTTTTTCTGCTGATTTAAATTGTGTACTTAAAAGAATTTTTTTCATGTAAATTTCAATAAATAAAGTATGCAAAATTAAAGGCAATTAAGCGGGGAAGGTAGTAAGGCGAAAGGTACTTATTAGATGAGTTTTATATGATAAATTCCTAAAAATTTTGGTTTTAAAAAATAAAAGGTACTTATGCGGGTTTTACTGTACCTACAAAATTGAAAATTTTATTATAGTTTTTAACTATACCTATGTACAATGAACCTACAACGTACCTACTTAATTTGCGTTGACCAACGGTATTAAAATAAGTAAATAGGTAACATTCACGTTGTGATCATTTCGACGTGTTGGCGTAAACAATTCACACTTCCTGTACGTTTACCTATAGATGCTAATTTATAGACTACATTATGTAGATTGAGCTATCCCTTTTTGTAAAAGAACTTTTAATGGTTTTGCATCGCTCTCGGTTATTTGCACGTCCATTGACTTAAATAAATAGAAGAAAATGTTTGACAGATCTCCATTTGAATTGAAGGCCTTTTGCAACTTGTGTATAAACTAAAAACCAAGCAAATGCTCAGATGTGAAAGTCAATTTTGTCCTAAAGGAAATTAATAATTTAATTTATGACGAACACAGAGTGCTAAGTTAATATTTGTTCATTTCTGCAAGACAAACTTTTAAATTATTTAACTATCTTGAGGTGAGGTCTTGAGGAAAAAATATATCTTACTACTATATACAAATATACATCATTTCTATACACCATCTGGCTATTTGTCCAATTGTCAGAGAGAAGGTAGGTATTATGAAGTTGACGTTTCTATTATTTTTCTCGTTATGACATAGGTATTACTTTGAATGCAAGGTACTGTTTTGACAGGTTTTATTTTATCAACTAAACGTGGGCGAACATTTTATGCAAAAGAGCCAACGTACCTTTCATTGCAAAAGCATATATGTACATGTTTGTAATATATACATAATGTATGCCGTAAACAAGAATGGTTTACAAAAAAGGATATGTTTTGAGTAAGGTTTTTAATGTTTGTCTTATTTTGTGTTTTTTAAGTCATTCTTGTAGGTGTGGTGTGTGGGTCTGGGTAGTAATGTAGGTATTAATAGTTCCTTTGTCGATAGCAATAAAATAAGTTTGAAAACGGATGACGAAACTGCACATGCGAATTTATAGTTTTAACTAAGTTGTTATTTTTGTTTAAAAACATCAACTTCCGCTTATAATAAATAATCAGAAAATTGAACCATTGCGGCTAATCTAACAAAATTGTCACTAACAGTTGCATAACATAAATTTAAGTAGACATAATAAGCAACATAACAACTTGTGCACTCCGTATCCAATCCATAGATGTCACAAAAAATGAGAGTCAATCTATTTAATCCTCATATAAAAACTTACATTTTTTCTTTTAATCAGTTCATTAGCACTGTCATCTTAAAAGGATTTGAACTGCTTTGGAATCTTAAAAGGAATGCTGTCGTTGAGTCATCACTATAACGATCAGCTCACACCAGTGAAAGATATATTATATGTAGTTGTTAGACACGTTATAATGATGACTTCACTTATTGCAAACACTTGGAAGATTCATTCACACAATTACCTATTCGTATTCGTTAAACGTAAACACCTTGTTTACAAATTGAATTCATTAGCTCATCGATTGATGATTGAAAGGCAATCAAACTTACCTGTATTTCGCTATGTATTGTACACACACATGGTATATTATATTAGCTTGTCAGATTACTTAAGAATGTTTAATTCAAACAAGTGCGAGGCAACAAAACCCATTAGAACCTTCATGGGCTGTCACAGTTTGTCTATACCGAATGAATATTATGCAAAATATTATACATAGATAATGGGTAGCTTATAAGAATAAAAATTATTATTCAGGAAAATGTTCCGAAGTCATAAAAATAATTTTTATATTATTATGGCATAACTTAATACAGATTTCAAAAGAGGCGTGGTATAGGCTTAAACTTCCCAAAGAGAGATGTATAGGTTCACGAAACTATACTAACAAATTACATTCAACTCTATAAAAAAAAAATATGCTCCAAGAAAAATGATTGGACTTGACTTACAGAGTCTGAATATTGACCGACAATAATGGTGCTTCAATATGGACATGAGATTCGGTTCATAAGAAATTGAATTATGATATAGACAGCACACCGATAATTACACATACCATACCACGATGGAGAAACCTATAAACAATTAATCGCACGGTAACTTAAAGCTAGCTGTTCTTTCATATCATAATTTCTTTAAAAACCGTTTGGTCAGAAAAATCGTAAATATTTAATAATTTCACATAAAACGCTTGGTTAAAAAAGTACCTACCTACCTATACTTTATGTTAAAATTAAATATGTTTTTTTTTTTTGAGTAGGTTAATGAAATAAACTCTGAATTGTATATGAAGCAGTTAAACAGAATTACGAAGTTATGTGATCTAAATTTTGGTTTATCATAACTGACTGTATAGGCCAGTAACCTTGTCGTCTCATAGGAGGACGTATACTTGCGTTAGATCCGGTAGTTCTGATTTTTTGCTGAGTCGTTTATGATACATATTGGCCTCATGAAAAACCCAAGTTTTCGAACTCGAGTGCCGAACCAACATGGTCGAAAATCCAACAAACCGCGAAATGTTTGCGCTTTTTTCAGTTATTATATATTTTAACCCAAAAGTTTTTCGACTATAACTTCGCTTTACCATTTCAAAGTAATAAAATTTTCTTCAATTTGAATATCCGAAACCATCTGTGTAGACCCAACAGTTTCGAAAACACAGATATTCAAAATTTAGCAACAATAAATTTATAACAAAAGTAGTATAATTTTCAGTATAATAACAGAAATGGTTCTTGGCACAGGATGCATACAAATACTAGAGCGCATAATTTGGGCCAAAAGAAGAAAAAATCTTTTGGAGGGGGTAGTCTATGTCCCCCCGCCCCGTTTAATTGGGAGGGGCAATTTTTCAAAAACTTGACTTGAAATAGAAAAAGACGGCTGTTTTTTTTCAATTTTTGGTGGATACTTGCCATTTTGTTCTTCTTTTGTACTTGAAGTAATATAATAATATTAATAATCCCACAATTTAGAACCAAAACCTTTAACTTCTTACTGCCCTTATCGATTGTTTATAATTATAAGTTTAAGTATGCTAACGGCCATATTATTGAATTTCTTCAAAGCTAGTTTAGCTGCGATGTCGAATTCCTTTTAATAAAATATTCGACTTTTTTTCTAAGAGGAATCGATTTTTTTCTTTCAATATTTACAAGGAATTTGTTCAGAAAAATCGGTTTTCTTCTAAACAAATCGATTTTTTTTTTTTAAAGGAATTTGACATGAAAACCTATTGGTTTCGAGTTTAAGTTTTTCAAAAACAATTATTGGTTTGATTTTGATAAAACTCGAAACCCCTATAGAACTAGTTTTTCTGAAACTTAAGACACATTATAACTGTAGGTAATATATTATAATAATTATGTTTATTTTCTAAATATTTCTTCAAATTAATAACAAAGCTATTAACGCTAACTCATGCAATTCATTATTATAAATTGAATTTAATCTCAATAGACACGCTAGACATTTTATTCAAATATTTAACAGAGTGCGCACATGATTAAATGTCTTATACAAAAACCATAAACTACATTTAAGCTAGAGATGCATTTAATATACTTGCGATCATCAAGTTTTATCATAATACAAAACCATAATATCAAAATGTGTTTTAAGTACCACAAATAAATCAAATTTAAATGAAAGTGTATTGAATTTGTTTCCTTATAAACAAAAAAAAAAAACACACACTAACCTGTTTTGGTCCATTGGTCATAGTCTTGTAATAGGATACTCCAGTCAAATGACAGCTCTTTATGGGTCGCCATATTTATTGCTAACAATGATGTCTTTCTTATTATATATTATGTATAAATGTCAAGAGAACTGCAAAAAATATTACAGTAATACTATCTTTGTATGGCACACGCAAAATAACCCAATTTTTGTGGATTATATATGCTCGTTTTAGAATTCACTAACACTAAGGTACTATTTATGAGTTGTTGTAGGTAGGTACATATATAATAAACGATAAATAACTACCGACTAAATATTTAATTTCCACCGTTATTTCAAGTTGAATTTGCACACATAACTTAAAACACAAAGCTTTTATATTTTATTTAAACATAACGGTTAATCCCTTAGAACCGCTGCACTTTGTATGTAAATTCTATAATTTTTTAAATTGAATTTATGTGATGATCGATCGGAAGAAGCTCAAATTAAAATTTATAATTAATTTAAGTTAAAATAACAAATGATTTAATCCTGATTACAAAGCAAAGACAAAACAAACACACGAACAGACACACACCTTAAAAAAAAAAAAAAAAAAAAAAAAGAGCTCAAGAATTTCCTTATTCTCCTTGTTCTCACTATCTTGAAAAGCGAATCGAACGATCACCGACTTTCCTATCAATTGTCAAAATTTGCATTTACTGCAATAGATTATAGGTAAAACATAAAAAAAAAAATAAATAAACGATACACAATTTCCAATAAAATTAAGAATAATTCATTGAAAACGAAGCACTCATAGAAACAACGATGACAGCGACGACGACGGAAAAAAAAAAGCTTGACCCTAGTCCCCCCGATTGATCGCAATCACTGTGGTTATAGCTCAGAGCTTAAGCGAACCACCTCGCGCGCAATATCTAAAACAAACAACAACGTCTACAAGCCCACCGTCTTTGGTTTCGAGTCTTGCCTTCGTGCTTGTAGCGGCATTATCGAAGCTCTCACATGGAATTCATCACCTAACGTTTCTCCCGCTATCATGTTGTACACGCGCATTCCTAATATTTTAAACGACAGCGCCATCTGTATATTGTTATATATGATGTAGAGGGTTGAGGGAAAGAACTCAACTTTCCACTCTCATCGAAGATAGATCGTGTATTGTTATTGTATGGTATGGTGTATAGCATAAAGTCGAAGAGAGCCAAAGCGGATTATTTGTATAAACGCTCAGAAGAAAAAAAAACAAAAACAAATTGTTGGTAATAAGAAAAAAACCACTCGTTATAGAAAGAATGAGAATGCGAAATGAAAATTGTATTTGTGCATTAATTTTACCGGAGGAGTGAAGAGCACCTGAAAAGGTGTCCACTGCCCATGTATGTGGAGGCGTACAACACAACATCCATTATATAGACTTGATTTGCGGAGGAACACTCAAGTGCCCCCATACAACAAACATACCGGACTAAACTACGACTTTTACAAAGCTTCAGCTTTGAAATAAACAAGACAGTAGTTCTGTCTATCGATGTACCTACCTACCTAAAAGCTTATGTATAAAACCCGATATGACCTTTATTCTTTTTATCAATGAAAAACCTGTCTGAGGGTTATCAAAGATCTTTCTGAAAATACTTCAGGGAATACCAATAATAGAAACTGTAAATACAATTCAAGTTTTTGCCTCGTTCAGCTCAGACCACTCTCTATATATTATAGACAGATATGATATTCGTCCATCTTACTCTTCGACACGCTTCCAGAGAACTTTAATTTTTGTTTTTTTTTTTATTACAGGCATGAAGGAATGTTCCCCGATTCGTAATAATTGGAAAGGTGTGCCATAATGCAAAGAGGAAATCTTAAGCTAGGGTTGGTGTGATAGCAAGCAAAAATCCAGGTTCGTGGTTTGTTACACGAATAATAAAAATAATATAAGAAGAGTGAAGATACATACAAAATTTAAGTTTTTTTTTTTATAATTGCGTACACTGAAGGAAAAAATGAAAAAAGATCTATTCCACATGAAGACTGCAATAAAGAAATATAAAAGACTTGATTGCTCTATACAGCACAGCGTAAGTAATTCCATTTTTACATGAAACTGTTACTAAGTTATTGTTTAGCTTAAAATTAGAAAGTTCATTCAAAATCCGCCTGCATGGAAAAATGGGAAGTTTTTGGCGAGTTTAGGCGAGGCCCTAGCAAGTTTTCGGAAAGGAAAACATGGACGAGAAAAACATGACAGACCCGTTTATTAGTACCTCGCTGAGAACATTTATTTAATAAAGTACTGGTGAGGCTCTTAATGGTAACTAACAATGTGAAATCATCTTACAAAAATTAATAAAAGCAGGATTCTATTATATCGTAATAAAAATCTTTGTGTGTTAATTACCCGCCTGGAAAAATGGCAAGTTTTTGGTAAGTTTAGGTAAGGCCCCGGCAAGTTTTCGGTAAGGAAAACATGGAAGAGGAAAACATGACAGGCCCCTATTAGTGCCTCGCTGAGAACGTTTATTTAAATAATGACTGTGAATCGGTGTGTCAAGTAGTAAAATCGCAACTGCAGACAAAACAGAATAAGACAGAATCACAACTGATTTTGACATTTATTAGAAATCTGTTCTAGGTTGTTCTACCTAAAAAGCAAGTGCAAGAATTTTTTAGTGTCAGTGTTTTATAATAAAATAAAATTTAAAAAAAAATGCATTCGCGGTTAATTCGTGAAATAAGTCAACTTTTATTATCTTAAACAAGAAAAAACGTGTTTTGAATACCTCCAAACCTCTCAATATAAGTAAGCAACAGAAAGCGCATCACCGCAGAATCACAAACGATGACACTACCAGACGCTGCACGTTTTTAAACCGACACGTAAATGCACACAAACGGCAGGATAGGTACCATGAAAACTATGTTGGAGACAGGTCCAACCAGGATGACCACCAGTTCATCGGCAAGCTGAAACGTGGTGAGTACACTGAAGTCTTCGAAGCAACACAACAACAAGAAGTGTCTCTTGAAATAAAAAGCATGGAGAATATTATGTGGAACAAATTTTGTTTTTACTTGTCAGGGCTTAGGCAGAATTTATCTGACGAGGCAAAAAGGTTCATAACTAGTGAGAGCCTAGCGAATGCCTATTGTAACCCTTGCTAGACCCTTGTTAGTAACAATGAAAAACTTGCCAGGGTCTTATTGAAAACTAGATTCTTTTTCCAGGCGGGTAACTGTGCAAATTTCAAATTAGGATTGGGAATCGGTGTGTCAAATAGTAAAATCGCAACTGCAGACAAAACAGAATAAGACATAACCACAACTGATTTTGACATTTCTCAGAAATCTGTTCTCAGTTCTTCTACCTAAAAAGCAAGTGCAAACAGACTCACTGAACAGCAGGCCAGAACAGTTAAGAACAGAAACTTTCTCATTGAACTTGTTTCTTTTCTGTTCTAAACTGTTCCGAGGATCCTCACTGAACTTACCTATAGTCTTTCACATATACTTGCATGCACACCAAAATAAATGACAATAAATTAAACGTCAGTTTATTCAATTTCGCATGCGCAATAAGAATTTTTTAGTGGTCAGTGTTTTATAATAAATTAAAAATTAAAATAAAATTAAAAAAAAAATAAAAATAAAAATAAAATACAATGGATTCACGGTAATTTAGTGAAATTAGTGACAAGATTTAACAAGAAAAAACGTGTATTTAAATCCCAATCTCGCAATATAAACTACAGAAATCGCACCGCCAAAGAATTCAAACGATGACATTACCGAGCGCTGCATGCTTTAAACGGGTGTAAATGCACACAAACGGCATGAATATAGGGAATATAAGAACTATGTTGACAGGACCAACCAGGATGACCATCAGTGTATCGGAAGGCTGATACGTGGTAAGTACACTCAAGTCTTCGAAGCAACATTCTTCCATGGACATGGACTGGCCACGACAACGATCATTTAGAGTACAATCAGAGTGGTGGGCATCGAGGAACTGGACGTCTATCTAGATAAATATAATCCAGAGCGACTGACAGCTTCTAGCTTTGACCCCCATATCTGAAATGGTTGAATGGAAAACCATGGGAAACCAGGGCTTAGGCAGAATTTAACTGACGAGGCAAAAAGGTTCATAACTGGCGAGGGCCTAGTGAATGCCTATAGTAACCCTTGCTAGACCCTTGTTAGTAACTATGAAAAACTTGCCAGGGCCTTATTGAAAACTAGATTCTTTTTCCAGGCGGGCGTTTTCGAGAAAACATGAAAAACAGTAGTAAAAATATTAATTTTGTATTCTATAAAAAGATATTTTTTGGAAAATGTGTATTACTTGAGATTCTTTTTTAACAGAATGTTACAAAATTTGTGAAGTCAATATGAAAAAAAAAAATTAAAAACCGTTAAAATTCAATACCAAACGTTAAAAATTTTCTAGATATAAGACAAATCAAAGCAGTATATGAGAGCTATCTACATGTCTTAGATGAGTTAAACCTAAAAAAAATCAGATTCCCAGTAAACGAAAAACAGTTTTAAAATACTTCACCATAATCACAATCATACGTTTGATTAAATAAAATAGATACAACACTGACCATAATTTTCTAAAAAATTCATGTTAAACGTTAACTTTTTCTCTGGGTGTAAATAATATTTTATTTGTAAATAATGGACCTCAAAATAACCTGCTTTATATATTTCTCATTAGGTATTATTTTTTTCTGGATTCTTTTTATCGGGATTGAAAAAATAATCTATAGTTGCGATATATAATGCATTACAAAATATATCTATAATTTATTACTTGAAAGTCTAAATTTACATTATCACTTTGAAGTTTTAATTTATTTCATAAAAATTAATAAATATCGAAGATCTGAGCAAAAATAACTTTAATGGATTTTAAGAATAATATTGGAAAAATATTTTAATAAAAAAAAACTTTTTTGACACATTTCATTAATTTTGTAGCACCCTATTACGTTGTATTTATTAATAAAGGATATCAAGTTTTATTTATTTATATAAGCTAATGGCAAAGTTTTTTTTTTCAGTTTTACAAAGTCAGAGGGTCTAGTTTTTGAAAATTTTTTTATTTCTGGAATCTCAATTTCAAGTTTTCGAACTGGAGCGCCGAACTCAACATTGTTAAAAATCGAAGAAAAAATAATCTCCTTTTAATTTCAATTATAACTTCGCTCTACGATCTCTACGACCCATCAAGATCCAATGACAACATCTGGAAATAAAATCCTATACCGTTTCTTACAGCCAGAAATCTATTCTTAAATTTTATTCTTGAATAAAGTTGTTTTTAATTTCTAAGCTCAAAATTAAAAAAAAAATATAATGTTTTCTTTAAACAATTTTTTCTTTTTCAAAATTTTACGTTATTGAGCAGTGTTTTTATTTTCAAAATTCAACGTTCTTACTAATTTTTAGTCTTGAGCCACTATGGTAACTAAGTTTTGAATAAAAAAATATAAGTTCACTATGGCGTATGAGTGTTTTTTTTTTTAATTTAGTGTTTTTGTAAAAAAGAATGGACTGTTAACTGGTGGCAACTTAACAAAATGTTTGAATTAAAATACATTTAAATCAAAAGGAGGAGCTAAATGGTAAGTCATCAGTAATTTAATCGAAGTGCACATAATATGTAGAGTGTGATAAGGTCTTAAGGATGAAAATGGCAGTGAATTCAGTTAAAAAGAAATATTAGTTGATGCTATTTTTGTGCTTTGTGGTGACAGTTCAAACTTGGAGAAAAGTCTAAATACCAACTATTTATAAATAGCAATTTGTTGAAAGTGAAAGAAAAAAGAAAAATAACAATTTGTCGAAATTTGTTTCGTTATTTTCTTCCGGTAGGCCTTTTTGATTCAATTAATGGAATATAAAATTTATCTATCCAGGGATCCAGTTATAATTTTATCAATAAAACTAAAATTGATAGCAATAAAGACTCCAAAAAAGTCACACCTATAAAATTGGGAGACCAAAAGGAATTTTCAAAAGGTAAAGAACATAAATAATCTTTTTACGAGAGCCGATAGTGTCACGCTGCTAGTGATCTTATTAACTATAATTATAGTTTATGTTTAATATGGTATGGATAACAAAATAAATAAATAATCTATTTACATCCAAATGGGGTCACCTAATTGTGCAAGGAAAATGAGATTTCAGAGATCTTTATGTTAAGTAATTTCGAAATATAATTTTTTTTTCACAGTAGAACTTTCATGTATAAAGTCACTTATGTATATATTTTTAACAAATAATCCCAGCTTAACTGCTTTATGAATGCCTGTTTTACTGAAGAGTGAGTAATAATAATTTTCAAAAAGAATTTAATTATACTAAATGATGAATTCCCGAAGGTGAGTAAAGAGAATGATAAAAATATTAATATGCGTTAGCTTCGATTTATTGGTTTTGGGTTAAAATACATATGTACATACATTTACTCACATACATGTGTTTATATGTTCTTATGCTTTTGTCATACACTTCAATGTGTATGGTGTTCACAAATTCACAATGGTGATATTGAGTTTAAATACCTATGCAAACATTTTGCTTCAAAGGTTCACATTAAAATTCATTTTATCTGAATTGAAATTAGTTTCTATTTATTAAATTATTAGCATAAGAGCTTTAAACAATATTTAATAATCTGACTTTATTTTATTAGTTGCTTGAGGCTGTAGTCCATCTAAAGTACAGTAAAAATATATTTTTTGTTTTATATTTGATAGATCTCATATGAAGACGATTCTAATAAATGTCAAGGTTAGAGTGACAGCAAAAAGATTGTTCAACGTTCGCATAAATCAATGACAATTCAGTAAGAAAAAAAGGCTAACTTATACAAGTTTTTAAATTGTCGCGTTCATGTACTAGACATAAAAACAGCGAAAATCCGGAAAAATCCGGAAAGCTGGATTTTTGTATATAGTGTTCTTAAGAAACTGTACAAAGTCCCCATCATAGTAGGGGCACCACTCAAAATTTTAGATAAAGCACCCCCCCCCCCCTTATGATCCATTGTACAGAAAAAGTTTTAAAGTCTAATTTGTAGTTTAGAAAATTTCTTACATAAAAATAAAGGTTTTCGTTAAATCGGTAGAGTTAAGGTTTTTAGTTTTCTACACAAATGGGGAATGTACAAAAATATACAGAGAGACAAAAATCTAAAGCGTGTAGGTTGAGTCGAGACGAAAAATCGTAAGGGAAGGGGTTTATTTCTCAACCTAGTTTTCTATAAAAATGGACTAGAAATAGAAAAAAAATCATTAAAAAACAACGGCAACACTAAAAATGTCATGCTATACTTTTTTTTAAAGCTCGAAGACCGTTCTTATATTTTGTTTTAAATAGAGATTAGTTTTTCAAAAATTAATTTTCAAACTCAAAATTTTGAAAAAATATTGAAATAATTGTTTTCAAACAAACTTTATTTAAAATCTTACGTCATTAAATAATATTTTTGTTTCTAATGTTCGATACTCCTTTCAATTTCTAGACAAATACTAACACCGGATACCTAAATGTCTTTTAGTTTTTTATAAAACCAAAATCATCTTGGTTTTTAGGAAAAAAATAGAATATCTGATTTTTCTAACATATTAAAATCATTTTAATTGGTCCTCTGTCACTTCACGTCACGTTTTTAAAACTAAAACTACACCTAAGATTTTACAGTCTAAGCTTAGTTAGTATTTTTTCAATATTGTCCAGTTATTTACATATGAATATGTACCTATATTATTTTGTGGTTCATAATTTTAACTCACCGATTTCGGTAACAGGTCTAAAACGGGTCATTTCTGGTACATTTTTTTGACCATAACTTAGATCATTGGGGTCCATTATTAAAACTAAACTCCAACTAAACCAAACCCTCTATTTTGGTAAATTTTCGCATTAAATCAGGGTTGTTTTTTCACGCATATGCGCCCGGTTAAGAACAGGCAACTCATATTTTGTTGGTTTATATGATTTTTGGAAAAATTTGGGCGTAGGTTTTAAACTTAGGCCGTGTGTGAATTGAGTTAAAATCGCGTTTAATTTTATCTGAAGATTAATTTTTGACACGACTAGTGAGGTGAATCTGTACGTAGAAATGTCAAAATAAAATCCCGGACGAATTCGCACACAGCCTTAAACCTTATGAAATTCAATACACTTTACCTCAAAAGTAATGTTTTGGTATTTTTTCTGATTAAGGCCGTGTGTGAATTGGGTTAAAATCGCGTTAAATTTCATCCGAAGATTAATTTTTGACACTAGTGAGGTGAATCTGTACGTAGAAATGTCAAAATTTAATCTCGGATAAAATTTAATCAAGGTGTATTAACACCTTGTTATCCGCAGGTGTGTTTTACTATTATTCTACAGATTATCAGCTTCCCTTTGTTTCTTAAAACACCATCAAAGTTCACCAAAACAATTGAAGAACGTGTTTTGGATTTGTTTTTTTTTTTTCAAACTTTGAACCCCATGAACTTAGTCATAGCAGAAAACGGTGTGTTTCAAATAGGGTTGTCAAGACTAATCGATGATTTTCAATTAGGCAACCGTTTACCTACATATATTTCGATTTATCTCAGTGAGCTCTACAGTTTGAGTTTGGTTTTAACCTTGAACTCCATGATCTGTGTTATGGCCGAAAAAATGCATCAGAAATAACCCGTTTTAGACCCCATACGACCAGAATTTAATAGGCAACCCATGTGCATTTTGTTTATCTTAAAGTGATCTATCGATTGAGTGGCATTAAAACCTCTAACCTTTTGAGCTAAGTTATTCCATAGTAGGTACAATGTTCAATGTACATCGGATAGAACTAAGAAAAGAAAGCAAAATCCAAATGAAATTAAGAAAAAACTTAATTCCAGGCGAGAGAGTTACAATATCCATATCGGTCTGACTGACGTTTTAGAATAAAATTGCTCTTACTTCCCTATCCATAATTTTTATAGCAACATCATCACTCAAGTCATGATGCTTATCTTCTTCTAAATAACATCCAGTTTGATATTACAAACGCATTTATGGAAGCTGGATCAATCATCATCATCAAAGCACTCGTGTGCGCTTGTTCTTAAAGAAACTTCAGAAGCCATGATAGGCTTCTTTAGCCTAGCATTTGAAAAAATCCATGCAGTTTCTGCTGCGCAATAGTACAACTTTTTTTTTTTTTTTTCTATTTTCCATTCTTGGCGATCATCATGTAGGACTCAAAGAAGTGGCCACCATAAACCCATGGGAGATGGATTTATAGGCTGGCCAATATAAACCGGTTTACTTGAATGCATCTATTTCTACATTCCACATAGTGTGAAGCTGCAGCAAGTAGGTAGGTTAGGAACTCGGCTATAGTAGGTACTAGTTCTCGTACTAGAAAAAAAATAATACCAAAGCATACAGAAAAACGCACATAAACCTTGCAAATTACACCCATATGTGCCCCGATATCAAGTGAGTTTGTCCATACGGCAGCTTTTGGTTGTTGCTGCCGTAGGCTGTCACAGAACCCCTTGAACCGCATTCGTCGTGGTCGTGGCCATTTTTACTTTAGCCATGTGGAATGCTGACTGGCTATAATCTATGCTTATACCTATTTCCAACTGTGTATTACAACTATCCACAAGCGTGTTTTATAAGAAGTGGAAGTGGTTTTTTTTTTTTTTTTTTTTTTTAATTTGTATAATTGGGAATGTCCTCTGGTCTTGTAGGTGCATTGAGAACGATATTTGATCAACGCACATAATTGGCACAGTAGAGGTACAGGCACAGAAACAATTACTTGAGGTTGTATCTATAGTATCTAGAGCTATTATCTTTTAGATAGATAAAACAAGCAAGTACTCGAAACAATGTTGCTTATTGGTTAAAGGTATTTGCCGAACTAGTTTTCGTTTTAAAACTTGTCACATTGCCAATTAATTGTGCATAAGTTAGCAATGTAAGTTAAACTGGTTCTTAGAGCTGTTCTAATTATTTTGTATAAAATTAACTTTTTTTAAAGTTTGATCTTATCAATTTAGAAAAAAATGCACTTAGACAGCTGATGCATGTATGTATTTTAACATTAAAATAAATATTTAATTGAATTTATTTGGTAGGTTTCGTTTGTACATACAAACGTACTAGATTTAAAAGCTCGATTTAAAGTTAAGTTTGAAATAGTGTTGAGATATATTATGTCTCTCAAGGAAACTCCTTAGCCCTGGTTTTTTAGACCAAATTTTGATTCAACTCCGCTCCTGAAGCGGAGTCTAATCGGTTCAAGCTCATTTCAGCTCCCTGTAGACCGGAGAGAACTTTAAGCTCGATGTTATTTGCTCTGATAATTAAACCTTAAAATTTATTCTATATTACAGTAAAATCAGGAAAAGTGCCTATCGCATAACTGTTTTCATATAAAGCTCATCTAATAAGTATACATTTCGCTTTACTACCCTCCCCGCTTAATTGTCTTTTATTTTGTATACTTTTATTGAAATTTACCTGAAAACAAATTCTGTTAAATACACAATTGAAATCAGCAGGAAAATACAAAAGCTTCTTTTCATCTAGCGCTTCCTCTGTTAAAAGGTTAGATAGCGATACTAGTAATTTGCTATAATGTTATTTTCTATTTAAAAAAAAAAAAACATTAACGGCCATATTATTGGCTTTTTGGGTTTTTTTTTATAACTGCCCAACCCGCATAAGTGCCTCTCAAAACGAGGCATTTATGGTGAGGAACTTATCCGCGTTTTACTGTATATAGTTTCAAAAATTAACTTAAACAACTTCAAGCGTTTTCATCTTTAATTATTCAATTAAATTTCATAAAGCCCTTTTATTTAATTCACAGACTTTTAAATCTTAAAATACTTCATTTAAAAATTTTAAAGCCTGTTAAATATTATGGTGAAACCGAACATAAATCCTTTAATTTCTATTTGGAAAATCAACATTTACCTGTACATACACATCGACAAGAGAATAAAATGCTTCATACTGCAATATGTCACTTTGGAAGTTAATTAAACAATTTAGATCTTTAGGGTCGTTTCAGGGCGACCGAAAGTCTCAAAAAACAGTTAGCCAAGACGAGTTGGTTTTTCAAACAAAATGTTATCGGACGACATGAAACATTACAAGCAAAAAACAATTGTTTGACAGCTATTAAGGAAAACAAACTCTTTTAAAGGTGCTCTCATTGAACTGTTATTCGTGAATTCCTAAATTGGTTTAAAATATTATTTATTTTAGTTCATAGCTTTAAGAATTTTGTTATTTATTTTTAAGATACACCTATATGTAGTTGCTGTCTTTGGTATATGTTCAAGTTCACAAATATTAAACACAGTCTTTTAAATTTTTAAATGGCGTATTTTGTATGGAACAAACATCATTTAAAAATTTAAAAGCCGGGTAAGTAATTAAAAGGGCTTTATAAAAACGACCATAAGCCAACGGAACCGATGTGTTAACTGTAAGTCCATCGAATTATGTACACACCTGTTCTGCCGTGTTTACTGAAAATAACGTATCTACTTTTTTTTATGATTATAGGAGTGTTTGTTATGGCAATTTTTTAATAGTTATTCAATTATTTTAATAAAAAAAAGGATGTTTTTCGATTGGTTAACTGCTCAAAGAGCGATATACAGCTTTAGTTGCCAATAAAATCCATCACAAGGCTTTCAAATTTGGCCTGAACTGAAAAAATCGACAAATGTCAGATACGTTAATTTGACGGTAGTATTCATAGTTTTTGTTTGGAATAAAAACAAAAATTGTATTGGTTTATTTAATTCCACTTCCGAAAACTTTCCTAAATTTATACATCAATGTAAAGTGAAATCAAAACCATAGCGAAAAATCATAATCACCCTTGTTCTGATGTTCGTTCCGAATTGAATTCGTTAACAAAATTGATTTACGTACGGATTTAAAAAGAGTGTTCTGAATTTCGAACGAATATTATTAAATAGGCTTTATAAATTATTTTCCTCAGGTAATATTTTTTTTTTCACAGAGCATTGTAAATTGTTGATTTTTTCATATTCAGCTAATAGTTGTCTTTTATTGGCAATTCTTATACTAGAGCAGTAAAATTTTCCTTGGTAAGCAAATAACAATAAACAAGCCTAAAAATAGGTTTTTTAGTGGACAAAGACTTTAGACTTGAATCTTAGGGCCAGTTGTACAAATATTTGATCCGTGGTTCAGGAATTTTAACTCACCAATTTCGGCGGATTAACTGTGGTTCAATGATGGTTCAGGCATGTAATTGGCTTTTAGTGCATATTGGAACCTTGAACCATCGTTGAACCTCAGTTAACCCACCGAAATCGGCGTGTTAAAATTCCTGAACCACGGATCAAATATTTGTACAACTGGCCCTTAAAGACTTACGGCCATATTTTTCACTCAATACATCTAGATTAAAACTTAATCTGGAAGTATCGAGTGAATAATATGGCGGTTACCGTCATATTATTCACTCGATACATCCAGATTTAAACTTAAATCCAGATGAATTTACATTGAATTTGTATGATTTATATTCAGATTTAAGTTTTAATCTAGATGTATTGAGTGAATAATATGGCCGTTATACTGCGTTTTCATTAGAGCTGAAATGAGGTAATCTGGCAAATTACAAAAAAGTGTTCACATTTCCAATTTCCTAATTTTTTTTGACGGTTCAGAATGTCAATCACTTGTTTTTGTTGTTTTTTACATTGAATTCTGTCACTTTAAATAGGTTCCACTTTGGGTGGATTCCATTTGGGTGTGTTCATAAAAGTTTTACGTAATTTCCTATTGAATTTATTGCAAATTTGGTTGAAGTTACCTTATTTGGAAAATTGAATTCGTATGGAAAATGAGATGATTTTGAATTGAATTTTGAAATTTTGAACGAAATTATCTCATTTGCTATAATGAAAACGCAGTATTAACTACATTGAAGCAAAAAGTGAAAACCGAAAACGTGCGCTAGGAAAATCGGACGAAAATTGTGTTTGGTCTGTCATTTCAGATTGACTTTGCAGATCAACCCAATTTTTTCGCAAACTTGTCAGTATTTTTGTTTTAACTTTTCCACTTTTTGCTCGAATGTAGTTAAGCCTTAATTCTCGGAAAAGTAGATTGTTTTTCATTCACAAAAGGGATGTGTTCTACACTAAAATCCACAGGACGATTGCTGAGAACATATGCAAACTAAAACAAGAATACTTTGCGAGCACAGACACAAAAATCAAGTGTGGATATAGCGTTTTATTGGAACTTGCATTGCTCCGCTAGATATGAATTACCAATAAAACGCACCAACATAATTTTAAGAACCTTTAATACATAGCGAATTACTGTCGTTGCCAGTCATAGCATAGGGAAAAGCCCAATTGAACGAACTCCGATTCTACAAAAAAGAAGAAACAAATTTCCGTCCACAACGATATTTCTATGATGGCAACTCCTCTTCGCGAACCACCCCACAAAATGTAGGCTCACCATCAAACAATGCCCCATCGTTAAGTCTTTTATCGTTCATTTTATTCGTTCATTTCAAATTTCAACTTTTCATTCATGTGCATGACGTTTCGTATTTTTATACTTATATTTTTCTCATCTCATTCAACCAAATGTCTGTTGACTGATTTACCGAACCTTTTAATTGTCGTCCCACATTTATTTAGTTTTTCTTTTTCACTTCCGAAAAAACATACGATTTTAAAAAGACACAAGTTCAGCAAACGAGAATTCTCTCGCCGTTTCATTATAATCTCACATCTAGTATTTGTGTAAGTTTTAAGTTTTAGAGAAAAAAGATCAAAGTTCAAAAAGACTGCATGCAAAGCGACTAAAACGTAGAAAAACTTAAGTATTTGCAAGTAAAAAAAAATCAAATATGTCTGCGGAAAATGTTGATAGTAATTCTGCCACGGCAGATTCAAACTCTGAGGAATCTTCGTCCTTCATTATTTCGGTTCTAAATGAAATAATCTACAGTCCCATGAATTTGGCTCTCGTAGCCGTCATTGCATTCCTCGTTTATAAAATCATCAAGGATCGCATTGAAGTCCCTCACAGCGATGTTAAGCCACTGGAACCTGAACTACCAAAACTGCGAAAAGATTTCACAATTCAAGAGTTACGGTTATTCGATGGCAATCAACCAGATGGAAGGGTTTTGGTTGGTGTAAATGGAAGTGTATATGACGTCACCAAAGGAAAGAAATTCTATGGACCAGGTAAGTGATAGAAAACGAAATTTCATATTTCTACTTTCGCTGCTACGTATATGCAAAATCTGTGCTTCCCACACCATGGGGTACTTGAAAGTATTGCTCATCCTTCCTCCATATTGCATGAAATTTAAAAAACCCATTCAAGTATAAAATGTATAATAATAAGTAGGTACGTCAACTCAGCAGTAATAATGAAACTTTCCCTGCCGCTCTACATCCGCCGGTACTTAAACTGAAAACAAAAAAGAAAACATGTTCATTGCACCTTGAACTTCTGTGAGCAAACTCAAAAAATTTTTGTTTTTTTTAGCTAGCTATGGTATACATACATAATGTTAATCGTTGTCCAACAGTATAAAATACGTTTAACGTGCTGGCTTGTTAAGATGCGTTTGTTATTTGTTTGTTTGTAAGCTATATTCGAGAAGTTGTTAGCTCTATCTGCATTTCAACTGAACTCGAATATCGAACTACCTAATTTAACCATTTCACCTCAATTTAAATGTTACCTACTTATTTTTTTATACTAATACCTGCAAATATGCAAGTATTGTAAAATGTATCGTCTTACGATAATGTATAGCTAGATTTGCACTTTTGCCTTTTGTCTGTGATAAATAATGAAACACACTCCTCCCTTCAAGCTCCTTATGTTGATAATTTTTGTAAACAAGATTTTTAAATTTTTCACCTTCAAGGTTAATTGTCTAAAACAGTATGCTGTTTGAATTTTTTCTTTTCAATTAATAGATTTTATTAGTCTAATCAAATTAATGAATAGATATAATGATAGACAAAGAAAAGATATTTCAACAACAATTCCACATCCAAGTTCCATTTCTGGAGGCAAATAGAAGTCTTGATTCTTGCTCTCAGATAATGAAATCAAAATTTACCTACACAAATTTTACATAAATAATTTGAAATATTTTAGAAGTGATCCAACATTATTACTTTTACAAACTTTGGGAAGTTTAAATTGTATTGCATAAAGTATGTGTCCGTGCGTCTTTTTTTCGTTGAATATATCACATATATATGTATAGCTTTTAACTACAAAGAGCAAGTTCTTGGAATTGCTAAATTTTGAAGATAAAAAAGCAGAACAATCAAAAAATTCTTTCGCATACAATTATTTCCATGCAGTCATCAGGCCTTGAATACAAAATATTTTGATTTTCAATTTTTGTTTATTATTTTTTTTTTTTTTTTCTAACGCAATATTTGTTTCCTTCATTTCAATTTTTCGTATACCTATTTGTTCCGAATACAGAAATAAACAAAAGAGAGAACTAGCTTACCTAATCGAAGTTTAAAGATTGCCAGTGTTTGTTTTACTACGAGTCTAACATGAAAGTTTTTAGCCTTAAATTTGCTTTTAGAATTTCAATGATTAGTTTAAATATATAAATGATCGTTGAAGATTGTGCCAAAATGAAATATGTAATATTTGTTTACTAAAATAATTCAATCTTCTATTATTAATTATACAGCGATTCATATTTTTAGCCAAAAATTACTTAGTTGAAAAAATATTTTCGAATGATTATTCATAGAAAACCAGTGTAATTCACGACGGCTCCAATTGATAAACTTTTTTTTTGCGGCTCCAGTAAAAAAAATGTTTATTTAAAAAAAAATCATTAAGAAATATTTAAATAGCCAAGTAGAATGAAAATAAATAAAAAAGTATGCAGTCATAATTGATTGTTTATTTATTCGGTCAGATGCAGAACTGTCTGATGTTGTTGAATTTGTAAGGATAGGTGATAATAAAAATCAATTTCGACTTATTACGTTTCACGAAATGTACCCTACATATCTTTACACATAAATATTTGTTAATTATTCTTTTCATTCCATTGTTTTTCTGGCTGATGTTAGTATTGTATTTTTAGTTTTTTTTTTAGCATTCCATTGCGAATTTAAAGTAATTAAAGATAAACAGCTCACGCCACCCAAATTTCGCTGCTGATATTAAGTTATTCCAAACATTTTACGAATTCTATATAACGTTCTTATGTCAAAATGGAATTAAGTTAACAAAGTGACCCCCATATCTTCATCATTTAAAAGGTTTTTATTTAATTATACGTATGTTCAATACTGAAATATAAAAAAATGCATATTTACATACATATATTGACGAGCAAGTAACTTTAAAACCATACACAATTGTTGCAAAGTCATTTTTATTTTATACTTGAATTTTTTTTATTTTGGTGTCTTATCGAAGCGTAACGCGACGCTTGTCTGAAAAAAATATTAAGACAAATATAATAGGATAGATAATAGAAAAACGAAATCTAACAGTAAGTGTCAATAAATTATATCGCTAGCGACTATACGACTGATTTGTAAATGAAACTTATAAATGAAACTTTATTTAGTAAGATTTTAAATATTAATGATTGTGAAATATGAATACAAAATTAATGGTTATTTTAATAGAATAAAGAAAGACCTTAATGGAATCTCAGAATCGAAAATCAAAGATTTGATCTCTATTCAACATGGCCAAAAGCCCTATAGTTTAAAAAAATAACGCATTTTATAAAAAAAAAAAAAAAAAAAAACAAATTGCACGATTTAAGCCTTAACTACATTGGCTACTTTTCATAAAATTACACATGTAAAAGTATTTTTTTTCCTGCTAGCGCTGTTTTTTTTATGAAAAAGAATATACACATTTTTCTTTAAACCAAAATTTAAGCTTTCTGCATCATTTTTATAAGCTTTCCTAGTGAGAAACACTATCCCAAAATGAGTTTGAAAATTTTCACTTTAGGGCTTTAGGATGTAAAGTGATTTTTTTTTTTTGAGTTATGAAAATTGTGTTCAATATATATATATATGTGGCAAATAATTGTTAATAATAAATGAAAACAGTTCAGAATTAATCGCTAACTTTATCCATTTCATATTTCTCTTCTAAAAGTTCATCAAAAATCCACACAAAAATCAACCATTTGTACTTCTTAGGTCATAATAATGTTGCCTTTGATAACAGTTTTCCTTGATACTACGTCTCTGCCTTAGCTTTGAAGTAGACAACTTTAAACTAACAGAAGTCTAAAAAAAAATGTATCCCTTGGAATGATACTTTTAATCTCCTAATTAATAAAGGGTTCTTGACATCATGTTTGGTTAAAACTATTTTATATATTTTAATTTTGTTCATTTTAACTTAAAACTAAGATAACAATAATTTGTATGGGAGTAAAATTATCCATGACGATAAAGTAAACGGCAGGCTCAACTATTCAACTTACTGAATTTAGGTGAATTTAGGATAAGGCTAATCATTTTTCGCAAACAGAATCATGGAATATGTTATCAAATTGGTCCAAGTTTTCAAGGTATTTCTTATACGCTGACTTATTTTTATTGTTCAATCATAAGTACCCAATGTCAGCTGCTGTGTCAAAAATCTTTAACAAAAATAAATAAATAAATAAATTTGATGGCACAACAGCTCATGAAGAACTAGGGCCTAGTGACTTACAACTCTCAACCATTCCTGTGTGCGTGTCTGCAGGAATGGAGGGGACCTACAGTTTATTGCCGAATCCGAACGGCTAACGAGCGGCACTTTTCTGTGACAGGAGATACTCTTGGAGGATTTGTAATTCCTCGCAAGAGGCAGTAGCCGTTTTTTCTTTTTAAATAAATAGGTGGCGAGGCTGGGGATCGAACCTTAGACCTCCGGCATGACAGTCCATCGCACTAACCATCACGCCACGGCTACTACAAAATAAAAAAATCTTTAACAACCCAATGCTAAATATTCCCCGGGAAAAAACTCCCCGGGAGACGCATTTTTTGGGGTGTAAAATACTCCGATTCCGAATTCCCCGGTTGAATTTTTTTACCCTCGATAGTGGGAATGAGAGTTCTGAATGATACAAACAGCTTTTTTTCAGTATTTGACATATAAATCAAATTGTAGAAGAAAAATTTTCCAAATTTCATTTAGAATTGGGCTGTAAGTATTTTTGGAAAAATGGAATGTAAACGGAGTTTGATTTAATTATTCCTTAAATCCATTTTCTCGTAAATATAAAAAACTGGATATTGTTGTTACAAATAAAAATTTGAACTTCTCTAGAAATTAAATACAAATCTGAAGCAACTTGGTTCGACCGTTCATTTTTGCTCGCACGCATCAGTTTGTGCATCCACAAAAAAAAAAAAAAAAAATATTCTCCGCATCATTTATTTCTTATTAGAGTTCAATTTAAATTTATGAATACCTACCTAATAATACTTGCGGAAAAATTGTAAATAGGTTTATTACTATTTTCTAGGTGGACCATATGCTTCGTTTGCAGGACGGGACGCATCAAGAAATTTGGCAACATTCAGTGTAACTGCTAACGATAAAGATGAATATGATGATCTTAGTGATCTAAACGCCATGGAAATGGACTCGGTCCGAGAGTGGGAAATGCAATTCAAAGGTAATGATAGTTATTTTGTTTAAATAATGCAAACATTAATTCATTTATAATTTAGAAAAATATGAATATGTTGGACGTCTTTTGAAGAAAGGTGAACAACCAACTAATTATTCTGATGAAGATGAGGACACAACAAACGATAAACAAGAGAAAACCGACGAAGCATCATCATCCCCTGCAGCTGCTGCCGACGATGAGGGGTTAAGAAAACGTACCACCGCCACTGCTGCCACTCCAACTGCTAGCGAGAACTCTGCAGTTGAGGAGATTAAATAAGTAAACAACCACATGTCTGAAGCTGGGTCCAACAACCGCCAAAGGCTTCAAATTTATTTTAAAGAACAAAATTTAGTGAATTAAGATTCCTTTCTTGAAGAGAAAACTGTATTTCCTTAGTTATAGCTCGAAACATGAGACATACATAGTAAAAAAAAAAAAAAAAAACAAACAAGTTTTATCTTTCGAGAAGAGCATGGCTTTACTTTTCGGCTGTAAGCAAATTTACAAAACAAGAAGTTTTTTTCTTTTTTTTTTTTACAAAATATTGTTAAATATAAATTTCCTTAATTTTTATTAAATCACATAAATATGTACTTGCATTGTTTTAAAAATAAATAACAAAAAAAGTAAGATGTAAGATAGGAGGGGAGAAATATTTTCTAATAACAATATCTTTCATGGCTTTTGTTTAATTTTCTGTTTTTTATTAATTTTAGTTTTGTTTTATGTACACACACATTCACACCCCGAGACTTATGTTACGCATTCACATTATATTCCTTCGAATGTGTGTGTGGGGGGCAGTTTTAATAATTTTCTATTGAAAACTTTATACATACATACTTAAAAATATAATAAATAAAAACTTTAATGATAATTGTTTGTAAGAAAATATTTTTGTTTTTGTTTTCCGTGGATTTGGATATACATATGTATATTTTTTACATTTTTTTTATAATATCAAAAAACATTTAAGTCATCTTCTCTAATAAATCTATTGGAATTAATAAACTTATTACGAATGTGAATGCCTATATAAACAAATCTTGGGAAGTGGAAAAGATAATTTCAGGTCTCAAACTGATTTTGCAAAATATACAAGAGTTCTTTCAATTGTACTATCTACATTCTGAAACACAAATTTTATATGTTTTTGTCTAAAGTAATCGTACAGTGTAACGTGTAACTGTGAACATAATATACTTTATACAAATTAATAATGTTAAAATGTGCATTGGAAAACTACTAGATGTGTTTGTTTAGATATAACATTTAAAAAAATATTTTTGGCTAAACAACACATTGAAATGAAATGGAGTAATAAAAAAAGGAAAAATAAACGTGTACCCATATATACATATATGTCAGATTAATAAGAATAAAGTACCTACATAATTTCAATTTTTGAATTTAATTAAAATCTAAAGGGAAATATGGTTTGATCAAGCCTGAGCCCGTATTACAAATTACGAAACGAAAGGCAAAACAAAAGATACCCAAAAAAACGATAGTCATGGCGTGGACCGATTATGATTTACGAAAATGGATGCATTTTTTGCCAGATAAAATCAAAAAATCTATTTTTTTAAATAAATATGCGACAGGTACATAATAAACCTAATTCAAAAGTGTCAAAACTATAAAATACGAGTATCGCTTTAAAACAACGACTATCGTAAAATGTAATCGCAATTTAACGATTACTATGGATATTGAACGATAATCGTGATTCGTAATACGGGCCCTGAACAAAACGTGACATAAATTAATTGTTCGATTGCAATCGCAGTAATCCTTGAATTCGACCCTGAAAATGGAAAATTTGTCAACGCATTGTCCGAAAATCCATCAACTAATGATCAAAACCAATTCGTTTTATTTACATGCCGCCTCCACTGGTCATGGGTAAAAAGAATCACAGTTAACAGAGAATAACTACCTGAAATGTCCAACGTTCTACTCGGCGAGAAGTTGAGTTATTAACCCATTTGTTGCTATTTTTAGGTTTTTTCGTAAGTGCGTACCTATTATTTTTTCACAAAAACACGCAGTTATATATTTTTTTGTGAAAGCCCAGTTTATGCTCTTAAAAATAATTGAATTTTTTTTTAGCACCAAAAAATAAAGCTAATTTTAGCTGTTACAAATTAAAAAAAAAAATCATGGTCGTAGTATTGAGGTATATTTGAATAAAGTCGTAATTTTTTTAAATTTACTTTTAAACCACGTGGGAAATATATTTTTTTATATTTTTTTCTGAAAGGCCTTTAAGACGCCTATTTCACGGATCATACCTATGTACATCACTAACAACATAACATACAAAAAAAGACGTATGAGACGTAAACTAGGTACAAATTGTAAATTTAAAAAAAAAAACAGCCTTGGCAAAAAAGCAAAGGGTAGACAAAATATCTTACAAAAAAATCTTAACAATTAAAGGCTCCCCCAAACCAACGCGATTAATCGCTGCGACAAAAGGAAACAACAATAACAGCACGTGGTTGTCAAACAAAATAGCACGTTGTTGTTATTGTTTTCTATTGTCGCGGCGATTAATCGCGTTGGTTTGGGAGAGCCTTAAAGGGTAAACGTATGGCTCTCCTAACTCCAAAGCTCCAAAAAAATGTTCCAACGTGTCATGTTTTAGGTTTAGGTGTGGGCACTCTCATAAGTCGCCATGTAAATTAATGGCGATTTCCATGCAACAAAAAAATCGGTTCTGCTTAGAAAAAAATCGATTTGTTTAGAAGAAAAAATCGAATTTTCTAGACAAATGAAATCTTTCGTTTTTAGCAAGATTTACACGGATTTGCACACACACTACGAAGATTTGACATTTCTCAGGAGTTAAAAGTTTTTTGCCGCAGTGTTTACAAATATTCACAGTGTTTGTCGTGTGTTTAAATAGATTTAAAACAAAAATATCTATAAAAATGTGTGTTTATTTATCAAAAAAGTGTGGATAATGAATTAAAAGTGATCAACAGGTTTAATTAACTGTGAAATTAAGTGTCCAAAGTCAATTCATCCCAGCTTGCCGATGCGTTCCTTGATTGATGAGTTTATTGTTGGAATTTGTTTTTTTTTTTCTACTTGTATGAACGCACAACTATTTTTGTTTTATTTTGCTACCAATCTCTGATATATATTTGCTTTAAATCGTACAAAACCACACGTAAAACTGAGTGCACTTTAAATAATTGTTAAACACTTCGTGCGTGCAATAATTGTTTACCTTTTTGCTTCAAAACTGCTGTCAAACGGTACACACACAATTACAAAAAAAAAATCGAATTTTTTACAGATTCCTTGCAGCTAAAAAAAAAGAATCGATTTGAAATGTTGCATGGAATTCGACATAATTTAAACAGGCGAAAGTTTCATCGTGTCGCTTCGAATGTTTTGAGTTGAAAGCGCCTTGAATTTACATTTTAGCCTTGCATTCAGCATAAATAATATTATGAAGAACCTGTTTTTGTACATCTACTTCTTTTGCCTTGGATAAAATAAAATATAAATAATAATAAGGGAATAAAATTATATTGAAAATTATCCTCGCGATTTGCATATTGAAATTCTGTTTCCGGGAGAACCCTTACCAAACTAACGGAAGCATTCTAAACAATAACGAAATTTAAATTCTGTTAAATTATTCCACATGAAATTAGCTACGTATGTTATATCGCATCATCACGTTGACTAATCACCACGCCATGTAAACTAGTTTTTACTGGCGATAGTCCCGTTAAAACTTTAAGTAAATGTTTGTTTGATTAAAAATTCAAAGTATTCATATTCTCCTCACGTTCTATGAAGGTTTATTGTATTTATTCAATATAACTGTAAAATAAATTTATATGGCTATTTTTTTCTTTTCCTAAAAGAGGAGGGATTTTTACGATTTTTGTATGACCTCGAAAATTTTATCTGGCAATACTGATACCTACCAACCTGAAGGGACGAAAAAGTCGTTTGACATTTGACATTTCTATAAAAATTGTGCTGTCTACTGTGGAAGTTACATAAAAAGGTTTCTGCGATTTTCAATTATTGTTTTTAAAATAGATTTTCCATAATATTTCGTCGTAATTTTAATTTGATACTTCAGTAAAAACTTAAATACTTACTGTTTTTTTTTCATAGGAGAGATGTTACGATCCGCGTCCGCATTTGTAAACAAATCTCCAAAGCTCCTGGCCGCAGCTGGTGACTTGTCCCTGGCAAGGTTGGGAGGTGTTTTTGGTCCAGCAGTGAACACTTCTATGGTGCTCCGCTTCCAAAACACTATGCCAACAGTGAATCCTGATGAATCGCTTCCAAAGAAAGGTTACTCTCCATTTGGAACCAAACAAAGCAATGTGAGCGAGTGGGCTGTCGCTCGTTTAGACGATTTGCTCAATTGGGGTCGCAAAGGTTCAATTTGGCCTTTGACATTCGGTTTGGCTTGTTGTGCGGTCGAAATGATGCACATCGCTGCTCCCCGATATGACATGGATCGATATGGTGTAGTATTTCGAGCGTCACCTCGTCAAGCTGATGTTATCATAGTAGCTGGAACTCTTACCAATAAAATGGCACCGGCTTTGCGAAAAGTGTATGATCAGATGCCTGAACCACGCTGGGTTATCTCGATGGGTAGTTGTGCAAACGGTGGTGGATACTATCACTACTCATACTCAGTGGTTCGTGGATGCGATAGAATTATTCCGGTCGATATTTACGTGCCCGGCTGCCCTCCCACAGCTGAGGCTCTCATGTATGGAGTGCTGCAACTGCAAAAGAAGGTCAAGCGAATGAAGACTCTTCAAATGTGGTACAGGAAGTAAACTTTTTTAAATGTTGTTCAATAGAAATAAAACGATGTAAAGAAAAGCTGTTTATTTATTAATTTTTTGGACTAACACAGACCATATTATTTGGAATAAAGAAACGTGCTATTTTATTTTTAAAAGATATTGAAAAATAAACCATAACAGTTTAATCAAAGCAAAATATATATCTACCTACATATTTTTGTTTTAGTTACAGGTAAAAATATTCATATGCAGGATTCCCAGTTGAATAAAGAATTAGGTAAAACTATTTTATAGAGCTTTCAATGAACATAGCAAATTTTTGTCGAAAAATGGAATTAACATTGAACAATTCATGTATTTTTTTCGCTTTGAATTATTTAGTTATTAGTTGGTCCATTATGGGTATGGATTCAACTGCACATGCACACTGGTTTATTAATCAAAACCAAGTTTATACGTGCGTCGGCCATTTTCATTGCTGAACACTAACTGCTTTATTTATAACAAAAATGTTTTTTTCAGCTCTTGTGTTCAGGTTAATAACACCGTGGAATAAGAATTTTCCGGACTCAAACGGAGCACTTAAGAAATTGCCTTTAGTTTGAGTCCGGAAAACTCTACTTCCATGGGGTAGTTAATCTGAACACATGAGCCGAAGTAACCATTTTTTTTATAAATAAGGCAGTAATTATTTGTAGTTCTAACGGGATTGTTTTGTAATTAATCGCTGTGTAAGAACATGAAATACAGAAAAAATCAAGTTCTTGTTTTTCTTCAAAATGTCCCTTTAAAACAAAATCTGTCAATAGTAAAAAAAATTGTAGGTAATTAATTGATTTCTGCGTTCTATTTGCCTTTGCATAATACAATGTTAAAAGAATATTTTTTTTTCGAATAAAACCAACTTAAAATTATACCTCATATTCAACAAAACTTACTTAGCTTTATGAGAAAATCTGACGGTGTTCGGGATTCTTGAAAATATTTGTGATTTTGTAAAAAATCAAATCAAATTGAAACTTTTTGCAAAACATTACTAATTTCAATTCGTGGCTACCTACGTGAATAAAAAATTACTTTCTATTTTACAGATGCCCCACAAACAGATAACCAGTAGCTACCGAATTGACTGCATAGCCGTTAGAATTTTGTTATGGAAGCCTTATCATGTACGTAGACATTTGATTTCTGTACAACCCGTAGTGGTAAGTCGGCTGGCGGCCATGGCTGTGAAATGGGCTTAGTTTTAAGCAAGGAAAAGGTTTCTAATGTCAAGTGCTTTATTTTATAGCGATACAATTATGTTGGTAGGTATTTTTAATTTTATTTCATAAAAATAATTACAAAGCACTCGCAGACACATCCATGCTTTGTTCGCCATCACTACACGGTGTCACAACAATACAAGGATTAGGCTTCTTGAGTCGCTGCAACATTCCATTCGAAATCAAATCAAATTTTAAATGTTGCACATTGATTGCATTGCCATCCCAGTCGATAAGTGATTTGAATTTAATAGGATCGCAAAGATTTATCATTTCTACGAATACATAAATCAGAAAAGGATTTTAAGATGTTCAAATACGTTTCGTACCCATTCCACCTCCATAAAATTCATTCTTCTCTTTCTCCAGTGTGATTTTGATAACATCTTGCCTTGCTACGTGTTGATTAGCGCGGTTCTTTGAAATCGATTGTTTAAGTGCTATTTGCTCAAGTTCTTCGTCGAATCGGCTTAGATAAAGTTTGATCAGTTCCTCGAATTCTTCGGGACTCAATGGACTTGTACGATCTCCCATGTTTCCCAGGAACCAATTAAGTTTTTCGCCAATGATGTTGCTTTTTATAGCATGACCTAAGCGACTCTTGTGTTTGTTGTTCTGGCGTTTTGCTTTTTTACTTAATGCTTTGGTTTTGCGACTGTTCGGATGCTTGATGCTTTCCAATTTTTTCTTCAGATTAGCCTGGGAAGTGCTTGGTTAAATTTCAAAAGCATTAGAATTTGTAAAGTTTATTTACCATTGTTTGTATTTTTTAAAAAGGATACAAATCTAATCAAACAAAACACGTTGTTTTCGTTTGTAAGGAAATTTCTGAATGACGTCACTTTTTGTCATGGGTATTTTTGTACGTATTGGGCAGGGTTGTTCGTTTAATACTTTTAGGGCCAGTTGTACAATCACCGTTCTAGGAGGTATTTTGCAAATTAAAGAAAGTGCTGACATCTCAAATTATTATTTACTACATTTCCATGAAGTATTTAAGTCTGCATTTACATTGTTCAACTTTTCCAGTTCCGATCACTTGTTCCTGGGTGAGCAGGGTAAGAAGTGAGGGGGATGGAAGAAATCGGTTGTTCCGCAAAACTCATCCGATTTTTCCAGCCTATTTTGGTTCTCTTTCACTTCCTTTCCAGTTTCTTGTGTGTGTTTAGTATACCGCATGTGTTTTTTTGATGGTGTGAGTAAATCTTAATGAAAAATGTATTCCAAAGTTCGATGCAGACAAATACCGCTCAGCTTGGTTCGATAAGGATTGTGAGGCAGCGAGGAAAAGGTCTTATAGTTTTTTAAGACTCTATCAGAAGTCAAATACTTCGCGTTCGAAAGATGACTACCTAAAAGCCAACAAATTTTACAAAGTTCTGTGCAAGTCGAAGAAGGAGTTTTACGATAGAAAGCAGCTGGAAAGTCTATATACCTGTAGAAGCTCTTCGGACTTTTGGAAAGCCATTCGAAATCTAAAGGGAAGTCATTTCAACTCAAAAATCCAAATTTCTATCTCAACACTTCGTGAGCATTTTGAGAATCTCGCAAATAATTCCCAACTCCAAGATCAGAATATACTTTTCGCAAAGCCTGCGTATGAAAACGATATATTAGACTCTAATATTACGCTTTCCGAGGTTAAATCAGCTATTTCCACAGCTAAAGTAAATAAGGCTCCTGGCAGTGATCGTATTCCAAATGAATTTCTGAAAAATGCAACGGATGACTTCTTGAAATGTCTAACCAATGCTTACAACAAAATTTTTGAAACAGCGGAAGTACCAGAGCTGTTCAAAAAGTCAATAATCTTTCCGCTTTTCAAAAAGGGAGATTTAATGAACCCATCTAACTATCGTGGTATAGCTTTTTTGAACTCTTCTTTGAAAATTTTTATGGAGATTCTGCGAAAACGTCTAACGGCATGGGTTGAAAACTGTCATCTTCTCAGCGAGTTCCAGATCGGTTTTAGAAAGGGGTACTCTACAGTCGATCACATCTTCAGCCTTACAAACATTGCAGACTTGTATCTACTAAAACGCAAGAAGTTGTATGCATTTTTTGTGGATTTTCGAGCAGCTTTCGACTCCATCAACAGGAACTCTCTAATGTACAAACTTTATAGGTACGGATTATCAATCAAGTTCGGATCCTTGATTGAAGCGATCTATAGTCAAACTATGAACGCAGTATGGGATGGAAAAAATCTCTCTGACTGGTTTCTTACAACCGTAGGCCTGAAACAAGGATGCAACTTAAGCCCGTTCATCTTTTCGCTGTTTATTGAGGACCTCCTGGAAGCTTTGCCATGCGGGATCTTAGTGGATGATCTTCGCATTAAGAGTTTGATGTATGCAGATGATCTGGTGCTTCTAGCAGAATCTCCTGAGTCTCTTCAGTTGATGATAAACAAATTGCGTACATACTGTTAGCAGTGGAAATTAGCTGTAAACCTATCCAAGTCTAAAACGATGGTGTTCCGGAGAGGTTTAGGGCGGTTAGCTGCTAATGAAAAGTGGTTCTATGGCTCTGAACAAATAGAAACTGTAAAGGAATATCAGTACTTAGGTTTCAACATAACATGCAATATGAACGTGGAAAAACATCTTGAAAAGAAACTAACCGCTTCCAAAAATGCAATTGGTACTACTTGGCAAAAAATTTACGGAAACAAAGATCTATTGTTCAGTTCCAAGTATAAAGTTTT
The DNA here is from genome assembly GCA_947049315.1 of Epistrophella euchroma. NCBI lineage: Eukaryota > Metazoa > Arthropoda > Insecta > Diptera > Syrphidae > Epistrophella > Epistrophella euchroma. The sequence continues at coordinate 107,188,336 of OX346247.1, read as the reverse complement.
CACCGCCACATCAGAGGCAATTATGCTTTATGCAGCTCAATCGTGGGGTTGGCAAAGATCTGACACCACTGAGAAACTCCTCAGATACTTTCTGAAACGCCAATTTCGTCTTCCCGAAACAACACCTAACTACATGTTAATGATCGAAACAGGATTATCTCCTCTTTACTTACTATCACTACAGCTTCATTTCAACTACATCATAAAATTAATGTTTAGCCAAACAGGAAAAGTTGCTAGAAGAATTGCAATCACTGTCGTTAAATCAAACAGTTCCTGGTTTGAAAAATGGAAGGACTTAGCATCAGAATGTTCTCTTGCTTTTGATTTACGTTTGGATAACCTGGAAAAGTGGAAACCCTACCTCGACACACTACTTGAAAACCTACACTCAAAAATAAGGGAAGAAAATATAGAAAAAGCAAAAAGCTCGGTATACAGAGAATTATACTCTAAGCTCGAATACAACCTCAGAGACGCAAATTATTTCCACGATCAACACAACGCAGATATGATTTCATTGATCTTTCGTGCAAGAGGAGAACTACTGCCGTTAAATTTCATACCCCACCGTAACGATTTACCTATTATATGTTCCCTGTGCAACACTCGCCAAAGAGAAAATATAACCCACTTCATCGCAAAATGTCCAATTTTCATAGAAATACGTCGGCAAATATGGCAGAAAAATTTCCTTAACCAAGCAGAAGTGATCGACATTCTAAACGGCAATAACTGGTTAAAACTTACCAAATTCCTCAAATTATCGTTAATATATAGAAAACAAATAATTAGAGAAGACTTCTAACTATAAAATATGATTTGAATTTGAATATCATCAGTTTTTTTTATCTGGCTGACGGCCCATCTGGCCATGCCTTAAAAGTAACAAAAAAATGTTTGAAATATTTGTACAAGAAATCTTTTTGTTGAAGAATAAAGTTATTATTAAAGTATTATAAGTATTAATGAAAAATGAAGAGGAAAGTAATAAGACCGAAGAGTGCAACGACAGAAATTCTCATTGGAAAAATCGGATCATATGAACATTTCACCCGATTTCTGGAAAAAACTTATAGGAAAAGTTGAACAATGTAAATCCAGACTAAGCGAGCTTGAGATCACTTCGACGCAGAGATGTAAAATAATTAAATATATTGTGACTTAAGTTCAAGTTAAGTACAATTACCTCGTATTCTAAAATTTTAAGCACAAGTACAATTCCATGGTAATTATAATTCCACAAAAGAACTGAAAATTTTGTACTCATTACTTTAGTACTAAAAATTGTTGTAATACTCTTCAAATACTTTTAATTCCTAAGTGCCTGTTTACATTGTATTTTAGATGAAGCATATTTTCGTTCATCAAAATGTTCCTCGTGTTTACATTATAGAGAAAAAATCCTTTCATTTCAATCTACCCATCCCTATCTCACATCCTTATCAACCATGTATCTCTCACTCACACAAAAAAAATTCTTCACGCTCAATCCGAAAACATTTATTGAAACTGGCGCAACGGCGTAATTTGGGTGGAATTAACCCTTCTCTTTCTTACTCACACAAAATCTACCCATTTCACTGGATGCGCCGTTCGTCAAAAATACAATGTAAACAGGCACTAATAATTGGAAGGAATTAAAAGTACTAAGGCATTAAAAAGGAATTAAGAATATTTTAAGAGTATTTTACAACGATTTTAAGTACTAAAGTAATAAGTTTTTTTTAAATTCTTTTGTGGAATTATAATTACAAGTACAAGTAGCGGTACTGGTACTTGGAAATTTTTAGTACAGTACTATGGAATTGTACTTGTACTTGAAATATTCTGAAATAGACGGTAATTGTACTTGTAATTGCTTTAATTACACAGATCTGCTTTGACCCATTACCTGCATCGAGTTGAAATGAACTTGAAATTTGTGCTAAAAAACCTGGGTTGAGGAGTTAACTTAAGAAACTCCATATGACCCTGTTTAGATTGGGAGATATGAGTGGTGAGGGACGTCGTGTATACATACGCGGTGGTGACCGCGTTAACAACGTGAATGTCGCATATATACTATAGTGAATCAATAGGAAAGTACACAATCTATGCGATATGTGGATTGCGATTACGTTCTACTACGCGACTTTTACTGAACGTAGCAAGCACCGTTTGATCACACGATGTTTGAATTGTTTTGTGATAAAGCTAAGCGCAAACCTAAGCGATGGCGGTGGCGATCACGATAGCCTTTATCACGCGATCAATGTGCGATCAAAAACCAGCTCACATCAACACGATATTGCGATACATTTTGTGACGGGCAAGAACATACAAAAAGTGAGAAAAAATCAGTAGCAAATAAATCTGGCTCAATAAATCGACCCGGACAGAAATTTTATCCGTAAATTGTATGCAGCACATTAAACACCATTTTGATCATTGGAATAATAAAATTTAATTTAAAAGAAAGTTTTAAGATATATTCATTATTCATTCATTAAGATATATTCATACCTATATGCAGTCAACTTTCTTTCTATAAGTGCCTAAAAAAGGAAAGACAAAATTTTCCATGATGGTTTTCAAGCTAGAACTGCTGCCTGCTATTTTTGTTGTCATTCTTTGTAGTACTGTTCATTCACTTTATTGGGAAATATTTGTTATAACTGTTATAAAACGCAATTTTGTTCGCAATTTCATTGAAATTGAGGTGATTTGTGATGATTGTATGGGAAATTGTGCAATTTTGAAGATATTTGGAAAAATTAATCCAAAATTGGCCAACTTCGTTAATTGAGAACATACTATTAGGGAAAATTCAAATTTTGTAAGTGCGGGGTGAAGTATTTCTTGTGGCGTAAAGAAAATTTTCGTACGCTTTTTTGCACACAGACATTTTTATCGCATGTTTCAGTTTTTCACTTTTGTACTTTTTGCAAAGTTTTGAATGTAGTTAGGCTACTCGCTTAAATGTAGGTACCTATCCCTTAGATCAGTCTGTTTGCTTACTTCTTAACTTGCAACTTTCACCAAGTTTTGCCAACTTTTTTTTTTTTCCAATAGAGCTTTTCACCAATCTATCTCTTTCATGTTCCAATGACACTTTGAGGGAAAACATTTGATTATTCGCAAATGGCGATACATTCTTTTTGCTATCCACTAAATGCACTTTTTTTCGTCTTCTTTTAACCCTTGCAAATAATATTTTGTATCCAATCAGATTTCCGCTAACAATGCTTTCCCTCAAATCAATCCACTGTTCTCTATATATATATAGAGATCAGTGATGCTGATGATATCTCATCGCGTGAAAACAAATTAATTGCGGTTTCTTAAAAAAATTTTGCTTAAAACAAGGCCTATCTTTGAATTTTGTTATTAAACATAACCGGCGAGTTCAAACGAAGCAGTCTGCGTTCTTCAGATTTTCAAAAATTAGAACTAAAGCACCTTTAGCACTATGTGTTCGTAAAATAAACTTCAAAATTAAATTATCTTTGGCCTTTATTGTGCCTACCTAGCATCTTGGCAATATAAACATCGTGGTTAGTGAGTGCAGCTAATAGACCTTTATCATTGATTGTAGAGCTGCCATCTGCATAGTTGATGTTTTCATTAGTTAATGTAGTCATTTTACCACCCAGCGCATTTAAAATTGCATTGCCAGCACAGATGTCCCATTTCTTTATTATTGTTGAGTGCAAGTAAGCTGTTGCATTATTTGCCACCACCTGAAGGACTTTATAACCAGATCCAGCAGCTATAAGGATGTTTGAGTTCTCACCGAAAACTTCTTTAGAAATATTTTTAACATCGCCCGCATGAGATCTGGAGACTGTGATTATTGGGTATTTTGTAAGTGAGTTTTCCTAAAATAAAATAAATTAGTTTGTTGTTAATGGACCAAACAAAATTTTATGCGCAAAAACCTTTCTAAGATTTGCTAAATCTTCGGAGACGGACTTTTCCTGCCATGCCCAGGAAGTTTTGCCCGTAAATGGGCTATGAATAACACCAATAACTGGAATGCCTTTCACAGCAACACAAACCATAGTTGTCACATACTGGTACAACTTTTCTGAAATTAACCATACACATAGTGCATGTATTAGTAAATCGGTAGTATTTCTACGAGTACTCTTACCTGTAAATTCTTTTGTGGCATCAAGTGGATCAATCCACACAGTAATGTCCTTAACATCTATCAGTTCATCGGGAGTAATAGCAGTTTCATGAAGAACAGTCGGATCTAGCTCAAAGTACCCTGACTCCAAACAACCCTCCATATCCTCTTCGGAGATAATATTTAATTTGGGAAATATTCTGTGCATCCCACCTTTCATGATGCAATGTGACCTTGCATCAGCTTGTGTGTAAGGATCATCAACACCTTCCAGTGTTTTTCCTTTGCTCTTTTGTTGTAAATTTCTTGTGTGAGCAACATCCAATATTTCGAGACCTCCGCGTTGTGCAGCTTGTATGGAACCTATAAGCAACTTTCGCATATTTACCTGATTTGTATTACGGAGCATTCCGTACAGGGGTTTATCCTCTGATAGTATATTTAAAGCGTACATCAGTCCACATATTACGATGACTGCGAGTACGAGAGATGGCATTCGATTTATGCGAATTGAACGGCCATTCATGATGGATTGATGGTGCTTCACTTTTATGAAACAGATTTACAAATGACTTGATTATGAGGTAATATTGCCAGCTAAACAATAATGGTGATGATGATATTCCCAGTCTTTAAGCATTAGCAACAACAATATTAAAAATATTCATATTTCCCTTGACTTGATACTTCAGAAGAAAACAAAGATCTGTCAAAAATGAAAAAACTACATGGCTTTAGCTTTGGCCGCGTTCAACAGCACATTTGACAGTTCTGAACTGTCATTTTTAGAGCTTCTGACGGTGTTCACATTGGACTCAGATTTACGATTTTTTTTGGCATAAGTCAGTCAGCTCGTGTTCAGACACGCACAACCGATTCATTCTGACGTTCAGTAGTTGTTAAAATAATGGCGATTTCCATGCAACAAAAAAATCGGTTCTGCTTAGAAAAAAATCAGTTTGTTTAGAAGAAAAAATCGAATTTTCGGGACAAATGAAATCTTTCGTTTTTAGCAAGATTTATGGCGATTTCCATGCAACAATTTCAAATCGATTATTTTTTTTAGCTGCAAGGAATCTGTAAAAAAATCGATTTTTTTTTTGTGATTGTGTGTGTACCGTTTGACAGCAGTTTTGAAGCAAAAAGGTAAACAATTATTGCACGCACAAAGTGTTTAACAATTATTTAAAGTGCACTCAATTTTACGTGTGGTTTTGTACGATTTAAAGCAAATATATATCAGGAATTGGTTGCAAAATAAAACGAAACTAGTTGTGCGTTCATACAAGTAGAAAAAACAAACAAATTCCAACACGAAAATCATCAATCAAGGAACGCATCGGCAAGCTGGGATAAATGGACTTTGGGCACTTAATTTCACAGTTAATTAAACCTGTTGATCACTTTTAATTCATTATCCACACTTATTTGATAAATAAAACACATTTTTATAGATATATTTGTTTTAAATCTATTTAAACACACGACGAACACTGTGAATATTTGTTAAACACTGCAGCAAAAAACTTTTAACTCCTGAGAAATGTCAAATCTTCGTAGTGTGTGTGCAAATCCGTGTAAATCTTGCTAAAAACGAAAGATTTCATTTGTCCCGAAAATTCGATTTTTTCTTCTAAACAAACTGATTTTTTTCTAAGCAGAACCGATTTTTTTGTTGCATGGAAATCGCCATTACACAGATTTGCACACACACTACGAAGATTTGACATTTCTCAGGAGTTAAAAGTTTTTTGCTGCAGTGTTTAACAAATATTCACAGTGTTCGTCGTGTGTTTAAATAGATTTAAAACAAATATATCTATAAAAATGTGTTTTATTTATCAAATAAGTGTGGATAATGAATTAAAAGTGATCAACAGGTTTAATTAACTGTGAAATTAAGTGCCCAAAGTCCATTTATCCCAGCTTGCCGATGCGTTCCTTGATTGATGATTTTCGTGTTGGAATTTGTTTGTTTTTTCTACTTGTATGAACGCACAACTAGTTTCGTTTTATTTTGCAACCAATTCCTGATATATATTTGCTTTAAATCGTACAAAACCACACGTAAAATTGAGTGCACTTTAAATAATTGTTAAACACTTTGTGCGTGCAATAATTGTTTACCTTTTTGCTTCAAAACTGCTGTCAAACGGTACACACAATCACAAAAAAAAAATCGAATTTTTTTACAGATTCCTTGCAGCTAAAAAAAATAATCGATTTGAAATTGTTGCATGGAAATCGCCATAAAACACAAATTTTTATTTGCCGGAGAATTTAACTAGAAATTTTTCAATCACAAAATTAATAGGTTCGTTCGCGTACTCCCCAAATCTACGAATTTTTACGAATTTCTACAAATTTAACGCAAAATGTGTTCGTTTACTCAAAAAACGTGTAGTTTTTCGCAGAAGAGAGCGCTCTCGAGAGAGTAAATAATTTCCCCTTCCTGCTAATTTCAGCCCAAAGAAATTCTTCGGGCAGAAATATGAGTTCAGTCAAAAGTCACTTTGATATTTGCCAGAACATCTCTTTCCTTATACTCCTCTGTTTTATTTAATTTAATGTAATCAATTAACTTTTTCTTACTTTTTTATTTTATTTTGAAAATCTTTTCAAATAAATGATGAAGATATTTATTTTTTTTTGTTTTCAAATATTTGACGTTAAAAAACCGGTAAAAATTATTTGTTCAAAGCGTTCGTGTACTATTTCGCAGTTTTACTTCTCTCTGAGAGAATTTCATCCCCACTCCTCAATATTTGATAGACTGTGAATTTTAGTGCAGAAAGTACACGAACGAAGCTAATATTTCACTAAATAAATATTTTTCCAATTGAAACAACTTCGATTCTGTAGTATTTAGGTGCCAAACAAAAACTAAATACTAACAAAACACATGTCACAAAAGGAAACGTCAAAAAAAATCCACAGATTTTTAAAAAAATTAAAAAATCCTGCCTCACTTGCCTGTCTCTTTCTCACCACAGAGTGGGAACGAGAAAAAGTATATAGACGTCAAAAAAAATCCAAGGAGTAAGTCCAATGTGAACACCGTCTCTGATTGGCCAGCAGTCATAAAAATTCAGTTGACGTCGATTGACATTTAGTTACGTTTCTTACGTTTTTTTCTGAATTTTCAGATGAAAAATTCTATCTGAAAATTCAGATGACAGCTAAAAGCAACAAAAAAACAGTTCTTGATCCAGTTTTTTTTTTGGCGTGTGGCCTGATCGTCTGGGTCTCGTATTGCTTTTCGGATTTTGATTTTAAAGTGCAAAAAATAATAAAAACAGAATAAATAATTTCAGACTTTTTTGTGCGTTCAGTGTTACGTTTTTCAGAACTGAATTTTTAGATCTGTCAAAAACGTGGTTATGAACGTGGCCTTTGTTCAGTGAAGAAATATCAGAACAGAAAAGGACAGAACAGAACAGAACAGAACAGGACAGAACAGAACAGAACAACAACTGATTTTGACATTTCTCTCAAATCTCTGTTCTAAGTTGTTCTACATCAAAAGCAAGGACAGAAAATCCTGCTCTAAACTCTTTCAAACAGACTCACTGAACAGCAAGTCAGAACAGTTTAGAACAGAAAATTTCTCACTGAACAGCAAAAACCTGTTCTTTTCTGTTCTAAACCAAAGATACTGAATTTATAAAGATATGAATCCTCGGCTGTCATTTGAGTTTGCCTACAAGCTCTATTAGATAAGAAATGAGAAGGTATGTGTAAAAATGGCGGTATAAAACTCAAACATTCACAATATTTATCTTCACAACTTACACATTCACAGTACTTATCTTCACACCACCCTGCTATATTGTTGTTGGATTTCACATCTATTCATCGAAAACAAATGGGTTTTGGAGGGTGAAACGTACGAAGGATTCATTTCTTTATATTCAGTTTCTTTGTTCTAAACTGTTCCAAAGTCCCCTTTCACACGAAGATACTAGTTGCTGGTGATTTTTTTGACGTTTTCTTTAAATCTCCTTAACAGTCTCCTGTACCTTTCACACGCAGATACAAAGTTGGAGGAGACTTGCTGTATTTTCCTTTGTCCCCTTTCACACAGGGCAACTGAGTTGCCGGCAACAAACAGTTCATAGGCGAGAAGGGCAGGAAGAAAGAGGGGGAAATGAAATCTCCCCGGTCAACAAATTCAGGAAAATTTTTTGACGTTTCTCTTCACACTACGTTTGTGTGCGTTCAACCAAGGTAGTTTAAAAGGAAAATACAGCAAGTCTCCTCCAACTTTGTATCTGCGTGTGAAAGGTACAGGAGATTGTTAAGGAGATTTAAAGAAAACGTCAAAAAAATCACCAGCAACTAGTATCTTCGTGTGAAAGGGGACTTTTAAACTACCTTGGTTGAACGCACACAAACGTAGTGTGAAGAGAAACGTCAAAAAAGTTTCCTGAATTTGTTGACCGGGGAGATTTCATTTCCCCCTCTTTCTTCCTGCCCTTCTCGCCTATGAACTATTTGTTGCCGGCAACTCAGTTGCCCTGTGTGAAAGGGGACAAACAGTTTGGAACAGCCTCACTGAACACTTCTTTTAAAGGCCAGTTCAGATTAGTTGAGATCTCATTTGGCTAGTTTGTATTTCAAAGATCTCAGAATTCTCCGTACTCTCAGAAACATAAACACAGTAGGCGTTTTTCTTTTTCTCAGATTTGCTGTCAAAAACTGATGCATGTTGGATTTGTTACTCAATTATTTTCTGTTGCATTAAATCAATTAAGAGAAAAGGAATAGAAAGTGTTTTTGAGAAATGTTGTTTAATCAATTAGCCAGTTCAGGTTTCTCAAGCTCACTGAGATCTCAGAGACCTCAGCAATCTCAGAAATCTGAACGTAATTCCTCAGTGAGATTCCTCACTTTTGCTGTCAAAAAACTGAGACTGATAATTTTGGACTCGCTTGCTCAATTATTTTTTGTCGCAGTTGATTAGTTAATTAAAAAGAGATGGAAATTGGTTTTGACTTCTAGCGGAGAATGTTTGTTCAGGTTTCTCCTTCTGCTCAGTGGAGCTGACGGAACTTGCTCAGTGAGATCTCAGAAACGTGAACTGGCTTAATGCTCCCGCTCTTTCAAAGTGACGGAGGAAAATTACATGCCGCCTCCACAGGCCATGAACGATGGCAGAATTATGGACATGTCTACAAAAAATCCAATAGAGATTTTTAACAAACAGCAATATTATCTCTGTCTCGTTCATTTTTAAATGTCAAACTAAAATTCTTGGCACAATGACATTTTAGTGGCAGCCATTTGTTTGTTTTATTTTGGAGGCAAATAAATATTTGGAATTGTTATTTCCTTTTTTTTTTTAGAAAATCTACAAGTAAAAATGTTTTTATAATTTATTTAAAACATTTTAATCTTTTTATGGCACAAAATAGCTAGATTTTTGTAATTAAAATTAGCCCGCCTTTTTTTTTCTTTCCAATTTCATCTGTCATTGTGCCAAGTTTTTGCTGTCATCTGAAACTGACAATTTGGTAGAGATCTCTATGGAGGCACAAAAATCCATGTCATGAACATGTCGACGAAAACTTTGTCCCCTTTCACATAGGGCAACTGAGTTGCCGGCAACAATGAGTTCATAGGCGAGAAGGGCAGGAAGAAAGAGGGGGAAATGAAATCTCCCCGGTCAACGAATTCAGGAGATTTTTTTGACGTTTCTCTTCACACTACGTTTGTGTGCGTTCAATCAAGGTAGTTTAAAAGGAAAATAAAGAAAATCTCCGGGTTTTTGTTGCTTGCGTGTGAAAGGTACAAGAGATTGTTAAGGAGATTTAAAGAAAACGTCAAAAAAATCACCAGCAACTAGTATCTTCGTGTGAAAGGGGACTTTGAACAATACATGAGCTCTGTTCAAAGCTTGGCCATGAGATTTGACGTTCCATGTGTGTGAGAGGTAGAAGTAGTACTGAGAGGAATTTTTGTGTGATTCTCTTGCTCTGACTTATTAGTGGAATTTATCGACATAACTATCGATATGACATAAAATTGCCTAGTGCGAAAAAACAAGCTGATTGTTAATTGTCCCCTTTCACACAGGGCAACTGAGTTGCCGGCAACAATTAGTTCAAAGGCGAGAAGGGCAGGAAGAAAGAGGGGGAAATGAAATCTCCCCGGTCAACAAATTCAGGAAACTTTTTTGACGTTTCTCTTCACACTACGTTTGTGTGCGTTCAACCAAGGTAGTTCAAAAGGAAAATAAAGAAAATCTCCGGGTTTTTGTTGCTTCAGTGTGAAAGGTACAAGAGATTGTTAAGGAGATTCAAAGAAAACGTCAAAAAAATCACCAGCAACTAGTATCTTCGTGTGAAAGGGGACATTGGATTCTGGTTTGGATCTTGGGCATTGTATGTCCTGTGTCGGCGTGTACCGACCGCTCAAACTGACCAATTGGCTGCGTTCACTAGGACTTGAACTTCGCATGTTTGTCCCCTTTCACACGAAGATACTAGCTGGTGGAGATTTTTGTTGACGTTTTCTCTCCTCAACAATCTCTTGTACCTTTCAAACGCAAGAAACAAAACCCGAAAAGATTTGCTATTTTTCACACAAACGTAGTGTGAAGAGGAACGTCAAAAAAACGCCTGAATTTGTTGACTGGGGAGCTTTTGTTTACCCCTCTCTCTTCCTTCCCTTCCCGACGATGAATTGATTGTTGGTGGAAACTCAGTTGCCTTGTGTGAAAGGGGACTTTGATTTTTGTATGGAAAAGGAACGCAACCAAATGTCAACAACAGATTCCAGCTGATTTGTTCTTGTTTACACCTTTTGCAAGGCTTCATCTTCAATTTTTCATCTCGCCTCGATTGCATTTGCATTTCGTTAACGTGTAAAGAAAATTCCTCTGCAATGTGTTGTGTAGTGCCTCACGTCATAGAGTTAACAAATCTAACAAATAATTCAATCATCAACCACGAATTGCTTCTCATCAAAGGAAAGATAAGTAAGACATGTTCTCCTAACAAACAAATCATATTAAAATCTCTTGATGGCCATAACATATTAACTCATAAGGAATCTCGAGTGTCCTCTGCAAATGGTAAATTTAAAATGCTCTACCGCTTCCATGCTACAAGGGCGATAACGGTAACGGAAGAATTCCATATTTTGTATTGCAATGCATCAATAAAAATCAAATGCCATTACCGACCACAAGAGAATCCCTACAAAGTTCAACCATTCTATATTGTTTGTAGAGGTCATGATGGTTCATTTAACTCATCAACCGCCCAGAGTGGTTGTGGTAATGCATCAGAAGCTTGTGCAATTATTGATTTAAATATGCACTTGCTGCAATGTTTGTATGCGGAAAAGTTGAACGAGTCGGGTTTTGGAAGAAAAACCTTTGTCCTGAAATCACGATGCCAGATATTTGAAAGTAATTTAGACGTCGAAGAAGCATTGACATTATCACAGGAAGAACTGTGGAATAAATTTGCCTATGAGATGATTAATTCCGAGCATGGTAATGATCCGAAGTTAAAGTTCGTTGCATTTATCGGTTGCACTAAGTATGAGCAAATAACCGATGGTGACTTCTCTTACGCCAACATTAAGCGACATATGAAAGGTAATGCCGCACTCGGTGGTGGTGGACTGGCTTTGTTTGGCTCAGGGTTTTTCTACTCGTGGCCTAGTAAGTTCGAAGATATAATCAATTGCTTTGAAAATCATGATAAAGTTGATTTGGAAAGATTTGCCGACGATAGTAATTACAGGCGGACATACTCTGGCGTCTTTGCAACAAGCCTTGGAGCTGTTTGTCATGAAATCGGGCACATCTTTGATCTAGGCCATACAAACGATGGAGTAATGGGCAATGGATTTGACTACCTTAACAGAGTCTTCACCATCGACAAGTTGACAGAAAGTTTACCCGATAGAATAATAGGATCACAGATACAGTCGGTGGAAGCCCCAGTAAGATTCACTAAAGTAAAAAGAGAAAAAAATCGATTTCTGGAGAAATACCATGAGCAGAAATGCGGTGGCGATTCGTTTTACTTCACTAAAAATTGTGCAATCATATTGGCCTATAGTCGCTGGTTGAGAAATGATTGCAAGGAAGACATGGCAACTGCTCGTATTACTCAGGACAAAGAAAATCTTATGGTCATGGCGACTAGTCCCTTGAAATTGATAGAAATCCGCTGCACGGCTAATAGTCTTGTTATAGATTATTTTGAATTTGCAAAAGAAAAGTCTATGTATGAATTTAATCTTCCAAAGAATATCGACTACACAAAGCATCATGTGTTTGTCATTTGCATTGATGGCACAACGAAAAGATTAGATTTTGATTCTTAAGCTGGAGAAAAGAGATTGTTAGAAAAGTATACATATCCATATTTTGGAAAACTCTGGAAAAATACCAATTTAATGTAGACTCTAGAATATATTTTTTGGTTTTTAATGTAAAACACGAAAAATAGTATAATATGTGCCAATTGCTTTGCACTCATTCTCTTTTAAGACCACAGCTTGTATTAATTTTCAATTATGCTTGAATTTTGCAATTAGAAAATGTCATTATGGCAAAACCAATAACATAAACATTTATTTAAAAAAAAATTTTACGCATTAAGATTGAGGTAATTGTTGAATGAATAATGAGAACAAAGTTTTAATAAAAAAAGGTTTTCCTTTTTAAGAATTTAAACTAGCAAAAATTTTTGTGTAAAATCTAGTTTATATTTACAAAAACAATATACACACTAACCATAATATCCAAAAGACATTGTGTTACGCTGCAAACTACAGTAGGTAGGCATGTGTAATATTTTTGGAGCTAAAGGTAATACAAAAAATTTAAATTTAATTAAAACTATTAAATTTAATTTTGACTTCTAATGTGAAACGTTTTTATATAAGTCTGTCAGTTAATAACATCAAAAAACACAATACTAACTGAGGAGAAATCATTTATTGAGTATGAAATGCAAAACAGTAAATAATATTGTGAGATAAAAACTTAAAATTTAAAACTAAGTCAAAAGTGCGACATTTTGATGAGTAAAACAAAATATAAAATTTGCTTTTGGAGCTATAACAAGGTAAAGGTGTTCATATAAATTTTTTTATTTTTTTTTTAATTCTTGGGGTCCAAACTAAAAAAAAAAAATACCTACTCTTGTTTTATGTTCTTTTTTCACGAGGGGTACCTAAGTACATCATTTCATTAATATTGAAATATTAAAATGGAATACTAATTCATTTTTAGTATATAAAAAAATCTAACGAATTGTTCCTTCAAATAACCCCCGTGAAAATACATATATTTATATATTTTAAGGTCTGTTTACTCAGTTCTAAGAAACATACAGTATACTCTTTTAGAATTTAAATAAATCAGAGACGTTATGTTAAAACGAAACAAGGACAAGTACAAATACAAGTACTTATGTAAGTCGTTTTTCCGCAGCACGGAACTTCGTTTTCGTTTTTTCAGTATTTTTCCCAAAACGTAAATAGAACACTATACTCACAAGAAGCTACAACATTCTAATTTTCAAACAAAAGCGACAATGTCCATATAGTCCATATGCATACATACATACATGAACGAAACGATGTGGTTCATTCAAAATTGCGCCATTAAATCACCCCGAGCTGACGTTACTGGAAATTTGTTTGAATTTGATTGGAAAACCGATGGAAACGGTAATTCAAAAAATTGTAAAACTACCCCCGTCAAAGATGGCCGCAGCCAGACAGAAAGTTAAAGTGGTTGTATTCAGTGCTTTAGAGGTTTTTTTGTGACAGACATCATAATTAATAATTGTTTATAAATTTATATAACATTTTTTTTTCGTTAACGGTCTATGGGTTGGTTGGTTTAATATTTTTCTTAATCTTTCCAAAGTTGATCATTCGCTTCGCCTCTTTAATCGAAGATATAAGAATTCACGACACCAATGCCCGTAAATTCCTACAAATATTTTATTAAATTAGCCTTTTGTCTATTTTTGAACTGATTTACAAATTATTTACCTATGTTTTCCTAATTAAATTCAAATTGCTATTTGACCTCAATCCAGATAATTTTTTGACTTAAATCGAAACCCCAAAATAGTTTTAACATTTTTGGTTTTTTAATGATTATCTTCTTAATGTTCTAAACTGATTTCGTTTTTTTTTTGTTTTTTTGTTTTTTTTTTTAGAATATGCTTTGGTGGCACACCATCACTTATCTAATGCTGTTTCATTGCTCAACAACTGTCGATAAGATAATAGCTTTCAATTTGTACTAATAGAATTGGGCAATTGATAAATAAATTATTATCAATAAATCAGTCAAATTGATTCTTCGGTAAGAGAACATTGCTTTCTTGTTTTCGAGATGACTGAATCGGATATAGTGCCGCGAATACAATTCGAAAATCTTAAAGGATTTCCTGTGATCGAAAAAGACCAACTAATAGAGACTGAAGCATTCCTTCATGCATCTAATGAAATTGTTACAGTCATAGGTATGTACAACTTTAAAATAAAATACTTATGCCAACGATTATTCAGTCTCGTAGTTCGAAGGTATAAAATATGCGTATTCTCTTATCTTCTATTTGATTAATTTATTAACCTAAGCCGATATTGAATTTAATTTATTTTAAGAAACTTTCGGAAAGCTTTTCAAACCAATAACTAAGGATATGAGTGGAAACATTGAGGTAAGTTTGTGTTTTTTTGATAATATGTATTTTAGGGAAAGGCAATATACAATTTAGAGTGAGTCATACGAAACGACATTAGTATTTATTGATCTACTATTTATTATTTGTTCATTCACCATCTGTTGACTTCTTATGTACTTTCAAAAATGTTGAATATAGTACGAACAAATTTGATTTGATTTTTCGGTTTGTTTGATTTGCAAACTTTAAGGTGTGCAGTTTGTTCAGCATTTTCAAATATGGGCTTCATAGAAAACATTCATATAGGTTCACACATTTATATTTGGATCTATTGAAATTTTATATTTTTGTAATTAACAGCAACTTATCAATGACAGTGACAAATTTATTTTCAATTGTAGTGTTACTTTATTTTCTTGTATAAAATACTAGAGCGGCTGACCATTGTTTGGGCAAAATTCTTTTGGCATTTTTTTGTTTCTGCTTAGTCGTTTAATATTTTGTTTAATCCATTTTTTGTTGTAGTTGCTTTTAATATAAATTGTTGGGTCCAGTTTTTTAATTTTTGGTTTGGAGCCATTTTTCATTGGGGTCAAATTTCATGTATACATGAAATATATATTTCATGTATAAGATTTAGTAGTTTTTTTGTGAACACTATAATGTTCTTCTTATTTTTTTTAAAAACCAAATTTAATCATTTAATCAAATCAATAAAACGATATCACTTGCCGCGTAATTTGTTTAAAAGAACAAAGTTTAGCATTTCTAACTACCCTAAACTACTGCAAAATATGTTCACATTGAAATTCTGAAGATTTTTTGTCTAAAGCCTAGTTTATATGTACTTCAACGCAAAGTGAAAACGAAATCGAAATGAAACATCTACAAATGCCGATCCAAAAGGTTTACAAACAAAACAAATTTATTGAATTTTGAACAACAACAACAACTTAGGTGCTACCACCAATTGCTTACGAATTAATTTTGGGTATTTTAATTCGTTTTATTTTTGTTTGGCTAGAGATATAGCTATTTCAAGGGGTGCCAAGCCCTATCATCAGTCTCCTTTTATAGTGGTGCTGAGCTTTAATCCAATTTTATTTGAAAAACTTTCTACACATTTGGAGCATCAGCATTTTTATAAGCCCCTTTAAGTATGCTGTCTTGTTCCGCCTCCATGCAATTGATAAACAAACAGCACATCTAGACCTGTGACGTCAGTGGTCAACGGTGGCATAGTACGTAGTGTACACAGCTTCGAAGACTGAGCAAATCTGATGCGCGGGTTCAAATACCGCATGATGTGTAGAAAGTTTTTCAAATAAAATTGGATTAAAGCTCAGCACCACTATAAAGGAGACTGATGATAGGGCTTGGCACCCCTTGAAATAGCTATATCTCTAGCCAAACAAAAATAAAACGAATTAAAATACCCAAAATTAATTCGTAAGCAGTTGGTGGTAGCACCTTTAAGTTGTTGTTGTTGTTCAAAATTCAATGAAATTGATGGAATAAAGAATGGTCAAGTCTAATAAACTGACATTCTAGTATAAATAATACAATACAAATAACAAAACAAATTTAGTTTATATAAATTCGTTGAATTATCTGTATTGTCGCTTAGAATATTGCACTTAATGTCATTGTATTTCCCACGACTGGGAAAAAAAGCTATCTTTTTTTTTTGTATGAAATGAAAATTTTACTTCGCTAAGATCTATAAATTAGGCTTAGAGACGAACACTTTTTATGTACATCTAGTGTTGGGATAAAATAAAAAGCTGAAAAGTTCACAGGGCCCGTATTACGAAATACAATTATCTTTCAAAATCCCTCGTTATCGTTAAGTTTCGATTACATTTTACGATATTGGTTTTTTTAGGACTGCTTATGGCGGTCGTATTTTATAGTTTCACAACTTCTGACTTAGGTTTATTATGTATCTGTTGCATATTTATTTAAAAAAATAGATTTTTTGATTTTATCTGGCAATATGTTCATGAATCCATTTTTACTTGCGATATACATAGGACATAGGTCCTATAGGGCAAGCTATGAATTCGTGAAAAAAAATCGAACTCGAGACAACAATCAAACTTGACATTACGATGATAGATAACACGAAAAAAATGAGTCCTGCAATTTCGTTTGTCTGTCTGTACCTCGGCCTACAGCCTAAACCACTGAAGAAATTTTCTTTAAACTTGGAGCATAAGCTTTTTGAATAATTTCCTAGAAGGGAAATCGAGATTTTTTTTTAAGCTCAAAAATTAACGGTACTTGCCATACAACCGTTTTGAAAAATGTTATTTATCTCAAAAACGACTGTAACGATTTTTTTAAAAATTTTTGTTTACCTGCCATAGAATCGTTTTTTTTTTTTTTTTTTGATTTTCGATTATCTCGTTAATTGCTCAAAATTTTTAGTCTGAAACTCCTATCAAGTTAGAATAATACTGCATACATATATTTTCAAAAAAGTATTTTTTTTTTTTGAAAATCATTTTTTTGAAAACGGGTTGATGAATTTTTTTGAAATTATGGTTGAATGTACATAAAAAATTATTTTTTAAGAAACCCGCTCCAACGATTTTTAAATTTTTTTCTGCATAAATTCGTATTTTTTCAAGAATTGAGATGGCGTTCTCCATTCCGGGATTAAAATAGTTTTAAGTACTAGTTTTATCAATTTAAAAAATGTGTTTCATGCTTTTTTCCATATTCAAATTTCCATTCTTCAATTTAATTAATGGATAAATACATATACAGTGAAATCTCCCTTAGCCGGACAGCGACGGTCGCAACACTTTTGTCCGTCTAAAGGAGTTGTCCTAGGGAAAAAATAAAAAATAGTTATGTAAGGAAATGTATAATATACAGTAGCATCATGAAACATTTTTGCACCTAAAAGCCATGAAATTCATTCAAACTAAAAATGAACAAGATACAAGAAAAAAGATACAAAAACAGACTACAGCTGCAGAAATAAAATCCGTTAAGAATTTGATCACAGACAGAAATTAAGTGAAATGGCATCTATGTCGCTGTAAACTAGGGGGACCGTTTTTAATGCAGATTAAATTTATGTGAAAGTATTACTAAAAATAATGGTTGAAATTTACATACTAAAAAAAGTTTTTGTCCGCCTAAGGGAATTTAATTTAACAAATCGCGGCTAATATTCTTGTCCGCGTCCGGGTAAGGGAGTGTCCGCTTAAGGGATCATAAAATGTATGGAATTTACATCCAAGGTCTTGAGAATTGGTCCGCCTAAAGGGATTGTCCGCTTAAGGGAGTTGTCCGCAATAGGAGCTTTCACTGTACTTTTACTACAAGAGCAAGTTCGTGCGACCTAGTCGTGCATTTTATTGTAAATCATAATCGGTCTATGTCATGACTATCGTTTTTTTGGGTATCGTTTGTTTTTGCCTTTCGTTTCGTAATTCGCAATACGGGCCTGGTTTTTTTTGGGCAATAGCTACAAAAATTTTTACCTGACACAAGTAATGTTCAGACATTTAAGACTAAAAAACCTTTCGGCTGCGCTCTCTTTCTTCATAGATTTTTAATTTGTACTTAAAAAATACCGTTCATTAATTTTGTCTTCAGTTTTTTGTTGATCAAGTACCCACATAATACACACTCCTAAAAAATTGATAAAATAAAGATTTTTAAAGTTGTCTAAACAGCCGATAATTCTTTAGATAAATCTTGAAAAATATTGTATAGTTTCTTATATTACTTTAAGTCCAATTAAAATTGAACGAAAAATATATGATATCATCTAAGTTTCCGTGTCTTTTTTAATAATTGTTAATTTGTAACAAAATAAGTAAATAACTAATTAGCTAATAAAATGTTCTTTAATTTAATTTTCAATAGAAACTAACCATAAGCTATCAGAAAGGAACAGACAAGTTCCATTATCTCGAAGACCTCATTCTGAAAAATATCAACATAGACAAAAAGTTTTCTTCGGATTCACTTTTGTGGCTGAAACGTGGTCTCCGATTGATATGTACGTTTTTTGAAAATATGTTCAACGATAAACAAAATGCAGAAAATCTTAAAAACCACCTACAAGATGCCTATGATCGATCTCTGAAGCCATATCATGGTTGGTTTGTTCAGAATACAGTTTCGGTAAGATAAAAAATTCATGAATTTAATTCGAGTGCATTTTTATATAATTGAATATCATCAGGTAATCTCCCGTTGGGCACCAACTCGATCGCAATTGATTGGCAGTGGTGAGTTACAAGCGAAAAACCTTAAGACTTTAGAAGAATTCATTCCACGAATGAAAGCTGTTTTGGACCGAATCGATGCCTTGTATATGAAACACAATTTAGAAGAAAATTATAGAGTTTAATAGAAATAATTAATGTTTTTTTTTTTTGTTTTTAAATTCATGCATTTATTTTTGAAATTATATTTCAAAAAAGTGTGTGTAGTGAAAATTGTGTGTTTTAACTAGTTAAATCATGTAATAAAGTTGAAAAAATGACGTAGATTCTAATTATACAAAAAAAAAAAGTTAATCGTTATCACTGAGAAGTTCTGCTTTCAGCTAGTAAAAGTTTTATGCGCTGCAAATTGGTCTGTTGCATTGACATTCTTCGCCAAGTATGAGCACCGATATTCACTTCGAATAGTAAACAAAATAATATCAAACATCCCAGTATTACTATGTGAAGTTGTGTGTCCAGGAACAAAGTTAGATAAAGAAGAATAGGAGTTTGGATGACTGTCGATACCACTAAAAATACACTCAAATCAATTGGCTGAAAAAAAAAAAAAACAATAAGTTAATAATAAGAACACAATTTGAAATAATACAAAATTAAAGTAATAAGATATACATACACACCTTTCTTTTGAGATTACCAGAGTAGCCGAGGAATAAGCGAAGAAATTCCGTAACTACTGCAGCTGTATAGCCAAATGATGTGAAAATGACTTCACTCTTTTCGGCATGATGAGCCTGAAAACAAGGAATAAATTAACTTTTTTAGCCATCCATTCTATGAAAATTATATAATTTAAAATTTGTCGATGAGAAAAATAAGAACGCGCCCCAGTAATTCTCCCTAAGAAACTCAGTCTCGTCAGCATCCAATTCGATACTCTGATTTTAACGATCATCTCGTAAAGTATCGATTGCATGAAAAAGAAATTCATCGCCGACTTTCTATTACAATGTCTATAAGATGTCGCCCGAAAAAATATGTTTTCCGGGGAAATATCTTACAAGAAGATCTAGATAACGGAATGGTTATAGAGAAATATTTAAAAACTTAACATTAAATTAAATGTTAATTAAGTTCTTATTTAAGTAAGTAAGTAATCCATTTTCCATACCAAAATAAATTCATAAATGTATTTAAAAGATTTGAAACATAATCAATGCACCTACACTTTTTGCATTTTACACAAAGAAACAGAAAAAAAAATAGCCAACAAATTATGGTGCATGTTATTATGTGTATGTATATAACACACCTACTAATTTTTCGATTTAAAATTCCATTTATGTTCTACTTTCTTACAGAAGGTAACTTCCGTAATGTTGCTATACCTTTCATTGTGTAATTTACCATCCCCATGATACTTCTAAAAAATTCAGGAAACCAATCATAATTTATTCAAATTTCAAAGTACTTGTGCAATAAGTTGAATGATGAAAGTTATGATTTTAGGTTATGGCAAATAGCCAAATGTAACTTAATATAAATGTAGTTTTTTATAAACGACATTTTAGGACAGAAACTGAGGGAATGCGAATCTCATTTAAAATTTTTTAATGTGATGCGATTAATTTAAAAAGTACATATACAAAATTCGAAGTTTTTTCATTGGTTTCGTGTCGCTAAAAATATATTTTGAGTCAGGGAGTCAGGATATGAACGATTGCAACTGATTTCTAAGAACGCAAAAAATAAGTGTCAATGTGGTGTCTGTCAAGTTGTTGCAGGCGTCCCCATCCATTTTTTGAATTTATTTATATCCAGAATTTTAAGTACGTAAGTCTTTCACAACCACAAAATTTACAATAAGTTTTCCATTAGCAAGAGCAGTTAAAACCAAATAAATTAGAAAAATCATACATTTTTGAATTAATTCATATTACTAGCACCACTACAAATCACGACCCCCAAGTTGCTTGTTTATCCTTGCTAAATAGTTACGGCTTGCTCCTTCGACAACATACTAACACTACAAAACCACTTGAAAACTCTTATGAAATTTTCTTCTTATGTATAAATGGCAAAGGAATTTTTGAAACTTATTTTCTATTAAGACTAATTGGTTCGTTCGTAAGTATTTTTAAACACGCACTCAATGGAGGCATTTCATTCATAAAATTTAATAAATAAACTTTTTTGTATCTGTTTACATATGTATATAAATGTTTGCTTACATTGTGCAGAATAAAGAAAACATATGCTAGTGCCCAAACCACAAAAAGATATACATTAAGCCACAAGAAAATTTGTAGGAACAAGCTCGAACTGTGACGCACTTCTAAGAAAAACAATTGGTAAATTATTTTGGTTAAAGAAGACAACACACAAATATGTAATTCAAAAGTTAAACCTTCTACAGGAGCCTTTTGACTTTTCATTGCGAGAACAACGCAACCTGCTCGAATAAACAACTATATTGGTTTTGACCAAATGTGGTTGCTAAGGTAATATGAAATTTACGAAGTCGTCAAATGTGATATCACGAGAGTGAGGTGAGAATTCTGGACAATTTGATAGTATAGTGTAGCAAGTGAGGTCTTCGTGTGGACTAACATTATGCTATTGTGAGCTAATAGAGGGTGGTTTTCTTAAAAAATAAGTCGGATTTTTGTTTATATTGAAACGAGGGTGGTTTGTTATGCTTATGTTATTTTGCTTTATGGTTTAAAAAACTCATAACATAGTTTGTAATAAGCAAGCAGCACATACTATCTATGTATACTTTGGTTGAACTACTTAAGGTTTTCGTTGGCGTATACATAAATGTATGTAGTATAGATAAGTTAAGTATCCTGTACGTTTTCGTGACAGGTATCAGTTAAATTTTTACTTGCTCTTTAGGGCAAGTATTTGTTTCGTGTACAAAAAAATTCAATTTAATCGAAAATTCGGAATAGTGGTTTGAGCTACACCGTCCGGTCTGTGCATCCACTGTCCTTAAAGCTAGAGCCTAAACGGTTGAACTGAGTTGCTTCAAATTGGGTACAGAGCATTTTTGTGTGATTCCCCAGAAGGGAAATTCGAACAGGTAGCTGCCATACAAATATTTCGGGTTTTCAATTTTGTTTTTTTTTTTTTAATTTTCTCAAAAAAAACGGCTCTAACTATTTTGATTAAACTTCGTATGCATATAATGACCAAAATAGTTGTAAGCAAACCGCGTTTCAGGTTTTACATGTTTTTTTGAGAAAATGCTTTATTTTTTGATTGAGTCGAACGATTGCGATATAATTTTGCAATCTAATGCTTCTGAGTAGTTCAAACCATATTGCATTAAAAAATTAAAAAAAAAATGTATTAAAAACAACAAGAAAATATAACATGAAATTAATAATTTTAGTACTTTTGACACTTTTTAACATGTTTTCATAAAAATATCATCCCTTTATAGTTTTTTAAACAACAAGAGCAAGTTCATGCGATCAGTCGTGCATATTTATTTTTATTGTCTGAATACTTTACTGTTCTTTTTCGCTTGGATCCAAATAATTGGATAAAAATTGTGTATAGAGAATATTCTTCATACTTTTAGAGTTATTGCAAAGTTTAAAAGGTTCTTAATCAAGGTGGGTCTATCTAGGGCAGATGTATTATGTATTCCCTGCTGAATTTTATTTTACATTTTGTTTTTATATGCTAAAATATGGGATGGTTTACATTGGCCCCATAAGAGTACTGAATTAGACATGTAGAATCATGATTGTAATATTTTTTCATTGTATTGTACGAAACTAATTATTATATACATACATATTTGTGTTGATAACAATTGAAAAAGATTACAGATACACATGGAGTAAAAATGCAATAAAATTTCAAACGTTTAATTGAACTGGCGGATTTAGTTGATTGACAGGTGAATGGCTGTAAATAAATGAAATCATTAAATACTTGTACATAGTAAATAGCGCAAAGGTAAGGAATAGCAAGTTTGAATTTGAATTAAGTAGAATTAGAGATTTGTATATCCCGTAAATCTGGGTTTTACATACCCTTGCATCATAAAATCGTATGAAAACTCATTGAATGAAGAAATATTAAAATAAATTCTTTTACCTAGAGCTTAACCTGCTAGGCATTTTGTTTATAGAACTTTGGTCACCAATTTTTGAAATCAATAACATCTTCTATCTTAACTTTGGTAACTGCGTTTTTGGAATGATTTGTACCTTTTATCATACTTTGTATTCTTTGTATATTCTATTAAATCGCTTAATTTTCCGCTTCACCAGGACAAAATAACGATCACAAGGTGGAAGGAATACCCTCGAATGAAGAAATAATTTTATACATATTTTTTGAAATCTCTGAGTATTCGCCGCAAGAAGAAATTTCACCATTGTGTTGTTTTATTTTGTTCTGCACATCCATCAGTGAAAATGTGAACATTTTCTGGTGCCCAGGATAGAGCCATGTGGGATCTTGGTCAAAGATCTAGAAAATTAGACAGTTTCGAGTTTCGCCCGAACAACATTTCACCCAGAAATTTTCCTTAACTATTGTGAGTTTCAACCGAAAAATATTACATATGTACATGGTTCGAAAATTCCACTTATTTGGAACATTCATTTCAGTCGGAATGTATTTTCATTCATAGCTTTAATTTAATCAGTAGACCGACGACAGAAAAATTATGCGAAACTCGCAAAACCTTTTAAAATTTCGGGCGAACAAGAAAATGTAAATAGTCATCAATAACATGTAGAATGATAAATTACTTACTTTTTAGTAAGGTATACTTGCATTGAATGCCGCACTCAACCCAGATACTAAAAAAAAAAAAGTTTAAAACAATATCATTTAATTCATAATTGAATTTACCATTTAAATTACTTACATAAATTATTTTGATTAAGATAAACTTCGTTGTTGAGATTATTGGCTAGAAACTGATGGCATCTTATGTAGGTCACCTCAATGGCATCAATTTGTGAAACAGCAACGTAGTTGCCAGAACTCTCTGGCTCATCATCGGATAATGAACCTACTGATAGCACATTTTTCGAATCAATTTCTTTAAGACAGCTATTCCATTCCATTCGAATGATGTAAACCAAGTTGAGAAGCTAAAATTGTAATTTATTATTTGGTTTTCATAAGCTAAAACAAAATATTAAACCATACTTGTTCAACGCCAACTTTAATACTATTGAAACTTTTCCCCAAAAAACAATGATCGCACACTGTTGTTATGTATGACTCATGTACCCTTAGCATTTCTCTTATATGACTACATTTGTCAAATTTTTCATCCAATTGTTGGCCCATCGATTGTAACACATGTGTCATTAGATGAAAATGAATGCATTGCAATGAATAGATCATCCAAAAACGAAGCTGTTCTAATCTTCTCATTATCAAGTCAATCATTTCAAACGGAGCGTATGGCACAAAACGTTTTCGGGATTGTGGAAAATGTAGATTTTCTAAAGCCCAAATTCCCCATTTTACTTTTAAAAGAAATCTAAAAACTTTATTATATTCTTCGAGGGAATTCTCTGTGATTACATGAAGAAGCTCTTTGCTGATATTATAACCAATTGTAATTTCATCAACGGCTTCTGTAACCTAAATCAAACAGAGTCAAATTGCATTTAAAATAAATTTATGTAAGGTATATGTCTTGCCTTTGGAGTTAAAGATCGAAAAGCTGATTGAATATCGACACGGAACAGTGACGAGAGTTCTGGAAATTTCGAACACATTATATCATCTAATTGCACACTTAACAGAAAAGGATTTGCCCAACTTTCTTCAGATTCTATCTAGAAAACAAAAACTCTTGAATTAAGTTATTGAGAACAAATAAAATAAAAAAAACACTTGCCTGTACGAAAAGTTTTGAATAAAAATAAGACATCAAATCGCTGCACTCAAAAAGGAGTACTTTTCGAATATTTTGGAAATGTTTCTTGACTTTAAATTCTTCAAGATACATTTTAATAACAAATTGATTAGCATAAGCAATACGTTCATTTAGTATTCGAGTCATTGAGGTTAGAATTATGTCTTCAAGTGGCAGAATAATTTCAGATGTTCTACTCAATTCAGTAAATATTTTTAAAGCAGGTGGAGGGTCTTTGGTGATGTTTTCTAATTTTTCACTTGACTCTTTACTAAGCTCATCTAAATTACATGCAAAAGCCATGAGAAGAAACTGATCATTGGTTGCGAGGCATTCAAATGTTTTGCGTGGATCAGAATTTTCATCTAAATTCAATCTTTCAATATACACAGTTGGAATAGGACTAGTGGACGGTGTCGATTGCAAAACGCTGAATTCTCTTATGTTTACCCATACTTCTTCAATAAATTGATCATATAATTTACCTTGAAAATATAAGAAAATTACTAATAAATATCAAACATTGTTTTAAAAAGACATGGGGTCCTACCAATTTAGTTACGACTTTAATATTTCAGTAAAATGGACCATAATGAAATGGGTTTTAAATAATAAACCGTGCATTGTATTACCTAAATATTTACGTGGACTATAAATAATGAACCACATATCGAATTAACTCCAAAAGATTGAGAATATAATGTAACGGTTCAGTATTTATGATCCATAACGTATTTAAGTCATAACTAAATTTGATTATTGGTAAGGCCCATGAAGTCGTTATAATTTAGCATACCTTTTATATCCAGTGAATTCCTCAAATCGGAAATTTTATTAATTTGATACAGCAAATTTAGGGTACTTCCCGCTTCCTCTGAATGACTTAGTAAAAGTTGTATAAAACTATTATCCGTTATCATTGTTGATACATTTGAAGGCACAAAAAATGCCAGTTCCCGATTTTTCGTGAATTGACGATTTTTGATTTCAGATCCTTCACCAACCCTAAAGGTATAACATGATTTATATGTTAAGATCTTTTTTGATCCAAAAAACTTACTTTTCCACAACAAATTCATTTTGCCAATCATCTAACCTTCCATCACTCCACCATGCTTCAATAAGTTGACAGAAAACTTTAACCGTTGTTAAGAAAAGGGAAATCGATAGATTTGCTTCGTCGGGACTTTGTGCATTATGATTGATATGGAGAAGAGCTGCCAGCAAATGGGCACTAAGAATGTGAGCTAGAGTGTAAGAATAAATATGAATATCTGGTAGAAAATATTTATTATCAATTATTCTTACATGGAGATTGCTTAGGATCGAGCACAACCTGAGTATGAATATTATATATTCTTCTCAAAAGCAATAGACTTTTATTTAGACGAAACTGTAACTGAATAAGTGTGCAGATCACTTGAGATTCCGGTTTTTGGATAAATATATCAGCCTCTAGTATGGCACTATTAATGGGTTCCAAAAGATCTACTAAATTAGCAGCATAACATTCGTACGTAACAGGTGATGCGGTGTCAGTTTGAACGTACACTGATTCAATGAATTTCTTCAAAGTATGCATCATTTTTATGTAAGGGATGAAGGACTCTTCTAGGTAAGTTCTCAATCCATTCTAAAAAAGTAAATTTCATGTATTTAACTTAGGGTGAAGGCAAACACTAAATTTATTGAACAAAAATGCTCTGAACCAAATTTTAGTTGATTTAACCGCATAAATATAGAAATAATAACATAATTTGTGGTTATTCAAACGTTACTAGCAATAAAATGTAGGTATACATTTTGCGATGCTAATTCCTACTTAGAAACGCAAAGACCGGTAATCTGGTCCAGAATATAATAGAAGCTAAGTAATATTTTGCGGAAACGTATCAACTTTACACCGGAAGCTCTCACAAATCAATATAATTAATTAATTCGCAACATACCACACTTAAGCTTGGAATGGAAACATTCTCCTGCACATGAACGTCGTTTTCAATTACTTTGAAGAATTTACAACTCTGAGGAGAGTTAAACATCCAGATGATTTCTCTTAGCAATGAGTGTTCTGACTCAGTTGAAAGGACTTGGCGTTTGATAAGATTGTTGGATGTTTCACTGAGAAAGGAATTGTATAGTTGAGCAAAATTTGCCTCGGTTCTTTGACTGGGTATTGCTAGAAGAGTTTTGTTGGTCGGATCCCACCAGTCTTTTTGCACACTCGAATTAAGAATGTCTCTAGATTGTCGACCATCGAACTGCTCGAAATGAGGATCTTTTTGTGGAGGTTTCCAGCTGGCAGGCCATTTAATGTTTGAAGTTTTATCGTCGGTCGAACTTGAAAGAAGGGACCTAACTTCGATTGAAGAACTTTCGGCTTCTTCGTCGGACCAAACCTAAAATAAAAGAAACCAAGCTAAATAAATTAAAATATATGTTTAGCTTGGTTTTATTTAATGTCTTACACTTAAATCTGAACCCGAGTCAAAGCTACAACAATCATCAATGAAATCTTCTTTGAGCAGGTTCTTCAAGTATTTGTGTTCTTCGTCGCCGTCTTCAACTTCCGAGGCTTTCAAAGCATTCAAATCGATTTGATTTTTATTTTTACGCAGCGCTCCAACAGGATTATAAGCTAGATTGAAGAGAAATTCTAATATTGACCATGATACATCTACTTCGTAGTGCATAACACAAAGTGGATGTTTAACCAGTTCTTCGCACAGCAGCTGAAGGTGGTCGGCATATTGGGTGTAATTGGCCACACGGAATTTCTCTTGCATTCCTTCGATTTTGCGTTTGATTTCATGACTATTAACGCTTAAATTACGGTGATTTTTAATTATATATAAAGCAAATTGTTCGCAACGTTTAAAGTTATCATCGGTAGACTTAAGAAGAAGAGTATACATAGTTTAAATGGTTTAAATTTAGTTCAAATGAAGGGAAAACACTATTACCTCGAAAGCTGTTAGTTGTTCTATTAGCTTCGGAAGATTTTCTCGAATTATCTCCTGGCGAATGTCTTGCGTGTTGTGAGACATGCTTATTTGATTAAATTTATAATTTAAAATTTTACAAAAATAACAGATGTTTTTCCATTTTTTAAAACCAAAATGCAACACAAACACAACACACAAAATGCAAAATTGAACAAATTTTTTTTGACAGTTCAGCTGACGACTGTTATAACCCAGCAATTAGATGGGATATTAGAATGAATAGGGTAAATATCCAACTTACGTCATAAACATTGCAACGATGTAAATTGTTAAAATAGGTTAACTAATTAAATGGTCTTATTAATCAAGACTTTTTGCAAAAAATAGGACAAGAAGTAAAAATGTGATGGGCAAAATTATGCTTAGAGATACTTGTGTGCGAAAAAATTGTGTTTTGTCTATATTATCAATCTGAAATGACATATCGAGCATAATTTTATCTCGATTTTAAAGCCAGGTACGCAGTTCAAGCTAAACTAAATTTTATCCCTACAATTCTTAGCTTCGTTCGTGTACTTTCTGCACTAAAATTCACAGTCTATCAAATATTGAGGAGTGGGGATGAAATTCTCTCAGAGAAAAGTATAACTGCGAAATAGAACACGAACGCTTTGAAGAAATAATATTTACTGGTTTTTTAACGTCAAATATTTGAAAACAAAAAAAATAAATATCGTCATCATTTCCTTGAAAAGATTTTCAAAATAAAATAAAAAAGTAAGAAAAAGTTAATTTATTACATTAAATTAAATAAAACAGAGGAGTATAAGAAAAGAGATGTTCTGGCAAATATCAAAGTGACTTTTGACTGAACTCATATTTCTGCCCGAAGAATTTCTTTGGGCTGAAATTAGCAGAAAGGGGAAATAATTTACTCTCTCGAGAGCGCTCTCTTCTGCGAAAAACTACACCGTTTTTGCGTAAACGAACACAATTTGCGTTAAATTTGTAGAAATTCGTAAAAATTCGTAGATTTGGGGAGTACGCGAACGAACCTCTTATCTCTACAATCGTTTGCTAAGAGCACAAATGTCAAAATTTATCTGTGAAAGAATGCGTTGAGCATTATTTCACGTGCTAAATCAAACGGAGACTTCTTGAATTTAGCGCGTGAACTGCGTACTGCCTAGCTAAATATCCTCGCTAAAAATTATCTTTGGAGGAAATTTGTATGAAATTTATATTGCATGTCGTTTTCGAAGACTAATTTGATTTTTTTTTTCAACCTTTCGTTATTTATCTATAAATGGAAAATAAAATTGGAAGAACACTTTTTTCTCGTCCACTGGTAGGGTATAGAGTCTTCTAATTTCGAACATATCCCGGTAGTCGAACACTTTTTGGAAAAAAGCTTTAAACTGTGTTATTTCTCAGATTTTTAACTTATTCAAATGCAGAACTATGCATTTATTATTTCCTTAAACTATGAGAACCTATCAATTAGATCAATTTAAAGCTAAAGTTAAAAAAATGGAAGTTCAAGAAGAGGATTTAGACAAAGACAATGTGGTCATTTCAGGTTTTCAGAGAAAAAAGAAACTGTTGCCAGTGCTGTGGGAAAATGTGTTTTTCCGTGTGAAAATCGATGTTATACAAATTTGTTGATGTTTTTTTGTTAGATATTTGTATAATATTATATTAAACCTAATAATTGTATAATATTTTTACTGTTCGAACAGTGAAAATATTTTGATCGATGCATTCTCTCCCCCCAAATTAATTTTTTTAAATAAATTTTTTTTTAGTTTTTAATAAAATACAAATACATACAATAAACTTATTTATTCAAAAAAAAATTTTAATCATGTTAATAGGTTGTTTAAATCTTATTGTGTTCGATATAAGGAAACTTTATGTTTAGCAAACAAGTGTTCGATTACTGAGGAATTTGGCTTTTATGAGTTTTTTATTTTTTTTTTATAAAAAAAACGGTTAAAGTAAATAAAAGAAACTTAAATTTAATAAAAACAATTTGAGTTTCATCAAGTAATTAACTTTACTCGAATCGACTATTTTCTGTCAATACAAGGAATTTGTCCAGAAAAATAATTTTTTCTTGTTAAAAGAATTTCGACATAAGTGTTCGATTATAGGGGAAATGACCCTACATTAATTATTGAAAACGATCAAAATCAATGGTATTTGTTCACTATTTGTGTAATTTTTTTTATAATTTTACTAAAACAGCTTTTTCACTATTAACTTTTTTTTTAGAAATCCGACAAAAACCCGCGACCTCCCGTGATTTTAAATCTCCACCTCTGTTAAGTTTGTCAATCCCTTCAACAAAATTCGCTGACAGAACTTGACAGAATCAAAAGATATTCTACTTTTTTGACAATGCAATCTTAAAGTGGTGCGTTCTTTTATGTTACTGTGGTCGTTCCTTTAATTCAGAAAACTACTTGGAGTTAACTTTATGACGTCATAAAGTCATTCCTAAATTCAAAATAAAAGTGTCAAAAAGTAACTTTTTGTAACTTTTTCCAACTCATCTCCTCGATATGAATTGAAATAGTTGATCTGTCAAACACAGCTGAAATGTAATGGTGGATCTTTTGTTTACTTTTTGCCCTTTTGATTTAGGATTGTTTTCAATATTTAGTATATATTTTTATCAATTTCATCAATTTTATTTTGTTGAATTTGATTTTTGGAACAGTTTTCTTTTATTATCTGATACATTTTCTTTCTGTCGGCATTTTCTTGTTGTTATTTCGTCAATTCTTCATCAAAAATTCTGTACCATAAGCAATGTAAAAAATTACACTTATTTATACAAAACTTGTAAAGAAATTTAATTCGGAAATAGTACACACGTTAATTTGAATTCCTAATAATTGTTGAAGTTATATTGTTAATGTTAATTTATATACTTTACATTTTTAGAACTTAGTTTTATATTCTAATTAAGTTTGTCATTCGTTTTAAGTTCAGTTTTTGTTTTTCAAATTATTTTATTCTTATCGAATCTTTTCAAACGTTTAGTCTAATAAATATTTTATTTCTTTTAAATTAAATAGCTTTTATTAAATATTCAATCCATAAAAAACAATAGGTTATGGGCCTAGTCGCGAATAATATAAATGTTTTTAATTTATATCTAATTTCCATAAAATATTTGTTTGTGAAGAATCAAGAATGGATTTATCAAAGCACATTAAACTTTTGGCTGGTGAGACAGATTGGCCTATATGGAAAAGAAAAATAAGAGATTTATTGGACTACCATGAAGGAGCTCTAGATGCGATTGATGGGATTCTGAAGAAGCCAGAGCTTTTAAAAGGGAATGCAAAGCCAGAAGAAATCATCAATTACAATGAAAAGAGCAATTTTTATCGAAAAAACAGCTATGCCAAATCGATGATAACAAGCTCAGTTACAGACGCAGTATATCAGAAAACCATGGAAAAAGAAATTGCATCATTGAAGGAAAATCAAACTTGGAGATTAACACCTTTACCAAGAGGAGCTAAAGCAATACCTTGCAAGTGGGTTTACTGTTTGAAGAAAAATCCAGATGGCAGCATTGATAAATATAAAGCAAGATTGGTGGCCAAAGGTTTTAGCCAACGTGAAGGTGTTGATTATAGTCAAACATTTAGTCCAGTAGCAAAATTAGGAACCATTCGATCAGTTCTAAGCATTGCTGCAATCGAGAAGATGCACCTGATCCAATTTGATGTGTCAACGGCCTTCTTATACGGAGATTTAGAAGAAATCATATATATGAAGCAGCCTGAGAAATACAGTGATGGTACAGATAAGGTATGTGAACTGAAGAAGAGTTTGTATGGACTCAAACAGTCATCAAGGTGTTGGAACAAGCGATTTGGGAGTTTCATTTCCAAACTAGGATTCAGAGCCAGCGACGCGAAGTCGAGCTTACCAAATTTATCGAAGAGCTGAGAAATGAATTTAAGATTGTTGCAAAGAAAGCATCGTTCTTTTTAGGCTTAGAGATTGAGCAAAAAGAAGACAGAATTAAAGTCAGTCAAGAAGCACATGCAAGAAAAATTCTTGAACGTTTTCAATTTACGGAATGTAAGCCAATTTCAACGCCAATGGTGAAGACTTCTGAACCGACAAAAGCAGGGAAAGAAGAAATTCAAAGTCACAACTTCCCATATAGACAGGCGGTTGGTGCAATAATGTATTTAATGCTAGGAACAAGACCAGACTTGGCTTATAGTATAGGATTTCTATCGAGATCATTAGAGAATCCAACTGTCGAAGATGTCACTCGAGTTAAAAGAGTATTCCGGTACATAGCTGGCACTATAAAATTAGGAATTGAATATCGACAAAATGTTAAAAAAGGCATCATAGAATGTTTTAGTGATGCGGATTTCGGAGGATGCACAAGCACTGGACGATCAACTTCTGGTGTAGTTATCACTCACGCAGGAGGAGCTATTTCTTGGTTAAGTCAAAGACAAGCAATGGTTGCAACATCTACAACTGAAGCCGAAATTGTAGCAGCAAATGAAGCAGCTAAAGAAATAATTTGGCTATGCAGATTATTTAAAGGAATCACTCCATTAAAACAAATTCCTATTCTTCAAGTGGACAATTCTGCAGCTGTAAGACTCGCTCAAAACCCAGAATTTCACAGAAGAACAAAACACATTTCAACAAAACATTTCTTTATCCGAGAGAAAGTCACTGAAGAAAAACTTGAAATACAACAAGTATCAACGGAAAAACAAGTAGCTGATATAATGACGAAACCACTTCCTTGCCCAAGACTAAAGCTTTTGTGCAGTGAAATGGGTCTGTTCTGAAAATGTTAAGCATCAATTAACAAGGGAAAGTGTTGAAGTTATATTGTTAATGTTAATTTATATACTTTACATTTTTAGAACTTAGTTTTATATTCTAATTAAGTTTGTCTTTCGTTTTAAGTTCAGTTTTTGTTTTTCAAATTATTTTATTCTTATCGAATCTTTTCAAACGTTTAGTCTAATAAATATTGTATTTCTTTTAAATTAAATAGCTTTTATTAAATATTCAATCCATAAAAAACAATAATAATTATTTTTGTAAATAAATTTAATGCAATCACATTTTTCTTGGTTATTTATTCCAAAAACAATTCGATTTTTTTTTTTCAACCCCTTTCGTTTGACAGATTAACTATTGTTAACTCTGGTCGTTCCTAAATGAAAAAGTTACCAAGAGTAACTTTCTTAACTATGGCACATCAACTTTTGTTTCTGACACATTAACTATAGTTAACCACAGTAAAATAAAATTTATAATATATATATAATTAATAGTTTTATAAAAATAACGGATATACAGTTTTTTTCAGTTAAAAAAAAAATTAGAAAAAAAAGTAAAAATGCCAAAAAGTGCAAAATACATTTCAAGTTACAGTTAGTTACGTATTTTATGCTTTAACCTTCTAGACTAACTTTGAATCCAACGTCCTAAAATCATTCATAAAAATTAATTTCTTTCAACAAAAAATTCCATCTTTTTTTTTTTTTTTTGAAAGAAATTCGACATAAGTAAATTCAAGAGAAAAAAGTAGTTTTGTAATTTTTAATTTTTAAAAAAAATAAAAGGTTTATCACCCATCTATCTATAGTTTTTTAAAGCTCGGCATGGATCGATATAAGATTAAATATAAAAATCGAAACGAGTGCCAAAATAGGTACGTAATTTTTTTTTTAATTTTGAGCCGTTTGAAAAGCAAAATCAATGTTTTATGTGTCTCAAATAAAGCCAATGACTCAGTTATTATTAATAGACAACAAAATTTTCATTTTGGCCATACCTTCCGCATAAAATTACTTTTAATATTTCAATGATTGAACTATTTTCTAAATTCAAAGTGATTTTATGTTGAAGTTTGGGCCGGAATTAATTTTTTTTCGAACTACAATAATAGGTTTAATTTGGCATCAAAATAATTATCTATTTGACTTTAATGTCCCAAAAAAAATTATTAAAATTTTGCATGATAGTTTTCAATACTGGCGTTATCATTTGGCGTTTTTTGATACGACTTTTTCAATCTAGTCTAATCTTTTTTAACCATTCTTATATGTATAATTTAAAAAATAGTTGTAAAACTATGTACATATGTAACCTATGTATTTTCGTAAAAAAAAACATGTACCTAATACCTATGTATTTTCGTAAAAAAAAAACATGTACCTAATACCTACTATATAGGTAGAAATTAAATAATCATCAAAATATTTGTCTCTTTTTTCAATGTGCATTTAAATCACTGACAAGAACCACATTGCTTCTTCGGATGATTCTTGTGTTTTTACTTTATATTATGCGATGATAAAAAGTTACCTACGTTTTTTACAAAAACAAAAATGTAGACAAACATTTTCGATTTAACGGCAAATTTTATAATTTGTTTTGGTTCAAGTAGAAAGAAAAACACTTGAAATTCTCATTATTCAGACTATGACAATTTCTATTTTTGGAAAAGACGACAA
This sequence comes from Epistrophella euchroma, assembly GCA_947049315.1. Lineage (NCBI taxonomy): Eukaryota > Metazoa > Arthropoda > Insecta > Diptera > Syrphidae > Epistrophella > Epistrophella euchroma. The sequence goes on along the minus strand of OX346247.1, from coordinate 107,153,991 downwards.
TTCAATAGCCAGCACTCAGCAGCCCTCCCTCAAGTGATCTTCGCAGACATCCAGTCGCCTTTGTCTGTCGCTAGTTGATCCCAAAATCAGTTACAAACAAAGCATTCGAGTGGAAAGATCATCTCTGAGTTTGGATATAATTTCAAAAAATAACGAAATTGAACAAATTCAAAAAGAAAAACAAATTATTGAAAGTGATATTTTTATCTGTTCAAATTATTAAAACAAACAAAGCCACCATCAAGGATAAAAGGGTTATAAAAAGACAATCATTTAAAAATAAGGACTAAAAAAATTTATACCTTCACGACGACTAAACTATTGGAAATTATTAAAACAATTAAATATGTCGGTTATTCCGAAAGCAGCAAATGTAGTTGATAAGGACACATCAAAAAGAGGATTAAGGACTCCAAAGTGTGCCCGTTGTAGAAATCACGGAGTTATTTCCTGCATTAAAGGTCACAAGAAACTTTGTCGCTGGAGGGATTGTTCCTGTCCAAACTGCCAATTGGTTGTTAATCGGCAAAAAGTTCTGGCAGCCCATATCGCTCTGCGTCGACAGCAGACATTAGAGTCCTTAGATTCCAATATACCTAATCGAATTTCACAATCCAAGGAAGAATTATTGGCTCAGAAGATAATTTATAAACAGAAGCGTCGAACTCTACAAAAATCATCACTACACTTAGCTGCAGCAATTGAAGGTGAGTACATAATGCACCTTTAAATACTTTATTTTAGGTTTTATTAGGACTAGCTGAAAACCCAAGTGAATAAAAAAAACCACATTCACTGCAATTCCTATGTATCTACAGGATTTTAGGACTCAGGCAAAGGATTTCCCAGACAGTATGTCGCCTGACTGACACCATTAAAAAACATGTGGTGTCTGTTCGTGAAAAGGTCACTTATGCCTGCAGGAAATAACTTCAGATCATATTACATTTTAAAAAATGCAGTTAATTTTGGAAACCAAGAACTGAATAAGAAATGTGATGCCTGAGCAATAAGGACGCAAACGTAATATTCAGAAGAATAACAAACTAATTTCACACTTAAATGCACGAATTACGGAGTGCACAAGAAGCGGAAAAGGAGGAGTTATATTACAAATATCCTTTTTTTTTTCTAAGAAATAATAAATATCTTCGAGTATTATATCTCTTAACTAATCGATTCGATATTTTTATGTTCTTTATTTCAGAATCACGTCAACAATACGCTTACATACAGTCACCTTTTCTAGACAGGATTCGAAAACGAAGAGCTTTTGCTGATCCAGAGTTGGATTTAGTTATAGAAGCGACACTGATTGCCGCTACTCAAATGGCGGTTCAACAAAATTTCCTCTATCCCCAGGATCTAAGTGTGGTGCAGCAGTCAAGTATAAGCAACCAATGTAGTGACATGTTTATGAAAAGAACCAGAAATTTAAATCATGTTTCAACGATTGAAGTAAACGAAAACCAGAATAAGTTCAAGACTGAAACTAGTTTATATTCAAAACGACCTAAGCTTTCGTTTTCAATTGAATCTATAATGGAAAAATGATCTTGTGTGAAAATGTCTGGTTACATTTTTGTAAATATTAAGAGTACCTACATATGTATGTATGTAAATAAAATTATTTATTTTTCAAATTAAAATATGGAGCGTTTTTAATGATGATGACCACTTAACCAATTTTGATCACAATTTTTTACTTAAGAGGTCCTATCAAGTGTGAATAATACTGCATACAAATATTTTCAAAAAAATATTTTTTGGATTTAAAAAAAAAGTTCAAAATTTTTTTTTTGAAAAATCATTTTTTTTGAAACGGGTTTATGAATATTTTCGAAATTATATGGTTTTAGCTATATATTATTATATTCGTAAACATGGCATACCAAATTTTTTTCTGAAAAATATCAAGAAATTTTCTTTATAAAAAATTATTTTTTAGGAAAATCGCTCCAAAGATTTTAAAATTTTTTCTGCAAAAATTCACATTTTTTCAAAAATTTAGATGGCGCTCTTCATTTTGAGATTAAAACATTTTAAGTACTTATTTCATCAATTTAAAGAACGTATTTCGTGTTTTTTTCCATATTCAAATTTCCGTTTTTCAATTTATTAAATGGATAAATGCATTATACATATAATTATTAATTATGTATTTTATATTACACTCAATATTTAAAATTCGAAGAAACTTTTACTACAAGAGCAAGTTCGTGCGACCCAGTCGGGCATTTTATTTTTAAATAAAACCATGCATTGTATTGCCTTGGTTTTATCGTATTCAAAATTGGGGTTGAAAAGTCAAGATTTTGTAAGAAGTATACACACCTGTAGAATAATCTGTTTACCTATATGTATACATAGGTATATTGGATTTTTGTTTTTCATAAAAAAAAGGAAATCGATTGACATTTCGACACATTCAAATACTAATTTTGATATTTAAACTACTATATTATAATTTGGGATTTTAGGGTATTAGAAATGTCAAGTCTTGAGAATACATAGTATCTTTTGTACCACCATAATTTTTAAATTGTATGCGTCAAATAAGGCATTAAATATTGTAATCTTGTCCATCTGTTTCGTGATGTTTAGTGGAAAAACAAACTCATATTTCGTATAACAATATATTTTTTTTTTTTTTCGAATAAATAACGAAATTACAAATGTGTTTTAATCAATCAATCAATCAATATAATTTATGTATAATATATAATAATATAATCTATAGTAAATATTTTTTCAATCGATATTTTCAACTCTTTTGCATTTTTTTTTTTCATATTTTGTGTTATTAGCTTTTTCAATAGTTTCCATAAAATATAAAATAGAAGTGAAAATTTTGCTAAATTAATATATTATAGCACCTTGATAATTTGCGCCGATAAAATAACTTAAAATAAATAATGTAATTTCAATCACATTTAAGTACACTCAGAAAAAAAAGTAGTAATGCCAACAATTTTATACTTTGGCTCAACAATTTTCGTTGGTTAAAATGAACCCAAATATCTAAATTCTTGAATCAAGAATGCATTGTTGACAACGCTATAAGAATTATAATTTTTAAATTAAAAATAAAATTGTTAAACCCTTAAAAACTAAAGTTCTTGCCTCAAAAACTAGTTCTTAAAATAAATTAAAAATTAAGTTTTTGTCCCAACAATTAAAAATTGTCAGATAATTGAGAGCTTTTATTGTTACCCCAAATATTTAATTGTTGAGAACATTTTAAATTAATTTGTTGCGCCAACAATAACAATTCTTAAAATGTTTTTGCTATAAAAATGTTTTTTTTTTCAATAAAATGTAAACATATACATACATACGTATCTACAAAAAAATCAAGACTGAATTCACTCTTTCATGAAATCTTGACTTTTTTGTAAGTATATTTTTACATTTCTTTGAAAACACATTTATTGCAAAAACTTTTCTTAACAAACATTTGTTTCTGGAAGCAACTGGCTGATTAGTTCAGGCTTCAGGGGAGCGGCCTTCTTTGTTTCCAATTGCTAAGAGGAGGGTTTCGTCACTTGGGCAGCATGAAAAGTGTTCACTAAAAAAGAAGTTTTTAAAGGTAAAATTAATTTTACTTGGTCACTCTACTGTTTTACTTAACACAATGGATTAAAACTGAAAAGAGAACACTTGTAAAACTTATACGTACTTCTAATTTGTAATCTCCAGTAAAACTACTTGAATCGGCGTCGCGTCGGCGGCCACAAAATGAATGGTGCATTTTTTTTTGCATTAAATTTACAGTTCCTGCAGTTCAACAACAAGTTTTTGTTGTGCGAAGAACAAATTGTTGATATTTTGACAATTTTCGTTTCAATATCAAGAATTAGTTCTTGAACATAAGTAATAAATTAAAATACTTAAGGCAACAATTTTCATTGTTGTGCCGAGAAAAATAATTCTTGAAAATAATTGTTACCGCAAGAACTGATTCTTCAACTAACAATTCCATTGTTGATAGGAAATAATACAATTAAAAATTGTTTCCACAACAAATTTATACTTGGGAGAACAATTTTGCATTTTTAATTGCTTTTAACAAACAGAAAATTGTTGTGCCAAGAACCTTGGTTCTTGAACATTCAAAAAATAATTCTTGTAGTAACAACTAGTTCTTAAGGCAACAATTTTAAGCTTACAACTTTTTAAAAACGCTAAGTTCTTGTTTTAACAACTTTTTTTTTTCTGAGTGTATAGCCTTTATTTTTTGTTTTTTAATAATATAAAACAAAAGATAAATATATATTTCAAGCTATTTTTAAATTTGAATACCTACATATTTATATATATTTTTAAAGAATTAAAGAATTGTTTCCCTCAAGATCAATATTCTTGTTTTTGTAAATTGGTGTCTTATGATCGATTTCATAGAGTCCTTTTAACCATTTAACAGGCTTTTAAATATTTAAATGAGGTTTGTTCCATACAAAATACGTAATTTAAAAATTTTAAAGCCTGTAAATATTTATGAAATCGAACATTAATTTCTGTTAAATCGAGTTAACTTTTCGATAATCTTACCGCCATATTTTTCACTCGATACATCCAGATTAAAACTTAAATCCAGATGAATTTACATTGAATTCGTATGATTTACATCCATATTTAAGTTTTAATCTAGATGTATTGAGTGAATAATATGGCCCTTATACAGACAAACATACACTTTAATGTGTCAAATAAACTTAATTTTTCATTTAAGATCAATTTAAGTTACATTTACGAAAATGAGTTAAACAAAAGTTTAAAGTTATAAAAATTTCGACGACCGATCAATAGATACAAATATTTTCTATTTTCTTTTTTTTAGTTGATTTATATGTATGAACTAAGTGTGTTCACTTAAGCAAAGTGGAGAGGAAAAGATAAGAAATCGTTATATAAATGCTTATTTTGTCTGTCCTTATTATTGTCATATATAATTTAAAATGTTAAATCGCAATTGCTTGAAACAAAGGATCCCCATAATAATTAATGTAAGAAATTCGCTAAATCTATACAAAAACAAACACCAGTTCTGGTGTTATAAGTCTATTTTTTATTTTGTTTTATGATTTTTAAATATAAGAAGTCTTAAATGTTAAATAATATTGCTTAATGTTGTTTCTCATTTATGCATGTTCTTGCTGAACATTTGCAATGAACAGCGTTTTGTTAAAATAATGTACCTATCCGTTTAATAAATGCGTTCGCCTATGTTCATAAAATAAACAATATAGTAAATTATTGTTACGTTTTACATATTAAAACTAAAATAATAGATATGTGTTACACATATATATTATATACATACATATACAGGTGTGCATTTCTAGGCTAGATTCATTGTGCTCATATTGGAAGAAATTGTTAAAGAAAATGTTATCATACTTTTGTTTTGTTGTATTTTTTTTTTTAATTTAATTTTTGCGAAGTAGTCTATCTTTTAAATATTTTTTTTGAATACATTCTTCTTCTTGTATTCAAATAAATTACCATTTACTATATGACACCAACATCTTCAATCTCTGATCTGAAGTTTTCCGATCTTAGTTTTGATATTTTTTTAAATTTTGAAATAGAAAATTGCCAGAAGTTTAAAAATCACTCTATGAATCCATGAAGATTACAATGGTAAACAAAGTATTTTTTTTTTAAATCAAAATCTGTCAAAACACCGATTTACAAAATTTGGCTTTCCAATGGGCAAAAAAACGATTCATTTAAATCAAAAATTATTTTGCAGATATAAATTGCATATATGAGATCTTTTACTGACACCAGTATTATCGGAAGCCAACAGTTTTTTTCGGCGCCCTAGTTATCGTACTCTCACCCTAACTTGCTATATCGCACTAACGGCAATGAAATTGTAGGTACTGCAACGAAACCACACTAACTGGCTGAACAGAATGATGACGGAGACGGAACTGGAGCCGGAGCTGGAATAGCTGTCAAAATATTGAATAAATTCAATATTGCGAACACAACGGAACGTAGCCGCATACGGAGCTGCAGCCGCAGACGGAAGAGTTCACTAACTTTTAACTTTTCACGTACGACACTTTGCTCGGAAATTGCCTAGTGGGCGAGGGTAAGCAACAAAAAGTTGCCGGGAAAATAGTTCCGCGAGCAACTAAAAGTTGCCTAGTGGGCGCTCTCTCATATAAGCTAATGTAATTGGACTGGGAGCAACAAAAAGTTGCTGGGGCTAGCAACAAAAAGTTGCCTAGTGGGCGATGGGCCTAAAAGTGCAAAAGTGTAACATTTTCTTAAACTCCAACAACAAAATATACTGAATACAATCTTACAACACTCTTGCACTTTTACTATACCTCAACCCTATTGCAACAAAAAAATACAACGGTGTAAAATTTGCGAACGTGTATTTGATAGCAAGCCAAATGTCATTCTTGTTGTCAGCTGTTGTTCGTGTGTGTATTTGCTGCAGTGTTACAACGGAATAGACAAAGTAGTCACAATCTACTAAAAAAAATAAAATTTTGCAATTTGTTGCACCGGATCGTGAATACCCCTATAGTTTTTTCAGGCAGACAATTCATCAACGTAGTCACTTGACAATTACTGGCCGAATACAATGTGAAGCTGCAGCTGAAGTAAGAGAAGACGCTGCAGCAAAAGTTGACTCAACTTTAACTTTTCTACACGCTACAAGGTGCACTTGAAATGGAATATATGGGATCGTTCAACGCTCTCTCTTTCTTACTCAAGCTAGTCGTGATGTAATCGCGCTACACCATTGTAGACGTTCTTAGCTACATGAATCAGCGATTTTATTGACAGCTTGTAATATAGCGATTTTTTTTGCTGCAGCTCATTGTGTTCAAGAGGTTATTTGTATATAATTTGACGCAGAAGACAACGTAGACAACCCATAATTTTTTTTTAAATATTTGTGTTAAGATCTTAAGATTCATACCTACATATATATTACAAAAGTCTCCCATACATTTTATGTATATAAAAACTACTTTGCTGTATTTAGTTTCTGTATATAGAAAATTTAAACATAATGTAAATGCATATCTCGCAGAACATGAGAAACTAATTAACTAAAAATTATAATTAAATGCTTTTTTTTCTTCTTAAATTTGTTAAAATAATTTCTAACGATTTACTAATTAAGAAATTATATTAAATAAATCCTGGCTATAAATCACTTAATCTAAAAAGTTAATATTTAATTAATTCAGTAAAATTTATATTATATTTATATTTTATATTCAATTGGTGTTGTTCTGTTTTAATATTTCTTAGCTTTAACTATAACAAAAGATGATAAAATTTATACTTATTGCTTCAACTTTGTATTTATTATTCAATATATTATCTTAAACACAACATTTTGTTTTGCTTTTATTGCAATACAATAATTATATAATAATTAATTTGAAATTCCAACAATTCAACTATTTTTTATATTTTTTTGTGTTGTTTTTTTATTTTGTATTTAATTCTAGGAGAAGGCTTTTTTCTGAAAGGTATATCCATTATCACAACATTATTCAAATATTTTTTTTTTGTTTTTATTTTGAAAAAAATAATAATAATAAAAAATAACTAAAGGGACACAGTCAAAAGGTGTAGCTTTCCAATGTTTTTGTGATTGCCACAAAACGCAATAAAAACTTTTTTTTTTTATTTATCGTTTTTAATTGTGTATGAACTTTTGTTTTATTTTCACTCGTCAGAAGGTATAAAAAATGTGATTAGGTAAGTTAGTAGGAATGTAATTATATTATAGTTGAATGGGAAATGTTTTTTTTTCTTTTTATTTATGGATTAAGTTGAGATGAAAGATATAATAATAAATTGTATAATATGTGATTTTATTCTTATTTATTTTGAAATGGTATTTTTAGGATGAAAATATTGTTTTTTTTCAATCTTTTTAAACTTCGTTTTTTTTTTTTGGTTATGAGATAGTCAAGAGCTTTGGTCCAAAAAATTAATTTATAAAATTTTAAATGATTAAATTTATTTGTGAGACATATTGAGATAAGCACATACAGAAAAAAAGGAACGTTTAGTCAAATATGGAAGGTTATGTTTAAGAAAAATCATATCAGAGCCACAAATTAATATTTTTATGTGAGGTACATTTTTAAACATTTCTATGTTAAGGTCTTATAAGCTGGAAATCTTTCCTGAATATATATAAAATAAAATATCTATACATGATACGTCTTCATTATAAATGTTGCGAAATTGGTAAACGAAATTTAATGAAAATTTGAAAATTATTTAAGTTTTTGATTAAATAAAATACAAAAATTTAATTTCCAATAATAAATAAACTCTTAAAAAGGGCTAAGATTAGTGATATTCTTGTAATGGGAACTTGCCCGATACATTTAAATTTTAATCTCACAAATAAATTTAACATTCATACATAAATGTAAAAAAAAAAACAGATAGTATTAACTTTATTAAATATATTATTTATATATTAAAATTAGGTAACATAATTTATGATTTGTATTTAATATGTAATTTATTTTTCTATTAAAGCAAGAATTCATCACTTTTTGGTTTAATGTTTTTGGTACATTAAAAAATATTTTTTTTTCACTTTTGTCATATACAGGGTGATCATCGGTATAAGATGCACCAAACTGCTGGAGCGAGTAGTAAAAAATCGTATTTGAGAGGGAGGGGGGGGGTATATTTCCCCTCGTTTAGGCAGTAGGGGCAATTTTCTAAAAAATTGACTTAAAACAAAAAAAAATATTTAAAAACAACGGTACAATCCAAAATGCCATGTTATATCTTTTTGGAAAGCCAGAAATCTCTTCTTTGAAAAATTAATTTCCAAACTCGAAATTAAAAAAAAAAAAATGAAAAAAAAAGTTTTAGACTAATTTTTATCAAAATTTTATGAAATTAAGTATAATTTTTGCTTTCAAAATTTAATGCTCTTATAAATCTGCAATGAAAAACTGAAAACCGTATGCTAAAATGTCTTTTAATTTTTATAGAAAATTAAAAATGACGAAATCTACTTTACTACTTAATTTGTAGAAATAGGATCTTTTGAACAACAAAATAACGGATGGAAGTCGAATTTAAGGAAAACTTACTTTTATTATTTTCAATTTTCTCGAAAACTAGACTGCATTTTGACATCTGGTTTTCAGTATTTAACTAAAAATTGATGAGAGTATGGAATATTAAAAATAAAAATACTACTAAATAACGTAAAATTTTGATCAAAATCAGTTTGAACACAATTTTTTAATTTTTTTTTTCAAAAATTTAAGTTTGAAAATTAATTTTTAAGAAACTGTTCACTAAAAGAACTTAATTTATAAACAAAATACAAGCACATATTTCTGGCTTAATAAAAAAGTATAACACGTCGTTTTAACCGTTACCGTTGTTTTTTAATAATTTGTTTTCTGTTTTAAGTCATTTATTTTAGAAAATTGGTCCTCCTGTTATTTTCAATTTTCTCAAAAACTAAAAGACATTTTAGCATCTGGTTTCCTGTTTTTGACTAAAATATCATAAAAGCATTGAATTTTGGAAACAAAAATTGTACTTAATTACAAAAAAAAATTAGTTTGAAACTTTTTTTTTCATTTTTTTTTTTTTTTTCAAAATTTCGAGTTTGGAAATTAATTTTTCAAAAACTATTCACTAACACAACTTAATTTAAAATGAAAATCAAAGAAGAGATTTCTGGCTTTCCTAAAAGGTATAGCATGGCATTTCAGATTGTACCGTTGTTTTTAAATATTTTTTTTTCTGTTTTAAGTCAAACGGGGGGAAATAGAGCCCCCCCTCCCATACAATTTTTTTCTTGTCTTAACCCAACCTACTCGCTCCAGCAGCTTGGTGCATCTTATACCGATCACCCTGTATAGGTAGATATTATTTTTCTTTCATATTTCTATAAGAAGTTCTTGGAACTGGGTAGTCGGCATTAGAAAAACGTATGAAATTTTTTATAATTGAATTTAATGTCATATTCCACCCCGAGATTGGTAAAATGAAATAACTTCAATTCCATTTATAGGGGCTAATTAAAACTACCTATATTATTGTAGGGTTATAGGAAATAATAAATTAAGCCATTTGCGACTGTATATTATGAGTGAGGTAACTTATCGTTCAATAAAAATCCTCTTTTTATCATTTCGCTCGTTAGTTGATGCATATCGTAAGATGTGCCACATTGCAACTGGCTTCCGAAGACTCGATAACATTTGATGCCAATGTCGTAAGCCTTTACCCGTTGTTGTGCTTCCAACTATAACATGGCCCAAAGGCACTACCTCTGTGCCTATTACACACATTACCGTCAACCGGATATGAACTGCATTCAGTGCATACGGGGGAATACTAAATATCATTGACTCATTAAATATAGGACATCGATGATCCTTCCGTTTGAGAGAGGTTTTCTTTTTGAAAACTTTTTTATCGTCTTTCAAAAGATAGGCCTTTATAAAAATAATAATGATATGTTAATTAATTTCTTAATGTTAATATTGTTTTAGTTTCTAATACCTTAATAAAAATTCCTTGAATATCATTGCCAGTAGCTGTTGCTAGTTGTTCATTAGATTTTAAATTTCGCGCTTTCACAACCACAACGGTAAGACGTTCAGCTGTGGGTAAGTAGCTCAATGAAAACATTAATTCACCCCATTTGGCTTTTTGTTTTCTGGTATCCGATAATGGAAGCCAGGTTGTTAGGGGACGAACAATTTCATCAATTTCCAATTCAGATTCACCTTTAATAAAATGGAATGTTAATATTTTGTTTTATACCAAATGTGAATAAAATTCAGAAATTTTTTTTATAATAGTTTCTATGCAAAAAAACGAAGTTCAAATTTTTGTCTTCAATGCTAAAAGGCAAAACTATGAGGAATCGATCTGAGGAATTTGGTTTTATATTTCTGAGACCTCAGACAGCTGAACTGTACAAATTTAAATATTTATTTGAATTGAAAATCAATTTGAGTCATGCCACTGCCAGAGCTGGGACCACAGGGGTCTGGTCCCCCGAAATCGGCGAGTTTAAATTGAACCACGAATTAAAAATTGAACCATGTTTTGTTCAACAGGCCCTCAGCAATTTAAAACTATAATAAACAAATATACAAACTTACCAATTAAGGTGTGAACATTGCCGCAGTGGTAAAGATGAAACCATAATGAGTGTCGGCCTTGTCGCCTCTTCATTTGAAAAGTAAATGTTTCATTAAAGCTTGGGGTCAGAGTGTCTCTGATAACCTTTAAAAAAAAAAACAAAAAATCAAATTTTTCTGTTTTATTTTGGCTGTTAAGCTTGCCTTAGTTTGAACAGCATTGGTTTGGTCCGGTACTAAATAAATTCTCACAAATGTATCGAAAGGATCTAGATTTGTGTAGCCAGCTATCTCTTTTACTTCCATCACATTGACAACAATATCGACACTTGAATTTGTAATTGTATTTCTAAAAATTGGAACAAAAAGAGGGGGAGTTAAGACATGAGCCTTTAAAGACGCATTTAATTATTAGTACTTATCACAATGGAGCCCCACACACAAATATCCTGTGATTTCTGGAGTTGGCTGCTCAAGATCCGCAAGTACAACGGAGGACTCTGAATTGACCGAATCGCATGAAATAGCCCTTTGCAATATAATACTGTCCATGGACCCTTTGTCACTATCCAATGAAGTTTGGGAGCTATTTCGACGACCAATTCCAAAACCTACAGAAGATTGACGTCGAAATGGGGGAATGTTGCCATTTTTTGATGAAAGAACTTCTTCAGAAGTTGTCTTCTGAATTTCAACACTTCCTTTGCGTTTGAATGGATTACTATTGCTGCAGAACTGTTTCAAATCGATTTCTGTTGCTTCAGTTTCTGAGAAAGACCTGTTTCTGAATTGAAAGAAGGCTTTTCTGCCTGATGAATCTTCACCCACAGGCGCCGCCGCCGCTCTCGCTTCCGAATTACTAGATTGGTAGTTTAAAGGCAGTGACATATGCTGACTGGCAGGTATTTGGTTTATAAAGTCATATATGGCATTTATAAGTGTCTCTTTAGGTGCATCATTATTCACGGGCACCGTATCTGAAATTTCTATTATCTGTTCTTCTGGAAATTCAATAGTTGTAAATGGATTTTTATTTGTATTGTCATCGGTTATTGGAATTTTCATTTCCAGTGGTTTTTCGGTCGGACTTATTTGGCAGATCTCATTGATAGTTGTCAATGGTGATGTTGGTGGACTTGCAGTGAATTTTGTTTGATTGTTTTGGTTTAAAAAAGGATTGGTACTTTTTGAACGTTGCAATTCTTCACCTTTTTGTTGTATTTTGAAGGCCGCTTCGGAGAGATTTATCAACTGACCATTGGGTGCTGTGCCTATACGTTTAATTGTTGGCCTTGGTATGGCAGTTGCAGTTGTGACTGTTTTTATTTCAAAGGTTAAAGGAGTGGATAGATTTCGTTTGAGAGACGGAGCATCAATGAAAGTTGAATGACTATTTGGAAGAGCATTTACTGTGGCAGACTGTTTGATTTGATGAGATTGTTGAGAAATGGAAGTAGTAGTTGGTATGAATTCATTTTCGAAATCTTCGTGTAATTCTTCGTTTATTTTAGAAGGAAGCGGTGCTGGTGCTGGTCGTAGTGGCTGTGGGGGTATATCTGATTGCGGTATATTCCATGATGGCATATGGGTTGTGTTTTGACCAAGATCCTTGCAATCACGATCTACCGAATCAAATCTTTTAAAGCTACCACTGGAGCTAAGCAAAAAATCAGAACCAGATGATTGAATCTGTAAGTTACATATAAGATAGTTATGTTAATTTTATTAGAGACAACAATTAAAAACATTAACCTACCAAATAACCATTGGCGTTGAAAAGTTTGTTTTTAGATAATCGTATTGTCTCTTCCTTGCTAGACAAAACCCATGATGTTGTTTTTGGACTTAAATAGTGGCAGGCTAAAACAGCCATAAAAACCAAAATAGCAATAACTGCCACACTTGTTACTGTTATTGGTGATGGGTCCATTGTGTATGGTTCTAAAAATGAAATACAGTTATTTATACGATTATCATTGCTTTTATTTGTTTAATTTTCAATGTGCTAGGCAGGATTGAATGTATGTATTATATAATATATCGTCGGTTCCGAAGAAAAACGACACAATTCAAATCTCATTTTGCAAAATAAGCAATCAGAAAATTGAACGAAAATTTGGATTTTAATCAGTTTGTTAAAATATCAAAACCACGTATTGCTCGATAACTTCTAAATATTGAAGTAGAGTGTTGCAATTTTCCAATTGATATTTTTTCTTTTATACTCACGAAAATGCAATGCTCGCTCAAAAATTTAATTTGTTGAGTTGTGTCGTTTTTCTTCCGAACCGACGATATGTGGTGAGCAATAATTCTAGTTCCCATTTTTTGAGTTTTGTTAAATATAGTTTATTTGTCTACCGGAGTACCGAATAACTGCTGAACATAAGTCTCAGACAAGACAAACAAACTCAAATAAACGCTCTTTTAAACTTAAGAAGCCAACCGTTTTGGAGTTCGATAAATTCATCAAAGATGGTAGGTGGCAGGATACACCACGAATCAAGAAATAGGGTTCTGGGGAAGTTTATTTTAACAACCATAAGAAATATTTTCGTGCAGACATCTAAGGCGGTCGTATTTATAAACCCATTATCAAGGCTTTCTTATAGCGTCCAACTCCAAAATGTATAAATAGTTTGCGCTGAAATTCGTTGTCTTTTGTTAAAAACTTTTCTTTCTAAAGTTGGTCCGTTTTAGGAGCTAGTAAAGCTTATTTCCTGGCTCCTTACTGACTCTTGAAAGAAATCAAAAAATCAAATGTTCACTGAACTTGAATTGATTATTCATTCGATGGCGGAGTTTATTTTTGTAAAATTTAAATTGATTAGGTATTCGTCTTTTTTTTTTTTTTTTCAAAATATGAATATTTTATATGTATATACCCATACTAAAAAATTAACAAACAACGTTTAATTTAAAAAAAAAAAAAAAATCAGTGAATATGTGGCGCAAAAAATATTATAATCACGCATCTTTCTCAATTCTTAATTCAATGACCGAAAAACTCAAATACTGTCCTTTTCTTTAAAAAAATAGTTGACAGCTTTCCAGAAAATAGCCTTTAATTTACAGAGAAAATTGAAAATAACGAAATCTACTTTACTACATATTTTGTAGAAATAGGATCTTTTGAACAACAAAATAACTACATTTTGACATCTGGTTTTCAATGTTTAACTAAAAATTGATGGGAGTATTGAGTATTAAAAATAAAAACACTACCAAATAACGTAAAATTTTGAACAAAATCAGTTTGAACACAATTTAAATTTTTTTTTTTTTTCAAAAATTTAAGTTTTAAAATTAAGTTTTAAAAAAATGTTCACTGAAAGAACTTAATTTATAAATAAAATGGAAGCACATATTTCTGGCTTAACATAAAAGTATAGCAAGTCGTTTTAGCCATTACCGATGTTTTTTAATAATGTTTTTTCTGTATTAAGTCAATTATTTAAGAAAATAGCTCCTTTTGTTATTTTCAATTTTCTCAAAAACTAAAAGACATTTTAGCATCCGGTTTTCTTTTCTTGACTGAAATTAAAGAAAAGATTTCTGGCTTTCCAAAAAGGTATAGCATGGCATTTTAAATTGTACCGTTGATTTTATATTGCTTATTTAGAACACATATGGCCACTTTAACAAAGTTCATATTTTTTTAGTTACCTACTGAAGTTTTCGCATATTTTCGTGCAAATTTTATTACCAAAACTATAATCAATCGATTAGGTCAACGGCATTATTACTTGGCAAACAAGTATTATAAGTTTAAACTACAACTTTAAAAAAAAAAAAAATCATAAAAATAAAAGAATTTTGGGGTCCTTCTTCAATAATGAAACTAGATAATATTGTATTTGTCAATTTCGTTTGTTCCCTCTTTTAATTTCACAAAAAAAAAAAAAAAAAAAAAGGAAATGAAGAAACTCGCTGAAAGTATGGTTCCTTTTTTTATATATGCCCACTTAATTGAAATCTATATAGCACATTGTCATCTTTTAAAATATGTATTTCTTTCGAATGAAAAAAAAAATAAATAAAACACAATGCGTAGTTTACAAGAGAGAAAAAAAGTTGAAAAAATAAACTAAAACAAACAGGAAATGTGAAACTCAAGCTATCAGCCTCCCATTCAAGCATCAAAAGAAATGTCAATCAAGTACCATCCTCCCCAGCGATATACTTCAGTGCTGCCGCCCTGTGGCCCTGTCAGCAACTATTCGATGACATTTTGCATTTGCGGGCATTTTAATAAACTGATATGCTTCTCATCCATCTTCAGTTGCTCTACAGAGATATTTATTTCTTTTCTTTTTTTTTTTTTTAAGTTGACAAACGTAACAATCATATGAAAAGGAAGTGAAACTACTGTTACAGAAGAGGGGTCAAAAAGCTACTAGACACCTTTAGAGGCAATTTCTCAAGAGGGATGGGCCCTTGAGTACATTTTCCAAAGAAATTAGGTTACATTGTCTGATGTGACAATGATGATAGGATTTTGCACACTGTTTTCTTTCCTTTTTTTTCTTTTTTAATTATGTATTTTTAAAGGGTTGAGGTGGGGGTGTGGTATGAATAGTGAAATTGGAATAATTGAAATATACTTACGGAGGTTTGCTGGCTAAATTTTGGTTTGACTAACAAAATGCAAAGTAATAGGTCATTCAGCAGGTCGCAGTTCTTGTTGTATGCATTTTTTTTTTAACATCAAATGTGAATTTTATTTCACTTTTTCAATAAATTCTACTGAAAAGGCACTAGATGACGACACATATTCCAAGATATGAATATACACAAAATAAACACAAGAAGTAATAAACCATAGGGTAGATAAAATCACATAATACCACAACTATTTGCAAATGTTTGATAGCTCTTAACACTTCATTTGATACTTCACTGAAGGACATTTGCACTTTCGATTACTTTTGGCAGATAGCCATTCCCCAATCTACTTGCTGTTACATAAAAAAAAGAAATAGAGAAAAAAACCGCAAACTTTAAACCTTGCCTCTATTAGGTCAGATTTTATAATTAAACTTTATTGAAAATTCTAATGAATTAAATTAAATTTTTTTCTTAAATGTAAATGCATCCTTTTAATTTTTCTTCCTTATTGACTCTCACTTTTCACGAATGATATACTTTGGCAACTGCCACAACAATGCTGTTTTTATGTACATTTTCCTTTTTTGACATCTAACTTTGTGTCTATGCAAAAATAACAAAGAAAAGGAATGCAGAAAAAAAAATACAAGAATCCTGTGAAGTGGATCCTGCGTGGTTTAAGGATTCGTGAAGCTTTTCACCACGAGCTTTTAACTAAATAAGGAACGGTGTTGAAGGTTTTTAAAAAGGTTGGTATTTTAATAACGGTTTTCTTATGAAGTTTGCGTTCAATACAAGTTTTTCAATTATTATATTTATCGTGCCATGCTTAATTTATTTAAATGTCATCCTACTTTTTCTCAAAAAAAAAAAAAAAAAAAAAATACCGAAAAAGGGGTTTTAATTATGAATGGAAATTTTTTGCATCATAAACATAACAAAACAAACAAGCAGTATACAAAATAGGTACCTTTCGTTTTTTTGAATTTCTCAAAAACTTAAAAAATTTTTACATCTGGTTTTCAAAATTAAACTAAAAATTAATAAGAGCATTGAATATATTAATAAAAACGATGGTTCTTAATTACGCAAAATTTTGAAGAAATCAAACAAAACAACTTGATTTAAAAAAACATATTCATATAAGAATGAAATATAAGCCTGTAAAAAAAACTACAACATATCATTGTATATGTATGCTTTCGATGATTTTTAATAATTTTATTTCTTTTTTAAGCCCACTTTTCAAAAAATTACCCTTCCCAGCCTCAGGAGGGAAGATAGAATTTTTCCCTCGTACAATTTTTTTCTTAGAATGAACCTAGAAATCATCCCCTAAAATATTGTGCACGCAATAAGGTATGGCGTATACGTACTTTTAACTTGCGATATATAGGTACTATAACTTTTTTTTAACTGCTTTTAGTCTTTTTAGTCAGTAAAAAGTCTTTGTACTGCGATGATTTTACTTTTAGTCAGCAAGTCTTTTAACTGCAGTCAATTAACTGTAAGTCTTTTAACCTTTTTTAGTCTTTTAATTAAAAGACTGCAGACTTGTACTTATAAAAAAACAGGATGGAATAAAAAGAAAAGAAATTTAAAAGAAAAAAAAGTTAAAAAAAACTTACAGTTAATTGACTGTAGTTAAAAGACTTGCTGACTAAAAGTAAAATCATCGCAGTACAAAGACTTTTTACTGACTAAAAAGACTAAAAGCAGTTAAAAAGTACTGCAGTTAATTAACTTAAAGTTAATTAACTTTCTTTTTTAACTGTACAGTCGGAATGTTAGTGTAGTACTGACTGCTGACTGCTTGTTTCGCAGTTAAAGTACTTATTAACAGTATTAACTTACATTCAATAGGTAAGTTAATTAACTGTGACTTTATTGACTGCATTACCAAAGTACTGCAGTCTTTTACAGCTCTGCTATAGGGCAAGTTATGGATTCGTGCAAAAAATTGAACTCGAAATAACAATCAAACTTGACATTACGATGTTAGAGAACACGAAGAAATTGGGTCTCGCAATTCCGTCTGTCTGTATGTCTATATGTCTGTATGTCTGTATGTCTGTATGTCTGTATGTCTGTATGTCTGTATGTCTGTATGTCTGTATGTCTGTATGTCTGTATGTCTGTATGTCTGTATGTCTGTATGTCTGTATGTCTGTATGTCTGTATGTCTGTATGTCTGTATGTCTGTATGTCTGTATGTCTGTATGTCTGTATGTCTGTATGTCTGTATGTCTGTATGTCTGTATGTCTGTATGTCTGTATGTCTGTATGTCTGTATGTCTGTATGTCTCATGTCTGTATGTCTGTATGTCTGTATGTCTGTATGTCTGTATGTCTGTATGTCTGTATGTCTGTATGTCTGTATGTCTGTATGTCTGAATGTCTGTATGTCTGTATGTCTGTATGTCTGTATGTCTGTATGTCTGTATGTCTGTATGTCTGTATGTCTGTATGTCTGTATGTCTGTATGTCTGTATGTCTGAATGTCTGTATGTCTGTATGTCTGTATGTCTGTATGTCTGTATGTCTGTATGTCTGTATGTCTGTATGTCTGTATGTCTGAATGTCTGTATGTCTGTATGTCTGTATGTCTGTATGTCTGTATGTCTGTATGTCTGTATGTCTGTATGTCTGTATGTCTGTATGTCTGTATGTCTGTATGTCTGAATGTCTGTATGTCTGTATGTCTGTATGTCTGTATGTCTGTATGTCTGTATGTCTGTATGTCTGTATGTCTGTATGTATGTATGTCTGTATGTCTGTATGTCTGTATGTCTGTATGTCTGTATGTCTGTATGTCTGTATGTCTGTATGTCTGTATGTCTGTATGTCTGTATGTCTGTATGTCTGTATGTCTGTATGTCTGTATGTCTGTATGTCTGTATGTCTGTATGTCTGTATGTCTGTATGTCTGTATGTCTGTATGTCTGTATGTCTGTATGTCTGTATGTCTGTATGTCTGTATGTCTGTATGTCTGTATGTCTGTATGTCTGTATGTCTGTATGTCTGTATGTCTGTATGTCTGTATGTCTGTATGTCTGTATGTCTGTATGTCTGTATGTCTTTATGTCTGTATGTCTGTATGTCTGTATGTCTGTATGTCTGTATGTCTGTATGTCTGTATGTCTGTATGTCTGTATGTCTGTATGTCTGTATGTCTGTATGTCTGTATGTCTGTATGTCTGTATGTCTGTATGTCTGTATGTCTGTATGTCTGTATGTCTGTATGTCTGTATGTCTGTATGTCTGTATGTCTGTATGTCTGTATGTCTGTATGTCTGTATGTCTGTATGTCTGTATGTCTGTATGTCTGTATGTCTGTATGTCTGTATGTCTGTATGTCTGTATGTCTGTATGTCTGTATGTCTGTATGTCTGTATGTCTGTATGTCTGTATGTCTGTATGTCTGTATGTCTGTATGTCTGTATGTCTGTATGTCTGTATGTCTGTATGTCTGTATGTCTGTATGTCTGTATGTCTGTATGTCTATATGTCTGTATGTCTGTATGTCTGTCTGTAGTTTCTTCAAACTTGGAGCATCAAATTTTTGGGTGAATTCCTAGAGGGAAAATCGAGATTTTTTTTTTTTAGCTCAAAAAATAACGGCCCTTGCCATAGGTCCATTTAAAAAAAAGTTATTTATCTCAAAAACTTCTCTAACCATTTTTTTTGTTGAAAATTTTGTATGTACTAGAAGTAGTTTGGTCTATATTTTGGTGAAAAAAAAAATTTACCAAAAACCGTTATTAACGGTACCTGCCATAGAACCGTTTTATTTTGATTTTAGACTTTCTCGTTAACCGCTTAACCGATTTGGATCAAAATTTTTACTTAGGCGGTCCTATCAAGTGTGAATAATACTGAATATACAAATATTTTCAAAAAAATATTTTGTGGATTTAAAGAAAAGTTAAATTTTTTATTTTTGAAAAATAATTTTTTTGAAAACGGGTTAATAAATTTTTTTGAAATCATGGTTTTAGCTTTATATTATTATATTCTTAAAAATGGCATAAAATAAAATAAATTTGGTGGCACAAATGGCTCATGAAGAACCAGGGCCTAGCGACTTACAACTCTCAACCATTCCTGTGTGCGTGTCTGCAGGAATGGAGGGGACCTACAGTTTATTTCCGAATCCGAACGGCTATTGTGAGCGGCACTTTTCTATGACAAGAGATACTCTTGGAAGATTTGTCACTTCCTCGCAAGAGGTAGTAGCTCCGAAAAAAACTTAGGTGGAAGCGGCTGGTATTTAACTCCAGACCTCTGGTATGACTGTCCAACGCACTAACCATTACGCCACGCGCTACTACGCATACGAAAAAAAAATTTCTAAAAAATTTCCAAAAATTTTATGTATACAAAATTATTTTTTAAGAAAACCGCTCCAACGATTTTTAAAATTTTTTCTGCATAAATTCACATTTTTTCAAGAATTGAGATGACGTTCTTTATTCTGGGATTAAAACATTTTAAGTACTTGTTTTATCAATTTAAAAACGAAAATTTTCTAAAAAAAAATTACCAAGAATAGAAAAAAAAATTATTTTAAAATTATGCTAAAACTTTTTTTAATTTTCTATTTGAATAAAATTGTTTTTTTTTTTTTTAGTCAGAGATCACCCTAGATTCGAGGTTTCAACATAATTTAACGCCTGAAACATGTTTTTATGTTAATTTTGCGAGTTAACTCTGGATTGATTAAATAGTTATTGCTGTCAAAAATCTATCAAAATCGAGTTACGAGAGACCAGACTATGGAAAAGACAATTTCCTTAGTAGTGCCATCTTGATTTCGATAGATAGATTTCGACAGAATTTGGCAGCCGAAAATTAAAGTTAATCCCGAGTTAAATCCGAGTTATGTAGTTATTCTTGCAAATAAATTGAAACCGAATTGTCTGTTTATTATACTCTCGTATAATAAACAGACAGTTGTTTGGACCAACTTAAATAACTTATTGTTTTTAATGGGCTTTAGGTCAAATAAAACAAGTTGTATTTATGTCACGACGTTTCGTCCATGTCTATGGACATCATCAGGTTGAACAAAATAATTCCTATATTTGCATTGATAAATATGAGTTACAAGAATTCTTACAAACACTTCAAACTATAAAAACTTACACCTGTTACATTTATATTGCACTTGAATTTAAACAAAATAAATTTTTGTAGTCTACAGAAGCTAAGTTTAACAATAAAAAGCATAACTGGCAAGTAACAAACTGAAAAATTATAAATCAACTGTTTTGGTTTGAGAAAGCTTTGTTTACTCGATGTTAAATTAAAGTAGTTTAATAGTACCTATAGGCTATTTTCTGAAAAAACTAGAAGATATTTTAGTATTCGGTTTACAGTTTTCTGAGATAGTTTTAAAAGTAATTATATAAAGTCAAATATTAAGATTAAATAAAAAAATTATGTTTTTTTTTTAATTCAAAAAATATTTTTTTTTTTTAATTTGGTTTAAAATATCTGAAGTTCAAGATAAAAAACTAAAAAAGTATAATTTTATCGTGTAATATTTATTATCATACAACAGAATCATTTGTTTTATTTTTGAAAGTGTATTTCCATTCTAAAGTTCCAATAAGTTTTTTTTTTTTAAGTAGCTCCACTGGTTTGATTAGAATGTAGTTCAGCGATGAGGGCCATTTTTTGTTGCTAAAAAAAAATAGTTAATGAATTTTGTTTAGGTCTGTATACAAATCTGTAGAACTCTTTTTAGGAAATATTAAATTTTCCTTAACGTGTATATGACAGGTTCCATAATATTTTTGGTCCAAAAACATTCAGTCGACCCATTAAGCAAACAGAAAGGCAGACGCAGAGTTGCTAGTAATTTTGAGTTAAATATGTTAAATAAAATACATTATGTATAAAAAATGAAACAAAAAGTTTAAATAATTTCTATAGTTATTTAGATAAAATAGACTTCGTGAGAGTTTTTTTTTACCTGGGGTAAGCATTTCTACTCCGGCTTAGTATAAGTTGGCCATACGTGCCGCGCTTTGGGGGGCAGTCTCGTTTTCAAGTTATGTGTTCCGTAGTTCTCAAAGAACGTAAAAATGTTCCGATTTCTGAAAAAACGATCTTAATGATTCGAATGGTTCAAATGAAGATGTCCATCGTTTATTTCATTTATTCAACTAAATCACAAATAATCCTATTAATATTATAAATGTGAAAGTTGGTTTGTCTCTCTGTTTGTCCGTCTTAATTTTAGAAAACGCCTTTATTATTAGAGCAAATTTAATTTCGTTCAAAATTTCCAAATTCAATTCAAAACCATCTCATTTCCCATACAAATTTAAATTTCCAAATAAGGTAATTTGAACCAAATTTTCACGAAATTCGGTAGGAAATTACGTAAAACTTTTATGAACACACCCAAATGGATTCCATTCAAAGTGGAACGCATTTGAAATGACAGAATTCAATGACTAGGATGCCTGCTTTGAAAATGATTTTTATAATGTTGCAGACTTTAAAAAAAATGTTTGCTCGACTGATTTACTGAGTAAAAAACACTTGGAACGTGGTGTCGTTAGGTGCAAGTTAAAGCTTTCTTTGAAACTCATCATTGAAAATTTTAGGGCTGGCAACGAGACCGAGACTACTTTAAAAGCACCCGAGACGAGACCGTATTTTTGGTACCGAAATTTGCCGAGAGTCTCGCTGGTCTCGGTGGTCTCGCCGGTCCCGGTGGTTTGGTTTCGGTTTTCGCTATAAGAAATATTTATTTATTTAATTATTTTTTAGTAGTAAAAGGTTTTCCGATTTTATTTTTTGCTCCGGATTTTAGACCTTTTGGATGACATTTAATGTGCCAATAAAGTAAAAACTGAAGATATTGAAGATGCGAGTTAAATATTAGTTTCTCCATGTTGGTCTTCGCCATTTAAAACATATTACTTTTAGTGGCTGCCTGTGTTGTTTCTACTATATTTTGACGTTTTGGTAAAAT
This sequence comes from Epistrophella euchroma, assembly GCA_947049315.1. Lineage (NCBI taxonomy): Eukaryota > Metazoa > Arthropoda > Insecta > Diptera > Syrphidae > Epistrophella > Epistrophella euchroma. The sequence continues at coordinate 107,131,265 of OX346247.1, read as the reverse complement.
TTTTTTTTCTAAATGTCACTTTTCCGGAGCCAAAAACAAATCGGAAAAATTTCGAATTTTCTGAGGTAAAATTTGAATTTTGAGAGCTTTTTTAATCCATTTAAAACGATCCATTTGAATCCATTTGAAACAACAACAAAGGAAAAAAATAGACTCACGAGTCTGTTTTATACATTTTCTTGGTGCTTCACACAAGACTCCACACTCCGCATTTTTCTTATCCACCACTTACCCACAAACTGCCGAGATATCATACTCTATCATTTCAATCTAAACAGGCGTCTTATCTTACATCTTTTTACCACCAAAAACCACGAAATAAACCAAGGCTAAGGATGAGACCAAGACCAAGACCGAGACCGAGACGAGACTGGCACATTAAAATTTTCACGAGAAAAAGGCGAGACCGAGATCGAGATGAGACTTGGTTAGGCGAGACCAAGACCGACACCGAGATGAGACTGAAATTTTTCGATTTTGACGAGACCGAGACGAGACTAACAAAAGTCTGGCCTGATGGTCTCGTCTCGTTGCCAGCCCTAGAAAATTTTTAATTTTAATTTTCGGGAACTTAGTGATAGTGATGCTAATATAAAGCTGACGGCGCAATTAATTAATATTTATTGCCAAAAAATAATTCGTTTGGGCCCGATCTTCCACATAAATTGACTTTCTGAGCTACGATACGCTCAGTATTAATATTTAAAAATAAGAAATTCAAACCGAGTTTTAACATAAAACATTCAGGTAGTTCAGATCTTCAAATCTCAGAAACAAAACTTAGTTAACTATTCCAAATGTTAAACGAGTTAAACTTGTACCTATTGTTTCTGGTGTAGATCCTTTTTATGTGATGCTCTAGATAAACAAATCGAATTTAAGTTTTAGGTAATCTAAAACAAATATTTTTTTTTAAAATAACTGCTCTAATAATTTTGATAAAACTTTGTACCAGTAATAAGTAACTAAGATTTTTGCAAGACAGCTGCATTCAGGTTTTTGCGAAAAAAATCGCATTACGGAAATAAGGTTTTGATGATTTTTTGAGAAAGTTTAATTTTTAATGGCTCCACCAATTTTCACATATGTACTAGTTTTGCTATGTGGTGCTTACTAGTGGTGAAAATAATTTACCATAAGAGCAGGTTCGGCATCCCTGCCAAACTCGTCCGCTTGTGCAGGATGACGATGGAGAAATCTCGCTGCTCCGTCAAAGTCGGCAAGAACACCACCGAACCCTTTGATGTCGAGAAAGGTTTGAGGCAAGGCGACGCCTTATCATGCAACCTGTTTAACATCGTTCTTGAAGCAATTGTACTCAACTCGCAAGTCAACAACAGAGGTACAATTTTTCGAAAGTCTGTTCAACTACTTGCTTATGCAGATGATATTGACATCATTGGGAGAACGAAGCGAGCTGTTACCGACGCGTTTGCAAGTATTGAATCGGAGGCGGCGAAAATGGGTTTGGCTGTTAATGAGGACATCGAGAAAGGAATCTTAACATCGTCGGCTCGGGCAAAACGTCACGATGGATAGATACAACTTCGAAGTCGTCAAGGACTTTGTCTACCTGGGCTCCACTGTAACATCGCAAAATGACATCAGCGCAGAGATCAAACGAAGAATTACTCTTGTCAATCGCTGTTTCTTCGGGCTAAGAAGAAATAAAGCCCTCTCTCAAAGAACCAATGAGACCTAATATAAGACCCTAATCATACCGGTCCTGCTATATGGGGCAGAGGCATGGACCCTGTCAAAAACGGATGAGAATCTGCTTGGGTGCTTTGAAAGGAAGATTCTTCGGGTGATTTTCGGTCCAGTCTGTATCGATGGAGTATGGAGGAGAAGATTTAATAACGAGCTTTACGGGCTTTACAGCGCCGTCGACCTGGTCAAGAAGCTGAAAATTCAGCGGCTGAGATGGCTGGGACACGTGGAGCGTATGGACACCAACGCACCAGCCCGACGAGTCTTCGAATCTACCCCTGACGGTCTGCGCAGCAGAGGAAGACCCCACCTTAGGTGGCGCACACAAGTGGAGAACGACCTCAACCAACTTGGAGTGCGTAACTGGAGGCAGCTAGCTAGGGACCGAGCTGGCTGGAGGGGCTTGTTGGTTGAGGCCGTAGTCCATCCTGGGCTGTGAGCGCCATCTAAAGTAAAGTAATTAAGTAAAAGCAGGTTCGTACGATCCTGATGCAGTGCGTATATTTTTGCTTCCTGTCTAGGGCAAGTAACTATTGGTTTCGTGTATCAAAATTGCTACTAGGTAGCTGCCATACAAATATTTTGTTTTTTTTTTCTCTGTTTTTTTAATTTTTCTTAAAAACGACTCCAACGATTTTGATTAAACTTCGCACCTGCTATGATGAAAATATATATATTTGTTTTAAAACTGTGTTTCAGGTTTTTGCCGAAAATTCGCATTGCGGAAATATTAATTTAATGTTTTTAAGAAAAATGCCTAGTATTCGAGTTATTCACGTATATATTCTATGAATGGGTGGACCGTTTTTTTTTTATGACTTTGGAATATATTGTTTTTGAGTAGTTCAAATAATCTTGCATTTAAAATTTTCGAAAATATTTTTTTTTAAAGCCAAAAAAAAAAAACAAAATTTAAATTAATATTTTAAGTATTTTTGATTTTTTAAAAATGTTGTCGTTAAAGATATCATAAATTACTATCTATATACAAAAGAAAGAGCAAGTTCATGTGATCCCAGTCGTGGATAGTTTTTCAGAAATTTTCAGTTAGATAAAGCTCTTTTTGCACCCTTTTTGTAGTAGCTAGCCGTGACATAATGGTTAGGTGCTTAGGACTGTCATGCCGGAGGTCCAGGTTTAATTCCCAACCTCGTTCACCTTAAAATAATTTATAAAAACGGCTACTGCCTCTTGCTAGGAAGTGATGAAACCTCCAAGAGTAACTCTTGTTATGATGTAAGTGCTTCTTTCCTGCCAATAACACGCATACAGTAATGGTTGACAGTTAAGAATCACTAGGCCTAGACCCTTGTTCTTTACAAGTTGTCGCGCTACCAAATTTAATTGAATGCCGTTTTTAATAGGGCGGCAATATCGCAAGTCAAAAATTGATACAAACAAATAAACTTGCAATGCTTTCACTAAAATGTAAAAATAATACCTACTCTGATTTATTTGAATAAAATCATATATTATATCAATATCCATTTAATTTTTCAGATTCAACGGTCATTTTCTCCCAAAGTAATTTATTCCTCCACAGTAATTACATATATGTATTTGGGTAGATGATTTTGTCAGTCCCAGGATGGCCCTTAATGTCTTTAGTACATACTACATATGTATATTGAAATGAGAAAACTATACTAGAAATTCTCAATCTCTAGAATAATAAGTTAAGCTGAATATCGACGAATGTTCTAGACTGCTTGTTTCGGTCATGAAACCGCTAATTTAATTTTATTTGTTGAACTGCGATAATTCAGGTAACTTATATAAGAGCGAGAGAAGCCACATTGTAACTTGACTTTGGTTTTTAACCTATGAAGCATTATAAGTGAATACCACCACCTTCATATAGGCTTAAGCTTAAGTAAGGCCCTTATAATTAATATGTAACCGTATGATTGCAAACATTCCCTACCCATTTCGTGATTTACAGTTTTTCGGTATGTACTGACTTCTGAAAATAAATTAATGAAATTATGAATGAATAAAGGACATATAAATAAATATCTTATGTTGAATTTGGTATCTCACAATAGCCGCTGTCACACGCACAAGAGTCATAATCTAATCTTGTGCAGTGGCCAGCAGCTGCAATAAGAACCTCTTTTATTCACTGCATAGGTATTCCAAGTAGTCGCACTTCACTTTAAAAATAAAAAAAAAAAAAAAATTAGTATACAAAAGGACACACTAATCCTTACGCCAAAGCTTTTGCAATTAATTATTCAACACCAGCATGTGTTTTAGTTTCACATATTTAAAAATGACCCAAATCAATTGCCTTAATTCAAATAAAACGTGCTATATTGACATTTTAAATTATTAATTTTCTTTCAAAAGTATCCGCTGCTGCTTCTTCAACTTACCATCAGCAGAGTCTAAAACAGAATACTCTGTGCTCGTGGTCGTGACAATAAAATTAAGACTGAGTTCGAAATTTTAAATTTAGATCGCGCTCTGTTTCGACCGTCAGGAAATAATACTACTATACTCTGTTAAGGGTAGGAAGTTTCGTCTCCTTTTAGGCATAAGACTTTAAGCTGATAGGTGGCTTCTTCTTTTGCTGCTTCGATTATAACCTTACTAGGGCTTCTGCTTACTTCCACCTGCTCGAACACTAGATAATGTGGCATTGCCAAGTATTGCTTTCCTTCATAATTAAGCTCCAAAATATCGCTGACATATTCTAGACGGGGGCTTGTATAAAATATCCACATATTGACTTTGTATCCTTTGAGTGTAGACTAATAGTTTTCCTGTGTAGTCCTTTTTGTATATGACAATCTTTGGATGGAGACTTTCAAGCTCAATACGAGGAGCACAAGTTCTTTACAATTAAACAAACAATATTTGAGTGAACTAATTTAACAAGTGGCTTCTTACTTTTATAGCTGATTGATGTGTAGATTTTGCTTTCATTAGTATGAGTGATGTTAGCCACTTAGCATGTGTACATATACAATAAGTGCTCATTGGACAGCATATAGGTATGTGAAAGTGTGAAGAAGAACATAAAGTGCATATGTGAAGCATAAATAAATATCAACGCACCGAATATAACTACCCCTAGTTGAAATGACACTATTTTGAGGCTTATTGCTTCCTTAAAGGTAAGATATAATTTTGTGTTCAATGCATTATTTTGCTTTATGATATTAGAGGGGTTGTGAAGCTCGAGAAACAAAACGAACAAATTATGACGAAGACACACCTTTTTTGTTATTGGAGCTCAGATTTCCGAAACGAACCCTTTTCTTCGAATCGTATCATAAAAAATTTGCATGGGTGAATTTGTATAATTGGTAATTATAATAATAATTAAAAACATAGTTTTACAGTTTTAATCGAAAAAAAAAATAACATTAAGTTATATCGCTACAACAGTAAAATTAAGGTACCTACATACATACAGGTTCCTTTATTTTTTCTTAGATTCGTCTCCATTAAAAAGTTCTTATGTTGGTTAAAAGTCATTGTTGATTCCTTTCATAGTATACTTTTTAAATTTTGTTTCCGGACTTAGACCTCATATCAAAGTTTAAGCGAACATCTGAAATAAAACATAATAGGTAACAAATAATAATTTTAAAGTTTAAAATAAAATGTTTTAAAAATATATATATGTATGTATATCTGTTTGTATACCTTTAGGGCATTTTGAAGGTTCATTTCTGAATTGCAATGTGTAGGCACGTGTAATTGAAAAAAATGTCTGCGTAAAATTTTGATTGTTTTTCATAGATAGATAGATAGATAGATAGATAGATTCTTTATTTCAATAGATTTTACAATATAATAAAAATTAAGAATAAGGACATGACTTTGCTGCGGTCTGCCTGACTGACAATTCTTAAACTATGAAATATAAGGATGAAAGTACATATTTAATGCCTACAATCAAATTTACATTCTTATTTAGCATAACTACTAAATCTCTTAATTTAATTTGTAAATTTATGTTTTCTAAAGTTATATTTTAGTTAAAATGTATAATTGAATATTTGCGTGGCACAATTTTAAAATGATTTGAAGCACAAAACAACCAATTTTAGAATGATTTGAAACATAAAAGATATGATTTATTTAACTGGTGGAATTTGAAGATCCCTTAGCGACGGTACAAGCTAGAAACTGCTGCGGTATAATAAAGCATGTTTACAAAATTTGAATAGATTTGACCATCCTAAAGAACCGTTCAATATATTAATAAATTGGCTAAATGACAACAAGCTCTCACGAAAGTAAAGCCGACGAATCTCTTGAAGGATTGGACAAACTGCTATGAAATGATAACTATCTTCAAGTTCTCTTCAATTACAGAGATTACAATTTTGAAAGAGATCAGACCTTTGAGGAATATAATTGAGATTGAGTAACTCCACTCTAGCTCTGAAAATGGTACCAATAGCCTCTACGGAAAGTTCAGTGCAGAAATAGTTATTTTCCGTTAGCAATTTGTGATTTAAGCTTCTATAAATATTTCTGCTCTCTGGTGAAGCTGCGCTGTTCAGGCATTGATTGTATAATTTTTCATCAATTTTCGCAATTAGACCATCGAAAATATTGTGCCAGTCATTTAAATTGTTTTCATTGAGCGATAGGCTTACGTCGTGAGCTACAGCTAGCTGATTCAATTCTCTAAAGGGTGTAGAATTCGTTTGGAGTATAGCTTTTGTAAGATTGATTTATGAAGGCCGTTTTCTCTTTTCATAACTTTAACTAAATAATTTGTATGGGCCTTAAGATTTTGGATGAAAATAGGTGGAATACCGGATTCGGCGTAAATAGCATAAGATGGTGTTGCATTAGGTAACCGAAATAACCTTTTGAAAAAATACCTTTGAATTGCTTCAAATTCCTCGAGTTGAGCGAAGCTAAAAACCTGGGCACCATAACACATACACGTATTGACTGTGGCGTTGAATACTCTGTATTTTGATGAGACATCAACTTGTTAATTATTGAAGAAGGCTGGCCACATCATGTTTAATGCAAGCTTGGCCTCATTGCTTTTCTCCCTTGCATGCTTGCTAAAGTTCAAGTTAGCAGACAACAATACTCCCAGATACATAAATTGGCTTACAACTTCTATTCTCTCACTGTTCAAAAACCAACTTTCTTCGGGCAGCCTTCTTCGTTGTCTTGGTTCAAAAATCATGATTTTAGTTTTTTGAGAATTAATTTGCAGTCCCCACAATTTGCAATAATCCTGCAGTCTGTTTATTTGAAGTTGTAATGTGAAAGGGTTATCCGTTAACAACACTAAGTCGTCAGCGTAGAGCAAAACCTTAACAAGGGTTTCTGCAAAAATTACACCACACGGTAATATATCACAAACCGCATCAATAAACAGAGCAAATAAAATTGGACTGAGAATGCATCCCTGAGGAACTCCTGCTGACGTATCAAACCATTCCGTCAAATTAATCCCATCCCAAACAGCTGCACTTGTTGAATTTAGGAAATTAAAATAGAGAAGCAAAAACTTACGAGAGACACCGAGAGATGCCAACTTATAAATCAGAGCTTGTCTATTAACCGTATCAAAAGCGGCTTTGAAGTCTACAAAGCAACAATAAAGTTTTTTATTCTTTTCAAGATATTTGTTTGCGATGGAAGAAAGTGCAAAAATGCGGTCAATAGTGGAGAACCCATGACGAAATCCTGCTTAAAAAATGCTTAGCCGAGTGTCATGCTCAATCCATAGAGAATACAGGCAAAAACTTTTCTAATTGAATTAAGGATAGAGATACCTCGGTAGTTCTCAGGAAGACTTGCATCACCTTTCTTGAAAATAGCAAAAATTATTGCTTTAATAAAGTTGCTAGGGATACATGATTCATTATAAATTCGATTAAAGAAGTCAACTAAATAGTTTTTGAAATGTGATTGTTTTTCATATAAAATATAAAAATGTGTGCTGCATAAAATAACACATTAATAATAATAAAGGCAAAGTACAATACAGTAAATCCCGCTTAAGAGAAACTGCAAAATTTTACAGTCTTTCTTTAACTTAAGCAGGTTTTTCACTTAAACGAACCCCGCTTAAGTGGAAAAAAATTTCACTTAAGCGGAGTCCGAATAAGTGAAAAAAATTTCACTTAAGCGGATCTAAAAATTCCATTAAGTGGAGAATTAATGCTAGAAACAATTGTATTTATCTTTGAATTATGAAAATGTAACTTTATTTTTAATAAATGTCAAATTACGTATACCTTTTGAGCCATTTGAAATATTGTTTTGAATTTTTGTTTGAGAGGACAAAGCAATTTGTTTATAAAATTTAAATGTAAACGTTTGTGAAATAATCAGAAATTCAAATGTCATTTTCGTGGTGAAAATGGTGAAGGTGAAAAATAAAGAAGAAACGAAAGCATTCAGCAAATTTTTTCAAGTTTTTTTCAATGAAAAATATAAAAATGAACTGAAAATATGTTTCAGCTATCCGGGTTTTTCACTTAAGCGAGTTTCGCTTAAGCGGAGTGTTTTAAAGGTAATTGGTCGGGGATGAAAAAATATATATAAGCGGGTTTTTCTCTTAAGCGGGTTTTACTGTATTTCTCTTTTTTTTTCTAACAGAATAAATATGATCAGTAATTTCAATGGTGACAAGAAATTTTACACCCATGGAACACACGAAGCAGATAACAACTTGCCAAAAAAATTAAGGGAACCAAAAAAAATTCACGTTTTTTTAGTGTTTCTTTAAAGACCTGTATCTCTGTGAAAATTGATCGTATTGAGATAAAACAAAAAGCATTCTAAAGCATATGTTTTGTGTGTTAAAAAATTTTAGCATAAGTGATTTTTTTACCGTTATTTCACAATTATAAGAAACAGCACGAGCAAAAAATATTTATGTTTTTTATTTTTTTTTGAAGAGTGTCATTTTCTTTGAAATTTTTTTTGAGCCAAATAAATGTATTGTTTCGATAACTTGTTTATTGAATTTTAATTTCGTCTTTTTCGGCGCTCTAAATTTTTTTTCAGAAGAATATCTGGCTTTGAATGAAGAAAGAGAACTTTTAACTTTTGTTACTAATATCTCAGCAAGGAGTGCCGACACGGAAAATTTAAGAGCAGTTTTGGAAACTGGAATCAATTTTCAACAATATCTTTTTAAAACTTTATAACGAATTTTTTTTGGCCCCTTACCGTAAGATTAAGCAAAGGTAAAAAAAACGACTTCTTAAAGACTTTTAGTAAATCTTTCAGGCGGCACTCTCCTAGGATCCAGCTTCGCAAAGCTTAGTGCAAAATGTTATCGTACATATTCAAGGGAACATGTTTTCCAGCTTGTGTGTAAATCTGCATTAAATTGTTCATTATCATTAATATGCTACTACTGCAGTGGAAAAACGTCTGAAAATTAGCCTCTATGTGGTAGAAATAACTGGAAAATGAAGAAATGCATGCCACGATTTCTCTTTACGACACGGCCGGCCTTTTCGATTGGTAGTCTGAAAATTTCAATTTAGAGAACTTCCAGTAGTGATCCCAACCCAATGCCCAAAACAAAAACAAATGCGAATTTAGAAAAAATAAACCGAAAAATTTGCAAACAAATATTTTTTATATTTAAAAAAAATTCTTTCAGTTAATTGATTTTTTGTGTGTATTGTCACCAGTTTCAAAATTCAAATATAGAAGTGTAACATCATAACGGGGTGTTCATGAAATGAGATAAATGTACGAACTGCGTAAATTTATGCTACACACTTTGCATGGAGGCACCTATAAGGCAATTGGCGTATATACAGAATAAACTCTCAACTGTTTCTTGCGTAAATTTATCAACTCGTTTGCGCAGCAAAATAGTCGTGCAAACTTATCAGCCCTGCGTATATAATTTTCCATACAAACTTTGATAATTGATTCGCGAGGTCGTAAATTTACGCAGTATACGAGGTTTACGAGGCATATACGACTTTGCATGAATACACCCCTAATTTTTAAAGCTAAGTAAAAAATTGTTCGAAAGACTAATAATACCGACCCCATTCGATTGGTCTTTTTTGAAAAGCGCATAATTATAAATATATTCTTGCTTTTTGCTATTACTAGACCTTCAATGATTTGATTAAGAAAGCAAATAGAAAAAGAATGAAAATCGGTTTTTAGCACAAAACGTATGTACATATACAACTTGTCTAGATAGAGTATTCCTACCACATAAACGCGGAAGCCTTCAGTGCATTTGGAATACGATCCAGGTTACCTATCCTTAAGCTGGTGCCGGCTGCAACTGCTTACCTTTTATGCATAATGCAAACATAAACATATACCCCTGTTTTTTTTTATCATTTCTATGGCATCCGCGACTCATGCCTTTTAGCTGTATGAAGGCATAGTACTTCAGGAGTTCTGGTGACATTTTCCAAGTCACACCATATAGATTGCGACATGACGTTATGCATTTGACATGTATATTTTAATTTTCTGGTCTGGTCAGAGAGCAAGAAATTCCCAAAAAGCCATTCAACGACAGGACATTCACCCCTATCTGTGACAAATTAAAATACAAAAAAAAAAAAAAAAAAATTAAAAGCCCGCAATCCACTGAATTACCTGCCCCCTTATAAATTAGCTGGAAATTATATTTTTATTTGCCCAATGTAACCTTCATCACTTAAGGTATCGTTTGTTATCGTTTCTAAAGGGGGCGCATATTTCTTTAATTAAATTAATTCCTTACCTTTAGATTGTTGGCGCTGAAATCTGTATGGCGCTTAAATAAAAATACATAAAAAAAGAAACAGAAATTATTTGTGAGTTGGGTCGCATTATATTGCACAAGCCACAAGTTTCTATTTGTAGTAAGCGATGCATTGAATTTCTTTTCTTTCTTTTTAAAAGAATAGAGTTGAGGCATGGCGAATCGTTCAGCTTTTTAATAAAGTTTATTTTTACTTTTTTTTTTCAAATTTCAAACGTCTAATCAATTAAAACCCTTTCTCCTTGAGCAATTTCAAATATTTTTTCCTTCATAATTTGTTATGCCTAAAATATTTTTTAGTTTGAATTTTGGGAGTGTTTTATTCCTATCGAATATGGACACTTTTTTCACTCCATTCACTCTAAATTCTCCATATTCGATAGCTCGAATGCAACACTCCCAAATTCCAATCGAAAACGACAATAGTTTTTTTTTTTTAACCGTTTGATTCCAGCTCAAAAAAGCCACAAGTATAAAAATAAAAAAATTTGCAGTCGAAGCTGAGGAAAATGTGCGAGCTTTTAAAAGAAGCGGATAATCTTCGAAAATTCGATGACACAATTTAAGGAAAGAACGCTAAATTGGAAAGACTGACTGAGTTCCAAAATTCATCAGATGCGCATTTACTGCGCAGTTTGCGCATTCAAAAACTTTCGAGCTGCTTCGATTAAATTTTTTTTTTTTGCATTCCGAAATGTCAGACTTATGTAATGAAATATTTCTACAGAGCATCAAGTTTCCGTTGCTGATGCGTACATATGAAAAATGAAGGCATTACTTCTGAATCAAAACATATTCTACATTTTGGAACTCAGCCACTGTCTAACTATCTTGTGACATTTGTTGTCAAAAGATAGCAACAAGTGATGACATTTAGTTCCTTATTTGATCAAGAAACGTGTTTCAAATTAAAAGCCTGACTGGCTGAACAGAATGGTGACGGAGACGGAACTGGAGCCGGAGCTGGAATAGCTGTCAAAATATTGAATACACGCAAACTCAATGTTGCGAACACAACGGAACGTAGCCGCATACGGAGCTGCAGCCGCAGACGGAATAGTTCACCAACTTTTCACGCACGGAACTTTTGACGCTTCAAATTGTATGAAGAAAAAAAACATTTTTTGGGTCGGAAAAAAATATTGTGGTTATTTGTATCACACAAAAAAATTATTTATTAAAAGGAAATTTATTGGAAACAAAAATTGTGAATTCTGAGCTTGTACACAAGAATATTCTTTTGTTTTTCCTTAAAATACTTTCAAAGCTGTACAGCTGCATTGTGGACATGTAACAAAAATAACGTACGACACTTTTTGACAGCTCTTCCAGTTCCGTCTGCGGCTCCAGTTCCGTCATTCTATTCTGTTCATCCAGTGATGGCTTATCCTTGATAAATTAAATAAATAATTTTAAATATTCAATGCAAATAAATGCCCTTTACTTTTTCAAAATAAAAAAAAAAAACAATTATGTAGGTACCTATAGATACAAAAGAAAAACGAATCCAATTTAATAGGGGTTGTCATGTTATGTGTGATGGAACGTGCAGCCGCGCAAACACAATGGTAATATACAATTCTACCAACAAAAAAAAAAAAAGAGCTTCACTTGTTTTTAAATACACATTCATATACTCTAAATTCTTGACATCATAGGGCTTCAATATCAAATTTAAATCTGATTTAGGTAGGTAAGGCACTAGACACTGTACGCAAATAAACGTATGGTTGCATTGAATAATTATAATAAAATAATGAACATTTGTACGCATCATAAACTCTCAATTTAACAAGAAAAGATAGAATTAGTAGTCAATTGAGATAAAATAATCAAAATGTATCATAAAATAATCTGTTCATTGTTTGGTAACGTTCAGTTGTGCAAAATAATTTTATTTTTACGAACCTAAAGCTATTAGTCCATTGAAATGTTACAAAATTTTGGCCGAACCTTGCATTTTGTACAGGACAAATTTTTTTTTGATGGATCTGTAGGTGGGATCAGTGTGGGTGTAAGACCGAGTTTTCGGGGTTGAAAGCTCCCCCCATTCGGCCGCCATTTTGGAAAAGGGGGCGTTAAACGCCCTTCGCAATATCTTGAGAACCATACATCGCACAAACAAAATTTTAGCAAATTTATGAAGAGAATTTATTTCTCTACAATTTATGTTAACGCACTTTTTATCGTAAAATTAAAAAAAAAAAAAGTTATAACCAAAAAAAGATGAAGGTTTTCAGAAATTTATCTTAAAAAGGATAAACAAGAAAAAAATGATATTTTTCTTGGCAATGGTAATTTTTTTTTGATTATAACTTTTTTGTTTTCAATTTTACGATAACATAAATTGAAGAAAATTAAATTTTCTTCACAAATGCGCTAAAATTTTGCTTGTGCGATGCATGGCTCTCAAGATATCGCGAAGAACTTTTTACGCCTTTTTTTCCAAAATAGCGGTCGAATGGGGGGGGGGGGGGGGTTTCAACCCCGAAAACTCGGTTTTAAACTCTCACTGATCCAACCTACAGATCCATCAAAAAAAACTTTGTCCTGTATAAAATGCAAGGTTGATGTAACATTTCAATGGACTATATTATCCCTTTTACAAAGATGCTGTTACTGACTGCGCTAAGAAAGTGTGTTTATTTACATGCATTTGCAGTTTGTTTCGGTTTTTTAAGAAAAAATTTAATATTCTAGATATGTATACGCCTATTTGCTTGTTGCAAACCAAATTAGTCTATTAAATAAAACTAAGGCAAAAAGTGAAAGAAACGCAAACAAAATTATTAAGCCCATAAATTTTACGTGTAAATATTATGACTCGTGACGTTCAATACTTCAATATTGAATATTCAGGGTTCTAATTTTTTGAGCTTCTGATTCAGAATTTCTTACAATTGTCAGTGTAAAATGAAAAAAAAGCAAATGTTAGAACAAAAAAAAAAAAAAAAATTACAGCTAATATGGAATGTAGAAAAATTAAAAATTCTGTTTAAAAGGCGCAAATAGTGAAAACATTTGATGGTGCGATAAAATTAATATTTATTCGAATATATCAGTTGGCTATCAACTAAAAAATAATAATATTAAGGGTTAGTGACGATAAACAAATCGACATTATCCCAAAAAAACAATCTCCACAGACAAAATCTCCAAGAGAAAACCGAGCAAGGACAAAATCCCAAAAAAAAAAAAAATCCCCGGGAGAAAATCCCAAAAAGAGAAGGTGTGAAAGCATTGAATCAAGCATTAAAATCGCGCGCGCGATTTAATTGCTTGATTCACTGCTTTTAGACCTTCTCTTTATGGGATTTTCTCCTGATGAAGCGTTTATATTTAATATATATTTATTTTTGTATTGATTCTTAGATTTCCTTATTTAAAATAAAAGACTATGTTTAAATGAGCTTTACCTTTATTTGATATTTCATATTAGTTAATAACAAATCTACATTATAGAATAAATATGCAAAGTCAAACAATATCATATGAAGTCACATATATTTTTTGCAAAACAAAAACAATTACAAAGGAATAAATATTGTCAGAAACAAAAAGTTAACAGTTTGAAATTTGAATGAAAGAACAAAAAATTGAGTGAGCTACCACTAAGTTTTATAGGCTGTTGTTACAGTGAAAGCTCCTATTGCGGACAACTCCCTTAAGCGGACAATTCTCACGACCGTGGATCTTGGATTTAAATTCCATACATTTGATGATCCCTTAAGCGGACACTCCCTTACCCGGACGCGAACATGAATATCAGCCCTGATTTGTTAAATTTAATTCTCTTAGGCGGACAAAAACTAATTTTTAGTTTGTAAATTTCAATCCTTATATTCAGCAAAACTTTTCAATATCTTTTTTTTTGCATTAAAAACATTCCCACTGGTTCACAGCGACAGTAGATGCGATGTCACCAAATCACTGTATGTGATCAAATATATAACGGATTTTACTTCTGCAGATGTGATCTGTTTTTGCATCTTCTTCCCTGTATATTCATGTTCATTTTTAGATTGAATGAATTTCATTCCCTGTAGGTGCAAACAATTTTCATGATGCCACTATATACTACACATTTCCTTATTTTTTCCCTTGGACGGACAACTCCCTTAGACGGACAAAAGTGTTGTGACCGTAGCTGTCCGGCTAAGGGAGCTTTCACTGTATAGCTATTTCACGCTCGCCAGGCCGATCATCACTCTACTTTAGTGGTCCTTGGTCTATGTATGTTCAATTTTATTTGAAAAACTGTTTGCCTCACTAAGATTTGAACCACAGACCAGCCTATGTAATGAGTTATGAGTAAATACAATAATTCCTAACTGTGAATTAACAACTGCATCAACTTTTACAATTATAAAAAAATATTTTGGAGATTATTGGATATTTTGAGATATGGGCAACAAAAAATATATGTTGGGGATTTCGTAGTTTGGGCGCCTGGTCCCCTCGGGGATTTTTTCGTGTTGGATTAATTTTGTGTGGGGAATTCGTCCGATTGAAAATGTGTTTTTTGGAGATAACGTATGTTTCCCTAATATTAACAATTTTCAGTTCAAAATATTATTTTAAAATTTGTAAAAATGCCTACTGGCTGCTGTGTTATAGGTTGCAAACATTATGCTTCTTAAAAATCACTTCCTATCTTCGATTTTCCTTATTAAAATTCGACAGAATATTGTAATAATATATTCTTTAATCATATAATGATCAACAAACGAACCAAACATACGTAAACACTTTTATTTTATTAAATTAATCAGACAAATATTTTTCATCCACCTTTTTTGCACTGAAAAGAGCATTTGTTTTCTACATTTCAGGATTTGTCTTCTTTTTTTTTTCTTTTTTTTATATTTTTTAATTAGAAAGAAAAAAGACAAAGACAATTTTTGGAAAAGCTCTATTGCTCATAGCTGCCAAATGACAACAAATTTATCCAAATTAATTCATATGACAGCAAGGCGTGAGTTGCTCAAAAAACTTAGAAATATTAAGGTCGATTTCATTAAGCCCTTTTAATTATTTGACCAGGATCTTAAATCTTTAAATGACGTTTGTTCCATTCAAAAAACGTAATTTAAAAGCCCGCTAAATATTTGAAAAACCGAAAATGAATATGTTAAAATGATATTGATATATAAATTCTGTCAGGCTGATATCTTTCAAATTACATTCAGTAAAAATGCAAGAGCCCTTTTTTGCTAAACGTCCGTGTGAAAGTTTGTATTCTGATATCCGTCGGAGGGAAACGAATGTTCCAAATTTCATATACGTAAATGTCGATCAAAAATAAAATTTTAACAGTTAGATTTCCTTGAGAACTTCGAAAATAAATATCGGTTAAGATTTGCTCTCTAAGGACGGAAGATTTAAAAAAATAATTTAAGACAAATCGAATGAAAAATTCACGTGAATTGAAAGTTTCTTTCGAATCGTTTAAGCAGAATAGTTTCACGATTTTCATTGAATTTGAAGAAATTAAAATTGTAAACGCAATGGTTGGAAAGCTAACACTGTGAATGCTTTTCTAGCTGCATTCAGCATAAGTTTATTTCAAAACAGTATACTCAGTAACTTTCCTCCGTCACTTGGAAACAGCAGGAGAAGTAAATATATAAACAAAATTTCAGCCGTATAAAGTTAGCATGAAAACTTTCGAAAAAGTTACTTTTGACTGTCTCAGAAAAAATGCCGTAAATATGCCGTGAAGAGAAAAAAATTTCCGCGCCACTAGTTCTCCCAAAAATTGATGTTATGTTAACTTTATATAAAGCTAGCATGACAACTTTTTAAATTTTGTTCAAAACTAACTTTGAGATATGCCATAACGTTCAAATTAATTGCCATAGATATGCCGTGAAAAGAAAAAAATTGCCGCTGGTTCTCCCAAAAATGGTTTTCATACTAAATCTTCCTATAAAATTAGCATGACAGTCTTTTTACATTGGCAATTGATACAATTTGGTAGTGTATCGATACAGAAGCTTATTGCGAGAGTCTTTAAAAAAAATAGGGTTTATTTATACTGTTGTTATTTCGACAATCTTATATCGTTACTATTTTTCTGCTTGATTATTTCAAATTTGTACTGATTGTTTTATTCCGAATAGACTGTCGAAATAAGGCCAATATTGCGCAAATTATTTTTGTTTTTTTTTTCAATTTTAACGCGACCAATTGTAAAGCTCTAATGTACAGATTTTTAAATCTAACTTATATATGCTGATAAAAAAGTACGTATACGCCACAGTGACTCCGCTAAAGCTTATTTTCTATTATTTATTTTAAAGGGTCTGTAAAGTCATACACATGTACGAAAAACAGGCAAAAATCTATAAAGAGAATTTGTTTACCTTATTCTCTTCTTATACTAGCATGTAATAGGTTACAATTGTTCCAACAAAAATTGAAATATAAAAATTTATCAGCTTGTAACATTTAGTTATTTCCTTCTTCATTTGATAGTAAATCCTCTATAAGTAGGTTAACATTTTTTTTATTATAATCTATTCCATTTCGAATTGAATATTTCACAGCTAAGACAGGACAGCTACTTACATATTAAAGTAAATAACTTATTATCAACAAAATATTCTTCGAAAGGCACTAAATTATGATTGAGGCAGTATGAATGTTGAGATGCTCCATAAATACAAGATTTTCCTTCATATTTTAGTAAGTTATTTATTGAAAAATAATTAAAACCAACTTTATACACAGAAAGAAATATTAAGAATGAATAAAACCTTGCTATTAGATGAAAAATTATTGGAAAATTAAAGTAATTGAAGTGAAAGTATTTTTATATTCATAACCACTGTCACTGCAATTTTTTTCTTTTCACGGCATATCTACGGCAATTAATTTTAACTATCTGGCATATTCAGAAGTTATTTTTGACCAAATTTTGAAAAGTGTCATGCTAACTTTATATGAAGAATTTGTATTAAAACCATTTTTGGCCATTTTTGGGAGAACCACTGTCACAGCAATTTTGAACGTTATGGCATATCCCAAAGTTAGTTTTGACCAAAATTAAAAAAGTGTCATGCTAATTTTATATAAAGACATCACTTTTTGGGAGAACTAGTGGCGCGGCAATTTTTTTCTCTTCACGGCATATGTTTACGGCATTTGTACGGCAATTTCTAAAACAGTTAAAAGTAACTTTTTCGAAAGTTGTCAAGCTAAATTCTCTCTTTCTTGCGACAGAAAGTAATTGAGCAACGAATCTATGTGTTTTTCGGCACGAATTGATTAAACCTATAATTTTCTGTCAAAAGTTGAGAAGGATTTTTTCATGACAAGAGATGCTTTTGAATGATTTTTCACTTTCTTGTAAGAAGCAGTACCCCTTAAAAACCTTTTTTATTTTACGGTGAAAATAAAGGCTGCTGAGATTTGATCCCCAGACCTCGGGTGCGACAGGCTATCGCACTTAACATTACGACAAGGGGACGCTCATGGTATGTCTGTAACAAAATAAATAATTTAATATGTACTCCTTTGGGTTAAATTTCTAAAAGCTTTAGATAACTAAAGCCATAATATGACCATTGAATAAATATTTATTCAATGAACATGACTTTTAGAATAATGATAAGAAAGTCAATCAAATTTTAAGCTCTGCAAATCTTAAATAGTTCTTGTAACTTTAGGTTAGGTTAGGTTATCGGGCTGATAGAGGATCTTGTTGCTATCACACTTAGATCAATGTAGATCCCTTGTGATACCCTGGAGGATTGGACACTCCAAATAGTTTAACCTATAAAATTTTCTTGGATTATCTAGCCATCTAGAGGCATTAATGAATTTAGACAATTGCACACCAGAAAAGTTGGAGAGCTCTTCCAATTTATTGAAGAAGTAGTTCCCTAGGTGCTTATTTCTTAGTTGCGAGAGTGCTGGGCAGTAACATAGGAAGTGAGAAGAGTCTTTTTGTGCTTCTTCATCGCCACAACCTCTGCACAGATCATCCGTGCTGAGCCTCAGTTTTTTCATGTGGTACTTCAGCAGATTGTGTCCAGTTATTGTACCTATACGAGAGAGTACAATGATTTCTTATTTAGCGTGAGGATCCTATCTGTCTTCTCCTTGTCGAAACACGGCCAAAGTTTTTTGGTATTCGTGCAGGAGTCGAGTAGGGTCCACCTTACATTAGTTTTCTCAAGAATTTTCTTTGCCACAGTCTGTTTGAAGGTGCAGATTGGTGCATATACGTTTATTTCTGCTCGGTTTGGATCAATTGATGATCCAATTCGTGCCAGCTCGTCTGGTTTCTCGTTACCTGGAATTCCTATATGGCCAGGAACAGGTTCTTGTAACTTTGCAAACTTAAAGAAAATCATAAATGTCATGTAAAAGAATCCTTATATCTTTATTATTTAAACATACATTTCATACGCTTGAAGTAGATTAAGCAAGATTCATATAAAAGTGTATAAACGTTCAAAAGCACAAATAAACTTGAAATTTTTAAAAACCAAAAATACTTTCTTAAATGTTCATGTTTATCAACACAGATTTGTGTCTGCAACATTGGCTGAAACATTATGTGTATACTAGACTTGCAAGTAACAAATAATTACAGACTCAACTTACCCTCCTTAGTCCGTCAATAAAATCGAAAAACATGGAAGACAATAAAAAAACGAGACTTACTGTCCCAAAAAGCTTTCAATTCCACCAATTTTCCCCCTGAAGAAAAAAAGACACCACTCAAAACGAAAATCCCACCCAACAACAATTAAACGACAATACATTAATGGTGATGGGATTTTGTAATCTACCATCCCACCACCTTTTACAAAATTTTCTCAGGATACATGTTGTACAAGGATTCGTGACCTACTTTGTGTGGCACCGAGTTGGAGTACGTGAACCGAAATACGTCATCGTTGTCCTCACTCAATGAATGAATTTTTCTTCGATTTCCATGGTATGGTAGTATACCTATGTGCGTATCTAACAAAACATTTAAACAATTTTGCAACATTAAATGAAGATTTTCCTTTTTTGGTCAATAATTTATTCTTTTAATTTTCTTGACAAATTTTTATTTTTTATAAAAATCATTTGTTTTTCTTTGAATGTTAGCGCATACTCTAAGATTGAACTGAAGTTAAATTTTCGATAATAAAACAGTGTAGAGATATAATGTAGATACTTGCTTTTCCATTTGAACGAAAAATGGGTGGCAGAGATCCTTTTGGCGCAGGCTAGGACTGGGTATTGTATATATACCAAATATTGGGTTAGTGGTACAGAAATTGCAAAACTATGACGTCAGGTGGGTAAACGTCCTCCAGTTTAATTATAGATGACACGATAAGAATATTTCACCCTCATTCTAAAAATAGAAACATTATACCTATACTTATATGGGTTTATATGCGTCTGAGTGTATGTGTTTATGGTTGTATAGATATGTATGACAACAATGTTCAATCGTCGAGGTTATGAACGAAAACTCTTTTCAATTCTACGAAGGATTGATGTAATTTATTGTGCATATACATATGTATATGAACGTATTGTATGCGGGAAGGTTTTATTCAAGGGTATTTTATAAACTAAGATTACAAAAATATATTTTATTTTCAATCAAGAAATTCTATTATTGAATTAAAATTTGAATTTTTAATTTTTAAAAGGTAAAGAATGGAGATAATTTCGTTGGAAGGAAAATATTCTGCACGGCACTATGAGAAACAAATTTGAAAAATGCTAAATAAAAATTTAAAATGTGGAACGGACGGGAATTTTTTTTTTTTGGGGGGGCTGAACGTGAATCGGTTTTTTTTTTTATCAGAGTTGAAAGAATTCTTATTTGGCCCTCATCGAGGAAAAGGAAAAACTTGTTGGTGTTTTCTTGAATACCATATGTTTAAAAGTTAAAAAATCCTAAATTTTATTTTTTTTTTGAAAATATTCGTCTATTTTTAATCATAACTTTTTTATTTGCAATTTATCGTTAAAAATATATTAGTCGAAAATTGACAATTCAGTTCTTTACAAGAACGTGCTAAAATTTTGTTTGTAAAACTACTAGAAAAAGTTTTTACACCAACTTTTTCAAATGGGGGGCTTTAACCCCCAATAAATGATATTATTGTATACTCACACTGATGACTTTTTCTTAAAAAAAAGTTTTTTGTTGTCCTATCCAATTTGCAAAAACGTCAATTTAACATTTTAATGGCCTATTGCTTCAGTAAGAATAATTTAGAATGTATTGCCCTTTATTCACTCCAAATGCCTATCCAGATCGTCTGCCCGCTCGTTTCCCTCATTGCAACAGTGATCTGGCACCCAAAAAAGAGTGAAACAGCCTTCACAATGCGACGAGAAATCGAAACGTCAGCGTGACGGCATCTCTTTCCAGTTTCTCTCTCTTAAAAAAGGATTTTAAACAGTGAAATAATACATAATCAAGCGTTTTTCGTCGTCTCGTCACGTCATAAAGTTCGAAAAATTGAAAAAAGACGCAACATGACCACGAGAAATACTTTATTATGTATTATTTCGTTTTTTTGAAACTCGTTTTGAAGAGAGAACAACTTAAAAGAGATCTCAATTTATTAACGGGCTTTAAGTTCTTTTAAGGTTTTTTTTTTAAATAAGAATGTTATAACTGCTGTAGTAGCCCGTGGTGTAATGGTAAGTGCGTTGGACTGTCATCCAGAGGTCTGGGTTCAATACCAGCCGTTTCCACCTTAAGTTTTTTCCGGGCTACTGCCTCTTGCGAGGAAATGACAAATCCTACAAGAGTATCACTTGCCACAGAAAAGTGCCGCTCATTTTAGCCGTTCGGATTCGGCAATAAACTGTAGGTCAACTCCATTCCTGCAGACACGCACACAGGAATGGTTGAGCGTTGTAAGTCACTAGGCCCTGGTTCTTCATGAGCCGTTGTGCCACCAAAATGTAATGTTATTTCTCTGCTTTAAGGACCATTTGCTGAAACGAAACTTAAATATTTATGTTCAACTTAAACGCTTATGTTCTTCTTTTTTCTCAGTGTAAACTGTCACATAAGCTCTTATGCTAAACTTAAACTTAAATACTTAAGTTTCGTTTCAGCAAATGGGCCTAAGCTTCTTGTAAGAAGAACAACAAAAACAATAGAAAATGCATTATTTTTTTATGGACTTTATTGAATGAAATTCAAGTGGAATTTATAAATAAATTGTATTTTATGTATGTATAAAAAGATGGCACAAAAGTTGTCGCCTGATGTTCCTTGCCTGTACCCCGAGTTCGTACAAATAAACATGCTCAATCACTGCTAAAAAAATGCAAAAAATGGTAGAAGTTATGTACATTTTGGATAAATTTTGCTTTTAGTGCTGAGGACAAACATCAGTGCTTCTAAAACAGTGAACACAATTTTAAACGGACGTCATTTGACTGCAGAAATGCGACTTGAATTTGGCAGTGTTGCCGAAGTTTTGCTTTTACGAGCTCGACCGTAATCATTGTCACTAAACTTAATCGAAATAATACAACATGTCGATTATGGAATTCGCAATTTGATCATCGCATCGGAGTATTACTCTCTTTTATCTTCAACCATTTATCGTTGACAGACAGACTGCCAATCGCAGGGGATCAAGTATTGCGAGAACCATAATAGTCATGAATAATAATTCTTTTTTTATTATATATATTTTGATCAGGCGTTAAGTTCGATTTTCGATGAGTCGCATAAAAATGAATTTTAACTGAAATCAGATTTAATACTTTATAAACGTAACAATTTTCCTGCTTAAATTAGAATTATGATCTCAAATTATCACAAATTGTGTTCCTAAGTGCATACCTAATTTTTTCTTTGGGAAAACAATATCGACAAGTCGTTATATTCATCGACATTATTGAACAAGGCAGTCGACCTTTTTTCAGTCCAATATTTTAAAATTTTCGATATTTTTTTAGTCGCCCAACTTATTTCGGCATTTTAACTTTCAAAGAAGTCGATATTAATCGATATTTTGACCTGTCAAAATTTATATGTATCCCGTTCAAAGATATGAGCAAACTTGCCAAATTACTTCCATGAATTTAATTTAATTGGTAAAGTAATCCACATTTTTCATGTTAGATCTTAATAAAATATAATTTTTGGCCATTATACATAATTTAAAAAAAAATTGTTACTGTAAAAATCGTAAATAACTTAACCAAGACTAATACTGCGTTTTCATTAGAGCAAATAAGGTAATTTCGTTCAAAATTTCCAAATTCAATTCAATATCATCTCATTTCCCATACAAATTCAAACTTCAAAATGAGGTAATTTCAACCAAATTTGCACGAAATTAAGTAGGAAATCACGTAAACATTTTATGAACACACCCAAATGGAATCCATTCAAAGTGGAACCCATTTGAAATGACAGATTTCAATGTAAAAAACAACAAAAAACAAGCGATTGACAACCTGGACCATCAAACACTACTGTCTGTACTCTGTAGAGAGGATCGCAAATATTGAAAATGAATTCTGAAGTTCATTTTCAGTACTCTTTGAAGTGTCAGTGACGCATTAGCAATAAGTGAAGAACTAATTTTAAAATGAACACGTCTATCTGACGTTTTGTCAGCGATAGACAATACAAATAAATGTTACCTATCTCGAGTTAATGCTTCTGTGGCTTCAAAGAATAGTGAAAATGAACTTTAGAATTCATTTTCAATATTTGCGATCCTTTCTACAGATCGTCGTCATCAAACAAAATTAGGAAATTTGAAATGTGAACACTTTTTTAGTAATTTGCCAAATTACCTCATTTCAGCTTTAATGAAGAAGCAGTATAAATGAGAGTACTAAGAAAAGATTTTATTCTTTCTAATTATAGATTTTTAAATCTTAATGTTTTGATTAAAAAGACAAATGTGTTTGAAGTTGAGTATAAAAGTTATTTAAAAATAAATTTTGGGTATAAATAGTTTTTGTTGCAAATGCTTAGATATGATCAGTTTTGAAAACAATTTAAACATGAAATATATATGTATTATAAAGTGTTTATCTGAAACCTTTTTAATATTTTCTTTTTGTGCGTTTGAATTTTAAAAATATTTGCGCAAAATTTTAAACAGCCTAATATTAAGGTATTAGCATGATACTACTTAATAATTTTCTAACTTTAAAGCTCTTTACTAAAATGTTCTTAATTTTAAACATTTTGTTATTAATAAATTCCAGCTGAACACGCCTAAAACTGTGACAGTTCATACTATTTTCACATTTGTAATTGTCAAAGTGACATTTGGAGTAAGTATGATACTTAAAAGATAAAATAGGCTTTTGGCGATTTTAACTTTAGTAAAATGTTAAAAATATAATACGGCGCTAGCTCATTGTGTACCTTAACTAGAGATGGGGTTCCAATCCCTGTGGACGGTTTTACGCGGCAGCAGACGAGAGAAGGGGGAGGAGTGTTCCCATTAAGGCACTTTTCCTTTTTTCAGGCGGCAGCGGAACTACTTAGTGAACACCTTATAGGGGCTACTACGACGTATTCGTAGCTCAGGCCTATAAGGAGCGGTTTATCCGGCTCCCCGTCCTTGGAGTTATAATAAGGATCTGG
Source organism: Epistrophella euchroma (assembly GCA_947049315.1). Classification (NCBI taxonomy): domain Eukaryota; kingdom Metazoa; phylum Arthropoda; class Insecta; order Diptera; family Syrphidae; genus Epistrophella; species Epistrophella euchroma. The sequence continues at coordinate 107,107,224 of OX346247.1, read as the reverse complement.
TCCTCCAGGCTAGGGGGTTGTGCGTCGGGGTGACTTCCCGACTTTAATGTTGACGACCCCAGCAAACGAAACAAGGACAACGAATTTCGGATCTGCACGTGGAATGTCCGGACCGGACCTTAAACAGGCCACGTGCAGCCGAACAATTAGTCGATAACCTGGATAGGCTAAGGGCTGATGTAACAGCCATCCAGGAAGTGAGATGGGATGGAGAGGGCATCCGAAGGATGAAATCGTGTGACATCTACTTCGGCGAGTATTGCAAGGAGCACGGTCAGCGGCTCTTTGGTTGTGGTTTTGTGGTAAGGGGAAGACTTAGGCAAGAAGTCTTGGGCTTCAGAAATGTAAGCGAGCGCCTGCTCACAATCCGCATCAAAGCAAAGTTCAAAAACATCACGTTGATCTGTGCCCATGCCCCAACGGAAGAAAAAGATGACTCAACCAAAGAAGAATTCTACGATCTCCTCGATGATACGTATGATAGAGGTGCCCCAAGTACGACGTCAAGATTATTGACGACTTCAACGCCAAGATCGGAAAGGAGGGCATCTTTGGAGGAAGACCCCACCTTAGGTTGCGCACACAAGTGGAGAACGACCTCAACCAACTTGGAGTGTGTAAGTGGAGGCAGCTAGCTAGGGAGGCCGTAGTCCATCCTGCCAGCGCCATCAAAAGTAAAGTAAGTAAGTAATCTTTGGTTGCACAAATATTTAACAGGCTTTTAAATTTTTAGTTGAACAAAAGTCATTTTATGATTTAAAAGCTTATTAAATAGTTAAAACGGCTTTATTAAATCGGTTATTAATGTGTTCGTACGTTCGTGAGTTTTTTTTTTCGTCGACGATATCTCGAGAACGAATAGAGATATCGACTTCGAATGATTTTTTTTGACAAATAATTAGACCATAACGTGCAATTGTTAGCGTTTTTTTTTACAGTAATTAAAAAAAGTTATAAAATAATGGCTTATTGGTTGAATATCTGGCGAACAAATAATTCTATCAACTTCTGTAGTTGATGATTGATGACGTAGTAAAAAATTAGTAAGACTTAAAAATTTTTAGTAAAAAGCTGTAAAGTTAGAAAGTTTTTAAGTGGTATCGTAACTTCATGTTGTTTAAAATTTTGCGCCACTCTTTCTAGAAGCAATTAAAAATGTCAAACTCTCAAAAACAAAGCGTTGTTTGAGTACTTTTTTTTTAAGAGTTGCGGGAAGTTATGTAATTATGTACAATTTTCATTAATAGCTAAAATTTCAATATTGGGTTCAAGTTAAAATTTTCAAAATCTGGAAGTATTGCGAAAGAAATAGAACTTTAAACTTTTAAAACAGATTTTTAATAATATGTGAGGTCACATTTCGTGTCTTCTTCAGACACTTATTTTATTTATTACATAAAATCATAGTCGTATAGGTTTACAACAAAAATTAATCAAGCCTTTTGTTGTTGTTTTTTTTTGTCACAATGTTAAGATTGTTAGGGAAAATTACTAGAGAAACGGATTCAAAATTATAAATTGTGTACGTTTTGATATTTATTTTATTTTTCCAGATGGATTATTTTCCATAATCACATGAAGAGAAATAAAACCAGCCACTTAACATACGGGTAGAGTCAACCAATGTTTAAGATTTCTATCTTAATATTCAGATTTCAGCTAAACTCTATAAGCCATCGATTAAAAATGTAATAGAACCGAATTATGAGTATGAAAGTTACCTTGTCACGTATAGACAAATCACGTCAGGTTTCTGACGGAGTTGAAATAAACAGTAGTTATGATTGATTATAGTAATATAATAGTTAAACACCGTTTTGTGTACTGATACACTATGAATTTGCCACTCTATCCTTTTTTGTCAATTTCAATGCAATGAAAAATCGAAATGCCTGGTATTGGTTTGGTGTTTTGAGTTTTCCTATGGCAACACTGTCTTAATTTCGTCAGATATTTCTGAGGCTGGAACATAAATCACAAGTAAAAAAGTCATCTATTGTTATTTCTTTCAAAACAGATGGATGTTAAAACTAAAACACGTGTCTTAAATTTAGTTTTTTGTTAAAATTGTTGTTTATAATGACGCCATCTGGCTTAAAAAGAATACTTTAATACATATGTATACAAATCGAACATTTGTAAATTGGTTAAGACTTCCACTTTTTCGTGGAACGCTTTCTATAAAGAACTTATTAACATTGTTTTGACAAACACAAAATGATGGCGATAAATGAAGTGTTTTATAATGAGTTTGTTGTTCATTTGCAAATCAGTTTGATATCGGTTTGAAAAATTGCATTGCATTTCTTCATATACCTACATACAAATGTTATGTAAATTTAAAAGATTTAATTTTACAAAGGTTTAGCCTGTTTCTGAACCCTGACGTATATTACATATTGATTGCGAAAACTGCATTTGATGACCTTGAAAAACCATATTTTAAATTCGATTGGAATAAAATTTAAAAAAATAAGTACTTTTATATAATTTATACCACATTATGGGCTTTTGTATTATTAGGTAGTTATTGGTTTAATATTTTGTAAGTACTCTACTTCTTGAGTCTCGGCAGAAAAAATGTAAAACTTTAAGTTTGCGTCGACAGAGCAAAACAATTTTATAAGACCAATTTGAATCATATTGGAAAATTATTAAAATTGATGATAGCACATTTAAATTAATTATTGTAGGTACATATAATAGGTATATACATAAATAATTTACTTTTTAAATTCTGTTTACCAATTTGAAATTTATTAAGAAAATCAGAAAACATAGAAAACTACCCTCTTTAATTGTTTTTATAACTTTTAATCAAATGTACATAATTTAAAATTTTGTTTCAGCCAATTTTTTTTCATATATCCGAATAACTTACTTAAAAGATTGAAACGTCCCGTTTCATTCAAGTTTTTTTTGAGTACCTAATTTCCATAGCTAAATATAGCTTTTTTTTTTAATTCACTTTTTTTTAAAGTCAAACATTTATTTTAAATTAAACATTCGACACACTCAAATTAAATATTAACATTATGATACATAAAGTTAGCACTTAAGTCCCTCAAGACGTATTAGTTTTTTAATTCATATTCCATCGATTTTTGCAACAACAACAACGACAAAGACGACGACACAGCCAGATTATTTAATTTTTTTTTCTCCCGAATAATTCCGATGTTAATTTTTTTTTTGTTAACAACAAGACGACGACGATAACTAAAAATCACACAATTTGTCCACACTATCCTTTAGCTCCGTTCAAAATGCTTCTTTGAACTGCTCCGCCATTGCTTGTTTCCAAATCCGAGGTGCCTTTCGAAAGGCAGCCAGTTTGTTGTCCTTTGCAGAAAATTTTCGACAAAATCCATATAAAACAAATGTATATAACGAAATAAAGCACTTGTGCAGAGCGAATACACAATGAATGTATTTTTAAAAAACCGTTAAAACAGGAGGTTTGTAGGTAGGTATGTATGTATAATGATGTGCCAAAGTGAGACCTTCGCCACAGCTTCAGAATCAAAATCTTTTTGAATGAAATGTTTCATGGACCTACCGCGTAACCCGAGGTTAACTATGGCGCAATATAATACAAGGATCTGCATGGATACTCTCTAACTTTGCTTCTGTGTTGCTCTAGAATTCACATGGAAAGGAAGTTATCTAAAATGGAACCGTCACGCGAGAGGACACATAAACTTATTTTCTGTGTTTCTATGCCTTCCTCAATATATTCTACAATGTATACCTTCTACATGTATGTATGTATGTATGTAATGTATACATACTTCTACAGCAAGAGGATGTTTTTTTTTTCGTCTGTGCAGACGTACATTTTGTCAATGAAAAATTATAGATAAAGCCTTATGTATTTGACCGATATTTTTCTGAGTGACGTCATAAAAAATGAAGGTAGATTTTCATTGAAGCAACATGAGTGAAAAGCTTTCGTACAATATTATGAATGCAAAATATTGTTTAAGGATGAATGTGTGTCATGGATGGGGAGCTTTTTTTTATGTAAGCATTTAAGAACAAAACGACAAGTTTTCTGTAACCTTGAATTAAAAAAAAAAAATTAAAGTGCAGACATAATATTAATTTTTATAGATGAAAATATAAACCTACATAATATCTAACTGCCAAAATATAAATTTGTGATTTCAAAAATTCAAAATAAGGAATAACTTTAAAACTATTAACTAGATACTCAATTAATAATTTAAGTAGATTGGATAGGTACATAACACAAATATATCTAGATAAATAAATAAATAATTGTAGTTAAAACAAAGAGTTACAGGTTCCAGGTCCACCCCACATCTCGAGGTTAAGATCCATCATGTAGGTATTATGTACCTTATGTAAAAATACGAGACCGGATCTGTTTGATACCGCATCAAAGGCTGTTTTAATTCAAACCGGCTCTGTTTAAAACCTTACGAATTCAGTTTTTTCGTACTTATGTATAATGTATAATCGATTTCAATATTAGGCGGCAGGGTGGTTCTGAATTCTGATACTCTCCAAAGTACAGAAATAACAATAAATTAATAGTACATAATGATATAAACTCATAGATATTTCATCGAATAAATCGATCCAATATAAAAGAAAAATAAATCTTTTCTACTTACATATTTAAGCCCAAATATTGACTAAGTTCTGAAATCATTTTAAAACTAGAAGTTACAATTCGTTTCTCATCTTTACATGCCGCCTCCACAGGCCATGAACGATGGCAGGATTATGAACATGTCTACAAAAAATCCAATGGAGGCACAAAAATCCATGTCCATGTCATGAACATGTCGACGAAAACTAATTATTGAACAAGACATGAGCTCTGTTCAAAGCTTGGCCATGAGATTTGACGTTCCATGTGTGTGAGAGAGGTAGAAGTAGTACTGAAAGGAATTTTTGTGTGATCCTCTTGCTCTGACTTATTAGTGTAATTTATCGACATAACTATCGACATGACATAAAGTGCCCAGTGCGAAAAAACAAGCTGATTGTTATATGGATTGTTATTTGGATCTTGGGCATCTGTATGTCCTGTTGAGTCGGCGTGTTAGAGATGCGTTTTTAAAATATTTAAAAGAGTAATTTTTTGACTACCTTATAGCTTATACAGCCGTATTAATAAAAAAGGCTGATTCCATCCTTATTCCACGAATTTACTACACCATGGAATAAGAGTAAATCTACGGATTAAAATTTTCCATTAATAAAAGCAAAATGTTCGTGGAATAGCAATGTGAAGTTTACTGAAAATCCCTTAAGAAAATCTACTACAATAAGTGAGATGCGTGTTTGGTAACTTGAAATTTTCACAAAGTTTCGCAAACTCCGTATGGGTTCTGACTGACAGCGAAATAAAGCTCAAGTTACCAAACACACATAAGAATTCTCTTGTATATAGGCTCTCCCAAACCAACGCGATTATTCACCGCGACAAAAGAAAACAACAATAACAACACGTGGTTGTCAAACAAAACAACACGTTGTTGTTATTGTTTTCTATTGTCATGGCGATGAATCGCATTGGTTTGGGAGAGCCTTATATCTGTCAAAATTATTATCATTTTTCAATAATTCTTTGTGTTGTATCCGTTGCTTTTGTTTTAATTTTAAAAGTGAAAAACAATTGCTATGAAAAATCTATAATTTGGATGCCTGTATACTTTACATTTTCTTGTCGTCGTTGTCTGATTGTCATTAATATTTGTATTCCAAATTAAATTTGCAATCTTAGCTAATATTTCAGAATAAATTCACACATCTGGTTCTTATTCCTTCGCAAAACCACCTTATTCGGTGGTTTAGTTTAGTAAACGTCACTTAGTAGAAGTTTTGTTTTATTGATAACATTTTGTACTTAGTCCACGGAACCTATGTGTTACAAAATTTTTCTAATCCCGAATTCAATATTTATGTACCTATGTACATCGAAATTCCGTAAATCTTAGGGACAATTTATTCACTATTCTTCAAAACTTGGATTTTGTTGATTTAACTAGACCCGAATTTAATGGAATTATGTCAGTGACAGTTCTTCAGGTGCTTCAAATATTGATCGACGGTTCAGGAATTTCAATTCCTTAATTTCGACGGATTAGCAGAGGAGGTTCAACGATGGTTAATGCATGTAATTGGCTATTATAATATACACTTAAACCTTGAACCATCGTTGAACCTCGGTTAATTCGCCGAAATCGGTGAGCTTAAATTGCTGAACGCAATGTTGCCGATTCAATAAAAAAAATATCATTTGCACAGAAGTTTTTTTGACAGCAGTAAAATTTATTTATAAATAATTAAGGCCGATTTTTTCCACTCAAAGTTGAACATAACTTGAGGAGTTTTGTTCTCAACTTGTGAATTTGTTTTTATTCACACAAAGTTGACGTTTTTAACTTTCGATTTTCAACTCTAGAGTTGATCAACTTTAGATTTTGTAACTCCCGAAAAAAGAAGAAGTTGACCGAGCAAACTTGAGAGTTTACATAAAAATGTTGTTTTGTCATTTAAATTTTGCAACAAAAGCAGGTTATGGACACCAAAAGGTAAAAAATAAATCAGGAAATGCTCCGAAGCAATTCGTTTTGGAAATTTGCCATCAATTTCTTTGGGCAGTAAATGCATTCGCGATTTTCTCCGACGATTTGTCCATGTTTCGTTTCGTGGTATAGTGTCACAATACACAATTTAACACTAAATAACTCACAAATAATATTGAAAAACTTCAAATTAATAACACAATAAATCAAAATTAAAATTGAAAATGACAGTTCTTTTTTATTTTCACAAATATCGCAGGGATGTTATTCAACTAGGGAGTTGAGAAAAAAGCAAGTGAATAAAAAGAAATTGAAATTTGTGTTTCAACTCTCGAGTAAACTCTCGAGTTGATCAACTTGAGAGTTTGCCTCAAGTTGAGCAATAGTGAAAAAAATGGCCCTAAAGCTATCTGAGCTGACTGATTTGAATCAAATTATGTTGTAGCAAAATATTTTTTCTCTATCTCAGTTTAAAAAGTTATCTTCTCCTATCGTTCTCTGGATAAATATTTAAACTTTGAATAGCTCCCACCCACGTCAAAATTTAGAATTTCTTACGAGATAGCAAGTCAAAGCATTAGAGTTTGTTTATTTTTCAAAATATGTTTTGTGTTTGTTGTGTTGGTGATTCTGAAAAAATATTCTTATCCGCTTGTTATTTATCTTTCGTTCGTGCAAGTGGCCCTAAATGTATTAAAGTTCAACTAAACCGACTTTTAACTTAGCAACAGTTTAAAAGTGACTAATCCAGCCCAATATATTTTTAAATTTTAGTTTCGAGATTTTGGTGTAGGGTTTCCTGGATTTTCGGTTTTCTGGTTATTGGGTTTTCAGGATTTCGGGTTTTCTGGATTTCGGGTTTTCGAGATTTTGTGTTTTCTGGATTTTGGATTTCAGGATTGAATTCCACTCTCAAATATATTATTTATTTATTGTTTGACATTTATGTAAGTCTGCCTTAAATTTAAATACATTATATTGGTTTAGTTTTTTTTCCAGAAAATATTAATATAAATTTAATTAAATTAAAAATTGGAATTTGTTTCATTGCACCTTAGTTTCAGTCAAGGTATTGGTTTCATTCAAGGGCTTATGGTCGTATTTATTAGATTTTTGACTGTTTAAACAGTGTTTAAGTATTTTAAAAAGTCGGAAATATGCTTTATTTAATAAAAAAAATAAAAATACTGCATTTGTCAAGGTCAATCGATCACGTTGTCTAAAGTAAGATTAAAAGTTAGAACAATGTAGCAACAATTAAAAATGTTTATTTAAAACTTGGACGACTGTCTAAAGTAAGACAAAGTTTATAAATACGACTAATATTGTCTTACTTTCGAAAATTTGTGTTTTGTATTCCTTACAGCCAATTTCTTCACAGAGTCCTAACGCTAGTACCGGTTCTTGCCCTAAAGTTAGTACTCAAATAGGTATCAACTCATTTCTTCACACAAGTACTAAGGCTTAGTCCTGTCAATTTGGTACCGAGTACTAGTTAGGACTCGGTACTATAGCTAGCTCCTCAAAATCAGCTAGGACCTGGTGATTATACCAGTTGTTAGTACTCAAATCGGTACCAAATGATTTCTTCACATAAGTACTAAGCCCTAGTCCTGTCAAATTGGTACCGAGTACTAGTTAGGACTTGGTTTAAGCTAGGACCTCGAAATCGACAGTCTAGCAGGTTAATACTCAAATCAGAGCAATTAATTTCATTTAGTTTGACCATTTCTTGCCAGTTTTTTCTGAAGAAATAGGTAATCGGCCCTATCGAGATAACCGTCGGAGCGGAATTCTCTACGATTTCCTACGAATCGGAGACATTTTGATTCTAGGTAGTTCTCCGATCAGCAAAATGTCTCCGATTCGTAGGAAATCGGATAGAGTTCCGCTCCGACGACGGTGACCTAGATAGGGCCGAATAAGTGGGTTTTTTTTTTGTTAACATTGTTAATTCTATTTTCTTTCTTTCAATTTTGTGTAAGTAATCGGTGATGTTCGTGTGTAGAAAATGGATTTAGTTTTTGGTGGTGATAATTTGTTCGTCCGAGAGATATTGCTCAGTTTTGATAAATTCTTGACCATTTCTTTTTTTTTAAATAAATGTAACATAAGAGCGTTTTTTTTAAATTTTATTGGTTTTTAGATGTTCAACTTTGGATAAAAGCGAGCTTTAATGCATTTTACCGATTCTTTATCCTTGACGTAACCGGAAAATATCATTGGCGGACTAAACGTTGTTAAAAAATGGACCGGAATCGATGCTCGGTCAAATACTTCACCAATATTTGAATTAGGCGCACACATTTGAAGCCGGCAAATTTGGTTATCCCACTAGTATGTCCGTGGTCAAACGCGAACACGCAAAATTTAATTCAAAATACTACGAAAAGTCATACAAATTCGGTGAAATCATTACCACAAACACAAAATAGATATTCACATATTTTGAATAAGAAGAAATTCAATGCAACACACGACAATATTATAATTATTATATTCATCTTCTAAACAAACAGAAAACATAATAAATAAATCAAAGACAGGTAAATTCTGTCGAAAATTAATTAAAAACTTCACAAAAACTGACGTAAATGTTAAATAAATATCGAAATAATTTTCAAAATGCCAAAATGTTGTCAAAATCAGTATTAGACCAGTTTTAGACGTATTAAGTTCCTAGTACCGCTGTGTGAACTTAGATCGGGTACTACGGATGTGAAGAAATGCTCAGGTACTAAATTTTCGTTAGGACTCAGTACCAGAGCTAGTACCTGGTCCAGCTAGACCGGGTTCTAAGCTAGCTTAGTACCTAGGTGAAGAAATTGGGCGTTAGAGTTGTCTGCAATTATATTAAAAGCTTTCCACTATCATATCCAATGGCAACTCTCTTCATATTGTGTTGCTTCATGTTCGGTCTGCAAAACAACTTTGCAGATAATGCTGTTGTACAAGTAGGTACATTATCTACGCCATCACCTTGTGGATGTCATCCCTTATATGGAGTGTATATGAAATGAACGTGTGTTTGAAGGTATGCGTATCTAGTTGTATGTAGGTCATATCGGCATTGGGTCAGTGTGTTAGCAGGCAAAATGTGCGGATAAAAAAAAAAAAAAAACACTCAGCGACATACACCAAAAGAGATGGAAAGAGATGAAACTACAGGTGGTGGCAGATTGTTTTCTGTCGGATATAATGAGGCAGGGGTTGGTGTGAAAATTGGGTTACTAAAAGCAGACGCAAATATTCCAATCCCTTCAGTCTTCAAGCGTTTCACTCCTCTTAGACTGCCATTCACAGTTCTCCTTGATGACGTAGATACAAACTTTGAATCTGAATTGAAAACCATCACTTAGGCAAAAGAGAGCGGTGCAAAATATAAAAGGGGGGTGCATTTTTAGCTGAAATGGATTTTGGCCTGGAGTTTGGGTATATTTTTTGTTGTTGTTGTTGTTTTTCACATTCCACAAGTATTTTATCATTCATTATTGCTAGGTACATACAAGAAAAAAAATATCCTTTTCTATTTTTGAAGTTCTTGATTGCGCTTTTGTACTTTAAGTTCTGTTGCCAAAAGTATTTATCTCATCAACGAATTTTCGCTGACAAGCTGTATATAACCCGCCTACCAACTAAAATCCTTCTCATTCATGTCATGGCAGACTCTTATTTCAAAAAATGTTTTGCAAATTGAAAAAAAAAAAAAAAAAAAAAGCTATGTGTGCGGATAAATTTAGATAGCCTTGACGAGTCTTTGCCAAATACATCAATATAGGCAAGCCCGAATTACGGAATCTCAACAATATTATCATCAGCAGCATTTATGTAGAATAATGATGACGTTAACGCTAGATAAACAAAGTTGAAAAGCTTTTTTATTTTGTTAAAAGTTTTCATTAAAAAAAGCTCGGGATAGATGAAAATAGGATTCTACAGCATCCTCAGTTAGCAAAGTGATTTTGTTTCCCTTTTGTGAATCTTTGAAATATTAGCAAAGTATAAAGTGTTTTATAACACAAAAGTTGGGTCAAAAGTTCATCAACCTACCGAGCAAGGTCGATAAACCAAACTAGTGACGTACGAATCTACTGAGAAGGTACATATGGGCTGAGTATCAACGACAACGACGACGACGAGTACGAGGACGTGCTGTTCGAAGCGCACAATATTTTGGGTGTTAGGCTGAGAGGCGTCTTTGTAGATTTCTGGGATCTCTGGGTGGGGGATTTTCTGGTGGTGTAACAACACTTATTTTATAGGAGTTGTTGTGTGTATTTTTGTTATGGTTGAGCTTTGTATGCGCGAATCTATTTTTAGATCAGAATGGATGATTTAATATGAGTTTAAATAAATCATACGACATATGTACTTGCACGAAAAACGAAGTACATATAGCAATAAGATACCTACAAGTGGACGAAATAAAATGTACAAATCCTTGGGGAACAAGAGGTGTTAATGTATATACGGTAGGGATATTTGTTCGTAGAATAAAATAAATATTTTTTGAATGATCTAGAGGTATGTATATAGCATATGTTTAGTGTAGGTATGTAAACATAATTTATACATTACTATTTTGTTTAAAATGATTTAGCGAAAGGGATAAAGGACTTTCATAAACCGAAAGACAATAATTATTTCTTCAAAAGGCGTTTTTATTTTTTAGTTTAGAGCCGAGAGCCTGAGTTGTAAAGATAAAGTGTGCGTCTATTTTTAAGTTCAGAGTACTCAGAGCTTCGAACTTGAGTTTCTTTTTTGTTCAGAGCTATAGCCTGGAGCTGGCTCCATGAGTTTATAATAAAATAACCGAGCAAACGGATTAAAGTTTTCTGCCGTTCTGGTCTATTTCAAATCTGCCGTCCCTCCCCTCATCACAACTTTGTCATATCTTTAACATTAAATATAAATCAAACAACATAATAAAAAAAATAAAACGCACGACTGAAGGCCACAAACTTGCTCTTGTAGTAAAAGTTTCTTCGAATTTTAAAGATTGAGCGTATTAAAAGTAAATAATTTTTTTTTTATGGGAGCCTTAAGTTTAAACTAGTACCTATTATACCTACATTATAGAGCTTAAATTGAAAAATTGTTAAAAATCAACATAATTTGAAATAAATTTATTAAAAAATTCTTCTTAAATTGTTTTGAGAGCTAAAACAAGTACACTATCTGAATTCTTTAACTAATCTTAGTCTTTCAGAAAAAAAATTTAAAATCGTAGGAGCGGTTTTTTTTTAAAATTAATTTTGTATATATAACATTTTGTAAAAATTTTTAAGAAAAAAAAAAAAATTGGTACACACTTTTTTAGTTTTTATTTATGTTAAATTAAAAATTAAATTACGAAAAAAATCATCTACCCGTTTCTGAAATATCAAATTTTCAAAAAAAAAAATTTGAAATTTTTTTTAAAAAATCAACATTTGTTTTTTTGATAAGCAGTATAATTTTAACTTTTGAGAAACTTTTGTATAAAAATTTTTATTTAAATCGGTTACACATATAATGAGATAGTCCAAAATAAAGAAAATGGTCCTATGAGAGGTACTGTTAATAATGGTTAACTGTAAATTTTGTTTTTGGTAGATCATAGACCATACTAATATTAGTATTTAGAACAATTTTAATCAAAATCGTAAGAGTTGTTTTCGAGATAATTTATATTTTCTGTAACGGTTTTGTAACATTTATATGGAAGGTACCGTTGATTTTGATTATAAGAAAAAGTTTTTTTCAAAATATTTTAGATAATTTTAAGAAACCCCTTGTTACCAAGTTTCATCAAATTCAACCAAGTCGTTTTCGAAATATTCGGTTTTCAAAAAAAAAATTTGAAAGTTTTTTTGAAAATCCAAAAAAAAGTTTTTGGAAAATTTTGGTACACAAAACTATTAAAATTTTTCAGAAGGTTCTCCATAAAAAAATTATCAAAATCAGTGCATTCCTGTTCTAGAAAAACGAAAATAAAACAAATGGTTCTTTGAGAGGTACCATTTTTAAAACCATTTTTTGGAAATTTAATTTTTACAAAAAGGTAGCATAAACCTAATAAAATTTATTGATTTTTTTTAGAAAAATCTGTCGAGCCATTTTTGAGAAAAATAAGATTTTCCAAAAATGCTAAGGACCGTTATTTTTGGTCCTAAAAATAAAAGGAAAAAAACGTGTGGGGGTAATGTCCCGAAAACACTTTATACCAATTTTAATTAAAATCGGCCCATGGGTTTAGGCTGTAGGCGAGTCCACAGACAGACAGACGGACAGAATTGCGACACCCACTTTTTTCGTCTTCCCTATCATCGTAATGTCAAGTTTGATTGTTATCTCGAGTTCAATTTTTTTTACGAATCCAAAACTTGCTATAGAGTAGGTACCTATATATCGAAAGTAAAAATTAATTGAGCACTTATCTTGAGAGGTGATATTTTGAAATTGAATATTACCCGCGAAATCCAAACCGCTCATATTTTTTTAATGAATAAAAACAATTCAACAAAATAGTTTTTTTTCTAATTGACATAAATACATATTTGTATGTAACAGTAGTAGCCGTGGCGTGATGGTTAGTGCGATGGACTGTCATGCCGGAGGTCTAAGGTTCGATCCCCAGCCTCGCCACCTATTTATTTAAAAGAAAAAAAAACGGCTACTGCCTCTTGCGAGGAATTGACAAATCCTCCAAGAGTATCTCCTGTCACAGAAAAGTGCCGCTCGTTAGCCGTTCGGATTCGGCAATAAACTGTAGGTCCCCTCCATTCCTGCAGACACGCACACAGGAATGGTTGAGAGTTGTAAGTCACTAGGCCTTAGTTCTTCATGAGCTGTTGTGTCATCAAATTTATTTATTTATTTTTTTTTTTTATGTAACAGTTCATTTCTTCAATGCTAATTATGAAAATACATTATAAGAAGTATATTATGTACATTGATATACATATGTATATTTTTAAGTTTTTGTTTTTTTTTCACGACTTTTTTTCATGCTATAAAACAGCTAAAAAGCTTGAAAAACTCTGTTAGCTTTGCCGAGAAATATAATTTATTCTCATAAACTGCAGCTATTGAGAACAATAAATTCATTGCAATAAATAAAGTCAACCAAAAATATGAATTCAACCAATATTTCTGCATCAGGTGATATCGAATCCATATCAGTAAGCATCGAAACCAAAGAAATCCTGACGCGCTACATGAATTACTCCGATTTTCTATTAAGACGGTGGATTAGACGATCGAGTGCGGCAACTCACTTTTTGCATTTTCAGACAATTTATTATTAAAAAATCGAGATCCACGAACCAACCGCACTGTACAATAAAGAGTTTTCTGTCATATCTTTACAAAAAGTTAGTACAAAACGAAATACTTTCGCTGAACACATTTGCTGGCAATGTCACTTTTTTCGTCTTCCCTATCATCGTAATGTCAAGTTTGATTGTTATCTCGAGTTCAATTTTTTTTACGAATCCAAAACTTGCTATAGAGTAGGTACCTATATATCGAAAGTAAAAATTAATTGAGCACTTATCTTGAGAGGTGATATTTTGAAATTGAATATTACCCGCGAAATCCAAACCGCTCATATTTTTTTAATGAATAAAAACAATTCAACAAAATAGTTTTTTTTCTAATTGACATAAATACATATTTGTATGTAACAGTAGTAGCCGTGGCGTGATGGTTAGTGCGATGGACTGTCATGCCGGAGGTCTAAGGTTCGATCCCCAGCCTCGCCACCTATTTATTTAAAAGAAAAAAAAACGGCTACTGCCTCTTGCGAGGAATTGACAAATCCTCCAAGAGTATCTCCTGTCACAGAAAAGTGCCGCTCGTTAGCCGTTCGGATTCGGCAATAAACTGTAGGTCCCCTCCATTCCTGCAGACACGCACACAGGAATGGTTGAGAGTTGTAAGTCACTAGGCCTTAGTTCTTCATGAGCTGTTGTGTCATCAAATTTATTTATTTATTTTTTTTTTTTATGTAACAGTTCATTTCTTCAATGCTAATTATGAAAATACATTATAAGAAGTATATTATGTACATTGATATACATATGTATATTTTTAAGTTTTTGTTTTTTTTTCACGACTTTTTTTCATGCTATAAAACAGCTAAAAAGCTTGAAAAACTCTGTTAGCTTTGCCGAGAAATATAATTTATTCTCATAAACTGCAGCTATTGAGAACAATAAATTCATTGCAATAAATAAAGTCAACCAAAAATATGAATTCAACCAATATTTCTGCATCAGGTGATATCGAATCCATATCAGTAAGCATCGAAACCAAAGAAATCCTGACGCGCTACATGAATTACTCCGATTTTCTATTAAGACGGTGGATTAGACGATCGAGTGCGGCAACTCACTTTTTGCATTTTCAGACAATTTATTATTAAAAAATCGAGATCCACGAACCAACCGCACTGTACAATAAAGAGTTTTCTGTCATATCTTTACAAAAAGTTAGTACAAAACGAAATACTTTCGCTGAACACATTTGCTGGCAATGTCACTTTCGTTAATATGTTTGCGTTCCTTTTTTTTTAACAGAAAATATGAATTAGAAAAGATAATATGAATAAGAAATAATTTTTTGTCGCTCTAGGTCTAGACTATTAGCTGCCCATTCTTCCTATATAATGGCAAATATATAAGGATTTTTGTTTTGTCTTGTCTATAAAAATTGATCTTTTCTTTTAAGCAAATCGATTTTTTTTTCAGGCAGTATCGATTTTTTGGGTTGAGAGGAATTCAACACTACATAACTAGCAGAATCACTGGCACTTAAGTTTGCCATATTGACACTTAAGGCTCACTTTAGGAGTCTTAGGCCCATTTGTAGCCGTTCCGATAGGCCAATCGGACAGATATACGAAAAAAAATTGTATATGCGTTGATAATGTCAAATTCGTGCGTTGCATGCCGATGAAATGTCAAAACTAAACCTAAAGTATAAAAACTAGAATTTTTTGTTTAAGATTTTGTTAATCTAGGATAAGTTAAAAATTTTCTTTTAAATTTACAATTGTTAAACTATTTTTAAATTTTACACATTTTATGGAAAATTGTAAGCATTTATATTTAAAATAAATTGAAATTAAAATTAAAATGGCAGCAACGTATAACGAATTCATGCGATGTGTGAAGATATTTAATTTCCGATTTCTCCGACAAAAAATTAGAAGTGGAAAATTTCCCGTAATCATACGATATACGATTCAAATACCATGAACAGAAAAAATCGTCCGATGGGAAGTTTTCTCCGATCGTAAATTTCTCCAAACGGATACGATAATAGGGCCAAATATATCTATAGAGATTATTCCAACCTTTCTCTCCATTTAAATTTTTTTTCGCTTTTTGGCGTGTCAGAAAGCTCTTTTTTGGAAAATAAAGTCTACGTAGTTCTTGGAGAATTGGACATACTGCTAAGGAGTGGTTGATATCTTCAGTTTCATTACGGTTGCATAGGCTACACCATAGAGTACCTATATTATCTAGAGAACCGACTTGTACCCCTCTTGCCTGAAACACCCGCAAATTTTATTTGAATTGAGTAAGAGAAAACTCTCTTATTTTACACTTCAAATGCACGGGACCACTAATACATGCTCAAAATATAGGGCAAACTGTATACATATTGTGGTTGGAGTTCCATTTAAAATGCACGGGACAACTAGCCCATACAAAATCTAATGGGCAAATCCTCGCAGTACAGCTTGTAGGGTGGAAGAGAACAACCACCTTAAGTCGGTTCTCTATAGATAATATAGGTACTCTATGGGCTACACACTGAGTTGTTATTATTGTGAAGGCTGTTTCACAATGCGACGAGAAAGCGAGACGTCAGCGTGACGAGATCTCTTCACAGTTGTTCTCTCTTTAAAACGAATTTCAAACAGCGAAATAATACATAATAAAGTATTTCTCGTCGTCACGTTGCGTCTTTTTTTCAATTTTTCGAACTTTATGACGTGACGAGACGACGAGAAATGCTTAATTATGTATTATTTCACTGTTTAAAATTCTTTTTTAAGAGAGAGAAACTGCGAAGAGATCTCATCACGCTGACGTCTCGTTTTCTAGTCGCATTGTGAAACAGCCTTCAGGCTTTGTAGTTTAGATTAAGCGATTTTCGGTTTCGGTTCTAGCCTTAAAGAGCACACTTATTTGATTTACAGAAATGGTGAATTAACTAAATAACTGGATTATGAACCGCATTTCTTGGCTATAGTTCGTAGTTTTTGTAGTTTTGATATTCATATATGTGTTATTTATTGAGCGCTTAGATATTGCGGGAGTTTTCGCATCAGCTAAGCTAGAAGTTTTAATTTATTAAATATTTATGAATACATAAACTTGTTTTTTATAAAAACCAAAAATTGTGTGTTTGATTTTGCTTTTTGCCATTCATCTTCAATTAATCAGTAGGCAGTAAAATGTTAACTTTAATCGTTCCTTAATTCGAATAGTGTAACATTGAGTAACATTTTCTGACGTCATAAAATCGTTCCTAAATTCCAAGCTGACGTAACAAATGTTAAGGCCCAAATATAATAGACGGAAGCAAACGGCTGCTAATGCCAAAAATGAACGATCCTTTTTCTTCCGATCTGTCAAGTACATAAAATCCCCATAATTGATTTAACCGAACGGAAGCACCTGTCAAGCTATTTTGATATAATAATTTTTTTACTAATTTGATTGTGTTATTTGGTGTAGTTATTAATTTTTGAATAGTGAAAATATAAAAAAAAAATATTACCACAATAAAACAAAAAAACTGTTTATTAATATAGGAAACTTTTTCAACAAATAGTCATCTGTAAAATTTACGGACGCAAGGTACGGTTGAGAGCGTACTTTTCGTCCGAAGGTAAAAGTGAACGAAAACTTAACGAATCTGAGCAATCAGTTCATTATGGGTGCGTTACATGATTTTCCTGTATTCGCTTCGTTCCGTACGGCGCGCGCCGTACGCACCGTTCCTATACTATTATAGTTGGGCCTAGGTTACAAATTGTTATAAAATCAATTTTCAACACATGTCATTGATATGAATTGAAATGTTTTAATTTTTTGGTTATCTTTAGTTAACTTTTACTTCTTTCGATTTGAAATTATTCAAATTTATTTATTTTTTAATTGATTTTCACTGTCAATTTTGATTTTTGTAATTTAGCCAGTTCCTGTTTCTGAGATTTCACTGAGCAAAGCTCCATCAGCTCCACTGAGCAGAAGGAGAAACCTAAACTAAATTTCTCCGCTAGAAGACAAAACCAATTTATTAAGTGCCCTATTACACCTTGACTTGACTCTAGAGTCATGACTCTTTTCAAAATTCAATGAGTGCGAAGGTGAAATTCGATCTTTTTTCTCCTTCGCACTCATTCAATTTCGAAAAGAGTTATGACTCTAGAGTCAACGTGTAACAGGGCACTAATTAATCAACTGCGACAAAAAATAATTGAGCAAGCGAATCCAAAAAAAATAATCTCAGCTTTTTGACAGCAAAAGTGAGGGAACTCATTGAAGAATTACGTTCAGATTTCTGAGATTGCTAAGGTCTCATGATATCTTAGAAATCTGAACTGGCTTGTTTTCTGTTTTTAACTGATTTATTTGCTTTTTTCGACATTTTAATCTTTCAATTCAGTAGAGCTTGCTCAGCAAATAAATCTAGGTTTTAGGAGACCTTATAAAATATAAATTTCTTAAAGTTGATGTAGCTACTGCTTTAAATTGAAAAAACATTTCATGCAGGATGACGATGTATGAAATGAAGCGGTGTGTATTTTTATATTTTGTCTTGCGTCATTGATGCTCTACATTCGCTATATCGCTGGGAATAAGGAAAAAAAGCATTCTACTATTTTATATATATACATACATAAGTGTTCCCTTGCATACCGCATCTATATACCTACCAATTCCTATTTAAGTAACTACATATATCTTCTTCTAAATAGTTTCCTATTTGTTCTATGTACCAACACACCGGTTATTATACTTGAAAGTATTTGTACAAAATTTTCATTCAAGAATCGAAACTGCTGCTTCTGCTGCACATATAATGCGTTTTCGCTGCACAGTAGAGCAGAGAGCGGTACGAAGTATATGCTGCAAATATATGAATCGACTGGGCGACAACGACGACGGATGTGTACCTACATAAAATACAAATGAAAAAAAAAAAAAAAAAAAACTAGGCCACTTGGATTCATGAGAGTTGAGAGATAGATATTCCGCAAAGGCCTTTGCAGACCGGCTAAGTTGCAAATTGATGAGGTCGGGGTCGCTGCAAGGCGCGCGGATATGACGTCAGTGATAAAATTCAGTATGAATTTTCATTCAGATGCACACATTTGATGCTGTTGCCACTTCTTACTTCACTTCATTAAATATGACGCATGACATTTACAAAAGTTACCTACATATCTTCTCTAATGTGGCAAAAGGTGTTATGCTTTGCACAAATTTAAAGAAGATACAATTTTTTTGCTTGTACCTTAATTACTTGAAAATAGGTATCTGTACAATAGGTATTTGATAAACCCTGTGGACAGCATCATTGCACAAGTGTTTAAGGACAAAGACCTTGGGAAAATCAGTTCATTTGCAAGTTCTCGATGACGTCATTGCTGTTGTCAAGCTGCGTTGATACACCACAACAGCATACGATTTTTGAATGAAATGCGTTGTTTTTGCCTACCTAGATGAATGAAATTTGAGAAAAAACGTCTTGGGAAATGATTTGATTTACTTTGTATGGGGTATCGCTATAGGTTAGGTTAGATACTGATTATTTCTTCTATTACTTAACCTAACCCTATCTAAATATGTAATTGAATACTATGTAACCGATTTATTAACTGTAGACCCAGTTTTTCAGTGGAAGATAATCTCACTTCTGTAGTTGAACCTAACTTAACTCCTGAAACATGCTTTTTCAGTCAATTTAGATCCCGAAGAGATTTGGTAAATTAAATCTGAATTAATTGAATAGCTATTTCCGACAGATGCCCAATATTCAATGCTCCCATCAGTTTTAGGTCAAACACTAAAAACCAGATGTTAAAATGTTGAGGTAGACTGGCACTTGAAAGACAGAAGATTTTAAAAAATAATTTAAGGATTCGATCGAATCGGTTAGCAGAATAGGGCTTAAAATTTGCAAAGCGAAAAGATTTCACTTTTCAATTTTTTAGACAATTTTTGAAAAGTGAAAAAGTAAGTGTTTAACCAATTATAAAAAAGAACTTTCCATTTTGAAAAGTTGCAAAGTAAAACTTGATCAATCATACGTTGAAAAAAAAAAATCATTGGGCCTTACTAATAATCAATCACTAATGTCGACTATTAGTAAGATGTAAGGTTAAAAAAAAAGTGTAGAGCTTTAATAGAATCTTACCAATAAACAATTTAACCTTCTGGTTAAAAAAAATCCCCCAGACTTTCCTTGAATCTACTACAATTTCACTCAAAGTTTCTGTCAAATGAAAAAACGCAAAGTGACCTGTCAAAATGTTTTCAATACATTCAAAGTGGAGTATTATCGTTTTCTTTTTTAACAGTAACTATTTCAGTACTTAAAGTAAATTGTCTATTTAAGGTGTTTGAACAACTTCTATTTTATTTTATATTTACTACATCACATTTCTTTTTCTAACCTTGATTATTTTATCACATTCGAAATATATCAATAAATCTGTAAGAAAACCCTATGAAAAAATTGATTTTCGGTACTTTTTTTCAATGTTGTATTTTCTCTGTGATCGATTGGAAGAGTGAACGAAAAATTGTATACCCACTCATTAGAAAATCTCCGCTGTCAGGCATCAGTTCTTTTAAAAGTGAATGTTTTCACCAAACGCAAATTTGCAAAGTGAAAAGTTTTGTTAATTTGAAAAAATATTGTACTTTTCGTTTTACCAAACAAATAAACTTTGCAAATTATATTTAGAATTTTTCAGTAATATGCAAAGAGAAATATTCATTTGCAAATAAGCGTTTTTTTATGAAAAGTTGTCGGAAAATAATAATAAAAAAAAATAACCATTTTGAGAACGAAGAAGTAAATAATAGTGACCAAAGAGTAGTAGCCGTGGCGTGATGGTGAGTGTGATGGACTGTCATGCCGGAGGTCTAAGGTTCGATCCCCAGCCTCGCCACCTATTTATTTAAAAGAAAAAACGGCTACTGCCTCTTGCGAGGAATTGACAAATCCTCCAAGAGTATCTCCTGTCACAGAAAAGTGCCGCTCTTTAGCCGTTCGGATTCGGCAATAAACTGCAGGTCCCCTCCATTCCTGCAGACACGCACACAGGAATTGTTGAGAGTTGTAAGTCACTAGGCCCTAGTTCTTCATGAGCTGTTGTGCCATCAAATTTATTTTTTTTAAATTTATTTTATAAAGAGTAGTTTAGTTAGGTTAGTTAAGGTTCTTTTTAAATTGGAAATAAACTGCAATTAGACAGTCAAAGGAATATGGGTTAAAGTCACTTCCAACAAATTTTGTGTGCATAACATTGGGCTGGTAATGAAGCCGCATCTGTACTGGACAAAAAAATTTCTTGGAGGATTTCTTTGTGTAGCGGGATGTATTGACGGTACAATTCACCCATAATGAAAACAATATTATGTCAGCAGGCATAGAAAGCATGCTTTGATGGTTTGTGGCCTAGATCGGTCTTTATAGTTAATATAACTTTTTTTGTTTGTCAGTTTGGCTGTATGTATGCACTAAACTCACAAACAAACAAAAAAACTCTTTTAAAAAATAGATATAATACAAATTTCACTTATCTGGTATGCTATAGGATACAGCAAAAAAGAAAATTTTTGTTAAATACAGAATAATAAACAAATTAAAAACTTACCACAAAAAAAATCGTATGGAAATTTTCTAAAATCAAGCATGTAGGTATTTTCCTTGCAACATTCTGTTTTATAGATCTTCAAAATTCACATTTACTTCAAGCTCAATTACTTATAAGTAAGAGTTGTTTTGCCATTGAAAATTGCCTTTTGTGGCAGAGCAGAAGGCGGATTTGACCGGTAACTTTTCGGTTCGTCAAATTCAAATTTTTGTGGGGCTGATTTCATTTTCTGGAATCGGCCCAAAAAAAATTTGTTTTTTATTTTTAGGTAGGAAATAGTTTTGTTTTTTTGTTTTTAGGGAAAATTTTTGATATAAGTGATGGGTAGTAATCTTCATCGAAAAAAAAAAAACAATTCAAACCATGTGCAATGTGCCTGGTAGGTGGGAGCGAGATAATGAGAGTAAGAGTTGTTTTTACGTTTCGCCAGCGACGAATCGTGGTGATTTTTGTGTAATAGTAAAAGTTCATATAAAAAAAAAAGAACATCAACGGTAGGGAATTCTCTCTATAGTAAGAAATGAGTGGAGTAGGGTATATATGTAATGAATAAGGTAGGTATAATATTTGCAGCAGAAATACATGTTTGCTACTGAAATTGTTTGGTTTGGTGGTGGGTGTTTGCTGGATATGGTAAATGGAAACGAACTTATAGGCAAGGGGCGTGCACAAGGAGGGGTAATGGGCATTTGCACCCCTAATAAAAATTATTTTTATTTTTTTTTTTCTGAGTAAATTAAACAATCAAGGGCGCACGTAAATAGGATGGGGGTGCTTATTACATGTAAGTCGGCTTAGTTAATTCACAACTTGAGTTCTAATTGTTGGATTTTAAGGTAAGACATAAATTTTTGTTAGTTTGGAGGTTGGTGGTTGGTGATGATGAATGGAAACGAACTTATTTAGTGGCAAGAGCGTGCACAATAAGGGGTAAGAGGGCACTTGAATCACTAATATATTTGTTTTTCTAATTCTTTTTGTTGAGTAACTACATAGTCAAGGGCGTAGGTAAGCAAAGGTGATGTGGGGGTGCTTATTACGTTCAAATCACCAAAATTTACACCTTGAGTTCTAATGATCGGATTTTCAAGGTTCGAGATTTTAAATGAAGATTAAATGTAATGTGAGAACACAAGAAGACAAGAACGTGCGCAAGGAGGGATCTGGTTTCCAGAATCGGCTCAAATTTTTTTTTTTTAGGTAATACCTACCTACATATGTATTTTTATTTTAATAGGTAGGTACCTACTTTATTTAGGTATTACAAGTGGTAAAATTTTTTCGATGTTGATAAGTGATGGGTGGGGTGGTAAAAAATGTATTCCGGTTTTTTGGCACGGAATTATTCTTCGTAGACGGCAATAACCCTTGCTGGGAAAAAATGCTTCGTTTTAAGAATATGGTAGGTATATGGTAGAGAAGAAGAAAAAATTTAACATTCCATTGATAAATTATTAATTT
This sequence comes from Epistrophella euchroma, assembly GCA_947049315.1. Classification (NCBI taxonomy): domain Eukaryota; kingdom Metazoa; phylum Arthropoda; class Insecta; order Diptera; family Syrphidae; genus Epistrophella; species Epistrophella euchroma. The sequence continues at coordinate 107,084,310 of OX346247.1, read as the reverse complement.
CTTTGTCAAGTGGTTACTAACACAATTCACGGTCGTTCGTTCCTTAGGGGGTAATGGGAGGTAGGTATAACATAACATACAAATAGTCTGATTTTCAAAGTTGTCTTAAAATTACACTATAGGCAGGCAGGTAGGTACATAATTAGGTTCATTACATTTTTATTCAAATGCAAGCCCACACAACCCACACACATAATTTTAGGAAAATAATTGTCAATGTTCATTGATACGTGTGGAGGCTTATTTTCAATGTTACCTGACAAAAAAACGTCAATGTTACCTGACCAGTAACATGGATGGTGTGTAGCGCTCTTTAAGCTGAACATTTTTCGAGTGCTGATTTTAAATCATCTTTTTGGTCGATATTTGGTTGTCATAAGGTTTTACTAAAGAAGACCCGGGCAACGCCGGGTTTTATCGGCTAGTAGTTAATATATGCTGTAAACTTAAGCTGGACAGGTAGCGTACAATGCAGTTTGCTTAAGTCGTATGTTTGAAAATATCATCTGCAGTTCAGCTGGTGCAATAAAAAAAATCGAGGCTATGAAACAGACCACAGAAGCGTTTGAAATTTATCCGATGTATGACGATTTTTAAGTTCCAATGAGGATATCGACTGTCCCCTAATGCAGTGTTAATAACACCACTAAGGACAAATTCTGCAGAACAGTGACTTAACAGGGGTCAATATCGATGATTTTTTTTTGTAATGCTTGATACAAATGTATCAATGTATATGAAGTTTTACTTTGCAATTTTGCAAAATACGAATTTAAATGCAAAGTTCTTTTTTAAATTGGTGAATCACTTTTACTTTTCTGAAAAATTGAAAAGTGAAAAATCTTTTCACTTTGCAAATTTTGTGAAACACTTCGCACTTTTACTTTGCAGGAAATTATTTCTTTGCAAAGTTGCAAAATGAAAAGTGTTTGGTGAAACAACAAAACAACTATTTAACTTTTCACTTTGCACTTAACAAATTTTTCGTCAATTTGCAAAATCTTATGTTCCCCAGAACTATAAAATTTGATCAGTAATGAGTTGAAAATGAAAAGAGTAATTTGCAAAGTCTTTGCAATTTTTATATTCTCTTTTCAATTTCTGTTCCACGTACGTTCTCTTGTGCAAAGTGCAAAGTTAAAATTGAAAAGTGTAATTTGCAAATAATTATGCTGTTTCGTTCCACAAAAACTGTTAATTCTATTTTTGCAAAGCAAATTTTGATAAGTTTGTCAAAAGTTTGCAAGGTAAACGATCGCTTTACAAATTCATGCATAGAGTGCAAAGTCTTTGCAAAAATTAGCTTTGTGCAAAGTGAGATTTGCAAAATGCAATTTCATAGGTGCAAAGTGAAAAGTTGGAAAGTTGTTTTGTGGAATAGGGCCCTGGTTTGCAAATTTTAAAAGCTTCGCCCAGTGTTTTGACATCTTCTTGTTACAAATATAAGCTATATGAATGACTCGGGGTTCATTTTTTCAAGCTTATTTTCGTTTCTATTGGAATATGTTCACCTTGCTAAAAGCCTTCAGAAACGATATTAATTATTGTCCTTGTCAAATCAATTACATTTTTTCGATTTACTGATTTCAGATAGATAGTCCATCGATTCGAATTAAATGTTTTACAGTTTCTTTTTCAAATTATAAGCCTTCAAATTCAAATTTGTTTTAAAAACAAATTTTAAATCAAATTCGTAATTCATTAACAAAAAGATTTCTTATTTTATTTTAAATGATATCAAGAGAGTTTTAAAAACAAATTTTAAATCAAATTCGTAATTCATTAACAAAAAGATTTCTTATTTTATTTTAAATGATATCAAGAGCGAGAAAATGGGTTGAAAATTCCTTTGAAAGTTTCGATCGATCCGAAAGACCATAGTAGAGCTCCACTATACATTTTTGAAAACTCCACTTTAACTGTTCAATTCAAGAATTAAATCATCAGAAGTAAGAATTAACCGGTTTTTCATACACGGTAAAATACAATTCGTTTTCCCAGGTAGTCACAAATTTTGACTAAAAACACTACATCATTAAACACCTTATTATTAACAATTTTAAAACATCATCAATAAAATTTATCAAAAAATCAAAATAAATATGTACATAAATTAATTTTAGTATACTTTCGATTGTGGAACAAAATAAATTGAAATATTTTATTCTCTAATTTTTTTTTTTTTAAATAAACATGTCTGAAATCAATAAAAAGGAATCTAAATTACAAACAAAACAGAGACCATTTTCAGATAATGATTCCGAATATGCTAGTTCTTACGACGAGAGTGAATCAGTCGATGAGTTTCCAGTGAGAACCCGGATCCCATCAAAGACCAAAGGAAAAACTGTGGTACATAAATATTAAAAAAAAAAATTGCTGCTATTATGTGAATGCTAAATTAATTCATCTTAATTTTTTAGAAGCAAACTGATGACAAGAACCTCAACCGCAAGATGCAAGTAGACGGAGTCGACGAGGAAGAAACGTAAGAAGTCGTTCAAGCCGAAGCCGTAGTCAATCTCGACGCAGAGCAAGGCGAACTTCTCGATCACGTCGACGACGCTAACATCTTCGTTATAAAAATAATATTAAAAGAAAATTCTGTGTTAAATTTTCAAATAAAATTATAAAGGTGTAATTTTCCTAAAATGAAGGGCTTATTTGCGAGAGTCTATTCGAAAATAATCTATTCGACAAAAGTCGATCAAAATTCTTGATAGAATTGAAATTTCTTTCAAATAGAAAAACATAAATATTCAGTACAAATATTAAAAGTCAAATAGAAAAATGAATCATGAATTTTGAAATAACGAACGTAGACTTATTCTATTCGACAAGATTCTATTTCATTCGAAATAAACCCGTTTGTTTTATTCAAATGTTTATTGTTTTTGAAAGTGCATTATGCAGATATCGCGGCCCAAGACCACCATAATGGATTTTGAAAATGCAAAAAAAAGGAGCGAAGTGAAAGTGTTCTAAACCGCTCCAAATTTTGTGAGCTGAAAGTGATACTAACACCCTATCACCTGCATAATGCACTTTCAAAAAAACAAAAATCGTTTTTTACCACTCCAAATTTTTTTTTAGTAGTACATACGTGGTTAGTAGACCGTGGCGTAATGGTTAGTGCGTTGGACTGTCATGCCAGAGGTCTGGAGTTCAATACCAGCCGCTTCCACCTAAAGTTTTTTTCGGAGCTACCAGCTACTACCTCTTGCCAGTAACAAATCCTCCAAGAGTATCTCTTGTCATAGAAAAGTGCCGCTCACCTTAGCCGTATGGATTCGGCAATAAACTGTAGGCCCCCTCCATTCCTGGCGACACGCACACAGGAATGGTTGAGAGTTGTAAGTCACTAGGCCCTGGTTCTTCATGAGCCGTCTGTGCCACCAAATTTATTTATTTTTTACTTGGTTAGTTTCCAAACTCAATTTTATCAATTCGGTAGAAAAACCTCAACAAAAAATTTTTGTTTTTGAAATCGCTTCAAATGTTGTTCACATATAATTTTAATTTGTCCAAACTGAATTTCGTCGGTTTGGCAGCGATACCGCAACCCTAACACCACCATAATGGACTTTCAAAATGCAACTTTCAAAAACTAAAAGGGTATTATACCGCTCCAAAATTTTGTTCACTAGTACTTGGAAACTATTCAAACTAAATCCCATCAACATGGCAGCAATACCGCGGCTCTAACACCTCTACAATGCACTATTAAAATGCAACAAAAAATTAAAATTGTTTTTAACCGCTTCAAATTTTGTCCATATAATTATTGTCTGTCTAAACATAATTCCAGCGGTCTGGCAGCGTTACAGCGAGCCTAACACTACCATAATGCATTTTGAAAATAATGCAACGAAAAATAAAAGTTTTCCAAATCGATCCAAATTCGGTTCACAAATAACTTGTAGCTGCCCAAAATGAAATTCATTGGTCTGGCAGCGATACCGTGAACCTAACACTACCATAATGCACTTAAAAAAAATTAGTTGTTTGCATTTTAAAGTGCATTATTTTTGTATTTTTTGGGTGCATTTTGAAAGTGCATTATAAAGGTTTTGGTGCGCAGTATCGCTGCCAGACCGATTGAATTTAGCTTGGACACGTTTAAGCATTATGCTCCGCACAAAATTTGGAGCGGTATAAAACACTTTAGCTTCGCTCCTTTTTTTTTGCATTTTCAAAGTGCATTACGCTGGCCTTAGGGCCGCGATATCACTGAAAGGTTGATGGCATGTAGTTTGTACTGGTACAAATGCCATGTTCACAAAGTTTGGAGCGGTATAAAACACTGAGCAAATCGTTCACTAGCTCTCGGTCTATCTTGTTTTTATAGCCAACTGTCTTCAAGTCAAATGACATTTCAAGTCATGTCATAACCCTCGGGAACACAACTTTTTTTTTGACTTATTTCAAAGTACCTTACCTACAAGTGTGGATACTTAAAACTATGATATTAAAATTTTGAAACTTTGAACTGCAATACTTCGAATTGTGATAAACTTGACGAAAAAGCCAAAAATATTTTAAATTTTTTACTGCTGTTATAAATTATAACCTTTAATACATACCGACAAAATCAAAGAGTTTATAACTAATCTTATCGATGGTTGCACACCATGCCCTTATTGTTAACATTTTATTATTTTCAATAACTGTGCCTTTTTCCGTTATTTTTAAGTTGTCGATGCTTTCTTGCGGATTTCCATCTATTTGGAAAGATTCTAACTGCCTTACGACTCTCGAATTGGTTATTGTTTTGTTTTACACTAAAACTTTTGACGTAAATGTCAATTAGTTCATTACAATTTACTTCAATCTACCTGATTCATGTAATTTAAATATATGCATACATATGTAATATTTCAATTATTTCTTTGAATCATTTATTACAGCTTACATCTAATGAATACCTAATAATTTTAATGCTTTGAAATTTTTACAAATCTTTATTTTTTTCTTAAATAAATACTCATCGTGTCTGAAAGTTGGCAATATAACAAAATTTATCACGCTCTCCTTCATTTTTGTAACAGCATTCATATTTTATGTGTCAAACTAAAATCTTTAAGTTTCAAAAAAAAAAAACAAAAACGTGCCTTTGATAAAAAGAAAAAGAAAATATTCTGTTCGTTGCAAAATTGCATTCGCCATCAAGCAAAAAATTTAATTAAAATATTTAGAAAAATAGATACTACTAGTAAATTTTGTCTTTTAACAATAAAAATGAAGTGAAAAGTCAAAAGAAAACTTGAAAAATTTTCTCTTAAAAAACCACGCATAGAGTTTCAAGATCTATTTTAAATTTTGTACTCCTACATATGTAAAATTTTCAAATATTCATTAATATTTTTCAGCTAGCGAAATAATTTAAACAAGATTAGATCCACGAATGTGTGGGATGTTAAATAAAATGTGAAAGAAATGTATATAACTTTTGGAAAAAATCATTTCATGTCAAATGTTTTTGAACAACATACAAAAATGACATGAAATTTTCCCAATAAAAGATTCAATATGAAATTTTGGAAAATTAAAAACTATTATTTTTTTTTTTTAAACTTTAAATTCTTAAAACAAAACTAACAAAAGCATAAGTTTTCCAAAGAATTTCTAAACAAATAAAAAATCAAACGTCTCTGCTTTCAAATGCTTGCAACAGCAGTATCTATTTCGGTGCGATTCTATTTTTACTCAAATCTATACGGTATTGTGCCGCTGCCCAGAGATACATTTTGATCAACGAAGCGCTTGCGTCGCAAATCAGAAAACGATCTTTACTAATTCTTTCGAAGCATATAGTCTGCCGTTGGTTGTCGGACCGTTCAGTTTAGAAATTCCGAAAGTTTCTTTGATCGCGACACTCTCACTTCCTCTTTTTATTTTCTCCTTAAAGGTGAGTTCCTGGATAAAAAAAAAAAGGATACATTATTTTTGGCGTGTGATCAATTTTAAAAATTCCAGATTATATGAATTAATGAAAAACAAAAATGTGTGAACCAAAATTATTGAAATATAATTCAAAATTTTAATCCAAATCGATAATGAGATTTTCAAAATACACCAAATAAAATAATAAAAAAAAAATCATATAAAATAAAAAAAAAACGGTGACAATTTTGACACGTGTCCAAAATCAAGTGCAAACCAGTGATCGAAAACTTTTGTGAGCAAAAAACCTTAGAGCTTTGAAAATATGATTAGAAAATAATAATGTGGTTCTTACAAATGAAAGCATTTTTGTTTTAAACCAATCAAATAAGTATTTGACAGAAAATATCCGTTCGGTTAAGAATATGCAACGAGGACTTTCTCCAAGGTCAAATGATTAATAAGCTTATACCAGATGCCCAGGCAACAAAGTGAAAAGTGCGAAACAATTTCGATGTATAACCACCGTTTCTGACCTCACCCACACTTCAAGAAGTGATTGTGATCTATTTTTAAAAAAAAGTTTTTCGACAATTTTTAAAGGGTTTTCTGTAAAATTTTCTGGTTTAAAACAAATGTAGAAAATAACGTTATAACAAAAAAAATTAACTTAAAAAAAAATCTATAGAGAACTTTTTTTGTGTATGAAACAAGATACCCGTTTTATCATAGGTGTATTACTGGTGCGCATGAATGTGCTTTAAATGTGTGAAAATTTATATATCTAGCGCCCATATACGGACGCAGCTTATTTAGGTGAAGATCTATTTTCGTACTTGTATACAGGAAAATATGCGTATTCGTGTCTTATAATGATTTTTAAAAAATGTTTTTTTTTTTTTCTATATTTATCTAAACAACTTCCGAAGAAAAGTCAATATTAACTTTTTAACACTTCCATTTTCAGTATACCAACAAATAATACATAAAAATGGGTGATGATGAGGTGAGGTACGTATCGAAAAGAAAAAAATAAAATTTACAAATTCAGAAAAAAGTTATTAATTTAAAAATGTATTTATTTATTTTCAAAACATCCCAAACTCTTCATCATGGATTCAACAGTTTGACAAAAAATAGAATTTAAAAAGGTAAGATCAATTGTTTTGATGCAAGATCTCATTTTTTTTGTTGCTTAAAATTTTATTCTCGCTTGCACAAAATAATTTATCCTACAATATATGCTTTCTTATGCGCTTATTTATAGATTCAGATGGGAGATATAAGACAATGCATAAATTGTTCCTGACTGCCATGGCTATTCAGCTTTTAATTAAGTGCTTTTATTTTGCTTTTTAACATTTAGAATTTAAGATTATCCTAAAAACACTTTGCAATGCCAAAAGTCATTTATTTTGAAAATGTTTTTTTTTTTTTTTTTTAAATTAATTTTATCAGAATGTTGATGGCAATACAAGAGTGTCATTAGATTTTTTTTTTTTTTGACAGAAAATTAATGTTATTTATGATTTTGTAAATGTCACGAATCGGTGTGACATGAAATGACGCAAACCTTAATGTTATGCAATTTATTAATTGCCTAGATAAGCTCTTAAAACAATAAAGTTTATTTGCTTGCCCAAATAGTTAAGTCCTGTATTATGTATGAGAAAAAGCAGATGGAAGGGTTGTTTATCTAGGAAAATTATTTAATGTTTACATAAGTAGATATTGTTAACTGCCGAGCAACATATACATAAATGTCCTGTCCTAACTGATGAATGTTAGTCACCTTGTTTGTTTAAATTCAATTTTTTTAAGTAGTTTTTCGGACATCAAATAGAACCTCAGCTTAGTCTTCACATTAAGTAACACTGTTTTCATATTTGTTTATCTGACAGTTAACTGGATGTTTAACTGATGATTAAAATATCGGCTTCTAAATATTTAAGCCACTAGAATATACATAAATATTAATATTTTGTATCAGCAAACTGTTCTTAGGCCTGGTTTTCAATCCTGATTTAAACCAGTGGTTAACTATCTGGACATAAAATTATTTATAATTAATTAAAGAAACAATGTTTTTTTAAAGAATTAATACGAATCGATGAATTAAGCCAAAATATAAAGCATCAAAAACATCCGATACAAAAATCCGGTGTTAACTAACCAAATTTTGTGGGTTAACAATAGGGTTTAACTTTAATCTTGCACTAAAAAATCGAACTTATGTCGCGAAATAATTTAGACTTAAAAAAATGCAATCAACTTAACAAAACAGGTCTAATAAAATAATGCTTTAGGTATTATTTTTTGACAGAATTTAAATTTTTCATTGCTTACATACATATTTTCAAAATAAATGGCTGCTTTAAGTTTCCTGACTTTCAAAATAAATAAAAAAAAAATTACATCTAATCAAAATCTAACCTGTAAATTCTCTTTAATAATTTTCAGAAAAAGGCGGAGCCAGCACCAGCGGCTGCAGCACCAGCCCCGGCACCTGCACCTGCACCTGCAGCTGCAGCTCCGGCTCCAGCAGCAGCACCTGCAGCAGCTCCTGCGGCAGCTCCCGCAGCTGGAGCAGCACCTGCAGCAGCCCCCGCAGCTGGGGCAGCACCTGCAGCAGCTCCCGCTGCTGGGGCAGCACCAGCAGCTGCACCAGCTGCAGGAGCAGCACCTGCAGCTAAGCCCAAAGATCCAAATGATCCAAAAGTTAAAGCTGAAGAGGTATAAGAAACGAATTCAATCAATGTTTTCGTGTCTTCCTCGTGTCTGGTGTCTTATTTTTTTTGGATAAACATACCTACTATGTGTCATACTTTTATATTGTAACATAAACTTAACAAACAAACAACAATTTGCTCAAATCAACAGGCTAAGAAGGCAAAACAAGCCGAAATCGAGCGCAAGCGTGCTGAAGTGCGCAAGCGTATGGAAGAAGCTTCTAAAGCTAAGAAGGCCAAGAAAGGTTTCATGACCCCAGAAAGAAAGAAGAAACTCCGAGTAAGTTTTGCTTGGACTTAAATTATTAAAAAAAAATATAAATATTTATTTATTTTAATTATATAGTTGTTGCTCCGTAAAAAAGCTGCTGAGGAATTGAAGAAAGAACAAGAACGTAAGGCAGCTGAGCGTAGGCGTATCATTGAGGAAAGATGCGGCAGCCCTAGAAATCTTAGCGATGCAAGTGAAGGTAATTTGAAAAAAAAAAAATAAATAAAACAATATATTTCATTCCTACATTTTATTTATATCATTTATTTACATTTATTTACATTTAATTTAAATACATTATAATATATATTTTTTTAATATTTAGTTTTTCAAATAAGATCATAAGACGAGGTTAATTGCATTATAATTATAAAATAATAATAATTTTTATCTTCACAAATGTCACAAACCATTTTTGACATTTAATAATATTGACACATATTTTTGACAGCATTTAATTATGTTTAAACATTTTTTTAATACAAAAAATACAAAAAAAAAAAACAAAATTTCTTCAGAAACACTTAAAACACTTTGCCGCCAACACCACGCAAGGATTAATAAATTGGAGGACGAGAAATATGACCTTGAATATGTTGTTAAGCGAAAGGATGTTGAGGTACACACGAACATAACCAAACCCAAAAAAAGCCTTAGAAAGCTTGCACTTGACTTTTTTCTGTTATTACGTTTCTCACTACGCTACCACCTTAAGCTGGCTCTTACATTGTTTTTCATTAAACAAAAAAAAAACAGTAATTTCTTCCAAATATTATCTCTATAACAATTCTGCACAAATAATATGTCAACTTTCACTTTCGCCGCACTTGTAATACCAGTGATGCCAGCTTTAAATGTTTTTTCTTGTTGTTTATTTTTGGACTTTTTTTTTTTGAAAAACAATGTTAGCCAGAAGGGAGTGTGTATAAAGAGGCAACACAACACACAAAACAAAAAGCAAAACAACTACCTTAACACTCAGAAACTTCCGTACTATTTATATTTACTTTTTTTTTTTTTGTTTATTTAATACTTGTCAAAATTTAAACCGCGCGTCTGCAAAACTTCTCACCAATAAAATTACAGAAATTATAATAATAAAAAAAAATAATATAATAATTTTTTTTTGCTTCATACGCGACAGTAGAAATAAGCGAAATTGATTTTTTTGTATATAAACTTTTTGATTTTTGATTTTTGCTATTTTTGAAATTTCACTTATTTTGCAATCAAAACAATAATAAAATACAACAATATATATAATTAACACCACTAAGCAAAAAGTGTGATGTTTCTCAACATCATTTACAACAACAATAATAATTTAAAAAAAAAACTGCAAGTAAATAATCATGTTTTTTTAATATTGAAAGCAGTTTAGTGCATTTCGATAATTTTTTTTATACGAAATCACAAAATAATAGTTTATTTATATGTTTTTTTTTTCTTACCACCAACTCCAATATTTTGCTTTTGCAAGATTTATCAACATTTTTTTTTTTTACAATTAAAAATATGTATATTATATGCAATTAAGTAGTTAATGATTAAAAATCAAAATCACTCATTTTCACTCGAGAAGAAACACAAACAAAAAATATAATCATCCAACATCCACAGACAACAAAATAACAAAAACAAATTTATATTTAATAAAAACCCACCATACAAATACTTTTAGACACCATTAGGAAAATCGCAAAAGAGTATCACGAATTGATTCGAAAATTGGAAGACCAAAAATACGATCTTGAATATGATGTTAGAAGAAGAGACTTCGAGGCAAGATTTTATTGAATACACACATTTTTGTTGTATTAATTTTTTTTTTCTATTTTTTTTTTTTTTTTTTTTTTGTTTACCTCGTTTAAATCAGTATACACTGAAAAGTAATACAATTTTTTCAATAAATCAAAAATAAACGAGTTAAATTTTTTTTTGTAGAAGCAAACGCTGCTGCTGCTGCCAATTAAATATTCGGTTAAAAAAGATTTTTTTGGGCAGTTCTAATATAATAATTGCGATTTAAAAATAATAGATGTGCTATGAGGTTTATTATTTTTTTTTTCTTTCTTTGTAAAGCACTAAATCTTTACTTATTTTTTTCTATCACAGTTTGTTTAAGGAGCTTTAAAGATATTGTCATTTAAAAGGCTTAAAAAACTGCTAAAGCTTTTTATAAAATAATTAAAATATTTTTTACCGAGCGGAAGATAGCTGCTGCTTTATAATGGGTTTAAACCTATTTGTGATATCTGATATGTAAATTCAAAATGTTTTAAATGCATATCTAGTTTCTTTTTCTATTTTATTTAAATTTACTCAGTTTTAAAAGTAACTGGCTTCCAACGTGGAGCATATTATATTGTTGAAATTTTTATTTTTTTTTATTATTCTAAACATATTCTCCAAAAAATATATTTTCAATTGATTGTTGACAGCAAAATCCACCACCCCAACGCCATTTTTTATTCGAGTGTTTTAGCTTGGCGATTAGTCCAATCCAATGAATCTCTCAATTCTCAATTCCATGAAAACTGTGCTACCACTACGATCATTTTTAAGCATTTATTTTGAATATTATTTATGTTTAGATAATTGAAACTCTTATTTGTTTACCATCGTAAAGTATAAGTTTGTAGGTCGATGATATTTTGCGATCTATAGTAATCCGAAACTTATTTTATTATTTTTGTTTAAATGGCGCCCAACGTTACCATATCGTTTACCATCGCAAAATATAAGTATGTAGGCCAATGTAATTTTGGGCTCCATAGACATCCAAAACTTGTTTAAATTTAAAAATGGCGCCTAATTTTAGAGCAAAAGTTCATTAATTAAGAAAATAGATATTTTGAAATTTCGTACTTTAGTACATATTTTTTTTTTTAGAATTATTTATCCAATACAATTTAAATAAAATTTCACAAAGATTTAAGAAAGGGGTTAGCCTATGTGATTTTATATGGTTTGAAGTTTGTTTGCTACCTTGTAGCAAATTTGAATCTCAAATTATAAACGTCAATCCCTTGCAGGTTTGATTTAATGAGTTGATACGTTCTATGCTATTTTATAAACTAAGAGAGGTAGATAGATTTTTTTTAATATTTTTGTATATAGTATGTATGAAAAAGTTTTAATCATAGAAAAATAATTCACATTTTATTTGACGAATATTTAATTTATATTTTTTTTTTGTAAGGAACTTGTCAAAAATTCAAATTTCTCGTTATTAATTTCGGGTAATTTTTGATTTGCATAAGCTTCAGATTTAAAAAACTAAGAATTTCATAGATAATATCTTTTCTTAAGGAATCCGTTCCGAACATTTCAACATTGTCTTTTTTAAGTAATTTGATATTATAATTAATCGTTTTTAGATCTTAAATTCAGAAAGCAGTGCCGTCGCCTCCTTAAACAAACAAATAATGGAAAAAATTATTAGATAAACTAAAAAATAATCAAGCAAACTCTCTTAAATAGTACAACACTGCTAACAGTACTATATATATATTTTTTTTTAACACAAAAAATAAAACTTAAAACATAACGTAAAAGCAACCTAAATATTTTTTTATAATATTTTAATTTTTGAAGCTTTTACTACTCACATTCTCACAAAACAATCATATTTAACAGTCACATCGTAGGGGAATATTACATTGTTAGAAAAGAAATTATTTTATAACTTACATACTTATTTATATAAATTAAGTAAATATAAAAACAAAACAATATTCAACAAAAAAAAAAACCCTAGAAATTAGTTTTATGAATAATAAAAATTAAAGAAAACCAAAAACTCGATAATTTAGCTGAACTTCAGACATTATGTAAACAATATTGGCAACGCGCTTATGCCTTGGAGGGTGACAAATTTGATTTAGAGCATATCCAAAAAATGAAGGCGTTCGAGGTAAAAAAGTATTCCTCTCTTCCTTTTTATATACAAAAAAAATGCATTTTGTTTTATATATATATAAATAAAATATGCTCTATATAAGTTAAACAATGCTATAAATATTACAAACTTTGTTTTTTTTTTATACAAAGAAAAACTTTAAAACAGATTTTTGTACGTTTTTTTGTTTTTAAATTTGTTTTTCAAAATACTTTTTTGGTTATGTTTCGAAAAATGAAACATGAAACAAAGTATCTATATATATATATATATTGAGATATTCAAAAATACCTAATGGTCATGATTTATAAGAAAATTTAAATTAACTTAATAACTTTCTTTTGTATACCTACATTTAATTCCTATATATATATTTTTTTGATTTTGAGATTTCAAACTATTTTTTGTTTGGTCTGATTCTTAGTTTAGCTGATTTCAATTAAATAATAGTTTTACTTGCTGAAAAAAAAACTGACTATAAAATCAAAAGAAGAACTTCTTAAACCGAGTACATATCTTTCTTTTTTTTAAATTTAAAAATACCAAGAACCCACTTTATAAGATGCTTAGCTATTTATGTTTGTTTTTATATGAACATATATTTCTCTTGGATATAAAAAAGAGAAATAAAAAAAAAAAATACAAAGAAAACTACACCCACTTACGTATGAATGATTTAATGTTTTTGCAACTTACACTGAGAACACATAACATTTTGAAGAAATTTATAAAAAAAAAAAGAAAAATAAGTCTTATTTATTGGTAATTTAAAAAAACAAATATTTCGAATAAAAAAAAAAACACAAATTTTTCCAGGCGAATTACAAGAGATTTGTGAAGAGTATTACGAGCGTATGTATATTTGTGAAGGTCAAAAATGGGATCTGGAATACGAAGTCAGGAAAAAAGACTGGGAGGTACTGCCAATTAAAACAAAAAAAAAATATTATTTATGTACACAACACACTTCAAAAAGTTATACCCAGTACATTATCAAGAGTTTTTAATATTAGAATTTTGATATTTTTGTTTAAAAAAAAAGCATTTTCATTTATTAAAAACATTTTGTGTAAAATCATCCCTCTCCTTTTACATGTGTAATTCAGAACATGTACTTTTGATGTATGTGTCACAAATGTCAATTGATTTTTATTTTGCATAGTCCTATATGCACCATCATTTCCTATGGACATATTTTTGAGATCTTTTTTTAAGGCAATCAAATTTGCCATCCCTGTGTTTTTAATCTTAAATGGATAATTTTTTGTTAAGTAATGAAAAAACACATAAAATGTATGCATTTAGCTTCCGAGTATAGGGTTTTTTTTTGTGGATAGCATAGAAAAAGAGTTTGATAACACAAAAGAACAAAGTTTAAGGTGATGTTTAAATCCTATATATTTTGTGTGAATGAACTTTGGAATGACCAGTGTTGTCACATAAAGTGACTTAATATTTCTATGATCAGCTAAAATTTTATTCCCACGAAAATTTTTCTGCTATCGTGAATCTCCCACGGAATAAATTTCCCAAGAACAAAAATCCAATGCAATGACAGCCAAATTCCCCTGGAAAATTTATTCCCGATACTAATAAATTCCGAGGGAAACTTTCAGGCATCATTCACGTTCCCAATGTTTGAACGAGGGAAATATTCCCTGGGAAAAAAAATCGGCTGGGTCGCATCAAGCCTTTTTTACATGTACTTTCCAGATATCCAATGCCGGATTCACACGATAATACCAATAAATTGTCATAATTCGGTTTTATGACAGTTAATTGGTATAAAATGACAAAATTAATGACATTTTGTCACTTGTGGAAATCCGCCACAAGTTTGGCATTAATGCCATCTCAAAAAACCACTTAATAATAATTGGCTATTTATCACATACTTGAACCTAGAAACATCGTTGAACCTCAAGGCCCGTATTATGAATTACAAAACGAACGGCAGAAAAAACGAAACCCATGGAAACGATAGTCACCGCGAGAGCGATTATGAGAAACGAGAATTCAATCAAGAATACATTTTTTAAAGTACAAATAACCCTGTTCCAGTGTTGATGCACTTTTTTTTTTAATTTGATCAACCAACACCAAAAAATTTCTTTTTTCTAGATTCGTTTTATTTTTCTCAAATGTCCCATCGCAAGAAAAGGTGGATTAAATATACAATTAGATTTTTAATTCAGATTAATAAATTAAAAAACATAACCGGTACACCCGAAAAAATGGCGTTGTCAAAGGATAATTCGAAATTATTCACCTATTGTAGACGCGAATGGAACATAAATCTATTATTAAATTGGTATATCACTGCATTTGTGATAAATTGAATAGTTTCATGACAACAAATGAGATTATTTACAAGCACTTGATTTCACACATAATGTGGAATATCCCATAAAAAGGAATTTCTTCCATGATCCCCCATCACTGTTTACGGCTAAAAAGATCTGTCAAAACATTAGCTTTTGTAAATTTGTTGTGAATGTAAAATTGTTATCCTCCGTATTTATTATTAAAGTATACATATTTCAATATTATCTTTTTGTGAAAGTGAACAAACAACGTTAGAAATAAAAATAAAGCCAAAGTGTTCCAATTAGCTTTCGCCCATCGCTGATCTGTTCATAAATATACCTATTTCATTTGATTTGTGTTGTTTTATTAAATAAATCAATAATAATAAACCCATTATAAATCTTGTATATTGTTTATAATATTACTTAAATCTTGTGCAAAACCAAAATACAATTGGAAAAACAAAACTAAAACGAAAGCCGAACGACAGCTAAAAGCACTCGTAAATAGAATATAAGTTTCGTTTGTTTACTACCATTCTCGTTTCTCGTAATCGCAACTTAACGATAACGAGGGTTTTTTGAACGATAATCGTAAATCGTAATACGGGCCCAGTTAATCCGTCGAAATCGGTGAGTTAACCACGATTTTAATATAGAACACGATTGTACAACTGGCTTTTAATGTATTATTTTTCAGTCTGCTCTTAACTCCTCCGAGCATCGACTGAAAAAAGTCCTTAAAATTTCCTCAAGACAAAAATTATATAGGTCACTCTTTAACCTCTTTTGTGCTATTAAATTCAAATATCTCTTTCTTACACTCTATTCTAAGTGCATAGACCCAGGACAAATTATTTTTGAAATACATTCAATGTTTTGTGTTTTTTATTTGAGATTTTTATTAAAAAAACAAAAATTGACATGTTATTATTCAAATTGCAATCTTAATATATAATTTGAATATTGTTTTTTTTTTTTTGAAAATTAGTTTTATCAAATTTATTTTATGAAAAAAATACCATTTTTTGGAGTTCAGCATATTTTATATCCAAACTTTTATTATTTTTTTTTATAAAACAATATGGTAAACATCGGGTGTGACAAACATATAACCTTATCATCATTGTTTATCAATTTTTCCTCGTAGTGATTATCATTTTAAAACGGTTTTTTGTTTTGTTAAAAAAAAAAAATGACACAACTTTTAGATAAAAATACCTACACCTGTTTAATTTTCATTTTAAAGTGTTATCTATTTTTCATATTTTATTTTCAAATGACTGTTTCCATATTTGTCTCAATTCAACAATGCATAATATTTCATACTGCTTTGTGTTTTTATTCTTTTTTTTTTTTTTTACTTTTTGTCTTGTTTCTTAATGTTAAAAAATTAATTTATTTTCTTATAAGTATAAAAATTAAATTAACATTTTATGAAGCAGCATGGATTTCTGTTTGAAAGAATTTAAAAGAATGTTAGAACTTTTTAACGTAGATTATGAAGAAATTAGTAAAATGCAGCGCAGTTTGTTTGCGAGAATATTTATTTTCAATGGCACTTGTATGGCACACGCCTTAAATAAAATTATTTTTAAATAATTTGAGTTCTTTGGAGAGTTTCAATTTTTTGTTTAAGTTATTTAAAACAAAAATTAAAAAAATCGATATTTTTGTGTGCCATCTCTAATTTAGCTAAAATAAAAAGTTACGCGGGCAATAAAATTCACGCTTAATAAAAATTCAAGTAAAATCTTAATTTTAATTCAAAAGCAGTTTCGTTATTAAGAAATCTCGAGCGGACTTTGTTAAATTTTATTAATTTCTACGGGAAATAATTATAGTAATGAATTCATCTCTGGGCTTGATAAAATTCAAATTTATTCTTAACTGATATTACTTGAAATTTGGCACGTGATCGTTCAAAAATGTTGAAAAATTGATCGGAGAACAATTTGGTACCGCAACCAGCTCATATAAACTGATAACCCAAGAAACTGATCTGTCAGGGTAACAGACGACCAGTTAACAAACTTAGTCTCAGAAACTTTGACGGGTACTAAGAATTAATATTATTATTTATTTTTTTTTCGGAATTCTCCCACATATTTGGACAAACAGACCAAACGAACTTCTTGTCTTACCAATTGTTGACATTTTTTTCTATAAGGTCTCATTAATTTGACAGACTTTCGATTCTTTTTTTGTTTTTTTTTTCGTTAAGAAGAAGTTATATTTTCAATAACTTTAATGACTTCTTGCAAATAATGAGAAAACATATTGGATTTTTCTATTGGTGCTAACATTAAGTTGTGGCATCAACCTCGATGGCCCTTTTGCTTAATGCAGCTTTATAATATTTAACCTTAAATATTTTCTTTGTTTTGTTTTTTCTAACTCTTCTTCGATGACACTATACAGTAAATATATGTTTCCCAAATCCTATTTATGCGTAAACTCCAAAGAATGTTTATTTAAAAATAAATTTTAATAATAAATTAAATTAAAAAAAAAAAAACAAATAAAAAACACAAACAATAAGGTTGTGCCAATGTGCCATACTGTGCAGTACCTCAAAATTAAGTTTAAAACCAAAAAAATATATTTCTATTATTATTTTTCTAAATTTAGAAATCAAAACCGAGAGAAGAGCTGTCTTTTTCTAAGTATTTTGTAGATCCGTGGTGTACCGTGCAATGATACTTCATTTTTATTTGTGGAATATTAGTTTTTTTTTTCTAAACAAAACTTTAAAATACCAAATCTAAATCTACATCAGCAGAAAAATAAAATTTTGTTTAAAAAAAAAAAAAAATTAATCTAAATTTCTACATTTGGATGTTATGATGTTCGTGCTTCAAAATTTTTATAACAATATTATTTTTTTTCTATGTGTTTCCTTTAGGGTACCCTACTTGTATTTCTATCTCAAGTACCCATCTCTATCAAATAAAAATTGCATATAATTATTTAACTCACTCCGTAATGCTTTTGCTAATTTTCAATCAATAAAAAATCAAACAGTACCATGTAAATATGTACTTGATAGAAAACTGTAAAAAAACAGATATTATGTTAATTTAATGCTTGTTTATAAGAATTCACGCTTCAACAGCTACAAATTGTGATTCAAAAAAAAAAAACTCGTGTCTTGTTTGTTTTGTTTAAAAAAAAAGCTTGTTTTGTGGTTGTAAATTCTTTTTTTTTTTATTTTGTAAAAAATACTCTTATTTTCCATAAATTTTGTTTAATGATGATTTTTTCCTCATAACGTTTAGATCAGCGATCTCAATGCCCAGGTTAACGATCTTCGTGGTAAATTGTAAGTATATTATTTGAGATTAAAACATAAATTAAATGACACCTAAGGGCCATTTGTACAAATATTTGATCCGTGGTTTAGGAATTTTAACTCACCAATTTCGGCGGATTAACTGTGGTTCAACAATGGCTCAGGCATGTAATTGGCTTTTAGTGCATATTAGAACCTTGAACCATCGTTGAACCTCAGTTAACCCGCCGAAATCGGCGAGTTAAAATTCCTGAACCACGGATCAAAATTTAAACCACGATTGTACAACTGGCACTAAGTCTTAGAATTATTAATGAAGTAAAAAGTGTCAAATCGTATCCGTTTATGACCAATGAGTATTTTCAGTCAATTATTGGAAAAAAAAAATTAAAACCATATAAGTATCTATTCTTATAACAAAAATTTAATATAATTTTGAGTTAAATAATTTTAATAAGAATACATTGAAAGACACTTGCTATTTTCATTTTCTTATTATATATTACTACTAGCTGACCCGACAGACGTTGTCCTCTGTCTTGATATAATTCAAACTGAAATTATATCAAAAACATAATAGGTTTGTTCCAGAACTTGACCAAAACTGCCAAATGTCACATTGTAAACAATTGTTGTCAAATCCTGTTCCACACTTCAAAATTTCGGCAGTTTTGGACAAAAGAGAGCGCTCACGAGGGAGTAAAACATTTCCCCTTCCTGACAGTTTATGCCCAAGAACTTGTTTTGAGCAGAAATTGGCAAGTTTGAGTTCTGTCAAAAAATGGCAGTTTCTATTAGTTTTGGTAGATGTGTTTTTTTTTGTATCGTTTTATCAATCTATGAATTAGTAAATTTATTTTCATAACATTAACTATTCGTTTACAGAAAGTAATTCTGAAGAAGAAAATGTAATTAAAAATCATGAATTTCTTTTTTGAGATAAAACTCCCAAAACTGCCCAAAAAAGTTGGGAACAAACCTAATGATTCAGCCCTATCACGAATTCCATCGCAATCGGAAACTTTACGAATCTCGAAAAAAAAACTATCACCGAATCCCTTCGTAATGACAATTTTTATGAGATTTTCCGCTAAGATTGATTCTGTGATGTTTTGTGTGTTTTTTTCCGGATTCGTAACAAGTTTCCC
Organism: Epistrophella euchroma; assembly: GCA_947049315.1. Taxonomy (NCBI): domain Eukaryota; kingdom Metazoa; phylum Arthropoda; class Insecta; order Diptera; family Syrphidae; genus Epistrophella; species Epistrophella euchroma. Next base: position 107,064,780 of record OX346247.1, on the reverse strand, counting down.
ATTACGATGGAATTCGGGATAGAGCTTATTGTAATACTTTACTTAGTTTTCTTTTCTGGCGCAAATAATTGATTATGATGGTTTTCCGGGGACTGGAACAGGTGCCATCCATGTCCATGCGAAAACTTAAAAACAAAGATAATCTTAGAGAGCGTGTTCAGGTATAGAGAATTAACAAAAACAAAAAAAAAATGGGAAGCACACCAGATGTGTACCTACTTCTAGAGGAATTACCATCAGCTGAAGAAGGAAATAACGAAATTTTATGACCCATAAAAAAATCTAGCCAAACGTGATACACACTGATAAATGTGTATGTGTACATATTTCCATTTTTTTGGGACCTTACTATCTATTACATGTGGATATAAGAACAGAGAGGGGAAAAAATCCTTTTAATTAGTCTTTGCCTATTTTAATACATATTTATAACATTACAGACCCTTTAAAATAAAAAAGAGTCACTGTGGCGTATACGTACTTTTTTTTTCAGCATATATTAGTTAGTTTCAAAAATCTGTGCATCACAGCCTTACACTAAAATTTTACTTTTTTTCGGCACAAATATTTTATTTGTCTTTTGATTATTGTAGAGTGGTATGAAATTTAGTGGGCTGGTGTTACAATAACCAGCATTTCTTCGTCAAATTCGTTATAATTTTTATATATCCATCGTGATCGAAAACTTGTTACGAATCCAGAATCAATCGTAGTGAAAAATCTCATAGAAATTGTCATTACGAACAGATTCGGTGTTCGGTGATAGTTTTTTTTCGGAATTCGTAAAGTTTCCGATTACGATGGAGTTCGTGATAAGGCTGATAAGAAGCTCCCCTAAATAAAATTCTATATCAATGGAAACAAATAAGTTATTTTTTTTTTACGATAAAATAGTTGACTTTGGCGAGCTTCGTTCCACATAAGATTAATTAAATTATAAATGTCCCTTCCTATTCCTATGCAAATCGGATGATGTTCAGCTGAATTATGCACGTGCAAACAAAAATCTAATTCATAAAGTATGGTTTTCAAGATTTACGGGCTGTTCTGGGTATATTTTCCAACTTTCGGATCCGTAGTATATTTACCTGGTTTAATACTAATTTAACAAAAAGATCTCCATTCAGCGTTGCCGAAATGGCTCGATCGTGCTTTTTGGACACGATAATTTCCTCATGACACGGTGGCACTAAAAAGTTCAATATGGAACATTTTATTATTCCCATTATTTTACTTAAAATTAAGCAAATTTCAACAAAATTTAATGAAAATTGGCCCAAATTCCGTAAAAAGTGGACAGAAACACATTTTTTTTCGACAATGCACGAATAGAGCAAAAGAATTCCTTTAATTTTTTGTGTTGTATTAGAACCCCATTAGGTCCTATCGAGGTAACCGTCGGAGCGGAATTCTCTCCGATTTCATACGAATCTGAGACATTATCAGCAAAATGTCTCCGATTCGCAGGAAATCGAAGAGAATTCCTCTCCAACGGTTACCACGATGGGGCCGATTATAAAATTGATTACAGTTTTTTTTTTTAACAAAATAGAAGAATTTGTGTTTTTATGGCACGAAAATTGGCACATTTTTTTCATAAAATATGTCACATTAATTTTATTTCGGGCGGTAACGCTGTCCCCATGTAAATCAGATAAAAAACAAAATAAATGTCAAAAAAAAAAGAAATAAAATGATTTTTATATAAAATATTTTAGTAACGCAGTGCTCAACCCTCCACCAAATTTTAATGTGAAAATTTAGCAATTTTCTTAATTTTTCTTTCCGTAAGATCTTTCTGGCAAATTAATAGAAAACTTAAAAAAAAGACGAATGAAATCGGTAAAGTCGTTCTCAAGAATAATTTTGTATATACATATGTGCATATAGAAGATTTACTTAGTGGCAAAGGTTATTGATGATTATAATGAAGTCTTATAATGCAAACGCACTAAAATTACATGAAACAATAAATTGTACATGTTATATAGACCAGTAGCATACGATTTGACATTAAAGAATAATCAAAATACAACTTGACTATTAAACCACAATTTTCTTTTAATTTTTAAATAAAATAAAAAAATTAATTTCTTATCTAATTTTTTTTAAAGCGTCAAACCAGCTTTGAAGAAGGTCTCCAAATATGAGAACAAATTCGCCAAATTGCAAAAGAAGGCAGCAGAATTCAACTTCCGCAACCAACTTAAGGTTGTTAAGAAGAAGGAATTCACACTGGAAGAAGAGGAGAAGGAGGTAAGATTTGTAGAATATATAAACATTTGTTTACCTATTATATAAATTAAAAAAGATATGCTATTTCTAAATGAATATTTTTAGATTTAAAGAAAAAACTATTCCATTTTATTATTTAAAACTAACTTTATTAAAACAAATTTTAATTTATAAAATTAAACCTTTTAGAAATGGTATTTCTCATTAACATACAATTTTTAAGATAAAAACATTCACAGCTAATAAATAAATTTATATAAAAAGAAAATATTGTTAAATAATTCGATTTTTTACTAAATACATAGAGTATGACAATTACAACTTTCATACGTTTTCTTTTCATCACATCTATTGTAAAAAAAACTATATTTCTTATTCTAACTGCTTTTATTTCTATAGACTACTTTACCTTTTCTTTAAAGACTTGTGAGTAAGAAAATTAAAAATTTGGATTAAAATTCGATGAATTAATATAAATTTAACAAAAGAAAAAAAAAATAGCAACAAACGATCAAAATAAAAGAAAAAAAACTATAAATGCAAAAAAAAAAAAAAAACAAATTTCTGCTCACTTGTTTTAATATTTATTAAAATAACTATAAAATAATACTTCTATTTTTATTTAATTATATTTAAAAAACTATTGCAATTTATACTAACCAAATCTCTTTCAACTACTGTAGAAAGCTAAAGTTAAAGATCTAAAAGTAGGGGCTGCTGCTAAAAAGTGTAAGAACTTAAATGTGCAAAAAAAATTTCAAAATTGAACTGTAATTTCACTGTTTACACCAGTAATTGTGTATCGTTTTTGTTTTATTTATTTATTTTTTTTTTTTTCAAATTCTGTCAATAATATAAACTATTTTTGTTCTTTTGTCTTTTTGTTATAGTTTATTGTAGCATTTTTGTTGCGGGATTTTTAAATGCAAATCTTGACTCCTTTGTTTGTACTTTAGTGTTAGAAGCATGTCATGTTTAGTTTTAAAATTTGTCTTTTAATGGAAATGCAATAAATAAGCTGTTTAATTCATTTAAAATTTCTTTAAAAAAAAACAGCAAATTTATTGCATTCACAAACAATTTAATAAACCTATGTACGTTAGTTTGTACAATTTGTAGTCACCTTTTTTGTAAGAACTATGTTTTTTTCTTTATATTATGGTTTTTTTTAATAATTTTTTTTTCACTTCTTCTTTCATTAAAATTACTATAGAAAAAACCCGACTGGTCCAAGGGCAAACCCGGTGATGCTAAGGCTAAGGAAGAAGTTGAGGTTGAAGCCTAAGCGTGCTCCCGCCTAATTATAATTATAAGAATATATACAAATATATTTTTTAAAGTAATTTTCTTTCCTAAAATATGTAAATTGTTTTTCTTTTTTTTAATTTAAACACACACAATCCAGATCAAAAAAAAAATTACACAACATGTCACACACACACAGACAAAATAAGGAAATGATATTGTAATAAAGATGTAAAAAAAATAAAAATTTAAACAAAACTAAAACATCATTGCATTGTTTTGCTTATATATGAGGAAAATGCTTGTGCGACTTCCCTTACATCCTCAGTTATAGTTTAAGCTTAAATTTTTGGGTATAAAATGTATTCAAAAAGTATTTTAGTCAAATTTGGGGAAGATCGAATGCCGAAAATTTAAAAATAACAATAGTTTTGAGGATAAATTTGTTGGACAACGACTTTTAAACTTAAGCCATATTTACTGGAGTGGTCAAAAAATCCCAATGTATGTAATACTTTTTCATAAATAAAATTCAAAATTATTGTAAAGGTTAATATATTAATATATTTATAAATAATTCACATTGCATTGTTTTGGTATGTTAAATAGACAAGTGACTAAAACTACAAAACTACAGTTTTGTTTTTATATTATTAAAAAGTAGATAAATATTGAATAAAATATCCAGAGATCATCAAGTTTTTTTTTTTTTTTTAAATAAGCTCAAAAATTAGTTTCAAAAAGTCTGAGCATTACGACATACTCCACATCCTAATGCAAACTCTTCTCCCGTTGGTGGATGAATAACATGTAAAGGGCATTCATCACCCAATAACTGTTTAGCCTTAGGTCCAGCCGGGCATTGTGGTAGTTTATTCTTTGGAATGTTCGTCAATCGCTGGAAATCATCATGACAAGTGTCACAAAAATGTGTTGTTCCAAAACAGAAAAATACTGCTACTGAACAGCAGTAACGGCATTTGTATTCCAAAAAGTCAGTTCCATGTTTGGGACACATTTGTGCTCGTGCAACATCAGAGCAAGCTCCACAGACAAGTTCTTCCGGGTCGAATACTTCACCACCCTCTGCATCGCAACGGGCTTCACCGCCGTAATAGGCCTATACAAAAGATCATTTGATATAAGTTCAACTCAAATAGAATCAATTTTCGTATTACCTTCTTGCATTTAAAGCAAACATAGTAAGCATATCGATCCATTGCCACATTTGTTAGATCCTTAGCCTCAGTTGTCTTAACGATTCCCTCATACTTTATCCTGATATAGATAAAATACTTAAATAATAATCTGTAGTTTTTTTCTTTATAGCATATTTACCTCATCAAAGCCTTTCGTTTGACATCCTCTTTAAGGGAGTTGATAGGTTCTAAGTTCTCCGCCAAAAGCTCATGTTGAATGTCAGCCTTGCAAATAGGACACAAAGAGAATCCAAATGTAATTCTTGGACCAATCCATCGTTTCTCCAGGACTGCCTTGCTGCAGTGATAATGGAAAACATGACCACATTCCAGCTAAACAAAAAATTAGGTTATTTCAAGAATGGACTCAAATAATGAATTATTACATGAATAGATGGCGCACAAGACAATGCCTCAACGAAACAAATCATACACATGTCGTCAGCATCTTGGGTGAGTCTGGGTTTCTTGAGCTCCGCTGCCATTTCGTTTTCTTTTGCGTGGCAAACGTGTTGCAGACAAGGTAAACACTTCTTTTCGTTGGCCACTCCCCCACACATATGCCCACAGGGCTTAGTCTTCAAACATGAATTTGCATTGTACTCCTGGCACTGTACGTCAGAACATACATTTCCAATTTCCAGCAATCCGGAGTTCCCAGTTACACCACAAAACCTACAACGACCAACGGTCTCCTGAGGGCCCGATATAATTGTATGACTTCCATCTCGGAACTCCACCATTCCCTTTAGAGTTTTGGAATCGGCAAGAGCCAGAAGCCAGAATAATTTTGTTCGACCACAGCTTTCGTGGAGTTCAACTCTGATTGCTTCTTCTTCCTCCTTGCATACTGTTCGCTTATGATTTCGAGTTTTTCGATTTAAATGTAAAAATCTATCACAGTCTCCACAGAGGGACCCACATGTTTCACACTGAATTATTGCAGCAGTCTCGCCATCGTCATGGTTGGTACACATTGGTCGACTATCAGAGACCTTTGACCACTGTCCAGATGAAAGCTTTTCGACATGTTCCTTGTCAAGGACACATAAGCTAGCTAGCGCTAACCAGAGTGTAGCAGTTTTGATGCAGTTTTCCGGACTTCGAAAGATTTCCTCTAAGCGAGTCAGGTTGAGTACTGATTCAGCGATGGCAGCTTTCGTAACACGCGACCACTTATCGGATAATTTACCCTGAAACACAATACTTTTTACTCTCAAATACTATAGGAGCCCAAAAAATACTTACGCTTGCCATATCCTTGATGAGATTAATGATACTTTCGGCCTGTTTCATTGAAATAACTCCAGACTTCAAAAACCACCGCTGATTTATGTTCTTAGTGATATCTTTCGGATTTTTCTTCGACGATACCATATCAGGATAATCTGATGAGTTCTTTGGATTTGAACCAAACGGCGACATGCACAAATCCTTTATGTCGACTTCATCCTCCTCAGCCAGAGGCTTTACATTAACCGTTCTCAATTGATGAACTGACAAATCAACAGACTGGTAAAGTCTTATAAACGATGGATTCTTTTCGATGTTCCCCTTGGAAATGGTGTTGTTGGTTTTTATTTTCACCTGTAGCTGGAGAGATTTCGCAATGACAGCCAAGAAAATGTCTAAGATTCCCAAACGATTCATATCAAAATCTTCAGGGTTTTGATTCACAATATTAAAGTCAAATGGAGGCATCTTTTGAACACAAAGTAAATCGGAAAATACTTCAGGGCTGATTTCTGGTAGAATCCGACGCAGTAATGCAGTAACTTGTCGCTGGACACGATCACTACCAGTATGTAAAAGACTCAACAGGTCTTTGAGAAGCCCATGTTGATGGGATAAATACGAACGACCTACGGCACTTCCTGACAAAGCTAGAACCATGCTCAGCATTTCAAAGCAATAGGTGTCCGGAGCACGGAATCTTTCACGATCGCTTGTGCTGGATTCACTCTTATGATCGGCTACAGATGTATGAGCTTCTTTGAATACAGTGGTATTTGCTACATTGGCAATTTCCCATTCCTCTTTGGCCCGATGGGCTTCTTTTTTGATTGCATGCACAATGTGAACTATCACTTGTTTTTGAAGATGACTTAACTTGCTGCGGCTAAAGAGAATGCCGACCATATGCTCACGCAGATCTAAAGAATCTGCCAATAATGAATTCACGCTACTCGACTCGAGTGTTGAGTGCTTTCTGTTATTCTCGCCGGTTGCTATGAGCTTTCCAAATACCTGAGCTGTAATCAATCTGAATACTCTCAGAGTTTCTGCTTCACAGATCTGCTGTTGGATTCGTGTAGCATTAGTTAATTTCAAATTAGCCTTTGCAGCTCCATGAGTGAGTTCATCGAGGTTATTTGGGAGACCAAGTAGTTTGATTTGCCTCACTCGTAAGGTATTCTCTGGACCACGAAATTCTAGTCGAAAGTGAGTATGAGTTTCATCTGATATTTTGACAGAAGTCCATGCGCAGGCTTTTGGGTCAATATCGACGGATTTAATTAAAGTTGTGTCACCAAGAGATTGTCCAGCATAGAAAACAACGTTGGCAACTTTGTTCTAAAAATATAAATGCTTCAGATCTGGAATAGTTAATGCAACAAAATCTTTACCTGAATATCTCGACTATTGTCAATATGAACCAAAATAGTTTTGCATGTGTAGTTTAACTTGGTCATTGATACTTCTATTATTTTGCATTTATTACGATCTTCTTCGTCACTTTCCCAGAATGTTTCAGTAGAATTGTCTGTAAGCGATTCGGACATTGCTTGCCGAGAGGATACCGTGATCTGCAATAGTAAAAATATTATAAATTTGTATTTAATTCTAATTATGACAGAACTAACCTCAAACATTCCATTCAAGTCTGTATAGTTTAACGATTTTGCACCAGATCCTCTCACGAAGTTATGATCACCCATTCCATCGTGAATATTCGATTCTCCCATCGTCATCGATGACAATCCCATAGCTTCATTCTGTTCATCAGACTTAGAAAGTATTTTCGAAATATTTCCAAAGACATGGGAGCTATGTAAAAATTGGTGGTCAGTCTGCCGAAATTTGATGCCAAAGCTTTGAATAGCAATCCTTTGGAGAGGAGAACCAGCAGGCAAATAGAGAGTTAAATCAGCAACAGATTGTAAAAATACATGTAAGCTCTGGGTGATTATGTGACAAAAACTTCCACTTATTTGCGTAAACGATACGGGGTGTTCAAGTGAAAACTCCTACGAAAACATAAATAAATTATTTTTGAAGATCTTTATAAACCGACACTAACCCCATCTTCTAGCTTGCCAATTTCTGAAGATTCTATAGTTGGACTGAGCGAGGCCACAAACCACCACATAAGATCATGAAGGCAAATGCTCTGAGTCACCGAACGAATTAGCCAATTTAAAGCTTGCAAGGAATAGATTCTACACGTGGCTATCCTCAAGCTTCTCTTCATAGCATAGCGCAGCTTATCCAAATCATGCTTCTGTGTGATGAATGCTATTGCTGGACGATTAATCAAACCATTGACATTGGCATCTACCAATTCCATGACGCTAGCATGTTCCGAAGCAGGTGGTTGTTCGTATGTGCTTTCGAAGAAGTAATCCTTGCTTCCAAAAGTATCAAGCTTAGAGTCGGTGCATTGAAAGCTGTTCGCATTGTTTAACTTATTTTGAGCTACTTGCTCTCCGGTTGGTTCAACACTTGCAGCAGTATTTTGTGCTACTATTGATGTGTTGAGCAGGTTGTCAGGCACAAGCTTGCGGAGATTCTCAGACGGATAGCATATGAGCAATGAACCCTCTAAGATAAATATAAATTGAAATAAATGAGTAATTATCAAAACAAAAAAAATTCACACCTCCTTGGTTCGCTGAGTTATTCCTTCGACGAAAAACCACTTTCTGAGGCTGTCCTTCATCGACAATATTATTGACCACACTTCTTAGATTGAATGACTGTTGATTGGACCAGCCTTGACCCATGGATAAACTTCTGTGGAATTTAGATAGAGTTCCACTTCCATGAGCCGTTCCAGATGCAGTCATTGCATCAAAATTATTGGGGTCACAAGATTCAAAAGAAATTTCCGAAAGAGGCTATAATTAGTTAGATAGGTACAGATAGAAATTCCAAATAATCCGAAAGTAAAGTTACCCTCTCGTAACAATCTGCAGTATTTGCTCCAAATATTTCGTAGGGAAGATCATCACCTACGGTAGCTCCAAGAGATTCCAGACAAGCGAATGTTTCTGGAGCCATCCAAATGAAATCTGGGGATATACAGCCAGTGAAACTCTTACGATTCGGGGTCGATTCTAAAAATATCATAATGTTTTATGGAAATTCTCGTAAAACAAAGATTTTTATATTACGTCCAAATATTTTCCCACTGATTCTTAATCCTACACGACTATGTCGGTTGAAATTATAATTCGGGGTAGAATCACCGCGACTTGTGCTGGGTTTAAGATTTAAATCTGATAAAGTATGCAACTGGTGCTCGGCTACAACAGGCATTTGTTGGGGTGATCGTTTTGATGCAGCCGTTGGTGGAATGTTTGTATTGTTTGTGGACAATTCCAAAAGGAATATAGCATTTTCTTTCATGGTAGTATATATCTCAGAATTGGCTAAGAGTGTTGTTGTTTTTACTCCGAAAATATTCATTTCTGGCAAATTTACTGCATTTGGAGAGTTATTGACATTGTTTATGTTTTTGTTCGATGAGACATACCTTGGACAAAAATAAACAAAAAGAACATTAAAGAATAGGAAACTTTTACTTATCGGAATATTACTTTTCTCGACATGCATCACACATAAGAAACCAACTTGAAGCTCCTTTACCACCTTCGCCACAATTACCAGCCCAGCCTTCACAGAACATGCCTACCGAGTTATAACCTTTTCCTTTAGCTGATTTTCCACATCCTGGATGAATAGTTCTCATGTGATATGTTACTGGAATCGGGAGGAATATCTCACAGAGTTCACACCAATAGCCCTCGTCTGGAGACCATATAAAGTCTATGAACAGGGAAAAGTAATGAAATTAATTATATTATTTACCCTTCTTCTTTTTCTTCAATTTTTTGTCCTCCTTTTCAGTAACTTCAACTTTTTCCTTTCCGCTTAGAGACTCACGAGTTGGAGAAGAGCTATGTTAAGAAAAACATAATAAAAGTAACAATGTTAATGGGGGCTAACAGAGTTCAAAATGAGAAAGTAATAATATTCATAGCCTGGTTCCGGGAGTTTCATGTGCCAAACCATACCATCTTACAATCATTCGCAGTATTACCTCTTTTGGCGTTCTAAAGTATTTGACTGCACTATTTGAATGCAATTCCGACACACTTGTTCCCACAAATAGACCAAACAACGTAATGCTGGCGGCAGAACTGTAACAATTTCTGGTAACGAATGTAGTTTAATTTTGGAATCGGAATTTTCGTTCCCCTGAAACAGAAGTGCATATTTAATCATTATAGTTTATAATATGACAAAAGAACCTACTTCACCCATGTTTTTTCTGTACTTTCGGTTATTCAAGCAAGAATTTCCGCACTTGGTCAATGCTTCTAGAGTAGATGGTCGAATATTTAAATAGTTTCCAGCGTTTGCTACTTCAACCGAATGACGCTGTTGAGCCTTTTGCTCTCGAGAAAGAGTTATTTTATTTTCTCCTGATTCCCGTCGGGTTATAACAGTGGCACCTTCTTTCGGCAGTGATGGGTGGAATTTCAAAAACGATGCACACGCCATAGCGTCGTGTACAATACCCTCATGCCACAAAAATGCAGCAAAAACAGCTCGAAGACTCTCGGCTAAGGACGGTGGCATTGCTCGTTTGAGTTTGACTGTATCGCGAGCTTTTGTCTTGAGATCAGAAAAGGTTTCTTGACCAATTGCTGGTGGCCAAAGTGGTGGACTAGGAGGATCAGTACCAGCAGTTGACAGTTTTGCAGAAAAAAGATTTTCATCGGAATCATTCAGTAAACCCATTTGCTCTGCGACCTTTATATCAAGATTAGGAAGATTTGAGTTCATTCGGAAATCCTGCAGCTCTTCTAAAATAGTGTTAATTTAAAGTACTGTAAACAATTAATTGTTTTTTTTTTTACTTTTATGTCCTCTGCGTGCAACATGAGTAGGCGTAGGTAAAACATTGTTCGTTAGAGTGGTATTTTCTAGATCACCGACGTTTGCAGAGGCATCAACTAAACTATTTTCAAACTCCCCATTTGGCTTATCTTCCTAAATATAAAAAACAAATTTAATTTTTCTTATAACAGACTTGTAAAAAACCTTTTTTACCCCAAAGACTGCCGATGGTGATGCCGATTTATCGGCAAACTCCGAAGGATTTGATGTTTCAGCGGACTTACTAAGATTTCGGGATGGCGCATCGAGAGCTATAAGAAAATGGTTAGTTATTTTTTTTCTTATTTTTGGAGAAAAATAAAATTTCTTACATTTTGGAATCTGCAAAGGGCTTGAGCTACGACTAGATGGGATTGCTGAATTTCCATTACCCCTTGGTTCTTGGACACCAATAGCTCGAATCAGGTCTCGAGCTGATATTGGTGCAATGTCACTACATTCACTTAAAAAAATATAAAAAAAATATAAGGCGATATCTTCTTTAATTGTATACTGATTCGTAAATAATCGAATAGTTTGAATGTGCATCAAAAACTTTCAGCCCTTTTCTGCTAAATATTCACGATAAAGTTTGTATTCTGCTATCCAAATTTTGTATAAATTTCGATAACAACAGGACTTAAACAATTAGATTCTTTTTAAAAATTCAAAACTAAATATCAGTTAAGATTTGCACTCTAAATATTGAATATTAAAAAAAAAATAATTTAAAACAAATTGAATGAAACTTTCACGCTAATCGACACATAATGTGCTTCCCTCCTAACTTCGATCGGATCGAATAGCAGAATAGGGCTGTTTCTATTGGTTATCAAGTGGGTTTGATTCGTTTTTGCTGCGGATTTATACCTATTTTGTTATTTGTTAAATAATTCTGTTACTTATAAAAATATTCAAAATTTTTACTAAAAAAAACATATTTTTTCCCGGTTAAACAATTAGTTGTTAATTTCAAAAGAATTATTTTGAATTATAACGGGTTCCCTTGACCAAAAGTATTGCATACGTTTAGAAGGGAAGCACATTTTGTGTCGTGTTTAATAAGATGTTTCACAACACAAAACAAAATACATATTTTGGTTCCTGCAGGCCTAAGGATACTTGATGGGAACTTTTACAACTACAGGATTATTTATTTTTATACTGCGTTTTCATTAGAGCAAATACCGTAATTTCGTTGAAAATTTCCAAATTCAATTACAAATCATCTCATTTCTCATACAAATTCAATTACAAATCATCTCATTTCTCATACAAATGAGGTTAAACTTTTATGAACACACCCAAAATGGATTCCATTCAAAGTGGAACCTATTTAAAATGACAGAATTCAATGTAAAAAAAAACAAAAACAATCTATAAAATGTGACCACTTTTTTTGTAATTTTCCAAATTACCTTATTTCAGCTCTAATGAAAACGTAGTATTAGGCAACTGATTAAAAGAAAACACACAGGTGAGTTACATAAGATCAATGAATTTTCGTTTCTTTTTCCACCCAGAGCAAGCTCTAATAACTCATGCGGTTTTCGATTCAAACATTTCAGATTTGGGGGTCAAAACACAGACCACTCGTCGTGAATAGAACAAATCTGGATTGTTTTTTTACTTTTTTAACTGTGTGAGTTCTTTGTGTGGAGATTGGAAGATAGTCAAAACACGTTTTTCCGTAATAAATACGAAAAAAACTTCACTAATTGCACTAATTAATCGAGTCCAATTCTGGCGAATGCAAAATTGAATACCTATTCAAACTGACGTTTAGTTATGCCATTTATTTGGTGTGTGTGCATTTACGTGTTATGCCATAAAATCGAGATTTTAAAGATCAATCGAAAAAAAAAATATATACGACGCCAAAAGTGATTTTTTTTGGTTGAATCGAAGGCGAAATCTGAAAAAGATCAACTTAACCCCATAAAAGTCAACTTTTTTTGGTTGAATCGAAAACCAAATCAGAATAAAGAATTCAAACGCGTGTTGGTTTAAAAAGCAGAGCGAACCTAATTTCATGCCGCATTTTATGTCATTCGGCAGCTTTGAATAATTTGTATGTTCAGTTCATAGCTATTTTTGGTATTTTCACAAGTTGTTCTCCAAATCCATTGTACAAATTTGTCAGATCTTTCAAGTAAGTAAACTTGTTTCTTATTAAGTAAGAATAAAAATCCTTAGGATATAAACCCGGTTGAATATTCAAACACTCACTGGTCCTATGAATTTAGTTTCCTTACATAATATCACTGTATCATCGTTTAGTTAACAAAATAATTCTTAGGGGCCGGTTATAGCGATCAGAAAAAACGCATCAGAAAAAAATTCTTTTTGATTTTTTAATGTTTTATCATACGATTTTATATATAAAAAGAATTTTAATCGATGAAAAACCACTTAAAATATTTATTTCATAAAAAAATTTTTTGTTGGAGGAAATACTTTCTCTAAGAAAAGTACTTATTCATTTTTCTGATGGAAATTCCGTACGAAAAACGAGTTTCTATCAGAAAATGCTTTTTGTAGGACAAATATGTCCTCCAAAGAAAATTTTTTTTATGAAATAAATATTTTAAATGATTTATCATCGATTTGTATCCTTTTTATATTTCAAATCCTATGATAAAACATTAAATTATCAAAAAGAATTTTTTTCTGATGCGTTTTTTCTGATCGCTATAATCGGCACCTTATTGAACTTTTGAACCGACCGATATTGTTTTTAAAAAATTACATGAAATGGCCTTCCCATTGTCAGCACTGCTAGGTCTATTTGGTAACTTTAAAATTCTTAACCCTTCCTGATTGCATTTTTTCTTTTTGCAAGAAGAAACAACAACTGTCAAAACACGCATCATTTATGGCCTTCTCGAATGGTAATCAGGGGGGTTATTCTCAAATGCGCGGCGGATCGCTTTTGATGGCGGATTTGCATTTTCCTATTCTCAAAAGCGATTCGCTTTTCATGCCAAAGCGAAAGTTCTCACTACAAGTCATTTTGGGTTTGAAAGCGATAGGTGTCTAGGTGGCGGATTGAAAGAAAATGTAAATACATAAATAATTTGCAAATAATTATGTGTCTTCTTCACACTAAGTGGGGAACAATGTCTAGTAAATAAGAAAAACCTGACTTGATTTCGAGCGAAGTTTATTTGTGTAAAAAAATCAGCACATTATATTTTTTTCACTTAACATTAAGTTAAACTCCATAGTTTTTTGAATAAATTAATTCTTTTTTTTTTTTTAAATTGGGCACTTTATGTAGTCTTCAAACAGCTGATTCGACAAAAAAAATGTGTTTTATTATCTCTCCATTCAAACAAATGTTTTGTTATCAGTTATCACATTAATAAGTAAACAAAGTAGGTAGCTTCTACAAACATTAACAAACCTAAATGGGATAAGAGAGTAACATGTTTGTATATAAAAAATAATCGAAATACCTAAAATATTGATTTGTTATTGTACGAAGGAAAAATAAATAATTCTTCTTTCAAAAAACTAAATTGGCGATAAGAAATCAATTTCCTTTTCTGTACTGAATATTAAAAACTCAGGTTTTCTTAGAAAAACGAGATAGAAAATCAAATAATTAAAACAAAACATTACAGAAGCAGGGTGTGCTGACATAAATAAATTAATCACATTTTTGTTTGATCAGTGATAGCCGAAATAAAGTCGACAGTTCTTTGACTCTATTGACAAATAGGAATAACAATTATTTGTTCAATTTTTGTAAATGTGTATTAAAAACAAAATATAATAATTGCTTAATGTTTGAAATAACTTTATTTTAGGTAGAAAGAAGTACCGAACCCAGACTAGTTACAGATTTCGAAGTCACTCAAGTTTACATCGAGCTTTACATAGATTTATGTTTCGCTTCAAGTCAAAACAACTAGTTTTTTGCTCTTTCGTACTGTTGTCCAGGTAAGGTTAAAACACAGAGTTTAAATGGGAAAATATGTGTAAATAAAATGCCCGACTGGATCGCACGAACTTGCTCTTGTTGTTAAAGTTTGCTAGAATTTTAAAAATTGAGTGTATTATAAGTTCATATAATATTGATACTAATAATTATGTTTTAATTTCAGAATGAAGAACGCCATTTAAATTCTTAAGAAAATATTAATTTATACAGAAAAAACATTTAAAAATCGTTGGAGCGGTTTTTTTTAAAAATAATTTTTTATATGTATATAAAATTTCTTGAAATTTTTTAGAAAAAAAAATGGTATGCCAATTTAAAGACTTTACTAAAGGTTACTAAAAGGTTGTATGACAGGTACCGTTATTTTTTGAGCTAGAAAAAAAATTTGAATTGCCCCTCTAGGGCAGCGGTTCCCAAACTTTTTGAGCTGTGGAACCCTAAGAAATTCCCAAATATATTTTGGAACCCCAAAACAATAACAAAAATGAAAAATAATACATTTCAAAATCAATTTTTTTTTATTTAAAAGATTTTTTCAAGGTTAATTTAAAGAATGAACTTGTTTCATTGTTTGACTTATAAATAACTGTTTTAAAACTGACTTCTATATCAGAAAGCTTTATTTGCATATCTGGGGCAGCGTCCAATCTATTTCTCTGTTTGGTAACGTGATATTTTTACCTAGTTTCCCACACTTGCGTTTTTTATCTATGATTTTTGACAGAAAATGTTAAAATTTGCAAAAATTTGACGTTACCAAACAGACTGAATGCCAAGCCAAAATTTGTTTAGTTATACAGGATCAAATATGTTCATATTTTGATACAGACAAAATAGTTATTTACAATACATTTTGAAAAAAAAAAAAAACGAAAACAAATTGAGGTCTTCACGACTCTTGAGCAATATTGGAGGGAATAAGACTCAAATTTGGACATTCTGACTATATTTTCATTAGCCAGTCCCACGAAGAAAAAATCTCTGAGCGCTCAGAAACTTTAGTTTTTTTTAATATGCATAGTGTTCGACAGTACAAGAAACCACAGTGTGTAAATGGGTGTCTCAAGTTAGTATATTCTGCACATCTCCGCAATTGTGACTTTCCAACTCACTTTTTGACATACTTTTTAGAAAAGTCTTAAATGTAGTTAAGCAGTTATGCAGTAACAGCTAGCTGTGTATGAACCATACGCACACGCATGCATTTTTGTGTAAAATGTTAATTCTTTGTGGAATAGTATGCTGAAGGGTGGCTCGTAATTTTCTTTGGAAAAAGGAAGTAGTATCATTTTTTTAATTATGGGTCATACTTTGATTAAAAAAATACAAACGTCAAATATTTCCTTTGGGCAAAAATGTTTGAAATTAACTTACAAAAATTATTTAAAATCGCGGAACCCTGAAAACTCTTTCACGGAACGCAAGGGTTTCGCGGAACACAGTTTAGGAATCGAGGCTCTAGGGGATGCTATAACTTAGAAGAATATGGCTTCAGTGGTTAACGCTGTAGGCCGAGGTACAGAATGACTGAATTGTGGGACCGACTTTTTTCGTGTTCTCTATCATCTTAATGTAAAGTTCGATTTTTTGCACGAATCCAAAACTTGCCCTATAGTAAGTACCTTACCTACATATATCGCAAGTTAAAAAGAAAATTAACTTCAAACCTTGCGAAAAAAAAAATAGTTTTTGTTTATGATAATAATTATTGTTACAGCTCATGTAAACATTTAAATTTGTTTTCCCTTCAAACACTTTGGCACGCGAGAATTTTTTAATAAAATTTTATTTTTTGCACCGGAACTGTTAACTAAAAATTTGAAAATCTTCCTGATTTTTGTATTTTTAAAAGAAAGGTCCAAATATTTTGTTTTTAACTTCGGAATTACTTAAATCTCTTTTACCCACTTGGAACGTACCACAGCGACAGTTTGTTATTAAATTTTCTATTGTGAGAAAACAGCCCTTAAACTCTAGCCATACAATTTTAAAACTTATGTGGCAAATACTAAAAAGTAAAAATTGTTCACTACCTTTCCTTGACACAGACGACACAGTAAAAAAAAATAATAAAAATCCACTTCATGGGTGCTAAAAGCTCTTAATACCTTCTTTTCCGCGGTGAATCTCGTCCATCGATACTATCGCCTTTAAACCATTTTTGTAAAGCTTGCAGTTTACTTGCACCTCCACCGACAACTCCAGCTATTGCTGAACCAATGTTCGATGGACTAGAAGAATGTGATGTTGCCATAGATTCTTCTTGTTGATTATGTGAATCATTAGACGACGTGGAGACTTGCGTTTCAAAAACTTTAACAGCTTGATCGCTATCACTTCCCATCTCATCGGAACGTTCCGATGCACTGCTCATAAATGAAAGCGCAAACGGATTTGTTGAAGATAAAATATTGTCAACCATGGAGTTTTTTGGTGGAGTAAACTGTAAAAAATAACAATTTCAAAACTCAGCATATTTATTTATTTATCCACGGTAATATAATCAAAGACTTGAAGGTACATATTATCTACATCTACATTATGTATATAAATAATTGGTTTCTAATTTAAAAAAATACTTATTTCGAAGCTTAATATCTTACAAATAATAAGCTTTATTATAAATAAAGGTTCAAGTAGTCCATACTAATAAATTTGGTGTGTGTGGTATTTCAAATAATTAAGTACTTAGTTTTAATATTCTGTTTAATGTAAAAGAGCAAGCAAGTTTGAACAATCAACAAATCTTTATACATAAAACAGCACAAAAACACATTGAACATCTCACTTACCCTGGATTGTGAGAAATCGAAAGATTTATTGCTATGTGAAGCAGATTTAGGCTTCGATGGTGTATCGGGAGGAATAGTAAGTGGTGATCCAATATTGTCCAGCAAACTATAAAAAACATTAAAAATAAGATTAGAATAGCTAAGCCTTAAAAAGAATAACATCGGACCTCTTGTGTTTTGGCTTCGAATTTGACTTTGGAACCGAAGTGGTGGCATTAGTTGTTGAATCTGTTACTGGATATAACAGAGTTTTTCCCAAATGTTGATTATACTGAAGGCACCAAGCTTCTGTTGGATACCAACCAATGTTGCAATGCTGTCGAATGGATTCAGTTGAGAGTCTAAGCCAAATTCCATCATCGTTTTCGATCTTAATTAAAAATCAATAAACCCGTTCATTACTTTGAGATATAAAATACCAAATTCCTTACCTCATCAATGAACGATATGATTCCGTTTAACTTTATAATTCCAACTTGTTCAGATTGTAAAGTCGGGTGCGATCTTATTCTCAAGCCAGCTGAATTTTTAGCAATAAACTTTCGAAGTTTATTTGGTGGCTGAGGCTTTTTGAGTGTGTGCTTATGTGACGGAGGCGGCATTCCACCTTCTTTCACTTCAACACGATAGACCTCTTCTAGCGGAATGCCATCGATAGCAACTGTCAAACAATAACTTCCAACAGAATTCGGAGTCCAGTGAACGCTAAAAGTTCCATCTTCCATATCTTGGGCATATAATGTCTCGGTAATCCTTGTCTGGATCGGACTGCAGAAGCGCAGTTCTTCAAAGGAGTAATTGTTGTAGGGTTTCATGAAGGTGATTGCTTTGAAGCACATTTTTTCTTTAATCGTCGGCTCGTAGTTAAGACGTGGTGGAGGCTGGATGCCACCGAATGATGTTGTATCCGTACATGATACTCGACGCATTTTAATATTTCCATTTGTAGTAGTTCCACTGCCACTTGGAATGGCTTTTATTTCAACCTACGATCAAACGATTTTAAAGCTAAGTTTTGCTAAATCGTATAATAAAAATTTACCTTAAGCTCGGGTACCAGAACAGCATCGCCATATTGATCCCTTATTTTAACAGTTATTTGAGTTGGCCAACCATAGCGCAGGGCTTCGTCAATAGTGCTCAGCTCACATCTTAAATTGTTACATATTTTTACATAAATGTAATCTTAATTTTTTTTTAAATGCATTACTAACTTGTTTGGATCGAGGCGTGATTCAGGTTGTAACCATGTTGCTAAACGGGCTCCCGAAGAACCTGGTGCCCCACTGATGAAATCTTTCAAGAATTGTCTTTCAATTGATTGCGATCTGAAATAAAATAAGAGTTCAAATCAATTGGAAGGATAATATTTCTCAAATTTATCTTTATAGGTGAACCCCTAAATCAGTCTTTCAACAATCGCATTCACATTAGTCCAATCATATTAGACATAAAAACAGCCAAATTACGGAAAAATCACCGGAAAGCTGGGGCTGAATTCCCGCATCGGCGAGTGGGCCATACGTCACTGAAACATTTTACATTGGCACTACTGCTCCATTTAAAATACATTGTAAAGAGTAGTGCCAATTGAAATAATTCAGTTACCTAAAGAGCTCACTGATGCGATGATTTGGCCCCTGGATTTTGGTATACAGCCTTCTGATGGGGTTTTTAAGAAACTGTTAAAAGTCCCCATCGATGGGAGTGTCGCTAACAATTTTACAGGGGGTTAAAGGCCCCCCAAAATGGTTTTTCAGCAATATCTCCCTAACGCTACCTTATACAGAAAAAATGTTGGTGACAAATTTGTAGCTTAGAAAATTTCCTACAAAAAAGATCATAACACTTTTTTCATTAAAATAACGGTTTTCGAAATAATTCAATCGGTAGAGTTAATAGTTTTATTGTCACATTCAAAATGTACCCTTTTCCACACCACCTTTGAGGTTGAGTACAAGGTGCGTTTTTTGTATGTGTAGGGAGATATTGGTGAAAAACCATTTTGGGGGGCCTTTAACCCTCCGTAAAATTGTAAGGAAACTGAATACCAAAATCCAGCTTTCCGGCGATTTTTCCGAAGTCAAAAATGTCCTTAATG
This sequence comes from Epistrophella euchroma, assembly GCA_947049315.1. Lineage (NCBI taxonomy): Eukaryota > Metazoa > Arthropoda > Insecta > Diptera > Syrphidae > Epistrophella > Epistrophella euchroma. The sequence continues at coordinate 107,045,097 of OX346247.1, read as the reverse complement.
ACCTCGCGATACTAAAGTAGACTTGGTTGTGTATTTGCAATTTTGTCAAAAACTAGAAGACATTTAGGCATCTAGTTTTTAGTGTTTAATTAGGAATTAATAGGAGTATTGAATATTAAAAACAAAAATAGTACTTAATAACGTAAAATTTTGAAAAAAAAAATATAGTTTTAACAAAATTTTTTCATTATTTTGAGTTTGAAAATAGTATTTTCAAAAACTATTCTCTAAAATAATTTAAATTAAAAAGAATATAAGAGAACAGACCCCCCCCCCTAAAATTGTTAGCGGCACTCCTATCGATGGGGACTTTTTACAGCTTCTTAATAACACCATCGGAAGGCTGTAGGTATGCCAAAATCCAGCTTTCCAGCGATTTTTCAGAAGTCAAATGTCTAATATGAATGGACAACATGTCGTTCTTTTCTATCCATACTCTTTTATTATTAATCTTTAATCCCGTATAATCTGTTTAAGGACATAATCTTGAAGTTCATTATAGACTTCCTCCTGTTGTGGAGCAATAGGGATTATATTTCTTTCAAAATGTCTGTATGGAAGTGCGTACTATTTTTTTATTACTAAAATTATCTGGAATACTTATGTATTTAAAAAAAAATTATTTTAAAAAACAAATAACACAAGAAATTTAATACTTGTTTGCAATTTTAATGTTATTCAAATAACCAAACCTTTTTATATTTGTTTATAAATAAAAAGGTTTCACCGACGCGATTCGGAGTGTACCCTCATCTTTGGGGGATTAACTCAATATAAAATTACTCAAATTACTGAATAGAAATATTAAAGTTGCAAACTTACTTATACTTACTTTAGTAAATCAAACAGAACTTGGAGATACAAACAAAACCAAAAAAAAAAACATTATGTTAAAAAATCTTTAAAGAAAATATAATTTTTACAAATTTTACAGCGTGCTATTATTAAAAGTACCTAACTACCTCTCATAGAACCATTTTTTTTATTTTGATCTGTTTAACCGGTTTAAATTATTTTTTTTTTTAATCAATAAGAGCTAAATAAGTTCAAATAACATTGCATATCAAAATTTTCAAATAAAAAAAACTTTTGAATTTTTAAAAGCTTTGAATTTTTTTTGTTCAAAGTTCAATATTTCAAAAACGATAGATTTTTTTCGTAACCGAATTTTCAATTCCGGATTAATAAATACTAAACAAAAACGAAGTACCAGTTAATGTAGGTTCATATAAAAAATTATTTTTTTTAAATACCTACTGCTGCTAAAACGTTTTTAATTTGTTTTTCTCATAAACTAAAATTTTTGTTAAAGAAAAAAAATCAGATGGTGTATGTTGGTCTGAAAACAATTTAAAGGGTTTTTTTTTTAAATAAATTAATTTCTAGTTATGTTTATTTTTAACCCCTTCCGTTCCTCCTCCCTCCAATTCTTCACGAGGTGTCATGCTAACAAATTTATTTATAACTTAATTTATTTCTTTAAAATCTGATGAATAGGTTTTTAATATGTAATCAGACTGTAAGACACACAGTGTGACCGTGCATATATGGCCAAGTTAATATAAGAACCACCAGTCGTGTATTTTATTTAACTTGTGAAACACCTGCGAAATTTTGATTAGATTCACGTCATCTTCAGATACATTAATTTGCTTGATTAATTCATCTTTATTGGTCTTATAAAATTCAAAGAAATTCAGAAACAAAATAATAAAATAACTTATGTACTTATTCACCTCCCATAAATTTCAAGCACTCAAAACAATTCTGACGTTATATACCGGCAGGCGTATTTTTATAAAAAAATAAAAACAAATATGACTCACTTATGAATACAGATGGTACATTTTTGTATGTAAATTATTTACAACAAACAAATTGTATTCAATTTTTAATCTATTATTATAGTTATCGAAGAGAACTCACAGATCATCATCCTGATAATGATTTCGATAAGTTTTTATTGTATTGGAATTGGAACTGGTATGAATAGGTATGTACATCACATCAACAAACAATAATGACTCAGTGTCAGTCAACTTGGCGACGACAGACCGAACGACAGCAGCCAAACAATAATTACCACGGTTGGAAAAAGGCTTACTATTGTACTGAATTTTGTACTATTTAATTTTCCCAGTACGTAAGTACCACTTTTCAACTTTCAGTACTATTTCAATGATTGGCAAAAGTCTTACACATACTGTAATTTTTATCACAAGAGTTGAATGCATCACTCAAGTGCTATAGTTTAGTTTAAGTCTGATGAAAGTCATTATGTTGATTTTTTGCAAAAAAAATCGAGATTTTCTTACAATTTTCAATTAAGATAATGGAAATTTTAAAAATTGTAGGTACCGTTCGAATGTAGATGTTTAATGCAGTAGGACCTGCATCGGTTTTACATGGCAGTAGGCATACATACCTACGTAGGTACATAATAAAAAAAATCGAATTCCTTTAAACAAAAAAATCTAATGTTTAGAAGAATAAATCGGTTTTTTTTAGACAAATTCCTTAAAGAAAAAAAAAAATTGATTCTGTTAAAAAAAAATCAAATTTTTTGCAAAAAGGAATTCGACAAAAATGAATGTTTTTGAGAAATTAAATTTCAAAATTAAATTAAAGTCAAAATTACTAAAAAAAAAATGTGAATGGTAAATAAAAAAACCGAAAAAAGGGTTTTAATTATGAATATTTTGTTTGCGTCATAAATCTTACAAAACAAAAAACCAATATAAAAAGTTTGTTTTTAATTTCTTAAAGAGGTATATCTGGGAAAGAGAGGGAAGATAGAACTTTCTCCTCATAAGTATTGCTTTTCTTCAAATTATCCCAGAAATCATACCTCAAAACATAGTCCACGAATTAGGGTACACCTTGTATAAATAAACAAACGTATTTTTTCTAAAAAAGTGTAAACAAGTAAACCAAATAGTACTCAAACATGGGTCAAATATTATATTAAGTTTCCAAAAATAAAAAATCAACAACATACCTATCAGTAGTGTTACCGCTGGGCGACTTTTTTAGCATCTGTGCGACTAAGTGGCAACCTTTTTACTAGGGCGACCTTTTTATAAGTGCGACTTTTGTTTTAAATACCAAAAACAAAGAAACAAAAAATCAATCGTTATTTTCGATTTTTTTAAAAAAACTGACGGGTATTTAGGCATCCGGTTTTAATATTTGACTAAAAATTGATGGGAGTATCGATATCGAATACTGAAAATAAAACTATTACTAAATAAAGTAAAATTTTGAAAAAAAAAATTAGTTTGAACACATTTTTTTAAAATTATTTTTCCATAATTTTGAATTTGAAAATAAATTTTTCACAAACTATTCTCTGAAACTATTTGAATTAAAGTAAAATAAAGAACGGACTTCCAGCTTTAAAAAAAAGTATAGCGTGACATTGTAAGTGTTGCCGTTGTTTTTTAATGATCTCTTTTCTATTTCTAGTCAACGGGGTCTATTTCCCCCCGTTATGGTAGGAAGAGCATAACGGGGGGAAATAGACCCCCTCATACACGACATTTTGCGACCTTTTAAAAATTTTCGGCGGTAACCCTGCCTATATTATTCCGATTTATATAAAATTATTTATTAAACGTTAGATTTTTCAGAATTTGTTGACATAATGTTAATTTAAAAAATGTATCCATTACAAAAAAAGCTTCTATACATCTCGTTAAAAAATATTGAACAGATGGCTGCAAATGGTTGATGGCAGAATACTCAAACCAAATCTTTCTCTAACGATGTCAACATCCAACAAAATATTAAGTTCCTGTAGAATTCACGATTGGAAAAATTTCGGTACTATTTGGTCATTTTCAGTACTATTTTTTTTCAGCTTTCAGTACTATCGACAAAAGTCGATTTCCATCACTGATAATTACATTTAACAAATGAATAAACCGTTTAAGAAATAAACTCATTCTGTTGTAGAAACAGCGTTGCCGAAGTAGCACGATCTTGCGTTTTGCACGGTGTTCGTACGAAGAAAGTCAATAATATTGGCATGATTTTTTATTTGCATTATTTCAATCAAAATAATCAAATAATATGTTACTTTAAAAAAAAGCCGAATATTAACGAAATTTGATATAAACCCAATTTTTTGACAATAAACAAATGAGAAAATGATTTGACCTTAACACGAAAATGCCTGTTTTTTTTTTCTTTCAAAAAAGGGTGCACGGTATTTTGTTTACGTGTGGCAACACTGACTGTAATTATTATCTTTAACTATAATTTCAATGCAAGTTTTCATTTTCTCTTTGAGTTGAAATTTTGTTCGCTCAAAGCAAAATTGTTATTTGCGGAATTATTACTCATTATCGTTTTCGAATTTGAGTTATATTCGCATTCGCATCATCACCTATACCATAAGTATTATTTGTTGTAGTCTATTAATGCTGAATTTGTTGCTTGAGCATTAGAGCCAAGCCAAACTTCCCATTGGAAGTTTTTGTAATTGGTCCGATTTGTCGAATTGAAAATTTTGACATTTCTCAACGTTTAGAGGTCTCTGGAGTTCCTTCGCTTTTTTCGCCGACGATATCTCGAGAACGAATAGAGATATCGACTTAGAATAAATTTTATTTTACATATAATAAAGGACATAACGTGCAGAAAAGGTTTTCAGAAAAATTCAATTAGCTGTTTTCTTATTATATTAATTAAAAAAAAAAAAAAAGTTGTAAAATGACTTTTCTCGAATATCTCAAGCAAAAATAATGCTACCGACTTTGGCCTAGTTTCATTCTTTGCATAATTACGTCGTGAAAAATTGGTAGGACCTAAAAAAAAATCAATCCAGTTTTTGATTGAATTTGTGAGCAACAACAACTACTTAAAGGCGCTACCAATTGCTTTATTTTTGTTTGGCTGGAGATATGGCTGTTTCAAGGAGTGCCAAGCCCTATCATCAGTCTCCTTTTTGTGGTGCTGAGATTTAATCCAATTTTATTATAAAAAACATTCTACATCATGCGAGATTTAAACCCGCGCATCAGATTTGCTCAGTCTTCGAAGCCGTATGCACTACGCATTCCACCACTGATGACCACTGACGTCACAGGTCGAGATGTGAGGTTTGTTTGTCTGGTTTGTTACCGATCTTCCAACCTCTCCCCCTTTGATACGTACTACGAATTGTAGTCTATCGAAACAAGGTATGGAGAAAAATGGAAGCGGAACAAGACAGCATACTTAAAAGTGCTTACAAAAATGCTGATGCTCCAAATGCATTTGAGCATCTCAAATGCATTTAGATGCTCAACTCGCTAGAGTTTGTAAAAAAATTCAATTGATAATTAAAACACAAAAAAAAAAAAACAAAATGTTACAAGACACTACTAAAAATTGTTGAAAAATGTTTTCCGGCTCGATATGGTTGTTCTCAAGATACCTATATTGAGAACAACCATATCAGATATATAATTTTAGTCTACACACCTTTACACAATGCGATAATTAGTAATTGATAAGTTTAGTAAAAAAAATCAACCGACGGTTTTTTTTCAAGGCCAAAAAACTGCAAAAGAATCTGCTAAAATTTGCTGAAATTTTTCGGGTCGCATATATTTATAGCAAACAGTCGAACTTTGTTCTTCCCTTGATTCGACAACTGATAAAGCTTTCCGAAGATTTTTAATTAGTAATTTTCTAATTAAAAAAAAAACATCGGGTGTTGAGTTTCAAAGGGAATCAATGAGAAGTTATTTTTTATTTTTGATATTCGATGCTCCTACCAATTTCTAGTCAAACACTATAAACCAGATGTCTTCCGGTTTTTGAGAACATTTAAAATAACCAAATCAACTTTACTAATTATTTAGTGAAAACGGGTCAGCAGGATCTTTGAAGCAACAAATTAATGCATTGAAGACGAATCTAAGAAAAATTTACTTTTGTAATTAAAAACAAAAATACTAACCACTTAAAATTTTTAGCAAAAGTAAGTATTCAGAAGACTACAACTTAAGCTGATCCTGTGAAGTATAAAAGGGAAAAGGAAACTATCTTTCATTTTCTTTGTAAATGTCCCGCTCTAGCCAGAATTCACAGTCATTTGGAAAGGCCTTCTTCAACGATTTTAATGACCTCTCCGAACTGAAGATCAAAGACTTGATCTCTTTCATCAACGCGGCGAAATGGATCTAAGATAAACTTGGTTGCTTCTGCACCATGTATGCCGCCAGACTACCTAGACCATAGGAAAACGGATTTCTGAAGCCAAAAATCTACCTAACATTTAGCCCGCGAATCACTCTTAGGGGCCAGTTATAGCTTTCAATTTTAATTATTTTTTTTGCGAAAAAAAAATTTCGTTTGGGTCCAACCTTCCACATAAATTGACTTTCATTTTTTCAATGATTGTACTACCAAAAAAATGATCATGGAAATAATAAAAGTCATTTCATGAGAGAGGTTGGGCCGAAATGAAAATTTTTTTCGACTAGAATAATAATTCAAGTCATGGCCTATATTTTGGCATAAAAATATTTACCGATTGGACTTTCTAAATGTCCCAAAATTAACAATTAAAATTTTCAATGATGGTTTTCAATGATAGCTATAACTGGCCCCTTACAATACCGTTTTAAATAAATAGTTCACACAAGTTATAGTATCAAAACAGGACTGTTCAGCGCTAATTGGGTCAACGAGCTTAGGTTGCTCGGGGCTGCCATTTCTACCTACCTACCCTACCTACAACTTAAGTTAAGGTCAGCAGATGTAAAAAGCTTATTTTTTTCCACAAAAAAAGTAGAGCTGTGTCAATCGTTCATTTTCAAAGATCGAATCAATCAATGATTGATTGCTTCAAAGATTCGGTCTTTTCAATTAATCATTATTTCAATCATTATGGTCAAAGATTAAATCGTTCAATATGTCAATCAGATTGATTCGGTCTTTGTGATTGTGATACGTTATAAACATGAGTTTTTTGCGAATATCTCTGAAACGGTTCGCGCTACAGAAAAACTTTATTCAACAATTTTGTAGCTGTGGCAATTTTCCACAAAAATGGTTTTAAAATTTTTTTCGTAGCATTAACAGTTTAAAAGTTACAGCACATTTTCATGACCTTTGGCCCCTTTTAAGGGATTTTTTGACTTTTCGATTTGCTGTAACTTTTTAACGGTTAATGCTACGAAAAAAATAATATATACCATTTTTGTGAGAAATGCTTTCAACTATAATATTGTCGAATAAAATTTTTGTCTAGCACAAACCGTTTCTGAGATATTTGCAAAAAACTCAGTTTTATGACTTTTGACCTCTTATACTGACCTAGCTGTCATCGGATCGGTGAGGAACTCTCTTTGTTTTTCTTTTATGTTTTTTTTATTTCTTTGTGTGATGTAATTGAGAATGAGTGAAATGAACGAAACATATATTCAAAAACTGAAATGATTGACGTTGAGATTGATTGTGTCGGTTTACTGTGATTGCAATCAATCATTCATTTTGATGAACGGGTCACAAAGACCGAATCAATCACGATTGACACAGCTCTAAAAAAAAGATGAAATTATAATCTCCGTCACAGTTCCACGCACTTTTATTTACCACGTATCTATAAACACGTGTTAAAAACACGATTGCTGTCAACATCCGGGTTTCTGAATTTCTTATTCTTTAAACAAAATTATTAAATCAAATTAGCAACACTTACAATTCGACATTTTCTATATATATTCATAATAAACATACCAACATGTAATAAAAAACTGCAAATATAATTAACCTTATAATTAAGAACAGAAAGGTATCTAACTAAAATTTCACTCAATAATCAATCACACCGCACTAATTACAATTATTATTGATTCAAGCTAAAAAGCCTGAGTGTGTTTCTGTTCTTGGCTCTTGCGGTGACGAAAACACAAGAGTATATTTTTTTGAGTAGGAGAGAAGATCGCCCTCATCATATTCCATTGAAAGAAAAACGAGTATAAATTTTACTTAGCACCGCGCCACCGCTACCGATCACTTCACCGAGTCCGATCACTTCAGTTTAAATTTCGTAGCCGTTTCGTAAGGTCGTTTCTTATATCCGCAGACGGTTCGGCGTTCATTTAATGCTGCTGTATTAGATGAGAATTATTGTGATATTGAACGGGCGTGTATCTACTTGAAAGTTAAATATTCTTGTTTTGTTTGCTTCTGTTTTCCTCCACCAAAGGCAAATCCGTCGAGAAGTGTTTTTTGAGATATAATTTATACGAAAATATCTGACTGAAAGGGGGGGTTTCTATTTGGTCGATTCATATCTTGAATGAATAAAACCCTATCAAACGGGTTGTTGTGTATCTTGCGGGTGAATATAGTTCAATTAAGAGTATTCTTCGATGCAATTTTTGTTGTTGTTTAATTTTCTCAATTAAATAGTGTAGTTAAATATTAAAATTATTGATCAATTATTGGATTGGAAATTAAAGAAAATATGTGATCGTGATCAAAGTTTATTCTTAAAATCCAATGTGTAGTAATTTTTAATCAATTCTGTGAATATGCTAAACAATTTGCCAAATAACTATGAAGAACTGAGAGAAGGCAACGAACCAGCTGGCATAAATATGGAGATAATAATAACAATAAAGCAACAAAAACAAAAATAATATACCACAGTCGGGACAAACGGGGCGAATACATTCATATACATTTTTTAATTAATTTAATTTATTTTTGTTGAATAAAATTTTCTTTTCTTTCGTGAAAAGCACGTATAACCTGACGAATTCGTCGTGTGTCGTTGCGTTGCGGTTGGCAATCGTATAATAGTCGTCGTTATTATCATTGTCCATCAGTGCATCCCAGATATCTTTTCTTCATCCATTTATGAGGAACAATAAAAACCGCTTATCCTCCTTCCCTCATGTGCAATATTACAAGTACAATCCATAAAAAGAAAATCTTTCGTATTTTTGTTTCCCAGTCGAACAGAGCGATAGGGAATACGACCACGACCAGACCAACGAGTGGTAGCAACGATAAGCCACTCTGACACTGACTCCAATGTAAAGATACGAAAGACGGAATTAAGAATTCACGGACGCGGGGCGCGGGAAGCGGGAATTGCTTTGCTTATACACTGTCCGCATTATAATAATTATTACTCTATGGTGCACTTATCTGAGTGTGTTTTTCGAACGATTGTGAGTCAGATGTTTTTCTATCGTACACACAGGTTTTGGATCGTTTCTGATCGCTTTGACGAACTAGATTGTGTATCTACGACTAGTTTTTAAGTATTTTACGGGGCAATGGATTTTGGAGTAGCAAGCATTTCCCCCCTCGATTGAAATAAAGAGTGAAAGATACACAAATGTGAAACCGGAAACCGTATATCTCATTTTTATTAAAAAAAAAATAAAAAAAAAAACATAAAAATCATGGCGTCGTCGTCATCTTGGTCGTCTTACTATGCAACACCCATGGTGATGTATTGCATTTGGACCATAGCATGGTTATGCCTTACGTCAATTGTTCATGTTGTTTATTGTGATTCGGCTACAAGTGCAACCGTTCCGGCTGCAGCGCCCATTGTTGCAGCAGGTTCTCCTGTATCCACCACACCATCACTTGCATCTACGTGGAACCATTCAACCACATTGCTCCCCCCTTTCAACAGCGACTCACGCAACATAAGATCAGTGAAAAATGAGGAGCTTTTTACATCACCGTCTTCGTTTTGGGGAGGTAAATACCCCTCAGTGCTCCATAGTCGGAATTTAATAGTAAACCCATCGAACAGACAGGATATCTGCGAATCAAGTTGTAAATGCTCCACGGACAATAACTTCATAACAATTAACTGTGATTTTAGTGCTAATAAAAAGGTGAGTAGCAAAAAAAAAAGGGATAATCTTAGGATTGCATTTTATGGGATGGAAAAATGAACGTAATGATTTTTTTAATCGTCATGTCACGTAGTAGAATTTCAATTTATTGTTTTATTATCTATGCTGCTTAGAGTTGGTTAGCCAAGACAATAAGTTAAGGCACATATTCCTACCATCTTTCTTTATATATATTTTTTTTGTGCAGTCACGTTTTGAGACACCTTAGAGTGAAGTAAGGAAACGTGTGTGTTTGTTGCATGGATAGTGCTGGTAGCGTAGCGAATATGTTTCCCATATGGTCGACTGCATGGGTTTCGAATTTGGACAATCGGAAAAAAAAAATTCTTGGGAAAACATTCATGCGATCACGCGCGTGTCCTTATGAAGATAATTTCTTATCTTTTCTTTGTATAGATCGTCGTCGTTGTCTATGACTTGTCTATGAGTTGATTTTATTTTTTGAATGTCAAGTAGGCATTTATCGACAAAAATATCCTAACATGTTGAGTATTGTTTGTGGTTGACAAAAAATATAAAAAAAATAAAACGGAAATGAATGTTATCGAAACTGACAGACAAAATGTGCTAATTTTAAGTGTTAGATACGTAGGTAGTCGATACTTGTTTATGTAGATATTGTAAAAATGATAAACATAGACCGAAAATTATTTAAACATAGATATTCACAGTGTAGTATTTTTTTTTTCTATTTTAGTCATTGATAAGAAATATATATACAATATTTGTACATACATACTTAAAATAATTTTTGTCTGTCCGAAAAATTGTCTATTTTTTTAAGGAAATGACTAGTAAGTAGGGTTGTCGAGAAGTGCTGTTCTGTTTTCAAACATTACAAAGAATTTGATTTCATTGAATTTTATGAACAACAACAACAACAACAACAACAACTTAAAGGCGCTACCACCAATTGCTTAAAAAATAAATAAATTTGATGGCACAACAGCTCATGAAGAACTTAGGCCTAGTGACTTACAACTCTCAACCATTCCTGTGTGCGTGTCTGCAGGTATGATGGAGGGGACCTACAGTTTATTGCCATATCCGAACGGCTAACGAGCGGCACTTTTCTGTGACAGGAGATACTCTTGGAGGATTTGTCAATTCCTCGCTAGAGGCAGTAGCCGTTTTTTCTTACGAATTCATTTGTTTGGTATTTTTAATTCGTTTTATTTTTGTTTGGCTGGAGATATAACTATTTCAAGGGGTGCCAAGCCCTATCATCAGTCTCCTTTTATATAACAAAGAATTTGATTTCATGTTTTTGAGTGAATTTCATCCAACAAATTGGAATCTTATCTTATAATTATCTGTTTCAGAATACATATTCCTTCGCAAAACAATTCAGTATATATCTAATCTATCAAAAATCAGCTTGAGAGTAATGTTCATACAAATATGGGCGAGACTAGAGAAATGCCAATTTATAACCGTTATAACAGTTTATCGCTATTAAAAGTGGATGCGCATAACTAAGATTTTTTAAACGTTATAAGTAAGAAATGTCAATAGTTTTCAGCTCTAGGATATTCGTAAAAAGTATGCCATCTTAAAGGTAAATGGTCAAAATGGTAAAAATTTCTCAAGGTCACTAGAGATTTTTAGCACTTCATTTGTGGAATATTTAAAAAAAAAATATTGTAGATATTTGGATTCCATCTTAAAAGCAACGTAATTCTCATAAAAGGTCATTAGTTATTTGAAGTAATTCCTCGAAAAAGAAGAATAACAAAAATAGTAGAAAATTAGAATTAAAATTAAATTAGAAGTAATTGATCAGCAATAGATTTTTTTTTAAGAATTTTTAAGTTTTTTATCTTCCCATTGGAAGTTATTGTAATCTGTCCGATTTGTGAAATTGAAAATTTTGACATTTCTCGACGTTTCGAGGTCCCTGGAGTGGGATTACATTGTTTTTAGAGAGATGTTTGTGTACGTACGTTCGGAAGCTTTTTTTCGCCGACGATATCTCGAGAACGCATAGAGATATCGACTTCAAATATATTTTATTTTACAGATAATAAGGTCCATAACGTGAAGAAAGGATTTTCAGAAAAATTCAATTTACGTTTTTTTTAATTACAGTAGTTTTAAAAAAAAATGTAAAATAGCTTGTTTCCGGCAACAATTAGTTCATTGGCGAGAAGGGCAGGAAGAAAGAGGGGGAAACGAAATCTCCCCGGTCAACAAATTCAGGAGATTTTTTTGACGTTTCTCTTCACACTACGTTTGTGTGCGTTCAACCAAGGTAGTTTAAAAGGAAAATACAGCAAGTCTCCTCCGACTTTGTATCTTCGTGTGAAAGGTACAAGAGATTGTTAAGGAGATTTAAAGAAAACGTCAACAAAATCACCAGCAACTAGTATCTTCGTGTGAAAGGGGACTATCGACTTCGGCCTGGTTTCATTCTATGCATAAGTACGTAGTGAAAAATTGGTAATACTTAAAAAAAATCAACCCGCAGTTTTTTTTTTTTTTAATTAAAAAAAACATTAAAAATTGTTGAAAAATATCGAATATCTTGAGAACACACAAAGATATTCACCCTTATTCCGAAAGGCGTTTTTCTAAAACGCCAACTGTCGTTTTTGGAGTCGTGTCGTTTTTTTTATTGGTATTCCGTAACTAAAATGCCAGCGTTTTTCTCGCTCTTACATTCCACAATACGATCCACCAAAAAAAAAAAAAAACTGATATTTGACATATCAAATTGCTTACAAATTGAATAATTTGGTTTTTGAAAATTATATTTGTGTTAATTTGTTTAAAACATAAAAGAAAAAAGAAAAATGTGTGGCAAGATATTTTTCTTGAAGCAGCAGTGACGACGAAGATGAAGAAAGAAAAAAGAAAGATTTGATACTGCAGAGGAGCGGTGGATTCCATCTAAAGCAATTCCTTTTCCATCCATAATTTTTCTCAGAACCTCTTTTAAAGTTTTTAGTGAGTTGCTCAATTACCGCCATATTATTCACTCGATACATCCAGATTTAAAAACTTAAATCCAGATGAATTTACATTGAATTTGTATGATTTACATCCAGATTTAAGTTTTAATCTGGATGTATTGAGTGAATAATATGGCCGTTAGGGTGGAGCGTCAGTGTATGAAGAAAAAAACAAAGTTGTTGAATCAGTTCCTTCGAATACCTCCAGTTTGTTCATTTAAACGATTAGAATAATTTGGATAAAATCTTTGGCCCTCTACCTCAGCTCGAAGCTATGAAAAAGGGTGTTTTTTCATTAAATTCTAAACTTACTTTGACTTAAGGAAGATGTCAAATTATTCTAATCATTTAAATGCAACAAACTGAATGTATTCGAAACTGCTGCATACTTTGACCTTCTACCCTAGTGCTCATTTCCCCCCACGAGCTCTATCAGTCGTCGCATTTGAATTTGGGTTACTATTTTTACCTTAAACAAAGAATTTTAAATTATAAAAACTAAAATAAGTTTTAAAAAATCTTACATTTTTACTCCTGTCGTCAACAAATTTCTCGACGACAGATTTCGACGTGTTTATAGATGGTTTTTTATGGAAACGACTAACGGAATACAGAAAAAAATACAGTGAACGCGTTCCACAAGAGAGAATCGACAAATTGACGATTATTTGGCGTTTAACGCTTTACGTAATAACAAATTCACACTGTCGTTTGTTTTTTGGCGTTCAACGCCTTACAGAATAAGGGTGATTAACTTCGGGTTAATTTTATTTATAATACACAAAGTTATAGTTGATAATCGGTAGAGTTTGTAAAAAAATTCAATTAATCATTTTTTTTTCTAGGCCAAACAAAACTGCAAAAGAAACTGCTAATAATTGTTGAAATTTTTCGTATCGCATATGTTAAGAGCAAACAGCCTTCCATTGATTGCACAACTGATTAGTTTTTCGAAGATTTTTAATTGGTAATTTTCTTAATAATAAATAACAACGGGTGTCGGGTTTCAAAGGGAACCAATGGGAAGTTATCAGTGTGGGTCAAACCCAGCCTCTTTTTTTTTTTCGAAGTCATAGAGATTGTTAGCACTTCATTTTTGAGGTATTCGAATAATAGGTATACCTACCATCTGGTAGGCTACGTAACCCTAATGAAAGTAAACCTACATCGTTTCAGTTATTCGTCAGCTATAGGTAGTTTATGATTTTTTAAGTTGAAACAAAAAAATTACATAATACATACAGTGACGGACAAAACAATAGGACCAATAATAAACTTTTAGTGCCAGTTGTACAATCGTGGTTTAAATCTTGATCCGTGGTTCAGGAATTTTAACTCGCCGATTTCGGCGGGTTAACTGAGGTTCAACGATGGTTCAAGGTTCCAATGTGCACTAAAAGCCAATTACATGCCTGAACCATCGTTGAACCACAGTTAATCCACCGAAATTGGTGAGTTAAAATTCCTGAACCACGGATCAAATATTTGTACAACTGGCCCTTAGATTAAATAAAGAAAACTCAGATATTTTGCTTTCTCTCCTGGTGAATTGCGGCTGGTATGCTATATGTTTTTGGACGCCTGACCCATCTCTTACCATTTCATCCCACTAAATTTACATTCATCAGACCAGGGAATATTGAGCCATTTTTTTTTTCCAATTTCTGGACCCATAGATGCTAGATGATCTTTGGCAAATTGAATACTGTTTTTCTGCTGTCTTCTAGTAAGAAGTGGTACTTTCCTTTCGACTTCTTCCGAGGAGATGGTATTCTTCGAACTGTTCTAGAAGAGACGTGCAAGTTCAGATCCAATTTAATATCTGCGGGTGATTATCTGAAAGTCATTTGATTTTAGCTACATCTCTAAGTGATGTTTTTCGAGGTCGGCCTGTTTTTCTATGAGGTTTTTGGGGCTGTAGCGTATTAAAAACAAATGGTTTTGATCTCCCAATAATTCTGGACAACTCCCGCTGAGATTTTCCTTCCAGTGTGAATTTAAGGATCAATTCCCTCATGGTTGTTGAACAATGCACTCTGCCATCCATGGTTCGTTTATTTTATTATTTAATTCAAATATTTTTATAGTTATTCGTTTTTGCAGTGCTATTTAAAAAAAAAAAATTAAAATCAAATTCTGGGAGTTAATTCAACTTTATTTAATTTTTTTCTTCATATTATCTGTTAACGCATAATATTCATGGCTTGTAAGACAGTACCGTTACCAACGCTAACAAATATCAAAATGAGAGTGTTATTAGATGGTTTATTTTCAAACTAACGAGGAATTTGTTAAATGTCTCCTACTGGTCTTATTGTTTTGTCCGTCACTATATATTAAAAAATTTATAGCTGACCAAACTGAAACTAATCGACCTTTTATGAGAATTTAAAAACCGTTTAGATGGTATATATTTTCTTTGAATATCCTAAAAATGGCAACGACCTTGAAAAAATTAAAACAAATTATTAAAAAAAAAATACCCTTGGTAGATTGCCCTTGTGGCACCTACCGAACATGGATTACATGTCTTATGTGCTATAACGTGAATTAACGATATGGGAAATACGCGTAGGGATGCCCTTTTTCAAACCTTTTCGAAAGAGATATCAATGACGTCAGTGGCACTTATGTATCCGAAGAAATTGAGCTCAAATTAATTTGAGTACTCCTAATTTTGCTGCAATTTACCCCAAACGCGATGACTCATCACATTAAAACTATGAGGCGATAGCTATAAAACAATTCCTCAATAATCTTTGCGCAATCTGTATCTATCGATCGATTGGTATATTTAGGATGTCTGTAGTGCAAACAGTCACTTAGCAGTAGGGCGCGAGCGGTACATGTTTTCGTCACGGTCCTCATTTCGCTACATCACACCCAACCGTCCGAGAAAGACATGTAATCCATGTCAAAAAAATTCTGACCAATTGGTGAACTTTTAGATAGTATATTACATACTTCTTTTGCGAATAACCCACATATGAGGTGTTAAGATCCCTGACCCTTCACTGAGATATTCTAGAATTTCGAAAGTTCGGGGTTTTACAGTAACACGTTATATATTTAGGAACAATTTGTCTGGGAGCAAGCTTGCATGAAAGAAAAAAAATCATTTTAACCTTAAACATGAACAAATAATTCGTGCCTCATTTCCTTGACATGATTACTGATTTTACCGACTACATGCATATGTTTTGCACCCTAATCTGGCGGCCGGCATGGCGCTTTATTTCATCATTTCATTTTTTCTTTATTATTTAATTCGTTATACACTGATGCATTTTTGTCTACATAACTATCGGCCAATTGTGGGTTGAAAATAATTTTTTTTTCTTTCAATTTCGAATAATTATTATCGTGGCCTTGGATAACGAGCTCGAGATATATAATCGAAAACTTAAGTGAATTCTGTGCCAAGACTTGTTGTTGTCGTCGTTGCAGAGAAACAAAGTGTAAAAAGCGAGAAGTTTATTTATAAAACAGTCCGCAATTAGGAATATGTATATTTGTATCAACACCCAACACGTATCACGTACAGAGCGATGCATTCCTTCTATTTTTGTCCTGGAGAAGAGCATGAAGAAATACTTAAATACGTTTTTTTTTTTTTTTTTGCGAAAAACTGCATACCCTATTCACCCAACAACGAAAAACTTGCATTAACTGGTGTTTTTTTATTTTGATAAAATGAGTACAATCATATGAAGTGATGAGATCTATGATAGGTATACCTACATAATAATTTATTATAAGACATTGAATTTAACGATATTTAATTTATTTGAAATTGAGCTCTGGCGATCTTCAAATTCAGAATTCTGTGTGATAAACATCCCTGCCTATGATATAAACAGTCTGGTTTATATCGAATCGAATTTTTCAACACTGTTTGTATGTAAAGGCGTTTATCAGCTGGTTTAGGTTTTTTAAGTCTCACAAATTTTACTGCGTCAAAAATAGAGTAAGCAAACCTTAATTCTTACCTCGGTATTCGAAATCAAAACTGATAAACTAAGCTTATAGCACAGGAAAATTGTTTTTTTTTTTTACTGCGGAAAAAACTCAAAAGAAGATTTTTAAACGCAAAACAAAGTCCATTGCGAAAAAATACCAAAATATCGGAAATACCACCGTCTTCTTAAACAGGACCATAAATCGTGCTTAAAACTTTTTTCTCGAATACATTAGGAGAACTTTCATCCGACTGAGTAAGGGTCCATGCTTTTGCACCATAAAGCAGGGCCATAATAATAGGCATGTTGAGGAAAATGAGATCTCAGAGTCCTCAGAAATCTCAGTTTTGCTGTCAAAACTCTGAGGAAAAAAAAAATTTGGATTCACTTGCTAACTTTTTGACGTGGAGAAATCTCAGAGATCTTATTTGTACAGCATCTCCTTAGTTTTCCTAGATTAAGCTTTATTTTTCAATTGCTTTCTTGATCTAAAAAAAACTGCCATAAGCAAGAGTCATTGTACGTTTGATTTCCGCGTTGATGTATTTTTGCCGAATTTACATTGGTGCTCAGATAAACAAATTCCTTGACTACCTCAATATTATATACATACTTGTCAATTGTAATGTTTTGACCAAGCCCAAGACCAAGCTCTTATTAATTGAAGCATATACTTTGTCTAGTCCTCGTTAATGACCAGTCGAATTCTGTTTGCTGCTGATTTTATGCTAATGAAAGTGACGGAAACTGTTCGTTTGGTCCTTCCAATAACGTCGATGATGTCATCATAAGCTACGCGGTTGTCATAAGCTGTAGAGTTCACTCCCGAATTGAAGCCTTACAACATTAAATTTTCTCTGGGAAGCTGTTGATCGTTTAAGAGCTTTTTTGGATATTCTCATTAGAAGTTTAGCAGGTCCGTCAAGCTGGGTCCACCACAGCGGAAATTCAAAAATCTAACTATGCAGAAGTTAGGGGCTAATTTAGAGCTAATTTACTACTCAAATCCCGAAAAAGCTCCAAATTCCCTGCAACCTAAAACTTTGTGGTGGACTCAGCTTGACGTCAAGCTAATTTGGGATTGAAGCACTAAATTAGCCCCAAATCAGCCCCTAATTCCTGCATCATTAGATTTTTGAATTTCCATTGTGGTGGACCCAGCCTGGCCTCATTTTATCCACAGTTAGATAGTGATCCGATTTTATGTTGACTCCTCGGAAAGTTATACAGATGTCTAGAATGCTGTAGTAGTGTCTTCCATCATGATCCATATTGTTATACATGTTTGACCATATGGTGACCACTATGATGCCTTTGTGTGTGCTGAGATGTGAAAGTCTTATGATGCTTAATATAATTATTTTACCTGCTACAAAATCGATGAGCCTAAGCCCCCTATAGAAAATTTTCTTATTGTCTTACTTTCTGTTTTCTTTCTTTCCCAATTTTGCTCAAAAAGTTTTTGGAAGGAGCTCGTAAAAACTTTTATTTGGTTGCAGTCCCCGTAATAGAAATCACAGTTTTCTGTTTTCCTCAGTTCTGTCCAATTCCATCGCATTTCTTGGAGAAATTTTATATCAAAGTTGGAAAGCTCGAAACTCTCGGTTACCTGCTCAGCTTTGCACTGCCTGTTTAATATGCGCACATTGCACGCTTAATCTTTTAAACAAAATGCGATTCTATATACAGTAAAGGTTTAGAAAATTTCTACTACTAACTGTTTAAGAAAACAGCGAAAAATTTGTGCGATTTGGCAATACACCTTTAGTGACAGTATATTTCTTATGCCAATAAAGATAGTAACGTTTAAAAATCTTCACTTAAATTTTTTCCGCAGATTATCCTTTGTTTTTGTAAATTTTTCTTAGAGTAATTGTTCAATTTTGTATGGTCATTCATTTGTTTTCAGTAAATTTTTTCTGATTTTACTTTCCAGTTAACTACTTTAAGAGGTAATTCTCTGAAATTCGAGGTAGAAAACTAGTTTTGTGCAAAAAGAAGTGACCTTAAGATCTT
The DNA here is from genome assembly GCA_947049315.1 of Epistrophella euchroma. Taxonomy (NCBI): domain Eukaryota; kingdom Metazoa; phylum Arthropoda; class Insecta; order Diptera; family Syrphidae; genus Epistrophella; species Epistrophella euchroma. Next base: position 107,026,290 of record OX346247.1, on the reverse strand, counting down.
AAGTTTCTTTAAAAGTGTTTAAGTTTAAAGCCTAGTATACAGTTCTTCAAAAAAAAAAAAATCTACATGTATTTCTTATGGGAATGATTTTTACACAAAAACTCACCACGATGCTTTTTCGCGCAAAACAATGACAGTGACATTGTTTTGTGCAAAAAAAAATCGAGTTTGTGCTTACACGGTGCCTCAAGAGTAATGACTTTTTATGAACCTAAAGGAGTATGAAAGAGACAAAACAACGGAGAGTCATGACTCTTGAGGCACCGTGTAATAGTTGAACTAGTTTCACCATAGATATTTTTTTTTTTTCACCACGATAGTTTTTTTTATTCAAAAGAACTGTATACTAGGCTTAAAACTCAAATAATAAAAAAAAAATTTACCAACTAACCGACATTTAGTTTGAGGTGTTAATAAATAAATCAAATATTTTAATCGATTCTTTAAATACTCATCCAACTGACTGCTTTTGATCGGTTTCAGTTTCTTTCATTAAACACAAACATTAATTTCAATCAGCAAAAATAGCGTGTTTAACATCTTTTATAAACTCAAAGCTTAAATGTAATAGTTTTCAAATTAAAATGCACGCAAGTATGATTTGTCATGCAGCTAGACTGTGTGGCTGTCACAAATTAAATAACGTCAATTTGTCAGCTGTTATCAGCTTTTATCTTAGTAATTCATTATATTGAATAAAAAATATGTATAAAGTTAGATCACAGTTTGTCACACATGCAAATTAATTTTTGTATAAGTACCTTAAAAGCACAACAACAAAAACTAACAAAAACAATAGATCTCTTTTCATAATAGTGAATTTTATGTCACGTTTTCCATCAAAGCTATAACATTTACTTCTGTCATTCATAAATAGGTATCCAGTTTCCTTCAATAATATTGTATAAACAATGAGTTTCTTTGTGTAGTTTTTCGCAACGTCAAGCCACTGCCAAATGGAATTGTACTTTTATACTTTGTGTCGTCTACACTCTCCATAAACACATAATGTAAATAAATACACACAAATCCCATATGCAAAAATATTAAAAAAAAAAAAAGACATAAATTGGTCTTTGTTTGGGTTAATATTTTCTCAAAATGACATTTGTTTTCTCCTTAAATCCTATTTTATATTTGTTTGACGTTTCTGTCATTCCCTATATTTTAATACTTTAACCCAAAATGCAAGTAATATTTATTTCCTTTTTGTTTAAAAAAAAAACAATCTTAAATAAATTGTTTGAAGTGGGCGGATTAGAGCACCCAGGTTACAACAAATGTGACAACCGAGAACAGCACCTTATGATAAATATCAAATTTGATTGCATCAACGATTATAAAGAAATCCTCAAAATCAAAGTTGAGATAATTTAATTTAAATCAAATAGTTTTCTTCTCGCTAGACAGAACAAAAAAAAAAAAAAAAAAAAAAAAAGACCCAGGAATTTCGAAATTTTGACATCTACAAGATATCTTACAAGTCATTAAGTTAAACCAAAAGGTGTCGTTTTGTTCGTCGTATATTGAAGTTTTCTTTTATATATTTTGAAATACTCTTGAGGTATACCTTTGATTTGAATTGAATGCTTTCTTCATTTTTGTCAGACCACTGCAACTACTGTAGGCGGTGGAATTTTTTGAACTTTTTGTTTAGGTACTTAATCAGTTTTGATCAAGGTCATTAATAGGGTGTTTTTTTTAGTGTGTTGTCGTACCATTCCGTTTAACAAAATCAAGAAATGTTAATAAAACCATGATTTTCTTAAAAATTAGTTTTTTTTTTTAAATATATTTCATTTACCATCATATCAGTTTAAAAAAAAATATATATTTTTATCCTTGCACTATATTATGAACATTTCTTTTTAGAAGTTTCTGCTAGGAACTTAACATATCTCGTAAAAAATTGACAAACATTTTTAGGTAAGTCACAAGCCTTAAAAAAAACGAATCTGTTTCGGAAATAATTTGGAAAGTGGGATTGTTAAACTTTTCAGTTTATCGGACAGTTTATCTCAAAAGAGTTTTCAAAAAGTAAAATACTCCATCATAAAGTTTGTTGAAATCAACTTAAGACGGTGTTTACATTGGCCTCACTTCAGGCGACTCATTTTGACATTTCTTTATTTTATTTCACTCCACCCTCATGGCAAAAAGAGATAGCAGAGTGAGGCAGATTTTTTTTAATAGACGGTGTTCACATTGGACTTACTTCTTGGATTTTTTTGACGTATATGTACTTTTTCTTGTTACCACTTTATGGTGAGAAAGAGGTGGACAATGAGGCAGGATTTTTTAATTTCTTTAAAAATTTGTGGATTTTTTTTGACGTTTGTGACATCAGTTTTCTCAGTATTTAGTTTTTGTTTGGCACGGAAATACTACAGAATCCAAGTTTTTTTTTAAATTAGAAAACTATTTATTTATGTCGAATTCCTTTTACCAAAAAAATCGATTTTTTTCTAAACAGAATCGATTATTTTCTTTCAATACAAGGAATTTGTCCTAAAAAATCGATTTTTTTTTTCTAAATAAATTGATTTTTGTATTAGAAGGAATTCGACATTAGTAAAATATTAATTTTGTGATTGAAAAAATTCTAAATAAATTCTCCGGCGAGTAAAAATTTGTGTTTTGTTTTAATACGACTGCTAAGCGTCAGAGTGAAACGTCAAAATGAGTCGACTGACGTGAGGCCAATTTGAACACCGTCAATGAGAAATGCAAAAAAATAAATATGTATTTAGGTCTCAATCAAAATTGTTTAAAAGTTGTCATTTCTATGACTTATTGGGGAAAAACTCCCGGGGAGACATACATATTCTTTCAGAAGTAGAATACTTCCATTCCCATCCCCGATAGATTATTTTTACCTTCGAAAGCGGGAATAAAAGTTCTGAATGTTCGGAACAACTTTTTTGCATTGTTTGACAATTAAATCAAATTATAAAGAAAACATAAAAAATGTTTCCCCGGAAATTTTCATATAGCATTGGGCTGATAGAGAACACCCTCTACATAGTCTATCTATCTATAAAATTGCGTTAAGCAATTTATTATCGAAATAAAAGCTTTCTCTGCTAATCAATCACCACGAGCCCATTAATTTTCAATTTCCCCGTGCAAGTGTTTTTGAACTAAAAGAAAAACTTCTATTTTTTCCGAGTTTAAGTGAACTTATAAATAAACTAAAAATTCTAAATGTGCTGGCATCATTTCTAGAGAAATCTGAATCATCTTGAGATATTTTTTCAGGCAAAACAAAAAATTGCTTTTTTACTGATAATTGCCATTTTCTAGATGTGCGCATACTTAATCGTGGTAGTGATGGTATTTTTGACACTTGAGTGCAATAAGTAAAATAAGAACAATTACTGTAAATATTTGTCACCCGAAAACAGCCCATATAGCAGCTACCCATCAGGCGGGGTAGCTGCAGCTTCTTGTATCTTCGTTTATCTTTAATAATATGGATGTCTGAAAGTGTGTCTGTATCTGGACGTACTGATAGCGATTCTATGTGATTGGTTGAATTTAAAATTCACCATATGTGGCTGCACGCACACATACGGTACTATATTTGATAGTTTATTTTTCCTATTCTCGTCTTGATGCGCATAAATATCTTTTTCCCGTCAAATAAGACGAACAAAAAGTAAAACGAGATTTCGAGAATCCAAAATGGAATAAAGTAGACACTTCACTGACTTCAGCTGCTTCTGTTTGGAAGATGCGTCGTCGTCGTCGCTGATTATGTAGATATGTACACACTTATATACTGTTAAGTTTTTGTTATTCCGGGTTTGTATCTGGCTGTTTGGAGGCTTTGCCGACAACTTCCAGAATAAGATGCGCGACGGCCAACGACGACAACAGCCTCGCAACACAAAACGGATACTTCATAGTCCGCATGATCGTCTGAGATTCTAATTTTGGACATCATCATCATCATCATCATCATAATTTGGAGATGGAAAACCAAAAACAGAATGAAAAAAAAAAAAAATAGTTACTTGAAGGCCGCGCGGTGCGGAGACTAAAAAGTGGATAAAAACTTCTCATATCACTCATTCACCTTCTCACCTTTTTATTTTATAAATATAAAAAAAAGTTAGAAAGGAAGCATTAATGTTTCCGCCTAAGATTTAGGTGTGTTTTTGAAATCTTATTTCAAATAATCACATCTCAAAAGCTGGGAATAGATACCTAATAAATATAGAAAAGTTATTTGAGAAAAATAATTTGAACATTAATCTTGATAAAATAAAAATAAATAATACCATCACGTATTTGGAACTTTTGAATATTCTTAATATGGAAGTGACTGGAAAACTTTTTTTTTCAGTAGGGGAAAGTGGGGCTAAAAGAAACACTTTTTACTTAAATTGATGCTGTTCCTAAGATTTTGAAAATGAGCTAGTCAAAACTTTTTCTATGGAAAGAGCAATACTTCAGCTAAGAAATCCAACAATAAAAAGCCAAAAAAACTACTGATCAGAATTTGTAAAAATATAACATTTAGGAGCCAGTTATAGCTATCATTGAAAACCATCATTGAAAATTTTAATTGTTAATTTTGGGACATTTAGAAAGTCATATCGATCAAAATGTTGATGCCAAGATATAGGCCATGACTTATATTATTATTTTAGTAAAAAAAAAATTAAATTCCGGCCCAAACCTCAACATAAATGATCATTGGTAAAGTAGTTCAATTATTGAAATAATAAATGTCATTTTATGTGAAAGGTTTGGCCAAAATTAAATTTTTGTTTGGCTAGAAATAATAACTGAGTCATAACCTTTATACTGGCTTACAAAAAAACACAAATTAAGCTTTTAAAACGGCCCAAAACACAAAATTAAAATTTTTAATGATCGTTTTCAATGAAAGCTATAACAGGCGCCTTAGACAAAAAAAACGTGTGGTTACGACTTGTCCTATACGCGGGGAAAGTTGTAACATAGACCGGGGTGAATTGTAAAAAAAAACTGTATTATCTTTTCTTAACAAAACTATCAATTTATAAATAAGATTAACAAAAAAAATATAGCACATACACCAGTAAAACTTATGAAATTAATATTAAAGTTTAATATTAATTATATTAATACAATTATTAAATTAATTAATTTATTTTTAATGTTCCTAAAAAAACAAAATCAATATATTTTTTTTTTTTTTTAAAGTTTTTAAGTTGTTGTTGTTGTTCAAAATTCAATGAAATTGACGGAATAAAGAATGGTCAAGTCTAATAAACTGACATTCTAGTATAAATAATACAATACAAATAATAAAAATCAATATATGTTTTTGAAAAAAAAAAATAAACTCAATTAAGGCACATAAAAACTAAGAATGTAATTAAATATTCCAAAACGAGTATTATATACAGGGTGATCGGTATAAGATGCACCAAACTGCTGGAGCGAGTAGGTTGTGTTAAGGCAAGAAAAAAATTGTATGGGAGGAGCAATTTTCTAAAAAATTGACCTAAAACAGAAAAAAAAATATTTAAAAACAACGGTACAATTTAAAATGCCATGCTATACTTTTTTGGAAAGCCAGAAATCTCTTCTTTGATTTTCATTTTAAATTAAGTTGTGTTAGTGAATAGTTTTTGAAAAATTAATTTTCAAACTCGAAATTTTGAAAAAAAAAAACAAAAATAAAAAAAAAAAAAAAACATTGAATTTTGAACAACAACTTAAAGGTGCTACCACCAATTGCTTACGAATTAATTTTTGGTATTTTAATTCGTTTTATTTTTGTTTGGCTAGAGATATAGCTATTTCAAGGGGTGCCAAGCCCTATCATCAGTCTCCTTTTATAGTGGTGCTGAGCTTTAATCCAATTTTATTTGAAAAACTTTCTACACATCATGCGGTATTTGAACCCGCGCATCAGATTTGCTCAGTCTTCGAAGCTGTGTACACTACGTACTATGCCACCGTTGACCACTGACGTCACAGGTCTAGATGTGCTGTTTGTTTATCAAAATCCTAAATCCCCTACTCTTTAGCAAACAAAACCATTGATTCACCATATAAACTTAAATCTACAACATTTTCATTTCTTTATACCAATGACGTCATATTTGTATTCTAAATTTTAAAGTTTAATACATATAAGCATGTTGTTGTTCACCATTAATAAAATAATTAGATGATAAATCTTTTGCAAAGTTTTTCATTTAGTTAAGTAGGTACATTCAGTTTTTTTTTTCAAGTGAAATAAAAATACTAAATTTATAATGTATATGTGCATATTTATTTGTCATCTCATATCTGATGTATTGGTGTCTTACAAATATTTTGTTTAATAATAACAGTAATTAATAACATTTTTACTGTGTGTTGGTATGTCACAAATATAATTTTATTCTTAAGAGAAAATCTTAAAAATCTCCCCTTAATTACTTTATGTTTGAGAATTTATGTAGTAATATCTCTTTGTGTCACCTGCGTTGTTTTGAAACTGTTTTGTTAAAGGAGACTGGCAAATCAACTCATCTGAGAGAAACATTAAATTACATATAAAAGAAAATTTCAACAAACTAAAAACAACATTGGTAGATCGCCCTTGTGGCACCTACCGAACATGGATTATATGTCTTATGTGCTATAACGTGAATTAACGATATGGAAAATACGCGAAAGGGATGCCCTTTTTCAAATCAATGACGTCAGTGGCATTGGAAAACATTAATTTTACTAATCTATTTTATAAGAACGGGTATCCATATAATAATTGCAATAGATTCACAATGTATGTTAGTTTGTTAATCAAGAAGAATATATACCGAATATAACTTCTTATTTGCTTTATTTTGCCCATAAATAATGTAAACAAACGTGTATTGTTGTTGTTGTTTTCCAAAATGGATGAACTTCGCCAGTTGAAATGAGATCATGTGCGTAGTTGGGGAAGGGGTTTCAAGGGGCAAAATCAATTGTGAATAAACTAAAATAATTTTTTAACATTATTTTATGTTTTTAAAATGTGTTTATCTGCTATGTGTTTCCTAGCCGAAGAAGAGTATGTAACTCTTTTGTCATAGTTTGAAATATCAAGCCTTAATTACATTGGCCACTTTTTGGAAAATTACAAAAGTAAAATTATTTTTTTTCCCGCTAGCGCAGTTTTTTTGTAAAAAAATATACACAATTTTTTTTTAACCAAAATTTAAGCTTTCTGCATCATTTTTGTAAGTTTTCCTGTGAGAAATACTATCCCAAAATTAGTTTTAAAATTTTCACTTTTGTGTTTTTTCACTTTTTTGGCTTATGTATTTTAGAAACTTTATTGAATAAATAAAAAACATTTAAAGAGATTATAAATAAAACTCAAACAATCAATATGGCACATTTATTTATACAAAATAAAAACTGTTTGTTCTGGGCATGGGCACACATTTATAATTCACTAAAAATGTTATTGTTATGTATTAATATTTTTGCTAAATATTTGATGTTTTGTTTTTACTTTAAGGCTTCTAGACTTAACGAAAAGACTTTTTGCAAAAAGATGAAAAACGGAAACATGCCTAGAGTTGCCTGTGTGTGAAAAAAAAATGTTTTTGATCACACTATTTTTCACGTCACTGTCGAATTTATACTCGACATTATACTCGATTTTACAAAAAAGAGTTTTTACATTAAAAAAAATCATTTCTTCTTATTTCACAATAATTTTTGTTTACAACTCTCAAACACATTTTACAAAACACAAAATAAAAAAAAAAAAAAAACATTTTGAATTATACTGGCTACGCCACTGTCTTGCTTTTTTCGTAGCCAAATATTGTTGTTGTTGCTTCTCGTTGTAATGTTGATTTGTTTACTTTTTTTTATCTATAAAATAAAGCACTTTAGTTATCAGTTTCGATACATTTTACGCTTGATTTACAAACTCACATGTTTTTTTTGTTCAATTGCGATTATAATACGAATACTCGTTTATTTAAAATAAATTAGGAAAATAAACTTTTTCAGACCTGTTTTTAGTTTTCTCTTATGGGAAATGCATTGAACGTCAAATTAGAAAAATTTTGATCTCCTAATCGCAGTTCACGATCTGAGATGAAGGCGGCGTGGAAAGCAACTTACCAGGTGTCAATAATCTTTGCGCAATCTTTATCTATCGATATGTAGGATGTCTGTTGTTGCAAACAGTCACTTAGCAGTAGAGCGCGAGCGGTACATGTTTTCGTGACGGTCCTCTCTTCGCCAACCGTTCGAGAAAGACATGTAATCTATGTCAAAAATACATCTTTAATTAATTAGATGGAGACACCTATTAAACTTAATTTGAATAATGACTGCTTTGTGAGACTACCTATACCTTTCAGTAATATGGTTTTCGATTCAACCAAAAAAAGTTGACTTTTATGGGGTTACGTTGATATTTTTCAGATTTCGCATCCGATTCAATCAAAATAAAATCACTTTTGGCGGTGTTTATAATTTTTTTTTTTTGATTGATCTTTTAAATCTCGATTACACAGTTAAAAAAAACAAAATCAATCCAGATTCGTTTGATTCACCACATTTGATCTGTGTTTTGAACCCCAAATCTAAAATGGTTGAATCAAAAACCTTATAACAAAACTAGTAAAAAGAGTGGGTATATACCTACTTACATCAAAAAAATGAGTGGAAGACTTACTGGCTGAACAGAATAGAATGACGGAACTGAAGCCGCAGACGGAACTGGAAGAGCTGTCAAAAAGTGCCGTACGTTATTTTTTTTACATGTCCACAATGGAGCTGTACAGCTTTGAAAGTATTTTAAAGAAAAACAAAAGAATATTATTGTGTACAAGCTCAGAATTCACATTTTTTGTTTCCAAACATTTTCCTTTTAATAAATAATTTTTTTCGCGATACAAATAACCACAATATTTTTTTTCGACCCAAAAAGTTGTTTTTTTTCTTCATACAATTTGAAACGTCAAAAGTGCCGTACGTGAAAGTTAAAAGTTGGTGAACTCTTCCGTCTGCGTCTGCAGCTCCGTATGCGTCTACGTTCCGTTGTGTTCGCAACATTGAATTTGCGTGTATTCAATATTTTGACAGCTATTCCAGCTCCGGGTCCGGTTCCGTCTGCGTCACCGTTCTGTTCAGCCAGTTATGCCGAAAACATATGTGCAGCTTTTTCCAATACAGCGAAAATAAATGTACACAGGTTCTTATGAGGGCTGACATTATTCCAGGCTCTGCACGATATCTCTGTTTCTAATTTCGCTGCATGGGAAAAAGCAGCATTAGCATTTTCCTTTTTCTAACGTATAATAAAAACATGAAGACCGGTTGTGGGTTTTACGACAGCTCTTTAACGAAATTTATAAACAATACCCATAACAAAATACCAAGCTCAATAATTATAATCGAATTATAATCGAAAATCAAGTTTCGCGAATTGGTAACTAATTTTCAAAAAAAAAAAAAAAATGATATATGGAAGCCTAACTTTGCTTTTAATTCATAATGTTTTGTAAAACAATATTAGTATTTTTTTTTACCTTTTCACTACAAGTGGGTACTAAGCCAGTATTATTCATAATACCTACACATTATGTAGCCTGACATGAAAAAAAAAACAAATAACTCGTCTTAAAAGTCGAATCAAATTTGTATAGGTATCACAATTGGTTTTATGTTTTGCTTTTACTCACTTTTCATTGGAATTAACGTCTCTCAGTGATTTACATGCTATCTATATGCCGCATTTTTAAACTTTTAAGTTTTACGACTAACCAGTCATTATAGTAACAACAACACCAACAATATAAGCTTCGGAAAACAGGTGGGCTACTTCATTGAAAATTTTGCATGTCATGTTTTTCGTTTGCATAAATTAAATTATGGAGTTGTTCTTGATTAGAATTTTTAATTGCAAAAAAAAAGCAGCCAATGCCAAATCAATTAGCTTACATTTAGATTGGTACTTAAAGCTATTCTGATTCTCACAATTGAAATTCAACTGCAAACAAAATTGCGATCTTATACGAAATGTACACGTGTTGAGATAGTTTTTTTTTTTTTTTTTGTAATATTATGGTGGTAACTCTTGAATTAACACCACTGACTCCACAAATTATAGGATACATACATATTTGATTTGATTTAAGAATTACTTTGATCCTATTAATCGTTTTAATTTGACCAAACGAAATGAAAGTGAAAGGGTATAAAATGTTATATACATCCGGTCGACGATCAAACTCATAAATTCATTAATCTTTTTCTCTATTATGAATGGGGGAGTTTCATTCATTCGATGCATCGTGTTTTGGGAAATATTCTTCAATTCCAGATACAAACCATCTGGTTCGATTTAATTTAGAAGATGCGCATATTAATGCTTTCAATAAACAAATGAATTTATCTATCATTTTTTGTATGATATTGACCCATTTTTGTTGATCGACTTAAAATTTTAAAGCCTTCAAAGTGCTATTAATTAATTAAATATACCTTACTTATTACGATGGATATCTGGAATATTTGCTAATTTCTTAAGACTCACTTTCTTACGTTCTGTGAAATGGAAATGTTATCTCCCTATGCACTGGAGTTTATTTTTTCATCTCTTTTATTTATTTTGTTCATTTAGGGTGATTTTGTTCACTATTGTTCAACTTGCCGGAAAATTCCAAGTTGGCCAACTTCGGAGTTGGTATAAACTCGAGATTTGATCGCCAAGTTGAAAATTTATTTTGTTCACTATTTCAACTCCCCATTCATAATTTCAAATTCAAATGTTTGCCAACTTTCAGTTTTGAAAATTTCCCTAGGGTATTTATGACAGATTATAAAATAATTTGTCAGTTTCAACTTTTTATTTTGAAATTACATGTTATTTTTCTTTTACCGGCATAAAAAACTGTTACGTTTTCAAAATTTTTGAAAACAAAAATTCTAAAAACAACGGAATCAAAATAAAAATTGTAAAAATAGTGTACAATCCCGGAAAGGAAAAATGGTTGCTAAAAAATGCATTCGACTAGAGTTTTATTATTGCAAACAAAAATACAGACGGTCCTCAATCGTGACAAGGACAAAGCATGGCAATGGGAGAAGATTGCAAATGCATTCAATGTTCGCGCGAAAAATATGCAAAAATTAAGGAGACCTTGCAGAATAAGATTGGGAGCGTTCGGCCATTGAGTTAGAGAGGGACAAAAATCAACTTGCCCCAGATGAAGAGTTTCATTGCTGGCGTTTGGCTATCTTTTCAACCTGGGTCCTATCACTTTCAACAAAAATCAGCTGCGGCAAAAAAGAATACTAATGACATATAATATATACATGTATGTATGTAAACAAGTTATTTTTAAGTATTTATTAACATACATATTCAATAAACCTTCTATAATAACATGTAAACTGTTTTTTTTTTTTTCTTATTATGATTTATATTTGTATTTCTTTGCGACAACCGATGTCAAGAAAAAACAGGCAATAAATAGAGTGAATAAACAAAAGTCATATAAATTCCCAAGTTTGCTTCTTTAACGTCTAGAATTTCGAGGGGTTGAGAAATTCTAAAGTTGATCAACTCATAAGTTGAAAGTCGAAAGTTAAAAACGTCAACTTTGTGTGAATAAAACCAATTTCGCAAGTTAAAAATAAAAATCCTCAAGTTATGTTCAACTTTGAGTGAACAAAATCGGCCTATCATTTTGATAACACCATAATTTGTTTTTTTTTTCAAAACGACCCTATAAACATTTTAATCGTTAATATAAATATAAAAATAACACCGCATTTAACATAATAAATGATTTAATAATATAGTCACCTGGAGCTGAGTCACAAAGTTCTACGAAGTTATTCAATTAAATTTAGCAATTTTTTCGTGTATTGTTAGCAATGAAATATTTGATAATAACAATCGATGACTTTTTGAACTATGCCATGGTTCATGGCAAAATTTTACGGTAAATAAAGAAAAATAAATCCGGTTTATTGTTATGACAATTATTTCATTTTGCAGAAATATAATTTAAAGTGGTGCGAAGTATGTAGATATGGCATTTCAAAATTTTAAAGAAATTATCAAAAAAGACATTCTTTTCTTTCACACTTTTCAAATTCTTAACTATGCTTAACTATGCTGCCGCCTGCAACCTCCTGCTTAACTGACTATAGGATTTGGGGTAGGTGTGAGGTTGGGTGTATGCAAAGTTTCTTTTGCATTTAAAAAATCTGGATTTAAAGAAACTTTGTTTAATAATGTGCATATACATTTAATGAGTTTTATTTGAGTTTAAACTCCTTAAATAGAATAGAATAATTTTTTTTTCGAGATTTTTTTCGATTTATAGATCTCTGTGCATTCGAGATTTTAGCATTCTAGATTAAAAGAATATATTTTCGAGATTTTTGCCATTTGAGATTCGTGTCGTTCGAGATTATGTCATGATCCTAGACCTCTGGCATGAAACTTCAATGCACTTACCATCACCCTTAGGCATACTACGCACCGCCATCGCCACTACTTTAATAACTGCCTGAACAGAATATAAACCGGAGCTGCAGACGGAACTGGAAGAGCTGTCAAAAAGTGTCGTACGTTATTTTTTTTACATATCCACAATGAAGCTGTACAGCTTTGAAAGTATTTTGAAGAAAAACAAAAGAATATTCTTGTGTACAAGCTCAGAATTCACATTTTTTGTTTCCAATACTTTTCCTTTTAATAAATAATTTTTTTTGCGATACTAATAACCACAATATTTTTTTCCGACCCAAAAAGTTGTTTTTTTTTTTTTTCTTCATACAATTTGAAACGTCAAAAGTGTCGTACGTGAAAAGTAAAAAATGTTGGTGAACTCTTCCGTATGCGACTGCAGCTCCGTACGCGTCTACGTTCCCTTGTGTTCGCAACATTGAATTTGTGTGTATTCAATATTTTGACAGCTTCGGCTCCGGTTCCGTCTCCGTCACCATTCTGGTCAGGCAGTAAAGCAAAATCGAATCCTTAAACCTCATGTATTAGTTTTGAAAAGGTATGTACATGAGGACATTCAATAACTAATCATATCAACTTTTTAAAAGTTTTTGCAGACAACAACCCGGGAATATTTTTTTTTTTTTAAATGAAAATACTGCAATGTATCATAAACTTTGGCATTGTAAAAATTTTTGACAGCTTCCAATAATTTAATTTGAAACTGTAACCTGACATCTGTCAACGACTTTAAAAAAGAAAAATGTCTTATCGGAATGGATCTATTTCCTCTTGTTAACGCGGGAAAAGCATTAGCCGTGCCGTGGTGGTTAGTGCGATGGAATGGACTGTCATGCCGAAGGTCTAGGTTCGGTCCCCAGCCTCGCCACCTAATAATTTTTAAAATAAAACGGCTACTGCTTCTTGCGAGGAATTGATAAAACCACCAAGAGTATCTCTTGTCATAGAAAAGTACCGCTGACAATAGCCGTTCGGATTCGGCAATAAACTCTTAGGCCCCTCCATTCCTTTAGAAACGCGCACAGGAATGGTTGAGAGTTGTAAGTCACTATAGACCCTAGTTCTTCAATAGCTGTTGTGCCATCAAATTTATTTTAAGAAAAGGCGGGAAGGTAGCTTCCCAATTAATTACAACGGCAACACTTACAATATTATACAACCTACAGCTTTTTAAAACCAATTTTCTCAAAAACTTAACGACATTCAAGCATTTGATAAGAGTATTGAAAATTAAAAACAAAAATATTAATTGATAGCATAAAACATTAAAAAATAATTCTTCTGATTTAAAAAAAAAAAAAAAATCAAAATTTTAAGCTTAAAAATTAAAAAATTAATTTTTCTGAATTTTTTTTTACTAAGGCGAGTTGAATTTAAAATTGAATAGTGGATTTCTAGATTTAAAAATGTTATGGTATGTTATTGTAAGTGCTTCAAATAATTCTTCTATTTTAAGTCAATTTTTAGAAAATTTCCAGTCCTGGCTAAACAGGGGGAAATGGATGCCCTTCCCATAGATTTTTTTTATGTTTCAACCCAAACTACACGCTCTAGCTTTACTCTGTAGATTGTAAAATGTAACATAAAAACAATGAGCAAAAATGTTAAACAACAGATAGGCTATAGATAGGATATTCTCACTTAATTTTAAGCTCAAATAATTTTGAGATCAGTTTTTTTTACAAACAAAAGATCAAATCATTAATATATTAATTCCAGAAATTATTAGCCAACAAGTACATAGTACATGTACATGGGACTTCGTTTTTTAATAACTTCTAAACGAAATTTGAAAAAAATCATTTCAACGATCATCTTTATTCATATATGTATTTGAAAAATTCCTCTAAACTATTTAAATCGTTTAGCATAATTATCAAGAGAAAAAACCCGTTCCTTTCTTTTAGTATTGTTTGAATATTAATCCCCACAACGACACACTGCTAAATAGCCCCTATTACATCGATTCAAACCCCATTCCATGCTCCTATCTCTTTTGAATAAATTATACTTTTCGGAATTGATCAAGTTCCTATACACACATTTTGTCCAAAAAAAAAAAAAAAAAAGAATCAAAAGAAAGAAACAAAATCGCATCACCAAAAAATCCCAGTGTAATCACTTCGTAAACGGCTCATTTTAAGGGGTTACAAACCTAACGACACAATTATGTTAATTTAGTCGAAACACATACTTTTTGTATATTATGCGGGTACCGGGACATTCTTAATGACATAAATTTATCCATATTGTTTTGATTATTGTTTTTGTTTATAAATTAATGTGTGTGATTTTGATTTTTCTTTTCAGCTGAACGGTATATTCGGATCGAATTTTCTCATACCAGAACAAGCTACTTCTCTTATTATCAAACTGGCGCCCGACACAAGTTTACGAATGGAGAAGGGTTTATTGCAGAATAGTAAGATCAATCGATTACTTATCATAGGTAATATGATTGATGGCGAACAAGTCGAAATTGGTTCGGGTGCTTTCGAGGGTAACCGAGGACCGTTTCCTGAGATTGAAATTGTTAATTGTCAATCGGTGATATTACGTTCGAGTGCATTCTCGGGTAAGATTCAGTTTTTTTTTTTTTATATATTGACCTGATGATTAAAAAAAAACAAGTTTCGACCTTTAATAATGTATTTCTTAGCAGGTGAATTGAAATTCAGCATACGAAGGAGTAACGATGTGATAATCTATGGCAATGCATTTGAGGATACTATGGTTAAGGGTACTTTTAGTGAAATCAATGATTTAAGAATTGAAGAACAAGCATTTAATAAAGCCAAAGCTAGAGTGAGTGTTAAATTTAAGGTTTTTTTCGAAGAAATTGTTTTAACTTTTATTCTGTATTCTTGTTTTGGTCTAGCTGAATATTATTTCTTCGAATGTAGACAATCTCTATAGGTTTGAAGCATCGCTAAGGGAAATCCGTTTCTTCAACTGTACGATTGGAACTGTGAATAGTGGAACTTTTGATGTTATTTCGATTGATTCAATTAAGTTCGAGGAATGTAAAATAGGTGTCATAAAGTCAAGAGCTGTTACAGAAAAGGTTTGTTTAATCATAAATAAAATATGGAAAAATATATATGATATAATTATTTGTTATCTATTAATAGCTTTACAGCAAACATCTTGCGATAACAGGAGCGGAAATTGGAACGATCGAAAGTGAAGCAATATCTGGTAGTGGAATTAGTGAGCTTATTCTTTCAAAAAATAAGTAAGTTATTATGTGTTAAGTAGGGTCATAAAAAAATACATGATTTATATTTAACTTTATTCGACGTCCGTCAGTATTAGTTAGATGAGTAGGGTCATTATTATGGAGCAGGAAACAAAGTTCCTGGGATCTACGTTCACAAAGGACTTACATAATAAGAACGCAAAATGTTTAGTTACTAAGTTTCCATAGAAAGTAAAAATCGTTCCCACCTTGTGTATAGGAACTTCACAATAGTGGATTTAATTCCCACTAATAGTGGATTTAATTCCCCTTCGTTGGATTTAGTTCCATGCACCATTTGTATATGCACCATTTGTATATAACTTAAAAATCTCCCCAAGGCTATCTGATATTCGATCCGATCGAAAATTTCGATTTACGTGAAAGTTTAATTCAATTTGCTTAAACTATTTTTTTAAATCTTCAATCTTAAGAGTGCAAATCTTTACTGATATTTAGTTTTGAAATTCCTAAAAGAATCTAATTGTTATCTAACTGTTTAAATCATGTTTTTAGTCAAAATTTGGAGCAATTATTTCCCTCCGACGGATAGCGGAATACAAACTTTCACGTGAATTTATAGCAGAATAGGGTTTCATGTCTTCGGGATGAGAGGACATGAGAAAGTGAGGAGTTTTTTATTCCTTGTCCATGCAACTTCTGTAGAATTCATAACCGAGGCTTGTTGTGTCTAGAAAACGGTTTCCGGTTATGATAATTAATTTGGTTTGACTGTTGCCAACCCATGGAAAACCAAAGGCTTAGTAACTTAAAATTCTGTGTATGTGTTGGTAATATCGGCACGAATGCTGAGAACCTATAATTTTTTTACCGACTTCGAACGGTTTTTCATGACGCGAGATTCTCTTGGAGCATTTGTCAATTCTTTCCAAGAGGCAGTTCCGGTAAAAAAATAATTTTTTTTAAGGTGACAGAAGCTGGGGCTCGATGCCACAACCTTCGGCGACGGGCAACTAAAAAAACATTCACTTTTATTTTTTTTTTTACGAATTTTCCAACCTTCAGGCAAATTTTCTAATTTTTCCGTCTTTTATTAGCCGTGGCATGATAGTTAGTGCATTGCATAGGACTGTCATGCCGGAGGTTTAGGTTCGATCCCCAGCCTCTTTCACCTAATAATAATAAATAAAAACGGCTTCTGCCTCTTTCGATGAACTGACAAGAGAGACTTGTCATAGAAATGGGGCTCAGATTAGCCGTTCGGATTTAGCAAAAAACTGTAGGACCCCTCTATTCCTGCAGACACGCACACAGGAATGGCTGAGAGTTGTTAGTCATTAGGCCCTAGTTCTTCAAATTTGTTTATTTTTAAATATTTCGTCTTGACTTGACATTAGAAAACATTATAATCGGCCCTATCGAGGTAACCGTCGGAGGGGAATTCTCTCCGATTTCTTACGAATCGGAGACATTTTGATTCGAAGTAGTTCTCCGACCAGTAAAATGTCTCCGATTCGTAGGAAATCGGAGAGAGTTCCGCTCCGACGACGGTTACCTCGATAAGGCCAAATATCTAAACGTAATAATTTACTATTACGGATCTTTATTCATAAACTTTGCTATTATTCTTTATTAAATTTGTACAATTATTTTCAGAGTGGACAACATCCAACCACATGCTATTTACGTCACTGCCATAAGTGCAACAATTTACAAAAACAACATAAAATACGTGGGTGTCAAATGGTTACAGGTTCGTGAATGGTCAAACATAACAATCCAAGACAATATGTTTGGTATATTTGGAGGTATGACCTTGGAAAAGCCGAGTTCCAAAGGTGTTACATGCAAATTCGATGGAAACTCGCTGACCAAGCCTGTCCGGGGCAGCCTTAATATGCCTCATCCTTTGTGTCAGATCCGTGAAGTATCTATCGATCGTTTATGCAGTTGTAATACATCATGGCTGGAGGAGTTATCAGATCGAGATCTACGTTCCGAGAGTTATTGCAGAGTAGATGACAAGCTACAGTTCTGTTTTAACACTACAATGTTCAATGTCCTCAAGTATATCAATGAAGTGTGCGATGAGCAAAAAACTACTTTAGATTGTGTTAAAAATAGAAACTTGCGCAAGATAAACGGTCAGTTTTTTACGCAAGAAGAGCTGGAAATGCGGGACGCAGAAATTCCACAAATAGTTTTTATAGCAGCTGGCGCTATTACATTGATATTGTTGGCTATTATAGCCATGTTCACAGCGAAGCACTGTGCAAATAGAAAAAAACCAACTATAACTTCGAAGCATGTTCATGAGTTCTCTGTCAATGACCGACGGATTATCGAACAAACTGTGGAAATCATCAAAAACAAATATCCCCACATTCACAAGCAAGTCAGTGAGTCTACGAAAAACCTTTTGCGGCAGGATATAAGCGAGGAGAAATGCGTTGATATAGTTAGTGGAATTGTTAACCTCTTGGGAACATGCGAGAATACCGGCCGAGATTTCGGCGCTTTCAATGAAATTTTATTGAAGCACTTAGATTCAATGCCATCAGCAACAGCTCCACCAAGTGATCCTATTTATGCCGAACCAACTGCTCCAATTGAAATTGGTTACGGTGGTGGTGATGTAGAACAGACGAATTTACCACCAGAACATATTTACGCAGAACCAGGAAGTGTTCAGCAACCGTTATTGCGATGTGAATACGCTTCGCCAAGAGATAGGCATACCGATATGGGTGATCTGTACTCGGAACCAATTACTGATAGAGGTATTTATACTATGTACATTTATAAATGTTTCACTGTAGTTTTATTGGAAATGATTTTATTATATTCGACCGAACATTATCATTGAAAAATTATGCATGCATCGAATAGTTTTAGATTAGAAGCAGAAGCAATGGCTGCTTTATAGATCTTTCATATTTTATTAGTTTCTTTTTTTAGAGACTTTGGCGCCTTCCATAAACAACCGCAAAGCCTTGTCACTTCTACTAATCACTTAAAGCTATTGAAAAGTCGACCGCGGCATATCAAGAAATGGAAGATAAAGTCCAATTATTATTATTATTTTTTTTTTTTTTACAAAAAAACGAGTAGATTTGAAGATGCAAGATTAACAAAACCAAGACAGAAACAATGCTGTTAAAATAAATATGTAAAAATAAATTAGTAGCGCCACAGCTCGTGGAGAAGTGATTGAGGGTAAACATTTTATTATGGAATTATCCGTGACATGACTACTGGCCGCGTTCATCACCACGTTTTTGACAGATCTAAAAATTCAGTTTTGAAAAACGTAACATTGAACGCACAAAGAAGTCTGAAATTAATTATTCTTTTTTTTAATTATTTTTTGCACTCTGAAACCAAAATACGGAAGGCGATACGAGACCCAGACGATCAGATCACGCACCAAAACCCAAACTGGACCAAGAACAGTTTTTTTTGTTGTTTTTAGCTGTCATCTGAATTTTCAGATAGAAATTTTCATCTGAAAATTCAGAAAAAAACTTAAGCAACGTAACTAAATGTCAACCGACGTCAACTGAATTTAATGGCGGCTGGCCAATCAGAAGCTCTCAAAATGACAGTTAAGAACTGTCAAATGTGGTGATGAACGCGGCCACTGTAAATGAAATTGCTCCGGTCAACGATTTGAGATTTTTTTGACATTCCTTCAAACTTCATCTATAGTGTGTATTGAAGAAAAAAGAAACTCAAAATCTCGTGTAAAACGTGGTGGAAGAGATTTTAAAATAACTCATAGATATAATAAACTAAAACGACAAACACTAAATTTGTAGTACAATTTACGAGGTCTATATGAAATGGAGGGGCATAAATGAATTATATATCGTTGGAAAGGTTTTGTGCTTCAGAAGTGCAAATTACGAATAGGTACAGTGAAAGCTCGCTTAGCCGGACAGCGACGGTCGCAACATTTTTGTCCCTCTAAGGGAGTTGTCCGTCCAAGGGAAAAAATAAAAAATAGTTATGTAAGGAAATGTATAGTATATAGTGGCATCATGAAGCATTTTTGCACCTAAATGCCATGAAATTCATTCAAACTAAAAATGAACATGAAGATACAAGGAAAAAGATCCAAAAACAGACTATAGCTGCAGAAATAAAATCCAATATGAATTTGATCATAGACGCTGTAAACCAGGGGGGCCGTTTTTAATGCAGAATAAATTTATGTAAAAGTATTACTAAAAATAATGGTTGAAATTTACATACTAAAAAAAGTTTTTGTCCGCCTAAGGGAATTTAATTTAACAAATCGCGGCTAATATTCTTGTCCGCGTCGGAATTTACATCCAAGATCCACGGTCGTGAGAATTTGTCCGCCTAAAGGGATTGTCCGCTTAAGGGAGTTGTCCGCAATAGGAGCTTTCACTGTACTTTAAATTACCAAAAGAAAATTTCGAATGAAGATCGAGTGAGTGAGTGAGAGAGAATATTTTCTTATTAAATTGACGGGACGTACTGACATTGATGACAAAATAATTTTCAAGCGCTCAGTTTTAAAATTGAAAAGAAAGAAAAAAAGAAATTCCAGGGGTTCCGAAATTAATTTAAAGAAGAAAGACAAAAGTTTATAAGACTGCTTGTCACTCGAATCTACATTTTTTTTATTTTCCATGGCTTTCTGCATTTTTTTTTACGTTTTTTTTTTTTTTGTTTTTTGCAAAATTGGTGAAACTTTTAGAGTATTTTTTCGCTGTGGTTTTCGTTAGCAAGCAGTTCGCAGTCGTTTTGGAGACCACACAAATTTAATTTCACAGAGAATCATTTTAGTGCGTGAAAAGTGTTCAAATTTGAGGCAAAGTGTAAACAGCGAAGCGATATTTGTTGCGACAAATCCGAACTTCACGGACGCCTCTCGCCTTTTTTTTCGCAATCTGGTAAATTGATTTTTCGATCAAATTTTCACACGAGAAGTTTGTGCATTTTAGAAAAAAAAAAGAACTACGATATCTCAACAAGAGTAATTGGTGGATTTTTAACAAATTTATAAATATTTGAACATTTATTTGAAAGAATTTCACTTGTAAAACAAATCAGCTGACTTATACGTCAAAGAAATGAACGTGATTTATTTTGTTCCGAAACGGATACCTCAATCGTTTCGTACTGGAAGTTCTTAATAATGCATAATATGCATAATCCATAATATGCATAATGCATAATGTTGGGGTTTTAAATTAAAGAATAAAATTATTGCGTGGTAAATTCTAGAAAAGAAATAGATATTTAAAGTCCTAAAACTGTTAAATAAAAGCTAACAACTTTACATTAGATGGCGCTTACAGTCCAGGATGGACTACGGCCTCAACCAACATTAATTTAATAAGGGAAATTTCTTCGAAAACCACCTAATCTAGCTTTAATTTAGTTTTCATTCCTTTTTAGATACCAGTTATCATTATTAAATGTACATTATGATCAAAAAATTTAATAAACAAAATATTTTCTTATCTACTTTAGGTTATTGTCTCCGAAATGATAAATAAAACGCAAGTACCTCATCCTTTGTTTGAATTCGTTGTTTCGTTTATCATCTTATTTGTCGTTTAAATATTTAAAACAAAACTTGCTTTTGCGGATTATGATAGCTTATAACCTGCATTCATATTATTCTTATCATGACTTAAACCAAATGCGGGTTGATATATGGGTATCAGTGAACTTATTTTTTTTTCTTTCTATTTTTCTATTAAAAATTCAGCTTGAGTTATACATTCTTGTATGAACTTTACTTCGAAAAACACTTAATCATTTCTTTTTATTACCTTATAACTCAAACTTTTTATCATTCAATTTATTAACTTGGCAAAGGATTCATATTTCTGAACACAATAACAAAAAGAAAAAAAAAATAAATTTTCATTTAACTTTTATTTTTGTTTTCAGATCCTCCAGCCTATGCAACAACTAATTTTTGCCTGTCATCAACTGCAAACAAATTGCCATCAGGCACACCAGCAACACTTCAACGTCCACAATTACCGTCCACATCACAAAACCTTCCAGATGTTCTTGGCCAGTCCTCTAGAGGTACTCTATCGAAACCTCTAACCAATGTTCAAAAAATGGCACAAAACCTCGAAAATAGTCCTCAATTTAGTGGACGTCTTCCTATTTACACAGAAGTTAATCCAACACGAAGAGGTGCAGCCAAACCCCCACCAATACCAATTTCCGACCAAAGACGAAGCGATCATGGGCACATTAATGCTTCATCGTCTGATTCCGGATCAGATCATTCAGGTGGAAGTGATGTAACTGTTAATATTGACGATATTGAATATGCAGATGCATAGGTTGTTTTTTTTTTTATTTTAAAATGTGTCCTCCTTAAAGTGTTATAAACAATTTTAACAGGCTTGTGATTATAAATATATGTATACATAAATAAATAACAATAAACATTATACAACACAAATACACACATAATTTAATTTAAGAAAATATTGTGTATACCTAACTGAAGTTGTATATTTTCTATAGTATTAAATTTAAATGCATTTTTCTGTCGACGATTTCATTTATTTATGTAAAAAAAAATGTTTTATGTATTTAATATGGTTGCATTATTGTTCTAATTTAATTCTTATTCTATATTCAATTACTTTAATTAATTTGTTGGCTTTCGATGTTAAGAAAAAATAGCATTTTTTTTTGTAAAACGCTTAATTGTCTGTATATACACTCATATATAAATATTTATATAATAAATAAAAAGTCATAAACCTATAATAAATTATATAAGTAAATATTATAAGTAACGGATAGATTAATAAATTTGTATAGGAAACTAAGCTTCTGTTTGTATTGGTCTTAAAAGATAAACGAGGCTATTTAATAAGTAAACGGGCAAAAATGCTTTACTTTTGATGGAAAATAATATTTTAATCGTTGAAAACATTGGCAAAAAAAAATTTTTAACGTCCTGATGTTAAGGTATTAGCATGATGCTGCTTAGCAATTTTCTAACTTTAAAGCTCTTTTTTCTAAAAGCTAGCATGGGTGGCACCCGGGGCGGCAATTATGGTGTCACCCAGAATGAAAAACAGTAACAGTGTCACCCCCAAATGGGTGACACCCAGGGAAAAATCGCCATTTTCAACTTCCCATATCCACCACAAGCTTAAAAAAAAAACACTTCCAGATTGATGGATGTATTAGACATCATGACACTTGTACCTATTAACCCACGTACTTACATTTTGGCTATCATTAGACTCCCCAAATTTGTTGTCACCTCACTGAGACTATCAAACTATTTTCCTTTAACACATTAAGAAATTTCAAAAGTTAAAATTTTGACGATTTTGAGTTTTGGAAAAAATTTTTGGAAAAAATATAGTACCATCGTACTCGTAATTAATGTTTCCTTGCACTGATACTGTTTTTAATGAAAATTTATATGCGCGTAAAATTGAAAAAAATCAAAAACCGCCGAAAATTGATGAAAAAAATTTATATTATTGCAAAATTCACTTAACACAAAATTGGGGTTAAAGCAAAAATTTGACAAACACGGGTCAATTCATTACTTATCTTCTTTTTAAAAATAAAATTTATTGCCAAAAAACATAACCCTGATTTCTAACATTTTTTCTTTCAAACGTTTATATCTGGAGTTTTAGATTTTTCACATTTTTTGTCTATATGCATTACTTTTTTATAATAAAATATTCTATCAATTACAAAAACAACTAACTATCTATCTTTTTTGGTTTAGAAAATAGATTCTAGACTTTTATTTTTGCTTACCCTAATTTACCCTACTGAAATAACGATTTTTAAAAACCACCTATTTGGAATTTTTTAATTAAAATTTGTTTTTATATTGTATTTTGTTTATGTCCATAAGACATACCATCTGAGCTGTGTCAGATTCCAAGAACCCGAAAAATTACCTTTAAAGCGTGGCAGCCTTGACCACTTTACGCTAGGCAACCCTTGCCCAAAATGTTTGTTTAGACACTACCTATCCTACAAAACTGCATACTTCTTATCTGGTTCCTCGACGAGGTTATAGGTCGTTCTATGGCGGGATCTTAGACTATATAAGCCAAACCTAAAACAAAATAAATTTTGTTTTGTAAACATTTCGACGCGAAATTTATTGAAACATCAATTCTGATTTGGATTCGATGCATAAATTAGGCTTTACAGGTTTTTCACAAAGCGTGGATAAGAATGAAAATGTCACTTCTGTGTCATTTTGTCATTTTTTAATTTGAATATCCTAATAATGTAAAAATATTTAAAATTTTAGTATGGCCACTTTTAGAATTACCTTGGGTAGGGATAAGAAAAAATTGTTGTCAACAAATTAAAAACAAAAAATTCTTTTTCAAAAATATTTTAGGATCAAAAAGTATCAGTTTTCTGAGAATAAACTCGATCCGATGAACAAAAAAAGAAGCAAAAGATTATTTTTTTTTAATAAATTCAAAGAACTGATAATGAAGGTTTCCAAAGAATATTTTCACAAAACCAAAACCGCTTATCTCAATATATTATATATTTTGTAAGGTCTTTATCTCAGCCTATCGGTTATATTATTGAAAAACAAAAAAAAAAAAAAACTGAACGAATCTTCATTCAAAGTTCCGGTGTTTTTTTTTTCCAAAAAATGTAAATTTCTGGTTAACTTTCCTTGAAATTAAGGCGCCGAGATGCGGTTCATGCGGTTTCCGGGGTGATTTCCGAAAGCCTTTTTATCAACCTCTTTTGGGTGAACATAGTGAAAATAAAAAAAAAATTGGATACCAAAACCACCACTGCCATCATACTGTTATCCAACTCACTCCGTCGCACATTACACAAATACCAAAACCAAGTCTAGTTGCAGTTAACATTTTAACAGATGTAAAAACTAAGCAGTCCTGCAGGATTTGCGTTTCAAAACTGCATTTTACTTAATTCTTAAGATGTGTTTTACTTGTCCTTTCTTGTACGTAAATCGCTTTGCAAATTATCATACAATTGCAAATTCATCGTGATAACGTAAAACAAATCAATAAAATCTTACTTCAAAAGTGTAAAAACGTTCTCTTGAACATTTAAGTATTTAGCGTGACAGTTTTTGAATAAAACAATGGTACACTCAGGCGTATACGTAACTTTTTTTTTTGTTTGCCTTGTGCATCTTGCGTTTATTAATGCCAGTTTGAATTTTATATCATTTTCAAAAGCTTATTTTTTTATCAATCAAGTTTCCCATCAATACATCTCGCAGACACGCACACAGGAATGTTTGAGAGTTGCAAGCTCTTCACGAGCTGCCCCATTAAATTTATCGCGCTAGATTTTTGTTTGAATTAAATTTATTCGCAAATTTTTTAAAGAACCAACCAGATGATGTCGAGGTATAAGTATGATAACAATTTTTTCCAACTTTTTAAAGCTCTTTACTTAAAATGTTCATAGTTTTAACCATGCACAAATTTTTATAAACAAACAAAAAACAAAAAAAAAAAAAAAACAAAATAACCAAATGTCTGCTGAAAATATGCAAAACTGAAAAAGCGAAAAAAAGCGAAAATAAGTTTAAAATGAGTTAAAAACGTTTTTCTTTTTATACAATTAATACATAGGTAATTAAACTAATACAAAAACGAGTGAATACAAAAATTCTTCATTCTTCGAGTGAATACAAAATTTCTTTAAGCTTCCCAAACCACCAGAAACAATATACGAACAAACTTTAATCAATTAGATCTTCGTTATTTCCTCCCCCAAAAATCAAATCAGGTTTGTAAAGTATCCCCATATAATGCTATCTTTTTTTTTTTTTCTGAAAAAAAAGGACAAACCCGCCAAATTGGGAGATTTCGCGGAATATCGGAATCGGAAAAAAAGGATACAAAAAATAAGAAATTTCCACCAAAAATCATACTTCATTCTTATAGTTTATGATATTATTTATTAAATACGTATTATGCATTTGGCAGAAAGAACATAATCTTTTAAAAACATTTTGATGATCAATCGATGAACATTGTTGCATCGTCGTCTTCGATGCAACACTCTCATCGGCATACTTTGTTGGGTCGAATATTTCTCTATTTGATAGATTTGGCGGAGCAAATCTGGGCTTCAATTTTAAAAAAGTGCGGTAGAATTCTATGCATAATGTGTATGTCAAATTGATATTACAAAAAATATCACTATTTGCCTTTGCAATTTTGAGAAATAAAAGTTTCTCAAAGTTTAGCGTTCAAAACGCATTTCCCTTAAGTAGGTTTCGGCATTTTTTCAATTTGAAATTACATATTCAAAATTAATAATAACACTATTTTACAAAGTGTCGCGAAGATAAAAAATGGACAGCTAGGCTAAGCTAACTGTGTTATGTAAATGCACGTATAATCGCCGAATTCTTTGATCGTTTCAGCGTTTTCAACGAAATTCAAAACATTTTTCGTTTAAAATTTTCCGAGACTAAAAAAGGGATATTAAAAGGATAACGCGGGATTTTAGAAGCGTTCACGCGGGATATGTAGTTTTTTCGAAGTCGGAAAAAGGGATAATCCCGGAAAAAAAAGCGTAAATACCAGCTTACTTTTTTAATAAGTAAAAGAAGACAGAATACAGAAATGATCCTGTAAAGTAAAGTCTTAAACTTCCGTCCACATTTCATTGATAAACGGTAATTTTTCAATAAGAACTAAGTGTGAACTGATTTCCAACAAAATAAAATACCTACATACAATATGGAATGACGTGATCATGTTTTTCTTAATGGAAATATTCGGACTCGAGGTGATATGAGGAGAATAGAGCAATCATAGATCAAGTCATCATAGCAGGGTGAGCTAGCAAACGACCGAAAGATACAAAATACAAATTTAGAATTTTAGTTTGGAAGTCAACTTGCTGTGTGTTTGTCAATTTATTGTGTGTGACATTGTGACAGAATTGTATACATTTTTATAGATTTTTTTCGTCATAAATTCGATTGTGATGCAGATTATAGGTAGGTATGAGGGTACATATGAGTGTAGTAATATCATCAAAAATGACATACATAGGTAAAAGAATTAGAGTTCGTTATTAAATTAGGTACGTAGGTATGTATCTATCTACATATATTGATTATTTTGGAAAACTATTATTGGATAGAATATTCAAATATGTATGTGTAATGCACCAATGAGTATTTATTGAAAATGTTATGAAAATAATTTAGCTATAGGCTCCTACCTACATACATACCTAAAGTAAAATACTTACACTGGGTGATACGTGATACGTAACATAAGTAGGTACCTATACTTATTATAATGAGCATCCATTAAACAGCATTAACTTTAAGTTTGCACTAAAAAACTGGCAAATTCAGACATGAGAAATGTCTACGCAACAGCCTTGAACAACTGGCATTTGATGGTAAGTTTCTTTCCATCACCACCTGCATCTCATTGCGTGAAGCATAAAATTAGGATCACTTTTTTTTGTCGATTTGACTTTCAATATAACAAAGGGTGCGCTTTATATGTATGAAATTTTTAATTTTTCTAATTTTAAGCGTCCCAACACGTCATTTTGTTCCTTTGCATGAAAAAAAAAAAATCTTCTGAAAATTTTATACAAATCGGATAATATTTAAAGGTCGCTACCGGCATCCAAATTACGTGGTGCTTCATGAAAGTGTGTAGTATACTGAATACACGATTTATTAATGAAAATAATTATTAAAAATTATAATTTAAGCTTTTTTTACCAATTGGCTTTTAATTATTTATTAACCTTACTTATTTCAGCTCTGTTAAAATATTTTACACATTAAAAAGTAAAGAATTTAGCTAAAAGTTTAACTTCAGTAAAAAACAATGATTGTTTAAGCTTCAGGTGTTGCTTTTTGTACTCAAACTCATCCATAAGCTGTACTGCTCGCGCAGCGAAGTCATTGACCACTCTCATGTTACGTTTTCGATGTTTCCCTTCATTCTAAAGATCTTGTCCTTGGGCCACTAAACTACATCCTTGGTCAAGAACTCCAAAAATAATTCTGTTATATTGAAAAATCGGCGAGTGTTTAAGCTAGAATGCTTCAACCCTTTTGACTAGATATTAGCAACGTGAAAATTTATTTTCTTTAGGGGGATTCTCTACTCTCTCAGTTTCAAACCATCTTACTCTTTGTTACTGGTGCTCTATGATACACGTTTCTGGGAAACCCTTCTTAAGAATGCAATCGTCAGTAGAGGAGTTACTTGTAGTAATCTCGAAGTTGGAACTCTAAGCAGCAGAGATTTAGATAATTTCGGCAGAGATTTCAATAACTGCAGCTGTTGATAGTTCATAGACAATATTTTGATTGATTTTAGTCTAGAAATTCTCAAACTGTTTAAAAATCAAAATGTTTTGGCCTGTTGACGGTCCAAGTTATAACATCAGCTTCTAACATGATCTTGTTAATATGGTGACATCAAGCTAAGTAGGGCATGTTTGTTTCCATTTTTTGCACTAGAACAATACTCGCCAATTTTTTTCTTCCAGTATTGACTCATGTAGAATCCTAAAGACCTCACTTTATCGTAAATTCTCCATTCTACTGCTGCCTTATAAACAGCTAGTTTCTGTAGCCTTGCCTGAACTAGAATATTTAACTTCATGACAACCAAAAAGTTTATCTATTTCTCTTCCAGAATCTGAATTGGGAAGGCGATCTACAATTTCGCTTCCAACGATATCTGCCAGTAATTTGCCATCTAAGTAAGGCAGGTAATTCCACTTTCAAGTTCTTAGCAATATTTAGCCGATGCGAGACGGTGCTTTGCATGCCTTCGGCAACGGATAGAATCAAAATAAATTTATATTCCATTCTAAAATTAAAATGTATAGGTACTGCATTTTTTCAAAAAGTTTAATTAAACTTACAGAAGGCAAAACTAATGTTGCATTTTGCTCACTTAGTTAAGCAATGTCAAGTGTATACCGTTTAAGTTTTTATCCAATATTTTCTTCCGTGCTTTCTTTGATGGTGGCACTCTAGATATTAACGTAACTGGTCTTTCACCGTCCCTGTGATGTTCAGTGTTAAATTTCACTTACGATTGGGATGATAACGTTTTATTTTAACTGATGTGTGTTGAAATGAAAAACGTTTTCTTGCCTTATAAACCGAAAACCTTTCGACTAATACGGCTTGTTTTCAAATTTTATCCGATTTGGATAATTTTTTTTTCTGAATTTTTTTTTCATGAAATGGAACCACTTGCCAAATAAGGCGCACTCATTCTTCATAAGAGAAGACCAGATATTCTATAAATATTATGGTTAGTTAGAAAAGCTTTAATAATAGAGTTGATATGAAATAAAATTTTAATCACTGTCAAAAGAAAAGCACCAGAATTTGGAAATGTTTTCATTATTCTGGAGCGCACTGTTCAAAAAGTAAAAAGTCGTGGGAAAAATACAAAATCCGATTATTTTGTTTATTGTTTTGTTTTGCGGAAGGTCAATAGAGCTTCAAAAACATTCAACAAAATAATTTTTTATAAAGCTTTTAAATTTTTTCTTTTATTTTGAACAAAATTGCCCGTTCAAAACGCATTTATTTATTTACTTTTTTGGGCAATTAAGGCATATTCTATGAAAAATCTTACTTTTCTACAATGTCACGTTGTGTTTTTATTTGTAAATAAATTAAAATTTCAAATTAAAACAAAAAACATAAAAATAATATTTTTTAAGAAATAAAATAAAAAAACACTTTTTTTAATTAGGTTTTGAGTTTTTAATAGAGCTACAAAAAAAAAATCGATAGATCCCGCTGAAAAATTACAAGGATATTTTAGCCTAACTATTTGTTAAACCATATGCAAAATTGCAGCTGCAACTTTTTGCAATGTTTTGAGATAGTGTAATTTGCTTTTAAAAAAAATCATGTTCCCGCAGCTAAAATTTTAGTCTTACAAGTAAATTTACTTTTGGAATGTTTGAGTTATTTCCTGGTGCTTTTAATGGCACAATAATGGTATCTTTTAAAAGCATAAGCTTAAAAACCTCAACACGAAGAACAAAAAGCCTTAGAATGCTTTTTGTTTCTTATGAATGCGACCACATTTTCCCAGAAATTCAGGTCTTTAAAAAAACACTTTACAAAATTCTATTTCCTTAATTTTTTCCGTATTTTATTTTACATGGTATGATTTGTGTCTTAAATTTGCTCAGTTTATTGTCAATAAAAGTAAAAATTATTGATAGGTACATATGTCATTTCAGATTGATTTCTCAAACCAAATACAATTTTTTGGCACACCGGCATCTCTAAAGCATATATATTTTTGTTTTTCACTTTTCCACTTTTAGCCCAGGAAAATTAGACTTTAACTTCGAAAAAATTCCGACAAAGCTGAATTTTGGTGGAGATGTTTATTTTTGTATCTTAAGCATTTTCCAAAAAGTACCCTAAATTTGGAACGGGGCTAAAATTTTTACGGGGGGTGGAAGGGGTTGAATTTCAGTTTTTTGCAAGTATCTCAAAAACTATCAGTGCTTTTAAAAAATTGTGAAGGCAAAAGTTATAGCTTATGTAATTTTACATTAAAAATGTTATAACGCTTTTTATCGTACAATCAATAGATTTTGAGAAAAACGTGCACAAACTTAATAGTTTACTGGATTTAGTCAGAAAAATTTATTGAAGTTGCATGTTTTGCAAATTTTTTACCCCTCCTCAAAGATTTGTATGCAACAATGTAGCCTGATGTTCTGATGACTTAATTTAAAGACTACAACCTTGAAGATCCAATTACTAAGACAAAAGTAATCTGTAATTTGGGCAGTTTTTTGTCTATTTTGGGCTATTTTTGACAGTTTTTTGCAAAAAGTCTTGAATGCAGTTAAGTCTTTAGGCCGTGTTCGAATTTGTTTAAAATTTCGATTAAATTTTATCCGAGATTAAATTTTGACATTTCTACGTAGATTCATCTCATTAGTGTCAAAAATTAACCTTCGGATAAAATTTAACGCGACTTTAACTCAATTCACACACGGCCTTAAAATAATTTTCTATGAAAATAATTCGATAGCATTCAAATTAATTGAATGTAATAATTCAGACGCTGACCACAAATCTTTCACTTTAGTCGACTGACTCCATCATAGATTAACAAAACCAGTTCTTTTAATTTGAAATTAGGTAGGTAAACAAACAAATAATCACCCTGTATGCGAGTTAATATTTGAATGAATTCATCTTTTCTGTTCTCTCTTTATGAGAGCATATTCATTTTGCCCCACAAGGGCAACACCACACCACGATCAGTATAACATGATCGAATAAGCTAGGCAGCTAGCATCGAGCCAAATCAGCACTCATATGATTTTTTAGTACACAGCAACCACTGCAGCAACAAAGTCAAAGCTTTTGGTTTCCCGATGGAGTGCGCCTTGTGGTATCGAATCGAATCGAATCGGCTCGGATCTAGATATTAATTTTTTTTAACCGCGGCGACGACCAACGCCACATTCTAATTACTTTTGTACACATACGCGATAAATCAAAATATTATATTTTGATCTGATTAGAGTGATCGTGAGGTGGAAGAAATCCAAATGCGGAGAATCAGCTTTGTCGTGTTGAATATTTAAATCAAAGTTGACCTTTTAATACGCTAGCAAGCTAGCTACACACCTAACATTGTGTATCTGTGTTCAATTGACGAAACAAACAACAAATTTCCATTTGCAATTTTTTATTTTTTTATTTTTTACGAGCGAAATACTTGAGAACAGAACCGCGAGCTGCCGCATGTTTGATTGGTGGTTCGGCAATGCCTTTCGCAGTAAAAGAGGTATCCGAAACGAAAAAGCGGGGATCACTTGACGCAGATTACGTAAAAGCTAAAAAATTCAATATGCAAATATACAGCGCACTAATAAATAAATATACCTAGACTCGTAAATACTAAAAAAAAAAAAAAAAAAATCTCAGACTCCGTTAAAAGTTTGCTCTTTATTTTGTGGAATTTTTTTTTTTTGTTATCTTTAAAGAAGACCCTGATATTCTGAGGGAACATACAAAAACAAAAGTTTAAATTATGCTTTGTTTACGTTGCAGTGCGGTTCGGTGAGTGTGAGTGGTTTGTTGTTAAGAAGTGCATATCATCCATGTTTTATTGGTTGCTTTTCTCTACCTATAGGTAGGTATAGTTTGTTTTAAAGATAGGAAATTGTGTTGGTTTTATTGTTGGTTTACTCTAGCCTCCCTTCTAAGAAAGTTCTAAGAATGCAAAAGAATACACATCTATGGCTTCCATAAGGTCGATCACAGTGAGATAAAGTGTTGAAGAAAATAAGGAATGATGACTTAATGTAGAAGCTGCGACCGCCGCCGCGGCGGACTACACACTTGTCAAAGTAAATATTAAAATCATGCACCGTGTACGCACAGCAGCATCGGGAATTTTTTTTTTTTTTTTTCAAATATTGAATGAGAATGCACACGTGGGTTAAACACGAGCGGTCTATAGGAATTTTTCGGCCTGAAGGCCAAATACAAAAAAAAAAAGTTTTAAAATGTGAGCTGAAAAAATGTGCAAATGATCTAAACAACAAATTACTTTTAAAAAAACTACAAATTCTTCGTTTTACGAAACACAAAATATATACAAATTCTAAAACTGTATTTTATAAGTGAACAGAAATCATATCAGAAGCACAAAAGCTCAAGTATCCTTGAGCACAGTGGAAGGTCCTTAAATCCACTGAAGTTTTGTATGTGTCAATTATTGCTTTTTTGATCGTCTAGAATTTTTATCCGATCAATACCTACCTTTCTATATAAACGGTACCTATATCGTAGGAACGAGGAAGATCATATATCTTTCAAATGAAGCAACATACATACATTGAATTGACCATTAATAAAGATTAATGCCAGTATCTGTAACAAAAAGGGGGGTTAACATTCTCAAAATTTGTTTGACCTGCACCCCTGCACGGCATGATGAATGTTTGATGGATGAAAACCAGTAGCGTTCACATTTGTCAAGCATGCTGTCAAACATCAATTTTCATTAGAAATTTGACCATGCTACACTAACTCAAAGTATCTATAAAATTTTAGAAAATGAGAAAATTAACTTAATTTTTATATTCCAGATCCAACTAAATTATCCCTACTGCCAATGCAACTCATTCTAATATTTTTTCTTACGATGTGCACGGCATGAGGACTTCTTTGGATATGAAATTAGCTTTGAGTTTGACAAGCATGCGTACACATTCTCAAATATGCATGTCATGCAAGCAAAATATCAAAATATTTTGATTTCCATCCTGCATGCATGACATGCCGCTGGATGGAGCGTTCACATTATCAAAATCAAGCCAATCAAGCCGTGCGTGTCAAACAAATTTGAGACTGTGAACCCCCCTAAAGACATGACTTTGAGCATATCTCTAACAGCCCGATTCTGGCGTTGTGAGGTCTCACAAGTCACAAGCTCTTGTGAGGTTGTTGTGATCGATAACATTTTTGGTATTCTCAGACAATCTTCACAAGAAACCTCACAACAAATTCACCACAGTAAAGGTGAAATTTTTATTTTGAATCTCAACCAAAAATACTGAAATAAAGATATGAATCCTTTATAAGTTTCACCCACTGATCTCTATAATACACTGGATAGCGTATTCATACAAAAATGGTGGCTCCATTTGAACAATTGTTATATTATGCGCCTGACCATTCTTTGTATAACAGTATACATGTATAACATATAAAATACCAAAAATGACGGCAAAAATTCTGAATATCAAAATATGAATCAAAGATACTGAATATAAAGACATGAATCCTTCGTACGTTTCACCCTCCAAAACCAAAGAATGTGAAAAAACAAAAACTCTGTTTCATATTTTATTTTTTTGGATATACACCGAATACTAAAATATGAGTAGAGAGAGTAGAGAGTAGATTATTAACCACAAATAATATTTATTTTGTGTCAGACAAACGTCAAATTATGCGGCTGACCACGTATTATAATCTTCAATTGGAACCACAGAAACTGTTATACATTGAATGTAATACACTATCCAGTGTATTATAGAGATTAGTGGTTTCACCCTCCAAAACCCATTTGTATACATTGTTGTTTTTGTAATTTCGGTGCGTGTCTATGAATGAATGTGAATTGCAACAACAATTTAACGGGGTAGTGAACTGAGGCGCTGCTTATATGTGTATGTGTGCGTTCAACGTGATTTTTCACACACATCTTTTGAAAAGCTTATGAGTCAGCTGATTGCTATATTGTAGGCAAACTGGAATGACAGCCAAGGATTCATATCTTTATAAATCAGAATCTTTGGTTAAAATTTTACACAGAACGATTTGACCACAGAAATATAAAGAGGTGAATCCTCGGCTGTCATTCCGATTTGCCAACAAGCTACAGAAATCAGCTGATTCAAAAGATTTTCAAAGTATGTGAGTGAAGAACTACGTAAGACGCACACATATAACCAGCTCCTCAGTTCACTACCCCGTTAAATTGTTGTTACAATTCACATATTTTCATCGAAATAAAACGTACGAAGAATTCATATCTTTATATTCAGTATTTTTGATTGTGACTTTCTCAAAAGGAGATCACAATTTCGATAGTTTTGTGAGGCTCACAAGTTGTGAGGTTGTCGCCAGAATTCGAAAACCTCACAAAATCAAGTTCACCTCACCTTGTGAGGTTGTTGTGACTTGTGAGCCATCAGTGAGGTTTGCCAGAATAGGGGGGTAAAACATTTTCATTTTCAGCGACCCAAAATTTAGTCTATAAAATATATTTTTTGTCTTCGGTACATACTTACATAGGTACCTAAGATGAAAATAAAATTTGTTAACTACATAGTTTGTAATGCTAACGCTCTCAGGTAAATTTGCTGAAACGAAACTTAAATTTTTAGGTTCAACGTAAGAGCTTATATGAAAGTTTACGCCGGCGACGGCGCTGAGGAAAAAGTAGAAATAAGCGTTTAATTTGAACATAAATATCTAAGTTTCATTTCAACAAATGGGCCTTAATGTTCCTCTTGAGACTGGGAGGTTCCGAGTAGATCTTCAGTTTTCACGTGATCCTTCTAATGCAGTTGGTATTCCAATGGCAATCGAACAAAGAAGAAATTGTTAAAATGTTTCTCATTAACCACAACACCTTCGAAGACTATCAAAATAAATAATTGTTAAAAATATTTTTCTTTAAGTTCGATGACGTTGTCTTTTCAAACTGGTGAAATTATTCATAAGGTTAATTTCAACAATTCAAATATATAATTC
Organism: Epistrophella euchroma; assembly: GCA_947049315.1. Classification (NCBI taxonomy): domain Eukaryota; kingdom Metazoa; phylum Arthropoda; class Insecta; order Diptera; family Syrphidae; genus Epistrophella; species Epistrophella euchroma. The sequence continues at coordinate 106,991,286 of OX346247.1, read as the reverse complement.
TGTATTGCGCCATTTATTTGACATTCGTATTAGGCATGATTCATATCATAACCCAATGAAAAAAAAATGATACAAGAACTTTGAAGTTTGAACTAGTTTTCAAATTATATTTGCATAATGTACATACGTATGTATGTATATGTACTTACCTATACTTTATTAATTTTTTAAGCAGACAAAAATAGCCTCACCACTACCAAAATAACAAAAGAAATGAATTAAGTAGCTCTCTATTATTTTATTTATTTCGATTCATATATAATGTACAAATGTACACAATTCAAATAATATTTTTCACTAAAGTAAGATAGCAATAGAATCCGGTTAAGCTAAAAATTGTACAGGTGTTTCCATTGCTTAACATATTATAAGTATACTTAAACAACGCGACGTCTCGTTTTAAGATCTACAAGTTGGAAGAACTTCTTATTAATAAATAATAATAATAAACTAGATATTAATCAAATCATCAACGACAGTCGATGTACAGTGCGGCTTAATTGATTAGATGCTATCAAAAATTAATTTAGACTTTATTTTTGTTTTGTTAAACATTGCTACTTATAATAAATCTTATTATGTATCTAAGAATATTGATATCTACCCGTTACATATATTTTCCAAGAAGATACAAATATTATAACTTAAGGGCAGAATACGTTTCTTAGGTGGGATTGCATCACACAATACTCATTTTTTTTGTTCGTTAACTGTTTTTACTGACAGTTTTCAACTGTTGCACCAACACCTTTTTCAGGATCACATACACGTGAACAGGAGCAACAATTTACTAGCAGTTAAGTGTAACTCAACGAAGATATTTTAAATGTCAGCAATTAAGAAATGATCCAGTTAGACTAAAGTTATGCACAAATATAGCTTGAACCAAATTAGTTGGCCATTCTACCAGACCAGGTCTCTTCAAATTTCTCTGCTCATCTCTTTAATTTTGAAAGATACACAAAAATCACTAAAAAAAGATGTACACGGTGGCGTTGTTGTCATTATCGCTGCTGCGAACATAATGAAGCATTACTGGCTGAACAGAATGATGACGGAGACGGAACTGGAGCCGGAGCTGGAATAGCTGTCAAAATATTGAATAGACGCAAATTCAATGTTGCGACTTGCGAACACAACGGAACGTAGCCGCATACGCAGCTGCAGACGGAAGAGTTCACCAACTTTTAACTTTTCACGTACGACACTTTTGACGACTCAATATGTATGAAAAAAAAAACTACTTTTTGGGTCGGAAAAAAATATTGTGGTTATTTGTATCGCGAAAATTATTTATTAAAAGGAAAATTATTGGAAAAAAAAAATGTGAATTCTGAGCTTGTACACAAGAATATTCTTTTGTTTTTCTTCAAAATACATTCAAAGCTGTACAGCTGCATTGTGGGCAGGTAAAACAAATAACGTACGACACTTTTTGCCAGCTCTTCCAGTTCCGTCTGCAGCTCCAGTTCCAGCATTTTATTCTGTTCAGGCAGTTAAGGAGGGTGAGTTTTGTTTAGTAAAAAAATTCACAAAATTCAATAAAAAAAAAAAAAAAAAAACATTTTTGTTCTCTTAAATCCTCTCTCTGTGCAACCGACCGTTGGCCAAGTGAATTGGTTCAAGCTATACATACACTTCACTTTAATAATTTATTTATTTATTAAAAACGCCAATTTTTTATTGACTAAAGGGCCTATAAGCTATATTGTACTTTATTTATTTTTTCCAAACATAGCGTGGGATGGAATTAAATTACCATTTGCTTGATTTTGATGAAATTATGATCTACCCATGTTTTTTTTTTCGAATTTTAATTAAATGGTTGATCAACTATTGATATGCGAAAAAAAAACTTTGCTTTTCCAGATGGAATGCTTTGCAAAGCTATTACAAAAAAACTAACGGTGCTTTTCAGCCATTTGTTCTGATTTCTTTTCCAAACATCATAAACAAACAGTAAGCATCATCATGATTCATTCAGACATGATAAAAAAAAATGTGTACCTATTCCAGTTGAAGTGAACTGTACCAAGAAACGGGAAAAAGCGCGGGTAAATTCTGTCAAAAAATTTCAATCTTTTAAAATGAAAAAGTATAATTGTGACTCCCGAAAAATTTGTAGACTTAATGCATTTAGTCAAACGATGCCCAAAAGCTTAAATGGAAGAAGCTAGAGAAATGGCCAATTTATAACAGTAGTAATAGTTAATTGCGATTAAAAAAGCGCGTGCATTAACTGCTATGCTTACTGGGGCGGTAGTAGCCCGTGGCGTAATGGTAAGTGCGTTGGACTGTCATGCCAGAGGTCTGGAGTTCAATACCAGCCGCTTCCACCTTAAGTTTTTTGTAGAGCTACTACCTCTTGCGAGGAAGTGACAAATCCTCCAAGAGTATCTCTTGTCATAGAAAAGTGCCGCTCACCTTAGCCGTTCGGATTCGACAATAAACTGTAGGTCCCCCCCATTCCTGCAGACACGCACACAGGAATGGTTGAGAGTTGTAAAGTCACTAAGCCCTGGTTCTTCATGAGCCGTTTGTGCCACCAACTTTATTTTTACTGGCGGAGGCCCTTGGGCCTGAGGAGCTGCATAAACAGAACCTTCGTAGACAATACTGTTATAAATTTGCATTTCCCAACGTCACTTCTAAATGTTACCTTCAGAATTATAAGATACATTCTGTTGAGGAACTACAAGCGTTTGTTCTAGTTTTGGACCTTTAAATGAAATGATTTTTTGTCTCTCTCTAGCTTTTCATGTTGGGGGAAAAAAACGACACAAGCGACATGCTAATTTATGATAGTTATTAAAGTTTCACTAGAATTCGTTTTAACAGCCATAAACTGTTATAGACTATTACAAATTAGCATTTTTCTAATGGCGTCCAGGAAAAAAAAATGCTTGAAACTAAATCAGGATGTCACTAAACTCATGGCAATTTCAAAGAGCTTTGATGATTCATGTAATTTTTCCCATCCCCAGGGCCAGAGCTACTAATGGCCAGTGTAAAAGTACAAGACCAGGGCCTTCCGAGCGCCGCGCCGCCGGTGGGCATACTTCGGAAACAAGGGCCCTTATTCTGCCACGTGAAACTTAGTGTTCTGCTATCCGTCGCAAAGAAATAATTGTTTCAAAATCAAATAAGACGCGTCTAAGTTGCGTTTAAAAATAAATGTTCGCTTTTGAGGGTTTCAAAAATAAATAGGTAACCATAACATTTTGGACTCAAAAGATAGAATATTTTCAAGAATAATTTGAGCGAAATTAAGTTAAGCATTCACGTGAATTTAATTTTTATCGAATCAAATAGCAGAATATGGCCAAAGAGCTTTTTTTTCAAGTCACGCGAAGCACGCCCACTTTAAATGGCGATAAACTATTATAACTCTTATAAATTGTCCTACTTTTAATGGCGATGAACTGTGATAACTTTTAAAAATTGGAATGCCTCTAGACTTGCCCTTTTATAATAACAAGTTTAACTTTTTTTTATCTAAAATAAATGAATTAACTAAATATCCGTTCGTCGGTATACAAAAGAATATTTAAATATAATGGTTTGTTTATATCAAAAATGACAAAAATATCATTAAAACTCAAAACAAATGCAGCGGTTTCAATCATTAATTTTTTTTCGAATATGGTAGGACAATTTTACGGTGCAGGGAAATAACTTCACGGGAATTAACTTCACATGGGAAATAACTTCACCTAAAGTTGGAAATAACTTAACTTTTTTTTATGAAGATTTTTCCCACCAGAGTGAGAAAAAATTTTATCCGAAAATTGTGTGAAGTTATTTCCCACTTATAAAGATGTTAAAAGTATTTTCAAACTATAAGGGCCGAATAAAAAGCAGAAACAATTTATGTAATTAAGCAATTTTTTGAAAACAAAAACAATCTTTACTACAAATATTTAACGAAAAGTCCAATAATTCGTATACAAAACAAAATGAGAACTTAATTTTATAAATAATTTCACTTTTACTTTATAATAAAAAATAAAAAAAAAATATTTTTTTAAAATGCATTTTTAATGAAAAAAAACTATTTACTTTATATGTATATATGTATAATACACGTAGACGAAAGATAATTTTTTTGAGAATATACTTTTTATTAAACCTGCATTTTAAAGAAATTAAAAAAATAATTTAATTATGCAGTAAAAGTGAAAAATTCGGATTGAAAAATTTAATTTAATTACGCAGTAAAAGTGAAAAATTCGGATTCGCGGATTTTGCACTTTAACTGCATAATTAAATTAATTTTTTAATTTTTTTCAAAATGCAGTTTTAATAAAAAATATGTTCTCAAAAAAATTATTTTTTGTCTAAGTGCATTATATAAAGTAAATAGATCGCGCGAATTTGCACTTTTCCTGCATAATTCAATAATTTTTTAAATTTTTTGAAAATGCAGTTTTAATCAAAAGTATATACATACTCAAAAAGTAATTTTAAAATTTAATTTATCACTTTGTTACTTTGAAAAACAAATTCTGATACTCACATGTTCTGCAGTAGATGTTGGAACAACATTAAATTATCAAAGTTTTCATGAAAGCTTTCTGTAAGTGCGCTACTGCATTTGCATTATAGTTTTTCTTAGATGAGAATGAGAGAGCAAATAATAATTATCTCTGACTATACTACAAAGTGAAATTATTTCCTACCTTACGTGGGCAGTTATTTAACTTATTAATGAAGTTATATCCCACAAGAAAGTAAAATTTTTTCTCACTTCGGTGGGAAAAATCTTCATCAAAAAAAAGATAAGTTATTTCCCACTTTAGGTAAAGTTATTTCCCATGTGAAGTTAATTCCCGTGAAATTATTTCCCTGCACTCAATTTTGCATATAAACATTGGCTATATTTTAAATTGCTCCTATCCGAAGAAACGCTGGATAAAATATATACCTATTATTAAACAAAATCATTTCACTGATTTTAAGACCGTAAATGGTAAGAATCAAACTCTACATTCTATATTATGACTTCGTCATTAATTTGATGATTGATTTAAAAAAACCATATGACAATAACGGCAACACAATTTCTTAGAAAATTAGAACACTAATAATAAATGTTTCTGTATCAAAAAAAAAAAAAACAGCTGAACTACAACAAAAAAATACAAAAAAGATAAATCACCTCCTCGCATTGATAACCATGATAAATGTAAAGATAAGATAAGATTAAATCACTTTCAGCAATACACACAATGTGAGCGTTATTTTAATCATGCTGAAAATATTACATTCAGTTGCAATCTACAGGGGGCGGATATCATTCGCAGCAGTGTTGAATTTTAAAGGGAATAGTGCGAGAGTTTAGTGTTCTTCTTCCCCAAGTGGCATAGTCGTTCGTATAGTCATCGTTTAAATAGAAATAAAAAAAAGTTTCAAATGTTCGCTCGGGCTTATGGCAACGTTCCCTATCTAAACATTAACAATTGCTGCGCTAGCAAAAACAAATACTATATACAATAAAAGGAGGAAATATGAGATTACCAAAGCCGAACAAAAAAGTGTCAATTTTCATTTATTTACTGTATTTCTGCAACATATTCAGCCAATGCATAGGTCAGCAATGGACGAGTCGAAACAGTGATGATGGTGCTTTCAATAATGTTAGCTGTATTGCTCACGACACCAAGTTTTCATGTGATTGCCGAAATACAAATGAGGTAAGTTTGCACCTACAGTAGTTCCTAGTTAAATGCGTGCACCGTATTGTAAATGATATTATTTCAACAAAACTTGTACTAATTTATTTTATATATTATATACTACATTATTTCCCACTTATATACTATTTTATTAGAGCAGAATTCGGATAAATTTCAACTTCGCCTAAAGAATGTTTTATATTTGATTTCACAGCTAATTGTTTATTGCTTCCACTTTCCTTCTATCTTTTGATTCACGTCATTTTGAGAATTTCATTTAGCGAGTTTATATTTCTGAGATCTCGAACGACTCCGTACTCTCAAATGTAGGTACATAAGTATATAGTAGTACACAATTTCTTCACTTTTACTCTTAATTAGTTATGATTCATTGCTCAGTGATTTTCTGTCGCAGTAAATTAAATTAGGAAAAAAGAAATAGAGAGTTGCCACGACATGTGAACTGGTAAATTGAAATATGTATTGATATTTTCACTTCATAGACAATCAGGCGGCAATCAAAACCATTTCATTAATTATGATAAACTCAAAAGTGGCGGATCGTTGCTAAAATTACTCAGACGGCTCACCAACTTATATTTCAATTTATTTATTTTAATAACATACATTATGTACATATTACGATTATGTGTTTTGAAATCACGCATATGTAATATAATATAGAAAAAATATAAATTACAAATGAATATATTATAAGATAGTAAAACAGAAATCATATAAGTTCGAAAATAGGAATTGCGGTAAAACGGCTTTTTATTTAAAAAATAAAATCTAAACAAAGTAAAACCCACTCTGGGCGGTGCTCTTTTACTATGGCCGTCGATTCGAAAATCGATCATCTAAAATTTAAGATTTCTCAAGTTGTTGTCGCATACAGGGGGTTTTCACAATTATTGGTTATAGCTTTTTATACAGATTTTAACACGTCTAACGTATTGGACTTGTATCAATTGAACGTTGAACGAAAATCACAAAAAGAATTTTAATAAACTCCTCTACTACTATGGTCTTATTAATTAGATTTTTGGCTGTTTAAACTATGTCTAAGTATTTTGAAACAGTCGGAAATATGCTTTTTTAATAAAAAACATATTGCATTTCTCTAGGTTTAGACAACAGATTACGTTGTCCAAAGCAAGATAAAAAGATAGTTTACTTTAGCAAAAATTAGAAAGGTTTTTTAAAAACTTGGACGGCTGTCTAAAGTTAGACAATGTTTATTTATAAGACCACTAGAGTTTAAATATATATTCCAGTTTGAATTGTTGCCCGCATTGTCATTTCTTTTTAAATGTTGGCTTTCAAGCCCTGCAAGGTTTGTGGTTTACAGTGGTAAACACGAGGTTTCAAAAATATTTGACGCCCGAACTGTGTGAGCTGTTGGTATGCATGCCGTGCCATCATCTAGTTTTTGATGAAGTTAGATTAGTCCTCGCCCAGTTATGAACCATGCCTCGAGAGAAAAAAGAAAATAAAAATAGTTGCTTCAGCCTACCAGCAGTGTTGGCCGAATTAAATACACTACATTTTCTACATCATTAACTACTCGTAGTAAATTGATATACTACACATCTAATTTAGTACAATTTGTTACATGTGTATAGTAAATACAAAGAACTATACAGTTTAAATAAATAAGACTCAGGAATCTTGAAAAATAGAATAAAAAACAGCGTATAAATACGATTTCAAAATTAAGAACTAAACGAAAAAGTTTTTTCGTCGTTTATATAATCGTAATGTTCAATTTGCTTCGACTTCAACTCAACATTCAATTTTCAAAGTGACAGCTGACAGATAATTTGACATTTGAGATTACAATTTGTTTCATTAACTAATGTAGTACATTTAACTGCATTCAACTACGTTAACTAAATTTAAATAAATAGTAGCAGACGTAACAAATGTAGTTTTTCAAAAAAGTGACAGTTCGGCCATTCCTGCCTACCAGTCGAGTTCGATAAGCTTACCACTGGGTTCATTTCTAATGTCGTTTTTCTTTTGCAAATGGGGATTTTGATCCCGGATCACGAATTTTCTTGGCAAAAGAAACGCAGATTGGATTTATTTTTTGTTTGCAAATGTGTGTGTGGGATGTCAAATTAAATTTTGTCAAAATTAATTTTAATTTAATAAAGCAAAAAATAATTTTGATAGGCAAAGAATCAAAAACGGAATGCAAATGAAAAAGAAAATCACAGAATCACACAAAAGCACAAAATGACGTTTTATAAATAGTGTGTGTGCAAGTGCGTGTTTCATGTAGGTGTAAATCTCTCTTTAATTCGGGATTAGAGATTTTGATCCCGAATTGTCAAGGACCGATTTTTTTTGGTTGAAAGAAATGTAAAAACTTGTCCGGGATCAAAATCCCTGCCAGCGATCAATTTTGTTTTTAAATTTTAAGCTAAATCCACATCATTGCAAATGATCAAAACTTTAGTCTTTCAAAACCATCTTACGTACTCTATCGTTTTAATAATTCTAATTCAAATCATCCGTAATAGCCCGTGGCATAATGGTTAGTGCATCGCAGCCCCTACCACATAAACACTAAAATGTTCGAGGAAGTGACAAATCCTCCAAGAGTATCTCCTGTCACAGAAAAGTGCCGCTCAACTTAGCCGTTCGGATCCGGCAATAAATTGTAGATCCCCTCCATTCCTGATGACACGCACACAGGAATTGTTGAGAGTTGTAAGTCACTAGGCCCTAGTACTTCATGAGCTGTTGTGCCATAAAATTTATTTATTTGTAATGCAAATCATCTGGATAGAAGCCTCGCGTTAAAAGTTAAAACCCACCACCGAGTTCTTTTCGTTTGTTTTTTTTTTCAAATTAAAAACAACAAATTGCCTTCCAAGTAAAGAAACGTTAATTGTTTGCAAGATTAAGCGAGGCTTTCTTATGTACTTCAATTAAACAAATCATATTTTTTTGATTTTATTTTACAGTTGATTACCTCAAACATTGGGCGAACCTACATTTTTGACCAAAGCCCTTAAACGGGGAGTACTGTACTCATGTATAGTACATTATCTATGTATGTGCCTTGTATACCATACTATTTTCAGTAATTGTTTGATTTTGCTTTAACTTTAACTTTTCCTTTTTTTTTAAATTAAATATTTATTCTATGACTATGTCTATGGTAAGCTGAATTGTATTGGCTTCGTGAAGACACCAAAACGATGATGCGGAATTTGAAATTATGAAACCTAAATCAAATAAGTTCTTCCGTGGGAATACACTTAAAATTGAAAATATAGGGTTGCTTAGAGACTACATATATGTTTATGATATATGAAAAAGAGCAAACATTATCTTATATTAATATTGTCGAGATTATTATGGTTTGATACGATATGGTGCCTTTAAGATGTGCTCATATCTGCAAGCCTTAAAATCTGCCTCTTGGACACAACAACAGAGAAGTGTTGTTCACTTAATTGGCAAAAGTGCAGAATAATTGGCGTGAAACCGAACTGTATTATATGAACATTCATGTGGAGAGATAATTTAATTTAATTTTCAACGCTGATTTTATTTTTTGCCTCTTATTATTTACTAACATATTATATAGACAGTCTGGGACAGGAAGTGTAATACACTTGGGGTATTCACTTGCACTGTTGATGTGACTGACTGTCGAATAATGTGTAACATCCGTATACGTTTATGAACAGAACATTTTCAAAATTAATTATAAACATTTATAGGCACATGCAATGTACTTACACTAGCTTTTGTCAGAAATTTAAGGTTGAAAAATCTGATAGACCAATAAATACTAAAAATAAAAATTATTTTCGTTGTTACTGTAATAAAAATTTGTAGACGTGCCCCAAATTCGGTGTAAAGAATTTGAAAAATTTCCAGCTGAATGAACAGTAGTTCCAATCATAAAATAAATTATTATTATTATTGTGTGCAAAATTTAACATTATGCAATTTGATACTATGACAAGTTGGGCCCAGCGGGTTTAAGGGGGTATAATAAACTTGAAATATGGTTTTATTTTTACAGTGGGAAATAATTAAATATATGTAGTTCAAAATCTGCGAAAAAGTTTGTCTTAAAACATATGTTTTCAAGTTTGAACCTACTCAGGTTAATAACTAAAATAAAATGATAAGTGCCAGGCGAAATTTTAGTGTAAACAATAATTAAAGCCTTCATATACCAATTCATAACTGGATAATGAGGTGAAAAAGAAATCAATACTATGGTGCAAAATTTTAAACAGCCTGATGTTAAGGTATTAGCATGATACTACATAACAATTTTCTAACTTTAAAACTCTTTACTAAAATATTCTATTTTTTAAACATTTTTTAACTAGTATCATACTTAACCTATTTTCTTCAGAAACTCTAGCTGAACACGCCTAAAACAGTGACAGTTCAACCCATTTTGGCAATTGTAGCTGCCAAAGTGACACTTGGATTTAGTATCATAGTAAAAAGATAAAATAGGCATTTGGCGATTTTAACTTTAGTAAAATGTTAAAAAGATAATACGGTGCTAACACGTTTAAAATTTGGAAAAGCCTGTTTTTAAGCTAGCATCACACTAAAAATGATTTAACATCATACTAAATCGTTTAATAATTGCATGTATCACGATGCTAAGCTCACCTTCAATAATTATCATATATAAAATAATTGAAGAATTCACTTACCAGTGTAGTAATAAATTAAATTAACACTTCATTTGCTTTTTATTAGTGTGTTGGTGCTAAATTTAAATAATAAAGACACACTTTGATGCAATTTTGTAAACAACAATATGTCAATTTATTTGAATATAAATTTTACGTATTATTAGGTTTGTTCGTTGAACTTCACCCAGGGCTGGCCCAGGTTTTTTTGACAACCCCAAGATTCTCAAAAAACACTCTAGCGCTCTGAATTGTATTGTTGACATTTTAAGCAAGAAAGAATTTCTGTACTCGAATAATTAAAACTTAAAATACGATTGAAAAAGGAATAAAAACAACTTTAAACGTTTCCATTTTTTTTTCCAATTTAATTTTAGTCAATTAGTGCACTATTTTATCTAATTTCCATTAAACAATCACGAATTTTCAACAAAATAAATACTTTACAATGTATGTCACTTGGTAGTTTATTCGTTACCTCAACTCGCCCCAGCAAAAAACCTAGATCTACTTCAGGGCGAGTTCAGGGCGACCCCAGCTTTAAAAAAACAGAGAATTTGATTGTTAGGGTGAGTTCAGGGTTTTCAAAAAACGCTTTGGGGCGACCCCAGGGCGACTTCAGGGCTCAACGAAAAAACCTTTTATCAGCATATGTATGTAAGAAAAACAAACCCAATTTGCTCGGTTTCCGTGAGCATGGTTTCACAAAATTTGCCTTCGACATAGAAACTGTTATGGGGTTTTCCATTTTTAAATTTAGATTTCAATGAAAAAATTGATTTATTTTGTGGCGAATGGAACACAATTTGAAATTCATATATTTTTGTCACTATATTTGTGCATAATAGCTTCTATGTCAATATTTCAAAAAAATCTTCATCCCTCGATTTACTTTTAGAAGAGAAATATGAACTTGATAAAGTTGCCGGTTCATTTTAACATCTACCATTTGTTTATTAGCAATTATTTTCCACATTTTTCAACATAATTTTCACAACCGAAATATCAACGAAAAACATTTGCAAACTGACAGCTATATTTATGTTGGTATTAGTACAAGGAGGGGTAAATCTGCCGAAAAATTTAGATTTGCAAATTTGATTTAAAATCAAAAATAAATTAATTTATTTTTCCTAATGGAACGAAAAAGAGGGGAAATTTTCTTTTTGACAGATCCAAATCAAAAATAAATTGATTTATTTTACCAACATAAACAAAAACATTTCAAAGTTAGATGTATTTGCACCAAAAAAAATTTGAGATTTGTTATTTTTCGTGACGTATTAGGTTAGGTTAGGTTATTGGGCTGATAGAGGATCTTGTACTTCAGCAGACTGTGTCCAGTAACTATACCTACGAGAGAGTAAACTGATTTCTTACTTAGTACCAAGATCCTATCTGGCTTCCCTTGTTTTCGAGTAGTTTCGAGTAGGGTCCACCTTACATTTGAAGGGTCCAGGGGAATAACGACATAAACATAAGTCCATTTAAAATGATTCCGAGAAAAATTAAAATAAAGTTAACTTACATACATACGCTAAATTGTGTTTAGACTAATTTTTTTTCAAAATTTTACGTGGTATTTTTGTTTCTAATATTCAATGCTCCTATTAATTTTAAGTTAGACACTAAAAAGCAGATGCTTTAATGTATTCTTGTTTTTGAAAAAAAAAATGAGATGAAATATATGGGCTTGTGTCATTCTTCCATTTCTTTTTTATGGTTTTTCTTGTAAAATCACTACTTTTTTCAAAAAGTTAATAGAACATCATACAGTACTTACAAAAAGCTACAAAATGTCATCATTAGTTTAATTTTGAAAAAAAATTCCCCTGGACCCATCATTTGTTTTCTCCAGAATTTTCTTTGCCACAGTCTGTTTGAAGGAGCAGATTGGTGCGTATACGTTTATTTCTGCCTGGCTGGAGTCAATTGACGCTCTAGCTCGTTTGTTTTCTCAGTACATGGAGCAGAGCCTTATGTTGTGCTGAAACTTGAGCTCTTCGCGGCAGCAGGAAACGAGCTTTGATTTTATTTCGATGAAAGAGAGTGCTTTCATAGCTGCTTGGCTGTGAATGAAGAAGGTAATATCAGCTGGCAGTATCGACCACATTAAAATCCGTTCAGCAGCTTCGATTACTGCCAAAACCTCAGCTTGGAAAACGCTGCTGTTGTCAGGGAGTCTAAAGGAGCTGGCTTAGTTTAGGGTTTCATTCAGGGTAAGGACTGCTACTGTTGGGTCATGTGGTGGGGCGACTTCCCATTCTTGTTAGAAGTGAATGGTCTATAGAAATCTAGCTGGGGAATAATATAGTCTATGCAAACATTATTACCTATAAATTTGTCGTGGCGTATTAGTATTAAGCATATTTGACCAATACAAAATCTGCAACAACCCCCAAAGATTAGCATTTTCTGTATTTTAAAATAAAAATTAAAAATAAAAATTAAAATTAAAATTAAAATTAAAATTAAAATTAAAATTAAAATTAAAATAAAAATAAAAATAAAAATAAAAATTAAAATTAAAATTTAAAATTAAAATTAAAATTAAAATTAAAATTAAAATTAAAATTAAAATTAAAATTAAAATTAAAATTAAAATTAAAATTAAAATTAAAATTAAAATTAAAATTAAAATTAAAATTAAAATTAAAATTAAAATTAAAATTAAAATTAAAATTAAAATTAAAATTAAAATTAAAATTAAAATTAAAATTAAAATTAAAATTAAAATTAAAATTAAAATTAAAATTAAAATTAAAATTAAAATTAAAATTAAAATTAAAATTAAAATTAAAATTAAAATTAAAATTAAAATTAAAATTAAAATTAAAATTAAAATTAAAATTAAAATTAAAATTAAAATTAAAATTAAAATTAAAATTAAAATTAAAATTAAAATTAAAATTAAAATTAAAATTAAAATTAAAATTAAAATTAAAATTAAAATTAAAATTAAAATTAAAATTAAAATTAAAATTAAAATTAAAATTAAAATTAAAATTAAAATTAAAATTAAAATTAAAATTAAAATTAAAATTAAAATTAAAATTAAAATTAAAATTAAAATTAAAATTAAAATTAAAATTAAAATTAAAATTAAAATTAAAATTAAAATTAAAATTAAAATTAAAATTAAAATTAAAATTAAAATTAAAATAAAAATCTATCACTTAAATTAATATTCCTTTTTATAATTTTGTTTGCAGTATATGACACTTCCACGCCTTGACGGATATGTTTATCAAATCGAAATATCAAACTGTAAGCATATGTATGTTCGGGGCCATGCATTGGAAAACATACAAGGTCTCCGGACGGTCATCTTTAAAAATGTTGAAAATCTAATTCTCACACAAAATGCTCTATCGTTTCCCATACACACCAGCAATACACCATTAATTGTTGAATTTAAAGAAGTGAGTAATATATTTTTGTTTGTTTGTTTGTTTTGATTAAGTCAATAAATAGGGACAAACGAATTATTGCATATTATTTCCTTCTTGATATTTGTGATGATTTGTCACCATCATTTAACTTTAACTATCACAAGGCTTTTTGATGGGTCTTCTTTTTTATGTACATACATACATTATGTATGTGATAAGAATCTTGAAATATTTATTATTTTCTTTTCTTTAAGGTCAAGATTGAAATAATTGAATCACATGCAATCAATGGGAATATTGGAGAAATTACTTTTATTAGTTGCAACATCGATTCAATAAGACCATTTGCCTTTACGACATTGAAAGATCATTCAATGTTGTTCAAAATGGATGGAGTTAGAATAAACAGTATAGAACCACAGGTACTAAATAACTACATACATATATGTACATTTTGATATTAAGAACATTTCCTAACAGAAGATATGTTAATTTTCTTTTGTTCTGATTGTAGGCGCTTAAAAAATTCACTATCGATCAATTGGAAATTATTAACAGTGAATTCTTATCTGAAGTGCCATCTAAAATATTTTATGAACTAGAAGTTTTGACATTCCTGCGGATACAAAATGTCACATTTAAAAAGATCCATACGAGGGCGTTCTCCTTTAACGGTAAGTGTTTGTTTTTTTTTTTTTTATTTTTTTTACATATAAATTTGATTTTAGGTGTCAAGAAACTATCTGTGATAGGCAACAAGGTCGACCGGACTGAAAGTGAATGGATTGCGGCTCAAATGCGAGATAGGGTTTTGATCAAAGACAACAACTTTGGCATCACCAGCCCAATCGCATTTAAAGGTAATATGTATTTGATTTTTTTACTAAGTTAATTGATATCCCATTATAACCGCCATATTATTCACTCAATACATCTAGATTAAAAATTTAAATCCGGATGTAAATCATACAAATTCAATGTAAATTCATCTGGATTTAAATTTAAATCTGGATGTATCGAGTGAATAATATGGCGGTAAGATTTAGCGCCATATTATTCACTCGATACATCCAGATTTAAACATAAATCCAGATGAATTTACATTGAATTTGTATGTTTTCCATCCAGATGTATGTTTTAATCTGAGTGTATTGAGTGAATAATATGGCCGTAAAAGTCCTATAAATCAACATTGTCACAACAATAATTTTACATTTTTCTTTCCAGCAATCGAGGTATCTAAAGATGTTGCTTTTCTAGAACGAGTCGAATTGCAGTTTATTAACAATGCCGTTAAGTTCCACAACGATCCTCAGCCTCTAGTCTTCAATGATAAGATCATGTTACAAATAACCCGCCTTCAGTATGTTAATCAATTTCCATGCAAAGAATTGGATAAAACTCAGCCAAAATCGCCATTCTTTCGGAGTTACTCCGAAAACATATACTTCCAGACAAAGAGTAATAACCAAAGTTTAACATTAAGTAAAATCATCGATGCAGATTGTAAGGAGAAATCCTATATGGTGTATATAGTTCTTGCTATTATATGTTTAGTTTTAATTATAATTACAATAGTAGCTGTAATTGTTATTCGAATTGCAAAAAAACGAAGGAAACGTATGCTGGATGTTGTGCTACCCGAAACAAGAACTTACAAGGAAACACAAATTGTTTATCAAATTGAAAATGCTGGCTTATTGAAGACTGATTTGTAAAAAAAAAATGCCCACACATGTATGCATAATCCAGTGCTGAAATATTATTATTTTTGTTTGTGCACAAAACTTACCCAATAGGTAAATAAGATTCCAAGGCTTGATTAACAGTCAATATTGATTCCGAGAGAGCGAATCCCTTTGACAGCAGAGCATGATGATTTGTGAGTGTATCTTCGATTGTCGATAGGTCTTCGACTTCTTTGTCATCTAAATGAAGGTATAAAATTTTAATAAACTTTGTTAATAAACCAAAAGTACATTATTTACTAAGATGCTATTTATACAAATTCAATTAAAATGTTATTATTTATATTTAAATCTGTATTTTTAGTTTTGATTTTTGTTTCGATTGACGATCTTTATTGCTGGCATATATTAACAATCTTTTTTATGAAAACAAAATGCGTCTAATTTTAATTAGATAGGAGAAAACTTTCAAAAAATAATACGAAAAAGTTTACCACATGCATTTTTTCAGAGTATATTTTTTGTGAATTTCCATAAAATAAGCTCAACAATATTTGGATACAATTATGAGAAAAATAACAATCACATTAAATAGAGATGAATTAAAAAAATACCTGGCAAATTCAAATCCTTTTTCATCAAATTAGCGCTACACATTCCTCCTAAATAAGCCAGTTCATGTTCCAATCGTATCAGGCAAGAATTCTTTGCATTCATCTTTTGAAGAAAACTAATTATAATACTAAGCTAGGTATGAAACATTTTTTCAAACTCTTACCGTTGATGGATTATCATAACCTACAACAAGACACTTGAATCCAAAGCGGTTACTATGCGGATCCTGAGCGTAAAGAGAGGCAGTCTCTAAAGAAAATTCGACTCGATTTCCTGGCAGAATCATAACATTTTGTGGCCAATTGCTTACTCTGTAAATTGGATTATTAATCACTTAAAATAAAACCGGACAACATTAACTTACGTATTAAATTTTCTTATAACAACCCAATCGTTGTCATTTGTATTAGCATTTGACCCATGACCTCGAGTGTAGTTAGTGACAGTGGCATTTTTGCAACTGGAACGCTGCATAGACATGTTATTGTCAAGTATATCCAAGTAATCATTTTCAACTTGACAAGCTTCAACTAAACATGGCTTAGTTGGAATTGATATCAATAAGTAGTCTTCAAGTTGAGCAGTTCCACACTGTGAATCGAATTCTATGGCAAGCCATTGTACACAATGAGGAAACTCGACTCTTAAATTGTTTTTAAAATCAAGTTATTTTTGGATTTAAAAAAAAAAAAAAATTAATTTATAGGTTTCTACCTCTGACATGTAATCGATCCACTGCGATATGGATGCTCACTCTCTACGATACAATAATGATTGCTCGTTGTACATATGTCCATGCTTTTATCAATCTCATCCATTCTCTTTTTGTTAATGTCCGAAGCTGAGAAGTCTACCTTCTTATCCTTTGATTTGAGGGTAAGATATTCTTTGCTCGAATAAAGTTGATTCAACGCAGCCACGTGTGGCAAAATCTCCTTAATCAGTCCAAGTATTTGGACAGAGCTCTATAAATATAGTATATTATAAAAAAAAAAATTTAATTAAAAAAAAAAACTAGCTCACTTTTGGGTCATTGCATGCCAAGGTTCCAATCTGGGCATAAATCAGGGGCAACAAAGTATGGAATACATTTGCCGATGATGTGTTGAAGACCTCTAGCAATTGTACAACTGTCATCTGACTTCCCAAAACTCCATCATCAGAGTCGCTTCTTTTATCAATCACATCTAATTCGTTGTCAGTTCGATCGTTACCGTTGAGTTTAGTATCAACATGTCCTTTGCGATAATTCAATTCCTGAATAGCTCCACTTTCTTCAATTAAATCTTTCGGATGAATTTCAGTTGCGCCAATTTCAATCTCAATATCAAACGGATTTGTAGATCGTTTATCAAATTTAAAAGTTTCAATCAAACCTTTGGAGAAGGATTCGATTCTTTTGGTGATATCTCTGGCTGTTGTAAGGCTTGGATCTGCAGAAAGAGCTGATGTCCTGGAGTTATTTGCCCAATTTATATCCATGTGTTCCTCAATTGGTGTTATATTGTGCTCTGAATCAATTGTCTGCGTGTGATTCGAAGAATTATCGCTTGGCGATAGAGAAGCAGCCAGAGCGTTTCTTGCCAAAATCAGTAGTTCTGTGCATTTCTTGGTGATATCAGTTGCAACCTGAAGGGCTGTATCTCGAGCTGTAACTTGATTTGCATATGTCAACGAGTTTCCATCATTCTTTATGGGATTGCTATAGTAGAGTATGCTTGGAATCTGACCTCTCGATGGTGTTGTTCCATTGAAACTCAAATCGCACGAATAGAATGTGAAAGTTGTTCCACATGGACCACGAATAGATGGCATTCCTGAATCACCAGAGCATGTTCTTGCTCCTTGAGAACATAACCGCAAAGCGTAACGTGTATTTTCCTTAATATGAACTGGTCGCTCAAATTTTATCTCCGACATTTCATTGTGAACGGCATCTTGATCATATGATCCCGAAACAGACTCAAGTGTTTCCCATTTATGTCCTGTTGCTTGAAGGTCCACAGTATTGTCATAAAGAAGTTCTAATTGATAATCATAGTTTCCAGATCCCGAGTACATTGTTGCACCGGCTATTGCAATACCCGGACGATCGACAGTAAATGCTATGGCATCAGGACCAAAATTCCCAGTATTCCAGGTTCGACTTACATCACAACGGGAGAATCTATTTCCAGTTGAGTGTAAGCTACGAGGTGGCAAAAAAGCCTTTTCAAACTGCAAACCAAGAAGAAACTAAGTCAGATAAATTTAGTATACAATATATAACTGTTCGCACCTCATTTAAAGACGTCTGATAAACAATCTCACCCAGAACCCTTGCCAATAGATGACAACAGTTATTGATCAGGCCTTGATTGATATCCTTGCACATGATAAAATCATTAACATTCACACTGTGGTTATAGATGTTTTCAATTTTAGCCTTAACAGGGCTTGAAATAATCTCCAAAAGTCTCAGAAGAACATCTTTGAATGCCCATGAATTACTTGTAAATTCTGTCTTTTCCTGTTGTGTTCGATAGATCATCTGTTCCACAAGGATCGGGTATTGATGATTTTCTGAACTTGATAGCATCGGAAGACCAAAGTTATCACTTGGACTTACTATAGACTGCCGTTCATTACCGGATGTCAATAGGGAGAACGTTGTTCTTAATTTTATTGAAGGACTGCAAAGTCCAGCAATTATTGCACTGAGAAGTCGAGAATGTAATTCACCCTTGAAATGGAAAGTTATTTTAATGATTTCTTTAAATTGCTAATAATATAAAACAAACCAAATCCATCTGGGATAGAAGATCACAAAGACAATTCCATTTTAGTGAAGAAGTTGGATAAAATGCATCGAAACATGCAACAAAGCTTGTGTGGCATTCTTCAAGAATCTCAAGAACCATACGGTAACCTATTGAAAAAATAAGAATCAGGTTTAAATTTCGTGATATTGGTTTCAATGTGATACCTACCATCTTCACTACAAATATCTTTAAATATATCGTCGTTCAGTATCTCAATAAGAAGCGCTCTTACGTTACCAATACACTCAGCCAATTGAACATTTTCCATATTTGCTTTGCGCGAAGTCGGTGTCGGTAGCTCATTAGTTCCAAGAAAATGCTTCGGTCCATTAGTATTTGATTTGCTTGGCTTGTTCGCTGTAACAAGATTCATATTAATAAACCGTAAAAATTCTAAGCTTTACAATTGATTACCCAGATTTCCTTCTGCTAACTTCTTTGACAGGACCTTAACAGTCTTCTGGGGATAAATCTCATTTGTGTACTTCCTCAACAATCGCAGACATGATTTATTCACATAAATCAAATATTCTAAAGACTGTTTCACTTGAAGATGACGAGTCTTATCTCTTTGCTCGCGGATATTTCTTTTAAAAGATTCCCACGACCATTTGAGCAGCGAAACAAGACTCTCGAAACACTCCTTCGTCACTGTATTGGCAAATGATTTGGAAATTTTCTGAACAGGATCGATTTCAATATGTGGTGTTGGTTGTTTGGATTCTTGAGTAATAAGTCGATACAAAATGGACGGAATTTGCCCAGAATTGATATCAGTTCCGTTGTTGGCTTTTTTAGAATTTTTAAATGCAAATACTAATTGATCTTCGGTGGTAATCGTAGCCTGTCCAGCTGATCCACAATCTGATGAAGGACCAGCTATACGTGCCCAAATTAAATACCAACGTCCGGATGATGCAGTTATAGGCTTTGGTAGCATAATGTGATATTTGCTTCGTGCTGGACATTCAAAGGGAATTTCTTTTGTCTCTGATATTAGAACTCCATCCTTTTCATAGCCCCCACCATCGATGCCAAGGTCAAATACTTTCAACTTGCAAGAATATTCACCACGACCACCATACATTCCAAAGCCACCTTAAGAAAATAAGAACAAAGTGAATTCATAAAGCAAATTCTTACTTTTAAACCGAATTATAACAAATTTTAAATTGAAAACTCACATATTAAAACATCCGTATCGCAAGAGAACCGAATGGCCTCCACACTCTGTCCAGAATATCCCCATCCACCGCCAAAGTTTTCAAATCGGTTTAATATTTGATAGTCGTTCGATTGGTTTTCCTTTATGTGAGATTGTAGTGTTGGCGTTACATCTTCAAAACAACTAGGACTGCAAATGCAATACAATCAAAATTAGGCTTCAAAAAGTCCTTCAAGCATGCGAAACTTACATTAAATCCTGAGCAGACGTAAGAACATCTAAGCAAGCCAACAGATTCAACGAAGCTTGTGATCGAGAAACTTGAGAATCTGGTTTATTCGTTGGCAGGGATAGCTCTGGGGATAAAATCGCTCTAAAGTTTGACGAGTTCTGTAAACGAAATATATTTTTATGCTTTATATTTCTAAAATAAACCAAATTTCCTCTTACAGTTCCAGTTTTTGGAATTTCACTAGCCAGAACATTGTAGCATAGTATACTCTTCGTAACTCCCCCATCAAAGACCCACAAAACATTAAATTGAGGATCGAGTGCAAAAGCAATCTGTGGCATTGGTTTTTCGATGGGGCTCTTTGCATCCTGACGACGGCGTTTTCTCTGATCTCCAGCGCCCATAAGTATTTGATTCTCATGCACTTCGAATATTTGGTTCCTCGATTCATGCATACTACGCGACATCTGATCAATATTTCGATCGATATTCTGGTTGATCTCTGGCATTTCGGAATTTCGATTGCTTTGAATAATTTGAACAAAATTAACCTGGTTATTGTAATGCGCAGTGCAACTGCCATCACGTCGATTTATCGTGAGGGCGTGAAAAGTCAAAGGAATGGTTGGAATCAACACTGAAAAAAAAAAATGAATATTACATTCATCCGATTGTCAAGTTTTTTTCTTACAAATTGTCTTCTTATCAGCAATGACACTTATTTTAGGCAGAATATGTGTAGTTATAAGTGATTCATCGATTTTAATAAATGTCTGATCACCACTGGAACCGATCCATGTGGCTTTCTTGCCAAAGCTTGGTCCCAAGCCACTGAAAAATATTGAAATCAGTTCTACATACTGAATATATTCTTTTAAACTTACAAGACAGCTCCGGGCGTGCAATTCCATAAGAACTTTTGCCTCTGAGCCATAATTGCTGAGGCAGCAGAACCTTCTTTAGATGGATCAAGTAATTTAAGAGCCTCATCGTGTAATGAGGACTTATTGAAGTCATTTGGTAAGCGTCCCAGTTGTCCTTTCTTAGAGAAAAAGTAAAATTTTTTAATAATTTCTAACTGACAATGCAAAATAGCAATCTTACCTGATAGTTTCCAAAAGTATAAACAACTCCTTTGTGAGTTAATAAGACAGTATGATTACTTCCAGCAGCTACTTGGCTAATAGCACCTTGAACTTTGACTTGAACAGGTCCGCTTACTGCTTGTAAATCTCCAGTTCCCAATTGTCCATACTGATTGCTTCCAAATGTGAAAACTTCTCCAGTAAGTGTTAAAACCACTGTATGATGCAGTCCACAGGCTATCTGTACAACTGGGCTATTTGATGGCAGGACTAAATGTTGTGGCGCTAATGGGGCAACCCTAGGAGGATCCTTTTCTGCGTCCGACGCCAGATTGTTTTCTTCACGTGGTTGCTTATCCTTTCGACGCAATATAATGCTCTTTGATCGTTGACGATTTAAGTCGCTCAGTTGTTTTGGATCTAAGGAATTGAATAATTTTTAACATTTTCAGTGTTAGTTAGGATATTGGGTTTTACCGCTGTTCTCTGTTTCCTGCATAGCAATACACGAAGAACATAGTCCGCATTTGGAGCACCCTGCATCGCCATGACCACATGGACAAACCCTTCAAATAAAATCGTAAGTTAAATACATAATATAAAAATAAAAGAATCATTCCAAACTTACGATCCTGGCATCCTCTCCTCTACGGGCACATTGAGAGACGAGACACAGGAGATATTGTACCCAGTACACTCCTTACATACAACGCACACCCTACACTGCCCTTGTGCCACATGATGATCATCAAAATCACATAAATTTGCGATATCGTACTTATGTCTTCGTTCATTTGGCTTCATATCATTCGATTCCACCTGAATTCCGCCATTTGTATCAATTGAATAGTTAGATTCCTTAGGTTTTGAATTAAATGAACGTCCACATTGTCCTTTGTTATTTAGACCAAAGGTGAAAAGTTGCCCCTTAGAATTCAGTACAACGCAATGGGCTTTTCCTAAAGCGACCTTTGTTATATGCTGGTCTGAAAATTCAGTTACATAGCCATGAGCATCACAATGGGCTGTGTCTTTGCCAAACATTATGAGACGTCCTGTTTTTGTAACAAAAGCCGAAGTTCCGTTATTGCAAGCGGCTTGGATGACCACATGTCCATCAATGCGAGTTAAGCGTTTTGGTTTGATTGCTTTCGGTTGTCTGCGGTTCTTTGAAGAATCACCATCTTCACCTCGACGGGCAGTTCCTTGAAAAAAGAAGAAAATATAAATTCGATATTTATCATACGATTTTATTTGATTATTCGAAAAGAATTGATTTTAACAGAATAAACAATCACCTGCAAAATAAACAGTTCCATCATCGTTGACGAGAAGGGCATGTATCCCATCATGTCCAACAGCAACCTGGGTAATATTGGACACTTTGGAAATTATAAGTTCTGTAATTTTCATTGTTGGTGTTCGTCCAACTGCTTTCAAACCCAGAGATGGAGATTTTCCATAGAAATAAACTTTTCCATTTGAAGCCTTTACAAGTCCAAATTCTTTGCCACATGCGATTCCTTGAATTTCTATATCCGTTGGCAGTTTCGGTTCAAAAATATTATAAGATGATTGAATCTAAATTTGAAAGTTAAAATTGTTAACAAGCGAAGGTAATATCATTAGGGACTTATAACCTTTTGAATTTGATTTTGATTAAGAACTTCGTCTTCAAAGGCAGCATAACCCAGTGTCCTGAATTTTTTCCGAGCTAATTTGAGTGGTAAGTCGAATGCAAGAATTCCCGAACTATTGTAAATTTGCTTTACTACAAGAGTATCCTGAAAAATAAAATACATAATAAAAGTGCACTTAAACGGATTTTTAATGAAGATTCACTTACATCACGATTAGTACAAATCATGTTAATTGACTCTTCATCTGAAAACAGAACATAATTGAGTCCTTCGCGAATCATTGGAAGATTAACATTGGACGGACATTGGACTGTTGACAAGGTGTCAGTGTTGACGAGGAGAATATTTTCAGAGAGACGTTTGGAAAAACGCTTAAAATAGAGTTTTCCCTGCAATCAAAATTATCACCATAAAAATGCGTAAATGGAAATTATTTTGTTTTAAAACTTACTGCACAAAATCCCAACCATCCACATGATTCCTTTCCGAATTCGGTATTTGTAGCGTAGACATGCCCTTTAAAGGATCCATTGAATCCAGTGCCAATTTTCAAAAGACAAGTTCGATACAAGAGATAGATGAATGTTCCATCGGATGCCATTGCTGGTTGAACTAATGTTAACGGTGTTGTGGTACTTAAGATGGACCTTAAAGAAAACTAAACACAAGGAATTATCCCCTCTGAAAATGGTTTTAAATATAAATATACGAACCTCATCAACCAAACAATTTTGGGGAACCCCATGAGAATGAAAGTCGGGTCGAATAGGTTTATTTAAAGCCGCACTCATAACCGTTCGCTGAAGCGAGAATAAGACCAGTGGCAACTTAATTATTTGAGCAGACAATTGCTTTGGAGATTTTAAAAGAGCAGCGATGGCTTTCAAAATCTTTCCCGTATCGCCACGAGCAATACATAGCCCGATTAATGATGAGCAAGCAATATTCGACCAATTAGTTTCATACATGGGTGAGTGCGATGGCTGTTGTGCTCCCGAAGATATACTCATAGTAGCTAGGTCAAGAAGTAGATCGTATAGAGGATTGATAAGATCGTCTGGTTCTAGTTTAAAACTTTCTGGCTGCTGACCTTGAATAACATCGAATAAAGCCTTCAGAGCCTTGGTGCAGATACTAGGCTGAATATTCCTAGCATCGCCAATTAGTTCGAACAAACTGCGTAAACCAGCACCGACAATAAGCGGTACCTTGGCGATTTGTACCTCTTTTTCGATAGCTTCATCGGTTTCGGTATCACCATCGCTGTGTACTGAATCAGCACCGCCCGTATTTCGTTTTTCATTGGTGTGACAAGAACAATCTATTAGATTATTCGCTAAACATGCATTGGTACATATCAAGCAGCAAGATGGTAGTGCTTTGATCTTTTTTGAAGGAGATTTTTCCTGAAATAAAGCATATTTTGCATCAGCTTCTAGGACGGCTGATCGAACGGCTGAAAAGACTGTAAACTTTGAAGAATTCGGCTTGAGTTCAATTTGAGCCAGTGTGTAGGCGGGGTAGAGTTGGTCATTATCAACCAAATTTTCTCCTGCTTTTTTATCTTTGTTGTTGTTTCTTTGTGAACCACCTCTAGTCTCTTGGTGTTTTCTAAAAAAAAAAAAAAAGTGAGTTTCAATTTCATAGGAATAATAACTTTGTGTGTATATTCTTTTTTATTCTTTATTACGTTTATTGAGAGATTTAATTACAAATTTTTATAGTACATAATATCGAACAAGTGGTTTCTGCTGCTAGGTTCATGCAGATTCGAAACGTTATCTTTCGATAGGATTTTGTGTGTATAGATTCAAAATTACATACAGGCGGTCCTATTTTTCACATGTTTATTTTCATGCCCTGTATTCGCTGTAAAGCCTAGTTCATACATCAAATCGAAATGAAACATCAATAAATCTCGCGTCGAAAGGTTTACAAAGAAAATAAATTCTGTTTTATATTTGGTTTAGATAAGTCCGTTGAATTATATTAACTTCGAAACAAATTTTTTCCTCCTTGTCGCTTAATAATTGCATTTAATTTTATTTTATTTTTCACGCCTGGGAAAAAAGCAATTTTTTTGTATGAAAATTTCAATTCGCTTCGATCTATAAACTAGGCTTAAGAGGTTAATTTTTTTTTCTAATTTGTACGTAATTAAGGGATTATTTTATTCCTTGTATTTATTTTTTTTATATCTATTAGGTCGAATGCCAAAAACTAAATTGATTTATGCATGATGAAGGTAGGTACCTACTTTTGTTTTTTTTTAGAAAATGGAAAACTTCCAACGAAATTTTATTCAAGAATAATTGCCCGATTTTGATTAATAACCGTTAAGCTTGGTTTTTGAATTAAAGCAAAGTTAAATATTCATAATAATAAAAGGATTTTTTCCAAGTGCCAAAAATATAATAAAATCAAGTGCATTATTTCAGCCACAAAAAAGATCGAATCATATACCTACATATATAAATCAACGGGCTTATTTAAACCAAAAATAAAACAAAATTTATCCTTTTAAACCCTTTGGGAGATTTATTGACACTAGGCGATTAGGATTCAACCGCGACTACAGAATTGAAAATTAAAATCTGAAAATTTGGAAAAACCCTAATACCTTTGTCAAAAAAAAATATCATTATCTTTTTGTGTATATATTTTAAAGATAATTTTCTTAAAACGGTCATCTTTATTTGTTTTCAAATTTACTAGGTATACAAAATGCCTTAAACTAAATTGTAGAGAATTCGATCTTCCATACAAATTTGGTAAGATTTTGTTTGTGGGATGTGTGGTTCTAAAGATATTGCTAAGAACTTTTTACACCCTCTTCCCTAAATACCGGCTAAATAGGGCGGCTTTTAACCCCGAAAACTAATTTTTTAGGCTCACAGTAATCCTTGCGACAGATCCATCAAAATTTTTTTTTTTCGGTACAAAATGCAAGGTTCGGCCAAAATATTCAGTGGACTATTTATAAAATATGTACATAAATGTAAATAAACTTGGAGGCGCCACAGGTATAAAACCAGGACCTAGTGACCTACAACTTTTAACCAATTTGTAATTTATGCTTGATATCAAGAGGAATGGAGGGGGCCTTCAATTTGCTGCCGAATCAGATATAATGTACCTACCTATGTATTCTTGAAGGATTTTTCAAGAGGCAGTAGGTAGGTATCTACCCGTTAATAAAATATTTCTGTATTTAGGTGGTAGCGTCATTTATAAAGCAATACAAAATTTGAACTACAATTGGCGCTACCCTTTCATTTCTAGGAAAATGGTGAGGGCAATATTTTGATAAAATTGTCACCCTCACCACATGCAAGACAGGGATTAACAAAAAAAAAAATATGGCAACCCTTACAAACAAGGCTCTCCGTCCTGTCTGCATTTTTTTGTTTTGCGGATCACATAAAACAAATGCAAGTAAATCTAGGAGTTGTATGTAAAGGTTAGGTTAAGTAATGAAATGATTAAATAAAAATATGCAGCGCAAGACAGTTTCGCTTGTTTTTGATTTACTTAGCTTTTAAATGATAGCAAATAAATCCAAATTCGGAGATAATCACGATAACTATTCATAGAACATTATGTGCCTACATTATCCTGTCTGGTAAAAATCGATATTCTTTTTCTTTCATGACCAAGTTTTTTCTCAATACCTATTTCTATTTGTTTGAACTTATAAAAGTTATTATTTAAGAAATAGTTTAGTTTAATACAAAATTATTATACCTCTCAGCACCATTTGTGTACAATTCGTGAAAATATTCACCATATTTTGATGGTTGCACTAAACCCACCATTGCACAAAGACAATTTTCTTGTTTGTGTTTTAAGATTCAATAACAAAAATTCACTGCTATTTTTACAATTTTATTATATATTGAATAAAGAATTGAATTTCTTTTAGTTTATTTAAGTAAATTTTTATTTTTTGCACATTATTTCATTGAAATAAAACTTTTTTATGACTGGAATAAATTATTTGCACTTTCTTAAGCTTTATAACCGGAATTCCTGTCTGAATCTGAAAAGCTGATCGATAGAGTAGAAGGAGGCAAACAAATAAGAAAAATGACACAAACACTAGCTTCGCATGTCCTTTGACTCTTTCTAACTCATTGGTCATCAATAGGGGTAGGAAATAAAAGTGCCTACAATAGAGTAAACATTTCCTTCATACCATGGTGATACTTTTGAAATGAGATGTAAATAATTCAAGTTAACTATTTTTGTAATAAAAACTGTTAAGAACTACTTAAAACATTAACCATTATAAATAAATGTTTTTCAGGGAATAATAACTTGAAATTAAAAATTTTAAAATTATTTTTGAAAAAGTATGATTTTACTCCTTAAAACTCAGCTGTGTGGGATCTCTGTAATGAGAAGGATGGATTTTAAGTTCAAAGGAGAGTGTGTGGGTCAGTTGGTGTGGGTATGCAAAACGAAACGTCAAAGAATGAGGGGAACCGGTTGATCAAATAACATTTCGTCCTTAGTAGAAATTAGCAGGAGGATAGAATTAGCAAAAATCCTCCTTGCTAGCAACAGTCAGGTAGCCTTCATTCAGGAGACCCATCTTTCATTCCGTCACAAAGTATACATTGACTCGTTCAATATTATAAGAAACGACCTAAATCAAGGGGTCGCAATAATAATTAGAAATAATATCAAATACCAAATCGTGCAACACCAATTGACATTACCAAGTATCTTCATATCAATAAATTTAATTATAAATGACATAAACAAAAAAATACTATTAGGATCTCTCTACGTTCCTTCTAATTGTCCACCCAGTCTCCTAAAAGAGGAATTATCCAAAATTAACTCTTTCTCAACTTCTTACGACTCAATTGTAGTCGGTAGTGACCTAAATGCTAGACATCCTTCATGGGGTGACAGAGCCACAAACCAGAATGGAAAAACACTTATTAAATGGTTCGAAACAAGAACTCCGCTATTGGTCAATATTCCGCCACCTTGCCCAACTTTTCCACGAAGCTCCGGCTTTTTAGACCACTTCCTCATATCACCACAGTTGATCAACAACTTTGCCTCAAATTTTGTAACCCGAACTTTACCATCTTTCTCTGATCACTTACCCTTCGAATTGAATGTATCCATAACCGACGCGGTCATTCCCATTATAGAACCTAAATGTTCAAGAACCTTTAAAAATACTGATTGGTCCGAGTTCAAAAGTGACCTTGACATAACACTGGGCACTTGTAAGCCATCTCCGTACGTCTCTTTATCAGATTCCGAAATTGACAACCACATCAATAATTTTTGTGCAGCCATTAGCGACACCGCTAATAATCATTCGACAGAAGTGGAGTTAACATTCAAAAAATATAAAAACCTGCCAGATGACATTAAATCGCTTTTTAAAACCAAACACAGCTGGCAAAAACAATTAAAAAAAATCTTTCATAGAAACTACAATAGAACCAACAACACGTATAGAGAGCTTTCGAACAAAATCTCACTTCTTAAAAAAATTATTCAAGACAAGGTAAAGCTATGGCTAAATAAGCAACTAGGAATCAAACTCTCCAAGATCACTCCAGGTCCCAATGCTTTTAAAGAAATTTTTAAAATGACAGGTAAATCAAAAAAATTTAGCTGCCCAAAAATCGAGCTAAATGATGTCACAATAACTGAAGAAGACCTAAAAGTTAGAGCGCTCTCAGAATATCTTAAAGACGTATACCAAAAAGTCATACCAACCTTTCACCCGAACTTGAACGACCAAATACAAACAGTCATTCAACCCATTAGAGCTTCCAAACCACACGTTATATTCAACTTCAACAGAATTGATTCGGCCCTAAATCCTCCAGATGGGCAGATATTTACATCTACTAACGAAATTGGAGAAATAATACGTCAGGCCAACGCTAAAAAATCTTCAGGGCCAGATAAAATCTCCAATTTTCTCATTAAAAAAATTTCGCCTTTTTGTATTGAATTTCTAACAATTATTATGAATAACTGTATTAATAACGGATATTTCCCTAGACAGTGGAAAAATGCCAAAATCCTCCCAATCTTCAAAAAGCAAGGTGATTATTCTTTACAAAACATTAGGCCTATCTCTCTTCTGTCCAACGTTGGGAAAATACTGGAGAGGGTTATAATCAACAAGCTCAAC
Organism: Epistrophella euchroma; assembly: GCA_947049315.1. Classification (NCBI taxonomy): domain Eukaryota; kingdom Metazoa; phylum Arthropoda; class Insecta; order Diptera; family Syrphidae; genus Epistrophella; species Epistrophella euchroma. The sequence goes on along the minus strand of OX346247.1, from coordinate 106,962,139 downwards.
TTGCACATAAGCGAAAACATAGAATTTATTCCGGATCAACAATTCGGATTCAGAAAAGGACTATCAACAGTCCATGCCTTGCTCAAAATTCACAATGACATAACACTCAACCTAAGCGAAAAAAGATGTACCACAGCTTGTCTACTCGACGTGGAAAAAGCATTCGATAGCGTGTGGAGGGATGGGCTAATGTACAAAATAGCTCAGCTTGAATATCCGATCCACATCTTTCACCTCATTGATAGCTTTATGCAAGATAGAACTTTCTTTGTCCAAATCCAAGAAACTAGCTCGGACCAGTGCCCCACTGACAGCGGAGTTCCCCAAGGTTCAATACTAGGTCCTCTCCTCTATGACACATATCTATATGATTTTCCACATACACACTTTAGCAACAACGAAACGGTCTCAGAAGCAATCTTATTTGCTGATGATACCATGGTGTATGCTAGCTCTGACTACCCATTAGAAGCAACGTGGAAACTGAAAGGACACTTAGAGGTCATCAACGACTATTATAAAAAATGGGGAATTTACATCAACAAGAACAAATCGGAGGCCATATGTGTGAGAAACGCAAGTGGTAAAGGTAAAGAAGGAGCAGTTAGAGAGAGTAGGAATCTATCCCTGATAGTCGATAATACGAGAATACACTTCAAAAACGAAGTGAAATATTTGGGGGTTCACTTCAATAATTTATTTAAATTCAACAAACATGCACGCTTAAGTAAAAATAAAGCCATAAAAGTTACGAACATGCTGACCCCATTTTTAAAACATAACATGTTAAAAAAAAAAACAAAACTTCTGTTCTATAAAACCCTGATAAGGCCAATTCTGGTGTATGCTTTTCCCATCTGGTTTTCGGTATCCCCAATAATCGTTAAAGAACTGGAGCAGTTTGAAAGGAAAATCTTGCGCCACTGCACCAGCAAAAACTTTGTCTCAAGTAATAAAAGATATTCTAACGAACACATTTATAACGAGTCAAAAATAAATCCACTCATTAGCTACGCGCATAACTTAATGTATAAAACAATAGATAAAACCCGCTCCTCAGAAAACGAACTAATCAAAAACCTAACGCAGTTACAAAATGACATAAGTTGGACATCTTCGCCATATCCGTCCCCCATGGGAGTGCTCCTGGAGGGCCTCTATGAGGACTGCACTGGGCCTAGGGACTTTTACACCCACTCGATAAGTGGCCAAAATCGTGGCTAACCAAAAAAAAAAAAATCAAAAAACAAAAGTTCTGATCTTATAAAATACACAAAATTCAAGCAATAACTTAACTATCAAAAATACAATAAAATGCCCAGATAAAGTGAAAGGTGGTCAAAACTTCACCCCATTTATTTTATTTTATACTAAAATTACTTTTTAATATATCCTATTAGTTAAAATAATGGCGGCTAAATTACAAATGTCTAAGTAATCATAGCAACGAAATTTTATTAAGTCTAAATGCTCAGTCATCCTAACTAAAAGAAACGTAAATATCAATTGAAAAGAAAATCTCCTATCTAAACTTTACAATATGTAAAATAAATCAATATTAAAGAAAAAAAAAAGAAAAAATAAAACAATAATGTACTTACAATTTCGAAAAACAAAAAAAAAAAAAAAAAAAAAAAAAACAAATAAAAAGGAAATCAACATTTAAAATGTTAATTCAGATAAAAAAAAAAAAAAAAAAAAACTCGAAACGAAAACACTCAGAAATACTAATAGTTATAAAATTCTAAACAACACAAATTATGCCATCGCATAATATGATAATATAATAAAAATTAAAATTAAAATCCAAAACAAAATTACAAAATTACAAAATTATTAACTAATACCTAAATATAACAAAAATTGTAAACACAAAAACCTCTGTTAAAAATTCTAGGTTCTTAAAAACTAAAATAAAAAAAAAAAAAAAGAAACAAACCAAACAAAGATTGCTAAAAAAAAAACAATAAAAATCTGCTGATGTATGTAAAGTTATCTAATGCTAAGTTAAGTTAAGTGAAATGTTTAAGTATTATGTGTTATAACTTATATTCTTATACACCCTGTGATAGACAAAACGTCAAAGCAATTGCAAACAAAAATACTCATTGAGCAAGAGTGTAACCAAAAAGAAAACTAATAACCAAGGCCATGTGGCAAAAATAAATTACACCGAACGAGCAGGCCATACATTACAGCCGCCATTATTATTATTATTATTATATTAGATAGTAAGTAAGAAAAATGTTTGTATTATACTAAGAAAAAGAAAAAGAAAGACTCAATAAATACAATACAATACAATACAATACCGGTTGATCAACAAAAATCAGCTGTTTCGACTGCGCATTGAAAAATAAACAAACTATTTTGAATGGTTGCATTTCTTCATTGTGAGTTGTGCCAAGGTGTTTTTGTTTACAGGAAAGGGGAATTTGTTGTTTACAATTTTGAACACGTGTGAAGATGTGTAAATACACTCCGTACTGTTGATATAAGGACTAGAAACCCTGTTGTTTAATATTAGATATTTTATTTTTAAAACAAGAGATAATTGATATTATAAATAATAAATATGTATATTCAAAATTTTTTACCTTTAATTTCTTTTCTTTTAAGAAATTGATGACCCAATATACATATAATCTTGGTTTAAATCAAAAATACTGGAATAGGTATAAAGATATGAATCCTCGGCTGCCATTTGAGTTTCCCTATAAAACTCACACATTCACAGTATTTATCTTCACAACTCACACGTTCACAGTATTTATCTTCACACCACACTTCAATTCACTTTTCTATTGGCTTTGTTTGAGATTAGATTTTGTTTCTAGAAACACCACATGAGTAAAGCCTTAACTACATAAGCCAAAAAAGTGAAAAATTACAAAAGTTAAAATTTTCAAACTCATTTTGGGATAGTGTTTCTCACTGGAAAACTTATAAAAATGATGCAGAAAGCTTAAATTTTGGTTTAAAAAAAATTGTGTATATTCGTTTTCACAAAAAAACTGCGCTAGCGGGAAAAAAAATATTTTTACTTTTGTAATTTTGCAAAAAATGGCCAATGTAGTTAAGGCTTAAAGCATTTTATTAGGTATAATACAAAGTAAATAAAAAAAATTGAACGACAAAGTTATTTTGATGTTTCATTTGTAATTTGTTTATCTGGTCAAAGAAAAATTTTAAAATTGCTAAACCAAATTTGGAAATTGCAAACAGCTGTTAAGCTAACGGCCATATTATTCACTAGTTTAATCCTTGAATCCAGATGTAAATTAATTTAAATCCAAAAATTAAATCAACGTCCATATTATTCACTCATTAAAGGCTCTCCCAAACCAACGCGATTAATCGCCGCGACAATAGAAAACAATAACAACAACGTGTTGTTTTGTTTGACAACCACGTGTTGTTGTTATTGTTTTCTATTGTCGTGGCGATTAATAATCGCGTTGGTTTGGGAGAGCCTTGAATCCGCAATTATATCCAAATTTTTAAATCCAGATTTAATAAGACCAATTGAATTTAAACTGCACCGGAGGACAGTTTAAATACTTACATCCAGATTTAAACTGAATTTAAACTGATCACAAGTCTCGAATGTTTGAATTTTGCGCTCGAAAAGAAATTTTATTCATACATAGGATATAAAAACAATAAATTCTAGTTCAAAATTAAGAAAAAGTAGAAAATTAAAAAGAAAATAAAAAATGGAATAGAGTGAATAATATGGACATGGTTTTGACAGCTACTGATGTGGTTTTCGATTCAAGCCAGGTAAGGTACGCAGTTCAAGCTAAACTAAATTTTATCCCTATAATTCTTATCTCTACAATCATTTGCTAAGAGCACAAATGTCAAAATTTAATCTGTAAAAAAATGCGTTGAGCATTATTTCGCGCGCTAAATTAAGTGGAGACTTTTTGAATTTAGCGCGTGAACTGCGTACTGCCTAGCTAAATAATCCTCGCTTAAATTTATCTTTGGGGGAAATTTGTATGGAAGATAAATTTTAGCGCGATCTGCGTACTAGGCTTCAACCAAAAAAAGTTGACTTTTATGTTCATTAGTCAAAAAAGTGAAAAAGTACAAACTCATTTTGACATAGTGTTTCTCACTGGAAAACTTATAAGAATGATGCAGAAAGCTTAAACTTTGGCTTAAAAGAAAAATTTTTATATTTTTTTTTACAAAGTCCCCTTTCACACAAGGCAACTGAGTTGCCGGCAACAATTATTTCATTGGCGAGTAGGGCAGGAAGAAAGAGGGGTAAACGAAATCTCCCCGGTCAACAAATTCAGGAGATTTTTTTGACGTTTCTCTTCACACTACGTTTGTGTGCGTTCAACCAAGGTAGTTTAAAAGGAAAATACAGCAAGTCTCCTCCGACTTTGTATCTTCGTGTGAAAGGTACAAGAGATTGTTAAGGAGATTTAAAGAAAACGTCAAAAAAATCACCAGCAACTAGTATCTTCGTGTGAAAAGGGACAATGGAGGCAAAAAAATCCATGTCCATGTCATGAATATGTCGACGAAAACTAATTTTTGAACAAGACATGAGCTCTGTTCAAAGCTTGGCCATGAGATTTGACGTTCCATGTGTGTGAGAGAGGTAGAAGTAGTACTGAAGGGAATTTTTGTATGATTCTCTTGCTCTGACTTATTAGTGGAATTTATCGACATAACTAATGACATGACGTAAAGTGCCCAGTGCGAAAAAAAAAGCTGATTGTTGATTGGATTGCGGTTTGGATCTTGGGCATCTGTATGTCCTGTGGAGTCGGCGTGTTAAAGAAAACGTCAAAAAAATCGTCAGCAACTATTAACTTCGTGTAAAAGGGGATATAGATGAAATTTTATGTTTATCTATTGAACGCGGCCAATCTGAAACTTCAGATGTAAAACAACTACATCAGCTTTCATTTAGCACACGAGTACAAAAATTGTTTATTAAAAAATCTTAACAAATTAAAGTGCCTTCCTTTCTCGTAAATTAAAAAAAGACTGTAAAATAAATAAATACAAATCACAAAATGTTTTTTGAAACGTGCATTGCTCCTGTTAATATTGCATTAATAAAATATTGTAAATACAAATTATAACTTTCTCCCAAAGATACTCATACTAATGATCCAAAAATGCATAAATAATTTTTTAGGGGGAAAGCGAGATGAAGATTTGATTTTGCCTATTAACGACTCGCTAAGCATGACACTGAGTACAGACGAGGTATATATTTATATGATAATCTAATCTTAGAACAAAGTTCACTAGCTTCTAACCTTTCCTGAAACTCGATAAACATCTCTTGTTTCCTTTCTAGATGTGTGCGAAAACAACAGCTGCAGCTTCAGATAAATTTGTAAAAAATACTATGTGGCTGAATGGAGAGGAAGTTCCATTTGAAGAGAATCCCAGACTCATGAGATGCATCCGAGAATGTAAGAATAGTTTTTAAAAGTCATCTTCATATTGGATTCGAAATAATTTATAATTTTGTTCAGTGAAGCGATTAGCTTCATTGAAAGCTGCTCCAAAATTTCCCATCGAATGGAAACTCCGAATTTGTTCCAAAAACAATTTTCCCACAGCAGCTGGACTAGCATCCAGTGCTGCAGGCTACGCTTGTCTCGTCTACAGTCTAGCTTGTTTATACGGAGTCGAGGATGAAGAACTGACATCAATTGCTAGACAGGGAAGCGGTTCAGCTTGTCGGAGTCTTCATGGAGGGTTTGTCAAATGGCTAATGGGCACCAAGGATAATGGAACAGATTCTATAGCTGTTCCCGTTGCCCCAGCAACCCATTGGCCAGAAATGCATGTTCTTATTTTGGTCGTAAATGATTCAAAGAAGAAAACTGCCTCCACCAAAGGAATGCAACGCGCTGTAGTAACCTCCGATCTAATTAAACATCGAGCTGATCACTGTGTGCCGAAAAGAATCTCCGAAATAACTGCTGCTATAGAGGCTAAAGATTTCAATAAGTTTGCTGAAATAACAATGAAGGACTCGAATCAATTTCATGCGATTGCATTGGACACTTACCCTCCATGCATTTACATGAATGATGTTTCTCATGCGATCTCTGAATTCGTTCATTCGTTTAACCAAGTTTCTGGAGCTACAAAGGTTGCCTATACATTTGATGCAGGTCCTAATGCTTGCCTCTATCTAGTCGAAGAAAATGTTCCAGTGGTCTTCGAAGCTATTCAACGCTGTTTCCCTTCGGACGTTCACCAGGTTGAATATTTAAAAGGTTTAAAGATTGGGAAAGTTGAAAATGTAAGAGTTTTCGGTATAAATTTAATTTTTTTTTGTTCATTTCAATTTATTTTATTTTAGAATGAAGACAGTTTGCTGAAAAACTTCAAACCATATGGACAGAATCTTTTGAAATATGTGATACACACAAAAGTTGGAACTGGTCCAAAATTGTTGTCTAAGGATGATTCACTTATTGGAACTGATGGACTTCCATTGTGATAGAAACAACTACAGATTGTTAAAATTTTACTTATTTATTGTGGTTATTTATTTGTTATTTATTTGTTTTATAGTGTGGAGGTCGGGTTAAGGTTATTTAATACAACTGATACAACTTGGGTACATTCAATGACAAAAATGTTTTTCTGTTTGGGTACAATTTCGTTTAAAAAAAAAGATATTGGCTACTTGAAAAATTGTCTGCTGGTAAAAAAAAAAAGTGTGAGAAGAGAGAACCTAATAGTAGACACAGTCAGAGAGATCCAACTTTTAGACAAGAGATAACCTTCAGAATGGGTGATATTGAGTTTTCTTTCAGCCGAGCATAGGCTCCTAATGAAAGGGAAGGGGTTAAAAGCCTAAACATTACAAAACGAAGAATTCGTTAGCATGTTGCTAGTATCATTGAATAAATAGGTATCATGGTGAGAAATATTTAGTTTGTCCGCGTTAATCTCAGAAAGTTTTAAACCGATTTACTTAAAACAAGTAACAACAGATTTTTTTTGCCTAGAAACAAACAACTTGTGTTTGTATACCTATATTATCTAGAGAACCGACTTGTACCCCTCTTGCCTAAAACACCCGCAAAATTAGTTTGAGATGAGTAAGAGAAAATTCTCTTATTTTACTCTTTTTTTTTTCCTATTCGTGAATCAGTGTGAATCGTGGATTCAAACACAAAATGGCCGTATTAGCTCAGTTTTTTTTTTATAGAGTCGCGTTTTCAACATAAATATACATGAATATTACTAGATATGAATGCTAAAAGCAAGAAAACACTAAAAAAATTGTTTCAGTTCATTAAAAAGTTATTTAAAGTAATTTTATTGAAATTTTGTTTTTAAATTTCAATTTTTGAATTTAACGTATTCTTATTTAAAATATCTCAGCGCAAAGAACCCATCATAATTGAGCAAAAACGTGTATACTATTTGTTACAGCAGTGGTGGATGGGGTAGGGGTTCCATTTAAAATGCACGGGATCACTAATACGTGCTCAACGAATAGTCGACAAAATGATCCCATTCTCTCACTACAGCTTGTAGGGTGAAAGAGAACGAACCCCTTACGTCGGTACTCTAGATAATATAGGTACTCTATGGTCTATTGTGTGATGTGATGGCCAGACTCAGATTAATTAATACCCAAAGTTTTTTTTGGAAATGTTTTTTTGTTGATTATTGTGTTGTTTTGTATAAAATCTCAAAAAAAAAAAAACGCTTACGAAAAATGCTAGAACATATCCTCCGGATAAAAATGTTTAAAAATAGCAATTTTAAAACCCCACCCACGGGCACCAAGAATATCATGTGCAAACACTGCTCATATTTTAGTAATGCGTTCACATACATTCAAAATTACTGTCAGCTCAGACCAATTTTGATGACAGAAAACAGCTGCTGACATCGTCTGCAATACTATGCCATCTATCCGCCAGAGTAAAACAAATTTTAGGATTGGCCGCGTTCTGGGGGCAAGCCAAACCTATTCGGATAGGTTTGTGTTGTTGTAATCCCTTGTTGAAAAACTTCTGATGTCAGCTGATGCAACAACAACTCAAGGTATCTGAAAATTTTTGGGATAGGTGGATAGCCTATCTCACTACCACCCGAACGCAAGCATTGTTTTAAATGCTTGCGTTTGGGTAATAGTCAGATAGGCTATCCACCTATCCTAAAATTTTTCAAATAGTTGTTGCATCAGCTGACATCAGAATTTTTTCAACAAGGGATTACAACAAGACAAACCTATCCGGATAGCTTTAGATAGTTGCCCGAACGCGGCCAATAAATCCAGATAAAAGGCACGATCCCATGTTATATTTTTATTACATGTTAAAAAAAAAGACCCTGATACAGATCGTTCGGGTGAGAATGGTTCGCGCCGACCGCGACCTCTTTGAAAATTTATTATAAGCCGTTCGATTCTGGCAAAGAAGTTAATTATGTAAAATTTCGATTTCAGCTCAATTTTATCGATCCCATCTGAAATCTTAAACATGATGTAGATAAGAATAATTTATATGTAAGTTCTTGCGAAATAAATACAAAATAATTTGAATTCGCTATCGGCGGCGTAGGTATTCACCGATAAGAAAATCAGATAGGTTACTTGAATTGAAAGTAGAGCCACTTGATCGTTGATCTGAAGAGGTTATTAAGAGCTATTAAATTAAACAAAACTCAATGTCAAAACTCAAATTGCAATTAGCTGCCTATAATGGTTTCCGGCGCTAGAATCTTCAGAGTAGGTACTTATATCAATTTCTAAACATTGACATCGAGCCACAACTTTAAATATAAAAATTGGAAGTATAATGATGTGGGGGTGCTTATTACACGCAAATTGGCTAAATTTACAACTTAAATGAAGATTAAATGTAATGCAACATAAGGGCGTGGACAAGGAAAGGTAAGGGGCCATTTGCACTCCTAATAAAAATTATTTTTCAATTTTTTCTCTGAGTAATTGTACAATCAAGGGCGTACGTGAAGGTGATAGGGGGTGCTTTTTACTGCAAATCGGGTCAATTAATAACTTGAGTTCTAATATGATCGGATTTTCAAGGTTAGTTTTTTAATGAAGATAAAATTGAATCCAACACAAGGGCGTACGGAAGGAGAAACGGGAGGGGGGTAAAGTCATCATTTTAATTTTTATCAATAGATCTTTTAAATACAAGAAAGTTTTAAATTAAAAAAATAAAATCTAGAAAATCTTCGAAGCACCCCCAACTCAAGATATTAACAAAATTAATGCTTTTTTCATGCCCTTACCACTTTTTACTGGATGCATCTACAAATTTCATTTTTCTTCTACCAGCACCTTGGAAAACTAACGTTTAAATTGACATCTTAAATAAATTTTTCTAAAACTATCACTAAAACAATATTATCATAAAAATAGAATTGATTTTTGGCTTAAAAAAAGAGTAAAGTATGTGTATTGTGTTATTGCAGGTTGTTTTTAAATTATTTTGGTGCTTTTTAAATTAATTTTTTTTCTAAGCCACCCCTCCCATTTCCCTCCATGATTTATTTCTTGTCTCCAATCAACCTACACGCGTTTTGTCGCATCTTATACAACACACTTTGTACAATTCTACTAAGATGTTTTCAAATTTAAATACTATGGCATTGAATTTAAATTAAAAAAAAAAAAAAAATGTAATAAAATAAATTTGAATTGAAGTACAAAATTTAGTTGCGTCAATAAATTTTAATATTTAGCCAGTTCACGTTTCTAAGATCTCACTGAGATCTCACTGAGCAAGCTCCGTCAGCTCCACTGAGCAGAAGGAGAAACCTGAACAAAATTTCTCCGCTAGAAGTCAAAACCAATTTCCATCTCTTTTTTACTAATTATTCAACTGCGACAAAAAATAATTGAGCAAGCGAATCCAAAAAATAACAGTCTCAGTTTTTTGACAGCAAAAGTGAGGAATCTCACTGAGGAATTACGTTCAGATTTCTGAGATTGCTGAGATCTCTGAGATCTCAGTGAGCTTGAGAAACCTGAACTGGCTAATTAATTGTGTATTGTGTGTCACGTTTAAAGTAAAAAACAAAGCATGTGCGACCAAAAAGTGTTGGTTATCGACAATGGGTCAGGGCTGTGCAAAGCCGGATTTGCTGGAGAGAATGCTCTACGAGCTGTATTCCCATCTATTGTTGGTTGTTCAAGACATCAAGAAGTCATGTTCAGTGCAGACTATAAAGACTATTATGCTGTTAATAAAGCCCAAAGCAAGAGACGTATCCTTACTTTAAAGAATCCGATCGAGCACGGACATATGACTAACTGGGATGATATGGAAACAATCTGGCATCACACCTTCCACAATGAACTGCGTGTCGCACCCAAGGAACACCTTGTCTTCCTGACCGAAGCCCCATTGAACCCAAAAGCCAACCGAGAGAAAATGTCTCAAATAATGTTTGAGATATTTTATGTTTCGGTCCAGGCTGTTCTCTCTGGTCGTACCACCGGTATTGTGCTGGATTCTGGTGATTGAGCTTCCCATATAGTTCCAGTCAATGAGGAATATTCTTTCCCCCCTCCCATACAATTATTGGTTTGGATTTGGTCGGTCAAGATTTGACATCGTACCTGATGAGTCTACTAACAGAACGGGGTTACTCATTCGCCACAAAAGCTGAGCAAGAAATTCTCCGACAAAAATTGACAACAGCCGCATCATCTACCTCCATGGAAAGGAGGTACGAATTACCTGATGGTCAAGTTATCACCATTGGTATTGAGCGTTTCCGTTGCCCCGAAGCCATACTCAAGCCCTCATTGTGCGGTTTGGGAGCAGCTGGCATCCATTAAATAATATTAAAATCTATCATGAAGTGCGATGCCTCTTTATGTGAATTGTTTACTAACGTGGTATTGTCCGGTGGTACCACCATGTTCCCAGGTATTGCTGAACGTATCCAAAAGGAAATTGGCCCCATCTTAAATGAAAATTAAGATCATTACACCATTAGACAGGAAATACTCCGTATGGATGGGTGGATCCATCTTGGCATCGTCTTCCATACTTTCCAGCAGATGTGAATATCTAAAGAGGCATACGACAAGTCTGGCTCATCAATTGTCCACAAGAATTGCTTCTAAGCGTGTAGCAGTTTTGGAAAAACCGTATTTTGTATTGTTAATTCCTTTATCTTTAAATTATTAGTATTGTATTATCATTCTAAACAAAATCATTGAAGAACACTACCTATGTATTTTAAACTTATCTTCCTATAAATAAAAAAAAAACAAATTAGCATAGATTAAAAAAAAAAGATTCTGTTTGCTTGCTCTATGTAGGAGGGCAAGATGGTTAATATTGGTTTCGTGAAAATTAAATTGTTCTAATAGTTGATCTCAAAATTGATATTGATACTAAAATGATGTAGTAGTCCACAGAAATCCGAAAAAGTGGGTTTTGTGATCCGTCCGTGGTTTGTGTGTCCACTGTAATTCAAGCTAGGACGGAGCTAGATTAACGGAAGATAAACGACGAAAACCACTTTTTCGAAACAATTAAATTTCTTTGACGTCACTATTTTTATACAAGACAATTTCAATTGCTTTTTGCATACATAAATTCACTTCTTTTGGATAATATTAGATACATTATAAAACAGTTAATGACAATAAAAAAGAACACGAATTTAATGTAAAGTATGATTGTTATAGGTTATACTAAAACACTTGCAAAAGATAAATTACTTTAATAAGTTAAAATTATTTTATGATTTTATTCTTAATCACTGTTTATGCATCTCTTCTTCTGGAATGCTACTGATTGCGGCCATGATGCAGGTTGATGGTCATCCTTTGTTCATTGTGGTGATAGAAATCATGCATGCGTTGTCCATAAGTTTTCTTATTCAACTCTTTTATGTTGAAAAGATGATCTACCGACTCTATAGTTGGCTGTGGGTAACCAAGTTTGGCTGGCATGGCCCGTTAGGTTCCCTGTAAGCCGTAGTGTCGTCTTGTCAGTTATCAGTTGCTAGGCAGATACCTACTGCCCGGAGGTCCGTTAAAATTGTAATGGAACTAACGGTGTCCCATTGGGCTCTTGCAATGAGGGCCCGATTTTTAATTGCTTGAGAAAACTGTCTCCTGTTTTGTGCCAGGAAGGAGTTCCCTCCCCTTAAAGGGTTCCTATCCTGGGCTTTGGCAATAATTATTAAAATAATTAAACAATAGCTGTACTTTTTTTTTTTTTTAAGCACTGTATTTATGCATGGCTGTGCCGGGCACAACCGGCCACGTTGCGATCTCAAACCAAACTCCCCAAAGTTAAAATGCATATAAACTCGTTTGAGTGAATACAATGGAGCCGCGGCCGTGACGCTAGACATTGGTTAACTGGCTGAACAGAATAAACGCGCGCGGTCATCCGCGCGGCGCTTGAAAAACGCTCTATCAAAGTTAAAATGCATATAAACTCGTTTGAGTGAATACAATGGAGCCGCGACCGCGAGTCGCGACGCTAGACATTGGTTAACTTTTGCCGCGTGGCGTTCGACAGATAAGAAGAAAGAGTAACCACGGTTACAGTTAATGACATCTAGGAACTTTCCATATTATCTATTTTATTTGAAAAATGCAAAAATACACATTGACAATAAAACTTCAAAATAAAACTTTAAGAAATAACTGCAAAATAAATTAAAAACAATAATTACCATCCGATGTTCGCGCGTTCCATTGTATTCAATTTTTTTTCGGAAGCGTCGCTTCTCGTGGCGGCGGCTGATTCGCGCGGCCAGTCACTTGTGACTGCATTGACGGCATTAGACACATTTTTTATCGCTGATTATCCATATAGGACGTCCTATGAAGATAAAAAGAACCGGACCATAGATATGTACCTGATTTTTATACCTATGAAGCCCGTTAGATTTGATCAAATCTGGTGACCCCTTGATGGAAAATTATTAGTATAGAGTTATACAATGGACCCTACCAATAATAAAATTTGGTTATGACTTAAATATTTTTGTAAAATGCACCATAATGGAATGGGCTGTAAATAATAAACCGTGCATGGTATTACCTAAATATTTACGTAGACTATAGATTATGACTCACATATCAAATTGAATGTTTTGAAATATTGACCCAAATATAAAAATGAATCGATGGTCGCTGCAAATGTGAAATACTTGCGCACATATATGTATTTGTAGTGTATACCTATGTATATATATTTATTTATAATATTTATAAACTGTTAAACTCCGAAAAGTGGATATTCTAAAATTATCCGGAAAAACTTAGAATTTTTTCAGCACAATTGGTATAAAATCAAAATGTTTTGTTTTCATAATTTATTCCTGATTTTAACCATCATGCATTATTTGGTGAGCGGGCTATTCAAGCTACCTAAAGTTTTTGTTACAGAAAATTGTTGACATTATGGCGTCTGCCTGGTGACTGAACATATCCTTAGGCCCAGTTTTTTTTAGTGGCGAGTTAAACCAGAGTTAGTTAAATCTGGACATAAATTTATTCACGGTTAACTCAAAAAACAGTTTTTTTTGTCAACAAAAAAAAAAAAGAAATTTATGCGAATCGACCTAAAAAAAACTCGAAGGATAAAAATCCCGATTTAACCATGATAAAAATCCCGATTTAACCTACCAAATACCCGCAAAGCTTACAAACCAAGATACTTTTTCAAAGAATTTTTCAAAAGAAAAAAATATTAACAAAAGTCCGGAATGAATATTTTGAAAACACAAAATTTTGGAATTTTACCAATAGATAATGTTGCTGAAATATTCTAAGATTTCTGGTAAATTCGAGAATTTCCAAGTAATAATATTAAATATTCGGAGTCACTAAAACTATAGGTATTAGAGGAAGGACTTGGGATTTAAACTTAAAGCATTTTAATTTAGATATTTTTTTTTATCATTATATGTAGCTAAAATTCAATTAAAACAAAAACTTAAAATCCAAAAAAGCCCAGTAAGCTGTGTTATTAAAAAATATGAAATATCAAACAGTAAGACCCGCTTAAGATAAACCTGCTTAAGAGAAAAACCCGCTTATCTGAAACAATTTTTTCATCCCCGTGTATTTTTCGACCAATTACATTTAAAACACTCTTAACGCTTAAGTGAAAAACCCGGATAGCTGTAGCATTATTTCAGTACATTTTCATTCATTGAAAAAAAAACTCTCTAATGTCGTTTTTCTTTCAGCCAAAAAAAATTGATCCCTGTGAGGGATTTTGATCCCGGACAAGTTTTTGCATTTCATTCAACCAAAAAATATCAATCCCTGAAAATTCGGGATCAAAATCTCTGATCCCGAATTAAAGAGAGATTTACACCTACATGAAACACGCACTTGCACACACACTATTCATAAAACGTCATTTTGTGCTTTTGTGTGATTCCGTGATTCTGTGATTTTCTTTTTCATTTGCATTCCGTTTTTGATTCTTTGCCTATCAAAATTATTTTTTGCTTTATTAAATTAAAATTAAATTTGACACACACATTTGCAAACAAAAAACAAATCCAATCTACGTTTCTTTTGCCAAGAAAATTCGTGATCCGGGATCAAAATCCCTATTTGCAAAAGAAAAACGACATAAGTAAAAAAAAAATAGAATCGCACAGAACGAAAAATTTGCTGAATGCTTTCGTTTCGTCTTTATTTTTCACCTTCGCCATTTTCACCACGAAAATGACATTTGAATTTCTGATTATTTCACAATCGTTTACATTTTCATTTTATAAACAAATTTCTTTGTCATCTCAAACAAAAATCCAAAACAACATTTCATATGGCGCAAAAGGAATACGTATTTTGAGATTTCTTAAAAAGAAAATTACATTTTCATAATTCAAAGATAAATACAATTGTTTCTAGCATTAATTCTCCACTTAATGTAATTTTTAGATCCGCTTAAGTGAATTTTTTTTCACTTAAGCGGGGTTCGTTTAAGTGAAAAACCCGCTTTTGCAGTTTCTCTTATGCGGGTTTTACTGTATTAGTTAAGCCAGAAGCATGAACGTGCAAAATGCAAATTATTTTTTTAACTGATTGGTTATAGATTCGATAAAATCATACGTACAATAGGCCATAGTTTGAATGAAGACTCCATTCCATGAATGTTTACACAAAAGCACTTGACTAAACAGTTTAATGTTTGATTTTTTTTTGTGAAGATAGCTTATTTACATTCATCTTTTTTATAAATGTACCTAAATGGCATCTGACAAATCAGAAACCAGAACGTATTCTCAGTACTTATATGTATGTGTATAAAGAAAACAAGAAAAATAAAGACTTATTTACCATAGATTTCTTTCCTGATGGGTGTTATTAATTTTGAATTAAAATAATAATTATGCAACATACCTAACGTGATATGTGTAGATACTGCCTAACGTACAAAAGATCTTTAATTTACCAGATCATTTATTTATGGTTTTAAATTTCTTTAATTTCCATTAATTATGATGTTATTATGTGAAACACTTGAATAATGAATCAAAATATTTTCATTGCACAAGAATGAAAAGAATCAAATACCAACTAATTAAGAAAATTCGTTCAAATTTAATTAGCCACACTTTGAATGATTGATAATGTTCTGTTAATAATTATTATTATTTTAACAATGCCACAAAGGTTCATTATACCCACGTAAAATAAAAAAAAATCAAATATACCTACTTTATATGTAGATATGCATAATGTGTAGTTATTTCTAAATATCAGTTATCATCATGTGTACTCAAGTGGGTTAAAGCTTAAAGCAGAACCGATTTTTTGAGTTGTGGTGTACCTATTCCAAAATATTTATTGGCCTTGAATAACAAAAAAAAAGATATAAACTTCCGGATATAATTAATAATGCGAAAAAACTGACAATACTCGTATACATACATATGTACATATACGGTAATATGTATCAAACTAATTCTTATTTGAAAAAAAGTAAATATTTACGTTTTTTTACTCATGCAGACTACCTACTTACTTTTTCTTTAAAATGACATTTTCAAACGTTCCCGCAAGATTTTATAATACGATTTGTGTTTCCAAATATGGTAAAAAATTGTGCTTTCTCTGATTTGAAACACAATGCAATTTTGATTTTTTTTAGGTAGGTATACATACCTAAACATATGCGAAAAGAAAAAAAATCAAAAATCTTTCTTTTGCTCTTGTTTTTTTGAAAAATGACTTAGCTATGAGAAAGTCAAATTAAATTAAAAGTTAGCAAAACTTATATATTCCAATTAGTTTTTGTCGTTAAAAACTAGTAACGGACGGATAAGGACATGTAGGGACCCCTAGGCAATTCCAGCCTCGGGGCATCCTGCTCCCTAAATAAATCAATTTTTCTCTATTTAAAATTGTCAATTTAAAATTAAGTTTAAAAAGATCAACTCCTTTTTTTCTTCCGTCATTTTATTTTTTCAGGTTCGAACGCTGTAATGTTCTTTCATTTATATATTTTTTTAGTCATTGAGCTAATTTTCTTTTTATTCTCTTCCTATGATTTTTAATTTTCAGTGTTTTTTTTTTTTTAAATGCATTTTAATTCGAAAGTTGCGTTTTTAATTTAAAAATTGTTTTAATCAAATTGGCAAATGTGCGGTTTTCAATGATAAAATCAAGTTTTAAATTTGCAATCGTATGGTTTTTAATATATGTATGGCATCTGAAATTTCTGTTAAAAAAAAAAAAAAAAAAAAAATAAATAAATTTGATGGCACAACAGCTCATGAAGAACTAGGGCCTAGTGACTTACAACTCTCAACCATTCCTGTGTGCGTGTCTGCAGGAATGGAGGGGACCTAAAGTTTATTGCCGAATCCGAACGGCTAACGAGCGGCACTTTTCTGTGACAGGAGATACTCTTGGAGGATTTGTCAATTCCTCGCAAGATGCAGTAGCCGTTTTTTCTTTTAAATAAATAGGTGGCGGAGGCTGGGGCTCGAACCTTAGACCTCCGGCATGACAGTCCATCGCACTAACCATCAGGCCACGGCTACTATTTCTGTTAAAGCTCATATAAAAAAAATTAAATGGTAAAAAAATAAAATGCGAGTAGGTATATGCAGACTGTCCCGAAAGTGTGTTCAAACGATGTGCGATCAAAGTCGCAAATTATGGCGTAAAAATCAGAGTCGCAAACGTATGCGATTTCGGTCCAGTCTGTATCGGTGGAGTATGGAAGAGAAGATTCAACAACGAGCTTTACGGGCTTTACAGCGACGTCGACCTGGTCAAAAAGCTTAAAATACAGCGGCTAAGATGGCTGGGACACGTGGAGCGTATGGAAACCAACGCACCACCCCACGGATCTTCGAATCTACCCCTGACGGTCTGCGCACCAGAGGAAGACCCCACCTTAGGTGGCGCACACAAGTTGAGAACGACCCCAACCAACTTGGAGTGCGTAACTGGAGGCAGCTAGCTAGGGACCGAGCTGGCTGGAGGGGCTTGTTGGTTGAGGCCGTAGTCCATCCTGGGCTGTGAGCGCCATCTAAAAGTAAGACTTTTATATGATGTCTGCTCGTAGCTTAAGATAGTTTAGCGAATAGGTTTCGAACAAATAATCAGCAACCGATTCATAGGTGTGTTTGATATCTTTTTCCAGTAAAATGTGTAAAACCTGTCAAATTTTAAAATAAGGGAAAATTCTCTCAGGGCTTTTTTCTGAAACGAAACTTAAACATTTAAGTTCAACATAAGAGCTTATTTCATCAGTTTACGCTTTGGAAATAGTGAAACATAAGCGTTTAAGTTGAACATAAATACTTAAGGTCCATTTGCTGAAACGAAACTTAAATATTTATGTTCAACTTAAACGCTTATGTTCTACTTTTTCCTCAGCGTAAACTGTCACATAAGCTCTTAGGCCAGGCGCGCACATGCAACTAAACAGTTTGGTTTCGATTTTGAGTACTATAGGATTGTATGAGAGTCCGCGCACATAAACCGGCGCGCACTCCCATATAAGCCCATTGTGCACAAAATTGAAACCAAACTGTTTAGTTGCATGTGCGCGACTGGCCTTATGTTGAACTTAAATACTTAAGTTTCGTTTCAGCAAATGGCCCTAAATCTCTTTTCAGCAAATGGGCCTCAGAAAGGGGAAAGCTTCGCAAAATGTTATTAGAAACGCACAGAACAACTTTTTGTACAAAACCTCACTTTTGTGTGTATGATGCCAAACGGCAACATAAATCATTTTTGTTTGTGACTTTAAATTTTTGACTACATTTCATATGTTCTCAAAAATGTTTAACAAATTCTGGCGAAATAATACCGTTAGTCAGAAAGCGAAGACCAAAATACATTTGCATATATTTCTTAGTCGCTGTCAATTGTCATGCACTGACAATTAGGGTTTTGACAGTATAGTTACACTACTTGCACACAGGAGTTGCAACTTTTTCGAGTTAACAAGTGAAAATTTGTGCAAATTTTTAAGAAATTTCAAGTTACCAAACACAGCACAATATTTGCACATATTTGAGCAATAACAGATACATTTTAATATAAAGATTTGCCTTCCTTTATTTTGTATGCACAATTTCTTCTTTCTATGTTAAATCTAACAGAGGAACATGCTCGTACTCTGCACAGTTCAAACGCCAACCAAAATAGTGTGTGTATTTTTCGTACATGTGTCACGAGTGTATCCATCGTTGAGTGCTTTTTTATTTCGAGGATGTATCCTTTCGAGCATTTCGCTTTCCGTGCATCTGTCGTTCGAACATTTTGTTTGAGTGCAAGTGTCGGCTTCCCAATTTTAAAATGATTTCAATGAGCTATCGAAATTATTGAATCAAAATGACATCCTGTGATACAACTCTTTCATTTTCTTCATCTTTTGGCATGTGTAGTAAAATTTGGTAAAAAAAAAAAACTCAGAAAAAGTTATATAGCATTTTTGTGGAAACTCTAGACACAAACGTTAAATTTGTTTGGATTTGCAAGTAGCTATCATATTTTTGCTGTGATAACTCTTTAGCTATCATTGATCACCCAACCTACACAAACTTATATCGTTTTCCGTTGGTCACTCCTAGCACTCTTTTTTCAATCCATTCGCACTCCCAACACTCCAAAAACCTTCTATTTGCTGTTCGGAGTGATGATTTAGGAGTGTTTTTTCACTCCGGATTTCATTAGGGAGTGCTAAGAGCATTGGCGTAGTTAGAGATTTTCCCTAGGGGGGCAACCAGCCAGCGGACTAAAAGTTCGAAATCATGGCTGTACCTACGGGTACAGGGTGTTTTTTTCAAACGTAATCAAATTTTTGTTGGATTTTCAACATTATCTTCTGTTTGCTTGTGTATACTTTATATAAGTACCACGTTTATGCGGTGTTGAAGCTAACTTGTTTTTACGCAATTTACTATCGAACTTAAGTCAAAAAATTGGTTATTCACCCAATGTTTCTTAATTAATCGTTTGAGTATTTTAGATCTATTTCTCTATAGATCTTAAGAAAAACACAAACAAATTATTTATTGCATAAAAAAGCAAATACCTTCAACGAAACAAAAAGGGGAGAGGGGTGAAGTTCAAATTTGTGAAAATGCCCAAATATTTCCTTAAATATACAATTTAAGTTTAAATTTGATGCAAACATTATAGCATAATAATTCAATAAAAATTGTATTCTTTTTATAATTCATTTGTTTAAATTTAAGCAAAAATAGAAAAAATCTTCGTTTGGAGTTAATGTGCGCAAGTCTGCGCATGGAAATCATATGAAACTTCATATACCTATTTCTGCTAAATTTCAATTTCAAAGAAAAATCCCCATGCGAACTTGTATGGAAATTCATACATTGACAGTAAATTTGAATTTTATAGTTACATTGTTAAATTTATCTGAAATGTTTAAAAATGTGTAAAAAGTTCCATTTATCAAAGTAGTTAGGTTTCTTGAAATATTTTTTTTTGGTTAATGCGAAATAATATTTATTTATGGATTGTAAAAATAGTTAAATATAAAAACTGGGCGTTGAATAAAAAACGTTAATCTAAAACCCTGTGCGGCCTTAAGCCATAGACTGCCTACACTCACCCAAAAAATTTGTCGATATTGATTATTTTTTAATTGTTTATACCTATAAGTAAACAAAATATGTAGATATCTTTACAATCCAATTAAAATTTCTTCAATTAAACTTTGAATCCGGTTTCAAAGTCAAAAGTGCGCAAACTTATCCCAAACTAGACTCTTCATGAACTTCAGGATTTCAGAATTTTAGATTTTACCTATAGACACTTTTTTTATCAAGGAAAAATTCCCTCAGGTGTTACTGCGAACAAGTACACAATTTAAGTTTTGTCGATTTTTCCAGGGGGGGCAAGAATTTTTTAGGGGGGCATTGCCTCCCCTTGACACACTCTAACTACGCGCATGGCTAAGAGTGTACTCTGAAAACGCTCATACTTTTAAAAGTATGTGTTGGATTGATTGGCAAATTAGTAAATACTTCTTGTTGGAATGTTCTGGAATTGAAATTATTTAAGAATTCATTTTAGTTTTTACTTCTACATAGATACACATATTATGGAAGAAAGTTTTTCATTTTCCATTGGAATCAAAAAGGAATGAAACACTCTGAAAATCCAATCGAAAACGACCTTATTTTCGTTAATACTCTCACTAATCAAAAATCGCCTTATCCGATTCCACCACTGGATCGAAAATTCAACCCTACTCCAACTCGACCTTTCCAGCCTGCTATATAATTGGAATTTATGTTAGTCTAAAAAAAACATTTGAATTCTTATCACAGGAAGTAATAAAAACAATTTGAATTTATTTTTATAATTATATATTTACATCAAATTTCCACAATATTTTCATATATGTTTGACATTTGCAATACTCTTCTAGATGACACAATGATCACTTAAATAAAACATAAACACTTAAAAATTAAATTATTTTTCTAATAATTGTTTTAAAAGTTTATTTTTTAAATAATTAAAATTATTTTATACCAAAGATGCAGTAAAAAAATATAACTTGAACACCTAAGATTTGATTTTTGTTTTATAAATTGTAAACTATATAATAATAATAAACAAAAAAAAAAGAAATATCCCACCCATAACTTACATAATTTTTCTTAGTTAACAACTTGTCCACCTTCAAAATGTTTATGTAATTTAAAAGAGGAGTTTTGTTTTATTTAAAAGATACGAGTAAATTTATATAATGTATGTTAAAATAATTTTTTAATGTTTCGATCACAAAACAAAAGGCATTATGTGTGTATGTTTATATGTATATTCAATTAAAGAGTCACTACAGTATTTAGATAACTACACAAAAAGAACAATTTAATAATTAATAATTTTTGTCTTAATATTTTTTGATTTTCTTTTATTCGCTTAAAATTTAACATTATAATACTGAGCAGAATATTTTCTTCTTCAATTTTTTTGTGTTGGTTTTTTTTTTGTTATTGTTTTGAAAACATTATATATAAACTATACATTAAATGTATTTTTTTTATATATATATATAGATACTTATACATAGAGAAAAAAAAAATAAAAATAAATTAACTATATAGGAATCTGCTGGACAATTTATTAATATATCTCGCGTAACTTTATGAATTTGTTTTCCACTTAACTCCAACGAAAATGAAACAATGCTTCATCAACAAATAAAAACAAATTATACAAGCTGTATATTTTGTGATTTTTGTTCTCCTACTCCTACTCTGATTAAGAAACTTATAAGCATTTCGATTCAATTAATTGTACTGCTCGATCAATATTTTAAGGTTCCCAGCTTTTCTCTTTCGTTTTCATATTTTAAGTTAAGATTGCACTTGCTTAAGAGAAGCGATTGATTTTTTTTTTTTTAATTTTTAAATCAGAGCGTTGAAACTAAAAGTGAGTGACTACAATGTCTTCTTCGAGTTCATCAAGTTCATCATCGGTTTCTTCGGGTTCATCTTTATTAGCCTCAGCGGCAGCAGCTGCTGCGGCTTCAGCTTCCTTATCCTTTGCTTCTTGCTTCTTGAGTTTACGTTGCTATAAAAAAAACAAATAAATCTCACATCAATTTTGAAAAAAAAAAGATTTCTTGAATCTTACCTTCCTCTTGTAGAGGATCTCAACAATAATATAGCCAATGACACCGCACACTAAAACGGTGATTAAAATGTAAAGCTTCACTCGTGTACACAAAGTTGTGTCATAAGCATAAGCAATGACAAAACCTGCAGACTCCCAGAGTCGATAGTTTGAGAATGCAGCTTCCTTGTTTCGTCGGAAGAGCAGACCATAGAGACCATTGATCTGTGTTTGCCAAACAGCATCACCAACACCCCAGAGTCCAGACATTGCATAGAAAATAATAGGCTGACTAGGATGTGGCTTCCAGACAAGCATAATAATAATAATTGTGAAGTGGACAACTGCACCCAATGCAATAATTGGCTGCCTTCCAATATACTTCATTACTGAACCAAACAAAATCGAGCAAATAGCATTGACGACTCCAAAGCAAATCATAACAAAACCAATTTGATGAATTCCCAAAGCGCACGACACATATGCCTGAGTGAAATCAGCTCCAATGAAGGCCTGTTCCATACCAATAAACACAGTGATTGGGATCAGAAGTTGCTGATTTGGTTTTTTCATTTGACGGAATGTAGCTGATAGTAGTTCTAATCCAGAAATTTCCTGAGCCGACTGTGAGCCCTTACGTTTTTCACCATACCTGTGTTATAGAAAATTTATGATCAAATTTTGGTTTTTTAAGAAAGATGGATATTTTCTAAACTGACCGTTTTAGGGGATCAAGGAAAATAGCAATAATAGCAACAGCAGCAATGATGCAAGCGACATATATCATGGTAATTTCGAAGATTTCATCATCTGGTGGACGTTCTAAATTAGCATGTCCATTAACTCCATGAACGCAGAAGTTAGCACCACAAAATTGAAGATCTTCTTCGGAAACAGTATTATCACCACCGCCTCCACCACCTCCATGTCCACCGCTTGAGAGAACTATTTTCGAAAATTAATTAAAATACTATACATTTTGTATGTTTTGATTTTTTCTCAATATTTACCTAAGCTCGAAATGAGATTTCCCCATAGTTCAGCTGTTTGCCAGGCCAAGAAGAAGAATCCAAAGAATCGCACAATTATAGCATCAATAGCTTGCTCGGTAATTTTAGCATAGACTTGACCAACTTGCGTGAGATATGTAGCTTGGGAAGCCCACATAGGAGCTGCTCCCAAACCGACTAGAATACCAGCTGGTACCAATGTGTAAAACCTATTTTTTTTAAAGAGAAAAATTGAGTTAGTTACATTTTTTTCATCAATACACAAAATGTTTATAACTTACTTTGGATATAACTGGAAGGCAATGTAAGGAGCATAGCATAGCATACTGAAGACCAAAGTCCATTTTACTGTTAATCGTCTAATAATCAAGGTGGGTAAAAATATACATGATACAACTAAAGCTGCATAAATTGCACTAAGGGATACTGTTCCTAGACCATCTTTGGCATTAATCGAAGACTGTAAATTAGCCGTACCCTGATGAAAAAAAAATATGATTTCAATTATAGAAATATGTGTTTATGTTTTTTGGTTGATTTTTTCTTTACCTGAAAAGCTGTGAATTGTACCATAAAGGCGAAGGAAATTATACTGATATTCTTTAGAATTCTCCATTTTTCTCCTTTGGATAGTGTGACTTTTTCTCTGATCGATACGGTATCGTCTGAAATTGGTTTTGGCTGAAAGGAGAAAATAATATAAATGCATATTAGAAATATTGTTTATTTATATTTTATAAAAGACTTTTGTGTCTAGTTTGTCGGCAGATTTTCATTGTTAAGAGACAATTTTAATAATTATTATATTTCGAAGCGCCAGGGAAATAAGTTCCCTCGAGAATTTTTGCTCCAATTCTAGGCATACAAATGTATTAATACATAGATAGAAGAATATAGTAACACTATTTAAAGTTTTTTTTTATTGGAAGTACTGAGGGTGGGCGCATATTTCAGGGTATTCCACTAGTGGGCAAACTTTCAATTTTTCTGTTTGTTGTACAGTAAAACCCGCTTAAGAGAAACCCGATTAAGAGAAAACCCCGCTTATCTGAAACACTTTTTTCATCCCTGAGTATTTTTCGACCAATTACCTTTAAAACACTCCGCTTGAGTGAAACACGCTTAAGTGAAAAACCCGGATACCTGAAACATTTGAATTTCTGATTATTTGCATTTACATTTTATAAACAAATTGCTTTGTCCTCTCAAAACAAAAATCCAAAACAACATTTCAAATGGTTCAAAAGAGGTATACCTACGTATTTTCGACATTTATTAAAAAGAAAATTACATTTTCACAATTCAAAGATAAATAAAAGACAAAAACAATTGTTTCTAGCATTAATTATCTGCTTAATGGAATTTTAAGATCCACTTAAGTAAAATTTTTGTTCACTTATCCGGACTCCGCTTAAGTGAAATTTATTTTTACCTAAGCTGGGTTCGTTTAAGTGAAAAACCCGCTTAAGTGAAAGAAAGATTGTGACATTTTGCAGTTTCTCTTAAGCGGGTTTTACTGTACAAAGAATAAAGTATTTGATACATTTCAAGCGATTAAAAAATATGCTTGGAAGAATCTAAACGAAGATCAACCAGATGACGAATTTGTTATTTCTGCGTCACATTGAAAGTTATGAGCACTTTGGGGGAAGGTAGGTTAATATAACGGGTGCAGCATCAAAGCGGGAGGTGTTGATTAGTTTCAATTCAATCGCCATCATGCGTTAGAATATTGAGGAGCGTGACAAGGCCTTCTTATCGATCGCATATGTTCTGCTATCGCAATCCAGTCCCGTTGGGACTACATTATATTTCATTTCATTTTCATTTCATTTATTGGTAACAATTTCTTACACAGTAAGATAAAACATCTTTTAAATTAGTGCAAGATTCAGTATTAGTATACTTTGTGTAAAATTAATTGAATGATAAACAAGAGAAGAAAAAAAAAAAACTGATAATAAATCAATAGAAAAGAAAAGCAATAATAAGGAAATTAAAGTTCTAATAGAAAAAAAAATAAAATAAAAAAATAAAATAAAAATAGAAATAGTTGCACTTAATAATGAAAACGTGGGTAGATAAGAGTAAGTTAATAACAAAAGAGAGAGAAAAAACAAACTAAAAACTGAAAGTTGTATCACTAAAGAGCCTCAAAGTACCGTCTAAGTCTCGTCTTGAACCGAGTGCTGCATCCTATCATCCGTATTACTAAAGGTAGGGAATTCCACAACCGAATCGCGTATACAAAAAATTGACGACTGGAAATAAGATAGGTGTAGCGTAGTGGGATCAGTTCAAATGTTCTATTTGAGCGCGGAAACTGAATTTTGTTGTAAAGATATTGTGGTTTTTTTGTTTGCAGAATATTATTAAGCATTGTTAGTGTTCTTAAAGCAAATAAATTATTCAGAGAGATACCATGTATTTTCTTAGAGTATGCAGAAATATGATCATATCTGCTCAGACCGAAAACATACCTTGCTACACTATTATATACAACATTTAGCTTCCTTTTGTCCTTGAAATCACAATTACTAAAAATTTCACAACCATATAATAGTAAGGGAATGAGAAGTGATTTGGCTAATATCATTCTTGTTTTGATTGGGGTGATTTTTTGTGTAGTCCATAACATCCGTAAGCCTCCATACACTTTTCCGATAGTCATATTTATGTGATTTGTCCAGGTGAGTGTTCTATTGAATACTACCCCCAGGTTCTTTGCTGAGTCAGCAAACTGGATCGGGATGTTGTTGAGCAATATAGAGGGAAAATAATTAGTTTCTAATGAATTTTTCGAAATAATCAAGCACTTGGTCTTGGTTGGATTCAGACAGAGTCCATTAGATTGTGACCATTGTAAGACCTTGTTAAGGTCCTCATTTATCTCACAAGCACCATTTTCTATAAAACCAAGAGGACAACTATATCGAAGCTGGACGTCATCAGCATACATATGAAAGGAAGATTTGAAGCCTAGAGACGGAAGCTCATTTATATACATCGTAAATAAGAGAGGCCCCAAAATTGATCCTTGAGGGACACCTCTGCTTAGTGGAAGGAATGATGACGTTTGATTATTGGCAACCACTGCTTGATATCTTGACGATAAATACGAAAAAATAAGTTTTGTTGAAGATGAGGTAAACTCAAATTTATCCATCAGTTTAGTGCATAAAATATGGTGGTCAACAGTGTCAAATGCCTTCGAAAAGTCTAAGAGTGTCAGGAAAGTAACATTCTTCTTATCCACATTCTCCCTTATTTCTTCGATAACATTTACAAGAGCTGTGATGCAGCTATGACCTGGACGAAATCCAGATTGGTTTGGACATATCATGTCATTCTGATGTAAGTAACGTCTTATCTGCGTATTCAGAACTTTTTCAAAAACTTTCGATAAGAATGGTAAAATAGCTATAGGTCGGTACTCGTTGCGATTTTTCGGTATAGGAATGATTTTAGCTCGTTTCCAGTTCGTAGGAAAAACTCCTGTCGTTATGATAGTATTGAAGAGGTGGGTAATGGGTTTCAATGTATAGGGAAGAGTTGCCTTTAAAAATACTGGATGGATACCATCGAAACCAACTGAATTAGATTTTATTGATAAGCAGAACTTGAGAACATCCTCTTCATTCACGTTAGAAAAACTAAAACCGTTTGATGATAAGCTGTTAGCTTCCAAATTTAAGAAGTTAGAGATATCATTTTGTTGAAAGGATGAGAGAGATATAAACTTTTCATTCAGTTCGTCACAATCAATACCATTAACTGAGTTATTTATATGTTTACCAACACCTATATCTTTTAGATTTTTCCAAAGCTTATGACCAGCCAAAGAGGTATTTAATCGAGTAGAAAAGTAACGTTTTTTTGATTCCCTGATCACAGAGACAACTTTATTTCTTAAGTCGGCATAAGCTTTTCGAAATATTTCAATCCTAAAGCGTTTCCATGTTTTATACGCCATATTGCGCTGATTGATTAGTATTTTTATATTGTTATTAAACCATTGTTGGTTCTTACACCTAACGATTTTTGTTTTGATAGGAACGTGAACATTAAAAAGGGAGTTTAAATTATCCTGAATAAATTCAGTCTGATCATCAACAGAAATCATTCTTGAAACTTTTGAAAAATCGATATATTGTAAATCGTATTCTAGGCGATTGTAGTTAATATTTTTGAAATCTCTAAAGCTGTAGCTATTGCTAGAAACAAGAGGTTCACACTCAAAAGTTATGTGCAACAAATCGTGATGCGAGAAGCAAGATGCAGATAATTGATCAAAGTGAAGAACTTTATATAGGTGGCTTACAAAAAATACATCAAGCAGGGTACTAGATTCATTGGTAAAGTGTGTTGGATTTGACGTATTCACTGGGTGCATACTAAGAGCTTTCATGTCTTCAGCGAATGTGGATTCTAAAAGCAGATTGCTATTAAAATCCCCTCCTAATATAATATATGGTGACACATTAGTCAACTCATCTAACTTAACCAATAATGACGTAGTATTAACATTTTTATTAGGTCTGTATGCACATCCTAATACAATTTTGTTGTCCTTGCAAGTAATTTTGATAAATACAAAATTAACATCATCACTAGGTAAAGATTCGCATACGAATTCTGGCTTTAGCCCACATCGCACATAAATAGCTACTCCACCCCCAGTTCTACTTACTCTGTCTCGTCTGAACAATTTAAAGCCTCTTAAATCATACAAAGAGTCATTTATTTCCGGCCGAAACCATGTTTCGGTCACATACACAACATCCACCTTAGAATCTGCAAACAAATACCTAAATTCATCGATTTTCGGAAGTAAACTCTGGGCATTTATACAACACACCTGAAGACCAGTACGCTGACTACACAAAATGTTAATCATGTTACGAGAGATGTGATGATGATTATATGGGCCACTCTACGTTGAGAGAAACTGTGAGTGTGGCAAGACTAAAGATTTAGAGTCTCTTCGCCCATCAAGATCATCTTCGCCTTAGAACTTCGAGGTTGTGATTGCAGCGGCGGCGGAATTTGTACGGAAACATACGTACCCTCTTGGACTTTGTTTGTCCTAAAATTTATGAATTGGACATAGAGTATAGGGAACAGTTGGTTCCAACAGTAAGGAGCAACAGCTAAACACTTCAAGGGCCTCATCTCACTAATTATGGCGATTTGGAATGGTCATCCCGCTCGCCTGAGCAATCATAGTAGGAAAAAGAAAAACGAAACTACGCATTTTAAGAGTTCATTTTCTGATTATTCACTTTTTTCAATTCCGAAAAATCAACAATTCACCTTCATAAAACAATAAATATCACTTAAAAGATTTGTTGATCAAGTTTTATTTATAACATCGTATTATAATAATCCGGTTAAGAATTTAATAACAAAAGAAAAGAGAACAAAAAATCCATTTAGTTAATTGGGTTTAAATTAATTCAAACAACTGCAAGTCATTTTTTGAGGTCTCAGATAACTTTCTTGTTTATTTTACTTAATAAATTCCAGCTTAAAATTTCACTATCACCAAAAAATCAGAACATTTGTTTGGCAACAAGGAATTAAAACATTTTCTCAGTACCAGACGTTATACTCTACCAATCAAAACAACTGAGTCATAAAAAAAATAAAAGTGAAAGATTAAACCCACCTCTTTTGGCATGGAAATTTTTAAAAATTAAAAACAAATAGTTCTGTTTACTCAGCAAGAAAATTAAATTAGGTTACCTCTATTGCTATCACCGCAGGAAGTTCTGATAAAGTGATAAGCTGCTAATCATCAGTAAAGTTTGAATCCTATTTGGCTGTATTTGATATTTCGGTGTGATATTTGATAGCCCAGCCTATACATGACTGGTTAATTACTTTAAGCTATAATGCACCGTGAAAGTAAAGTTATTGGACTATAAACTTTAAGTAAATCTTGATCTATGTCTTTTTCGGTACAAAATCTTTCTTCGAAATTAAATCAGGCCTAAAGTCTGGCAAATTCAATTATTAAGAGACTTTCACTAAAATGTTTCTTTGACTAACCAAAGAACACCTTGATCACAGTATAGGTCCCTTCCAGTTGATTTTACTAATTATCGCCCGATATGAGACATCTGAGTAAGTAAATACAAAAAACTGTCATACTGGAGCTTCTGTTTTTTTCTGGCGCGAAATTAGAAGAATTATTTTTACTAAATTGGATTTTGATGTTCACAGAATTTTATAGAACATATTACTTAACACAAAGTCCGAAACAAACAAAAATCAAAATAAAATAAAACAAAATTAATATAATGTGTTAGCAGAGCTAAGCTTAATATAACTGATTTGCAATATCACAAAACTTATTTAAATGAGCTGTAGCTGTAGCAGGTTCTTGTCTTTGCAAATACCTTTATTGTACCTGTTTATTGGCTGACGCCAAAATTCAATTCACTAGCACTAATAAATTATTAAATAAAGTATGCTAATTATTATGCATGTGATGATATCGAATATTTCTCGGAGAAACACAGCGATGTCTCTGATGTATGTATATAATGATGACTCAAATATACTAAAAATGGATTGATGGGTTTAAGTGGACAACTATTTCAAACTTTAGGAAGCACGCAAAATTATAAAAATATCAGTCCATTAGAAATAGTTTTTCCCGAGAATTTAACACACCCATATTTCCTCGAAGCTTGAATTTAAGAGTTTTACTATGAAATTTCAATTGAAAACTAAACTAAACGAAATTGAGCAAATATTAGAAATTAATGATACAAAGTGCAATCAATTTATTTATACACATAATATTGTCGGAAAAATGTTGGTCTACGAAAAAAAAGTAATGTACATATGTCGTACAGAAAGTCACTTTTCTTTTAAATTTTCTAATTCCTCAGAAAAAAAAAATAATGACGTAAAATATAGCATTTCGATTATACTACGGCTGTTCAAATAAAAAGGTAGGATATAATTCAATTTTATTATTTGTCACCAAACAACTGTTTTAATAATACAAAAAAAAATTAATATACATAGTACATATAAATTATCTTTTGTTAAATGAATCATGAATGGTAAAGAAGGTTTTGAATACTTATTCTGAAATAATTAAAATATTTAACAAAAAAAAAATGCTATATATTTTCTCAAATTTAAACAATCTTATTTGAGGTATCTATATGTATGTAGTACATGTACATTCTACGCATAACGTAACTACGTCAGAGTTTAACAAAGAAAAAAATTAAATCCATTGACATTTAACAAAAATATAGAATTAAATTTCGTGCCATAATTATGGTGACCATATCTCGAAATGTCGAATAATGAAAAAAAACAACAAATAGAAAATAAAATCAGCTCATTTATAAAATTTTCTAAGGAAAAATTAATCAACTAAAAATTGATCAACTATTCGGATAAGTATCTGCTCTGTTTTCTGTTTATTTTTTATTACTGCATGGCTTTTGATGATATTTTTTTCTAATTCGTAGAACCCTTAATAGCTATGTCTTTGCAAGAATTTGTTTGTCTTCTTATTGAAAACCACAGACGAAATTTGCTTCGCATAATCGAGTACTGAGCTATAGCCGCATAAAATTATTTTTAATGTTTTATAATTTACCGTTAAACTACACTGTTAGTTTTTCGCATTGTTCAAACAACCGATATATTTTTTGAATTTTGAACATTTGATGATGTAAAAACCGATAAAGTGCCTACATAAAAAAAATAAATTGTTCGTTCAGTTTTCAGTAGGTTAGGATACGATTCTATTTTTTCTTTGAACTTTGTTTTAAGTCAAATACAGAACAGATAATGAACAACTTCTAAAATACAGAACATTTTAATGTTTTCGAATACAAAATAATTCATAATGAACAATGTCTTCGAATACAGTACTGTTTATTATTATAATGAACAGATGGTCATCGTAGCCATAATGCATGCATTGTAATTACAAAAAAAAAAATTGGGAAATGAAAAAAAGCCAAAGAAAAACGTGCTATATGACTTCTACCCGTCTAGAATAAAAATATAGGTTTAATTTTGTTCACACTGTAATTTTGTAAAAAAAAATACCACAGGAACAGGAAGGTGTATTTAATAACCATAATTTTAGATTGATTTTGCGGTACATACATTTTAACAAAAACTTCTTCCAGTACGCAATATTTTAGTCGTTTGTTACCGAAACTGAGGCATTATACAGTAGTCCCTCGATAATGTGAATTACCGATAATGTGAATTTCTCTAAAATGTGAACCACCAAAACTTTACATTGTCATCTCTATAATGTGAGCTTTAGAAATTTTCGGACTCTAAATTGTGAATTTATTTTGTAAATTTTTATATTTTTCTTTTGTATCTAAGTTTTGCGTGAGAGAGACTTTATTAACTGCTATTTATTTAGACATAATTTCAAGGTTCTAAATGCAGACGCGGTAAAGAGAGTATCTCCTGCCAGTTGTCTACGTACATTTTGTTGTTTAAATCAGTTTCTAAACACTAAAAAAAAGTGAATCGAAAACGCCTTGTTTTAATTAGTTCACATTATCGAGGGACTACTGTATTTAGCATTACCTATTGATCTCCTGAGGCTTCATCACGTAAAACGAAAACGATTGGACGATATCGTTTCCACCATTGCTATCTCAATCATATCTGAACAGAAAAATAGAGAAAGCTATCTTCAAAACGATATCGTTCGATCATTTTGGTTTTGGTTTGGATGAGGCCCCTGGATAATTTTAATTATTGTCGTAGCTGTCTGCAGGCGAAACGCCTTTGGGATCAAAGGTGATAAAATACAAAAACATCTTTCAGTTGAATTTTATTGACAATAGTCCACAAAAACAACAACAAAAACAATAGATTTTTTCTATTATTGTTTTTGTTCTTCATCTTTTTTTGAAAACATATCTTTCATTATTTGAAAAAAAAAACATCATTAAACTTCCGGTGTTCTTTAAACTATGTACCAAAGAACAAATATATTGCTTCTATAACTGTGTGTCTTCTTTCGGATTCACAAACACAGTTAATTGATTGAAAATAAATCGTTTCAATTGGCTGACAAACTAGCTCGATCCTCTTATTTGGTTGATAAAACTGGTGTTATCCGTGCCCTGTATATACATTGTACATACAGTAGCTTGGCTGGTTAAAATTCAATTACTTGATTAATATGTTCTTTTGGTGGGTACTTGGAAACTAATTAAAAAGGCACACAGACTATTGAAAATGAATAATGAATAAGGAAGCTACAGTAGGTTTTGTATTACATTATTTATTGACTATCTTTAATTTTACAGAAATGAAAGATAATAATAAATTGTGAACTTGAGTTGGGAAATTATTAAAGATAAATCTGAAGTGTGTTTTTTACTTATACTCGGAACAAGGAATTGAAAAGAAAAAAAGACAAATGTTAAATGTTTATCCAGAAAACGCAGAATAGAATAAAATAAAATGTGTAGATCAAAAAGAATAGCCGCATTGTTGTTATCATTTATTGTTAAAAAAAAACACCTGATTTCAATTGATGCAACCATAACAACTCAATGCTGGATAGCTTTCAATTTACGCAGGGGAAAAAACAATCGCAGATGTGTGGAGTTGTGTCAAAACAATTAAATAAACATCAATACCTGTTTTTCGTAGGGTTAAATCGGGTGAAATGGCACCCTTTCAATATCACCCACTTAATGATTTCTTTTCGAAAAAAATAGAACAAAATATCATTCAGACAGAATTACGTAAGCTTATCCGGTCAGAATCGCAGTGGCCTTTAAAAATATTAATTTAAAACCAAATGAAAAAAAAATCGAGTATATTTGAAGTAAAAAGTTTTTTTTTTTGTGTGTTACTGAAATGCGTGTATATGTAGGTTAGGTTTGGAGGAGTGATAACACGGCAAGCCGCATCATTTCACTCGGATCTCAATGGATCCATTGTGCTCCCCAGGATGTAGGTAGGGTAGGTATAAGGAAGGGCTAGGAGAGGAGTTGGTAGAGTTAGGAATGGGGGGCCTCCCTGAACCATTTTGAGTTCTTGACGAATTTCAGAATGTTTTTTAGTCGCCCAATTCATCGAAAAAGTATTCTCCGAGGGCTGTCTTTCTAGTTCTAGCTAGACTGGGGCATTCACAAAGGAAGTGATAGGAGCCCTGCTCTGCCTCTTCATCGTGGCACCCTCTGCATAAGTCAGATGTGGTTATACCAATTCTGTTCATGTGGGTTCCCATTGAGTTGTGACCTGTTAGGATTCCAACCAATAGAGATAGTTGAGGTCTGTTTAGATTGAGAAGGTAGTCTGTTTTGTTCTTAGAAAGATCCGGCCATAGATTCCTCGAGACCCGACAGGTATCGAGTGCCGACCATATGTCGCTTGCGGCTTTGAGGAAACTCTGGTAGATTCTACTTTTTTCCTGTTCTATAGTGGATGACCCTATATAGATGCGTGTATAGTTCCGAAAGTATTTGACGCCCGGTGTTCATCTGAACAAAAAAGGAACAGTTTACCGTGATTTCTTTTATCTGTTTATTATGAAATAAAAATAACTAAGCAAAAGTGTTTATTCGTGTTATTTTGAAAAGCAGAAGTAATGTCAAAAGGAAGATATGGCACCTCACAACCTCGGGATATAAGACACAGGTGCCATTTCCCCCGCTCCTACTTTGGTACCAAATTTTTATTAGAAGGGTGCTTAAAAAATCAAAATATCTCAAAAAGAGTACGAACGCTGGCGCTGACGTCAGTACATCATAGGACTAAAACATCTCCTTCCTGAATATTTCAGGGACTAAATTTGTGTAGGCTATAGCGAGGATAAAACCGGATGAATGATTTATGTGCATAATAGCAAAGAATATAAAGTTAACAAGAAGGCGCATCTCCTACAATTTTTGTACTGCACATTTTTAGATGGCGGGTTCCAATAATGCGACCTGCTCCCAGAGCTTTTGCTTTTTTATGGGCTTTTTAAGGACAAATAATTAGATTCTTTCAATGTGTGTGGTATCTCATTTTAAAAGCGCTGAGAGAATTATTGAAAATCCCCTATAAAAGCCAAAGTGTGGGTTCCAACATTGGAATCCGGCATTTTCAGTAGAAAATTTGTATGAGATGTGTCTTCTTGGTAACTTTATATATTCTTTGATAATAGTCACTTTTTGTGTCACGATTCATGCACATCTAATTTTTAACAATACATATAGGTACAACAGATATGGCCAAAACAACTATAAAAAACAAGAGTGTCCTATTACCCTGCAGAAGGTGCCATTGCTATATCACCCTTCATTTTTTTATATCGTTTTTTTTTTCAATGTTTTTTGTTTTTGCAAAAATTCAATGCATTTTACTTATGTTCCTGCTTTTTGTTTAAGAATTGGTTTAGGAATAAAATTATTTTTGTTTAATATAAAAATCTTTTTTACTTTTTAAGTAGATAATAAAGAAAAACAAAATTGGGTGGCATATTCCTTGACATTACCCTATATTTATTTCTAAAGTGCAAAAAGGGTGTGGTGTGGTACCTTTTTCGTGTTTGTTTGCTGTTTTAAAATAAAAACACGTTTCTCAATAAATGAAAACGAACCTAGCTTTCCTTTTTTCCCGCTATATCTAAATATTCTAGAATAAATACAAAAAAATATTCTATTAAATAAAGAAACACAAAATGCGTTTTGCGAAAATGTACTCTCAGTACTCTCCGATTGGATAAATCCACACAATTTGAATAAGAAACACAGTTCCAAGTACTGTGAGGGTCAATACGCAAAAATTTTGTTTATGTTGTAATGTTAAAACTTTTTTAACTGTACTTTAAAACCTGTATTATGTATTATGCCAAAAATTTTGAATGCTTTTAAAAGTAAATTGAGCTGAATCTTAAGGCTTAACTACATTCAAGACTTTTTGCAAAAAGTAGGCCAAAAAGTGAAAATGTGATGAGCAGAAATATGCTTAGAGATGCCTGTGTGCGAAGAAATTGTGTGTCGTCTGTAGTATCAATCTGAAATGACATATAAAACACTATTTTCGCAGGCTTTTTCGCACACAGGCATTTCTAGCGCATGTTTTAGTTTTTCACTTTTGTACTTTTTGCAAAAAGTCTTGGATGTAGTTAAGCCTTTATTTTGTTTTTTATATTTTTTAAATTGTTGTTCTGCATAAACAGTCCTCCAATTATCCAACACCAATGTCAAATGGCCTTGCATAGCAATTGATTATACATTTCTATGATAAATTAGTTGTTTTTATGAAATCAAACACCCACTTGAATGTTACCCGAGATAATTCTAGTTGCAATGGAACCCTTATACTATAGTAAACGATACCTAGTCGAAAGTTGATACGGGCGGTATGTCAAAGACACAACACTATTATACATATACATACCGGCCCGGATATTTTGATCTGTTTTTTTCTCCAGTATAGGTATGTATCTAATTTAGTTTAATTTTTAATAAATAATACAAGTAGGTAGGTATTATTAAGAATTAGTTATGAACACAAATTGATTTTTATTATCATTTGTTGCTATTTGCATGTCAAGGAGAAATAGAATCGTTGATTATAAAATACATAGTTTTCCTGATATATTCCTATGTAATACAGTGGAACTTCCATAACTCGAACTTCCATAAATCGAATTTTCCTATAACTCAAAGTTTTATTGAGAACTTTGCATTTGCAACTTCATTTTCATGAATTTTGCCCTCCGTAATTTGAACTTCTGTAACTCAAATTTCTCTATATTTCGAAGTTTTTAGACTGCGTTTAGTGGCAAAAAGTCTCTCTAACTCGAATTTTTGTTCCTTTTTTGGGAAAAATCCCTTTTATTTAAATTTTTTTTCAAATTAACTGTAGTCTAAACTGTGATTATTTTGGAAGTTTGTTTGGTAAATACGTTTTTAAATCAACGCGATGTTTTCTCTGACTCGGGAAACCCTCTTTTGTTTCAAGTTTTTTTTTTTTTGTAATTTTCCTTAGTTTACTGTGATTTAATATTTCGGAAGTCGTTTTGAGGAGGTATATTTTGATCTTATGTTCAAATTCACGCATAATTTGGCGTGCCCATACCTGAGTTCAGCGAAATGCAAGAATTTTCCACATCATACACAATATACAAGAGATGAGGTGAAGCCTTCTAGAATACATTAACTAAGACAATTAAATTATTTATTGTCATATGAAGCCTGATGAAGAGATTTTGCTTTCGGTATCGGTATAGCTTCTGAAGTGGAAACCATAAGTGACAGTTTAGATGATGCTAAAGTAGATCTAGATAAAGACTTACTTATACAGGCACCCGAGGCAAGCTTAAGTGTTTGAAGCCTTAAAAATATTTTGTGCAATGCAATTCACGAAATTGAAACATTTTACAAATCAAAATGCAATAAAATAAGTTAACGAATAATAACACTGAGCTTTTTCTTAAGCTTATTGTGTTGATTAATTAATTTGTCGTCTCTCTTTGAATATCCTTAAAATTAAATAAAACAATAAATCTAAACGTTTTGTTGTTATTTCCATAAATCGAAGTTTCTATAAGTCGAATTTTTTTTTTTTTTCATTTTGAGAGTTGTTATTTCCATAAATCGAAGTTTCTATAAGTCGAATTTTTTTTTTTTCATTTTGAGAGTTCGACTTATGGAAGTTCCACTGTACCTACATATGAGATGATTATCGTAAGAAAGAATTTATACCAAGAATAAAAATAAATTGACCAGCATACCCTTACCTCTCTCAATAAAAGGTTTAATCGTATCTCGTTGTTTCACAAATTTTAAGCCTCTGGGCTTAAATTTAAGTCTCTGGGTTCAAACTGAAATATTTTCCAAACGCTATGAAAAATAATCCGGAAGAACTTTCCGATCCAGGATGACATACATAACATGCTAATATTACTTGTTTGTAAACTAAAGTTTATGTTTGAAATCATAGGTACATATTTTTCATTTAACATTTAAACTTGAGAAAAGTTTCAACTATAAAGTAAATACATAATGCACGTCATATTTGTTTAATCAATTGTAAAAGCAAAAATGGCGCCCAATGCAAGTCTTTTAAATTGAATTATTGATAATGTCTTAAAAACATATTTTATTTCTCAATAATTTTTTTGCAATTATAATTTTTAATCAATTTCAATATATTTAAAAATAATATCCTTTACCATTATGTCATTAAAAATTAGTGTTATTGCATTTTTCAAGAATATCAACAAATTTTACTCAACATTCATATTCATCTTGGTTATAAACACTCAAATAATTTTTCAAGCCCTCCTCATCCCTATTAGATGTGATAGGTAAAGCATATAAATAATTCAAATGATTAATGTTTATATTCGTTTATAAAATTTTATTGATTTATAAAAAAAAAAACAACATTTTTATTTGAAACAAATGTTATATGTATTATTTTTAAATTGATGTCAGAATCATTAAGAATGAATGAAAAGAAAATCACGGTAGTTTTAACACGATCCAAAAGCAACATCAATTACCATTTTAATTTCTGGTATAGGTATAATCAGTCTCACTTCTAACCGCAAAACCGACCATGAAACTAGCAGCTGGCTGTAGCTTCAATTATGGCATAGCGCGACGTTGTTCACGACTACATCGATCGTTTCAAACTCATAAATAAAAACAACATCTCACATGTGCGAAAAACTTCTTTGTTAGTTTTTTTTTTTTGCACAAACGAAACATTTTTAGGTAATCAATCGATTAGAATACAAACAAACGGCAACACTCGAAGGTCCTTATATTTCCTCAAAAAGAATATTTATATATCCATAAACTATGGAGGACGGTCAAAGACCTTACAACAGTATCTCGAATAAAATTTGCATTTATCCACATTAATAAATCAATGGACTAAAAACCCACTCTGCGAGAAAAACAACACACTCACCAAAGAACAAAAAAAAAATACAGTGTTACCAAATCAAAGTTCAACCATGTGTTTGAACAAATAACTTAAGACCTCATCTTGATCGCAGAAAAGGTGATTTTTCTTTGTCGAAAGCTGTTCCTCACATATTTGTTACCTGCTGGCCTGCTGCCTACCAATTTTACGAAACCCTCTTGTGATTATTATGGTCGTGCTCTTCCTTATTTACTTTTCATTTTAAAATTGATTACCCCGTTGCCACACACACTCGACGTATACCTCCAATACGAGGAAAAAAATTGGGTTTAATACACTCGCTATGGTAAATCGTGGTAAATAACAAAGTAAGTCTTACCGAACGTCAACACAATAAAACAAAACAAAAAAAAATCCAAAAAAGCTCATGCTACAAAAATGTGAATAAATAAAACTCAAAATGGAAAATTTGAAATGCAAAATCAATAAACACGTTTCAGATACTTATTGAGAGGAGGAGAATAATTTAAGTTTTCTTTCTCGCAAGTCATAAGTTGCAACAACAACTTTGACAGTTCCTGCGTCAAAAATAGTCGATAGTCGAAATAGCAAAGCTAGTCGACGACACTTGCCATAGTTGGATTGGATTTACGAAACTCGTATTGTACAAGCAAAGTTGTCAATGGTGAGAGAGCCGCCGGGCTCTCTCAGCAGAAATCCATGTACATATATATGTGGATGGCCAGCTCTCCTGGAGCTGGATTCAACTGGTTTAAGCCGATTGATAAGACAAAGTGCTAGCCATAATAATAACATGAGTGTGTAATGCGATATATCGTATCTACGAGTATACAGCGGAACGGCATTATTGGTAAGAAAATTGTCTGTCAAAAGTAGCAGCATCACATATCGCCGATCTCAAGCCCTCAAGGTAGTCGCTGTGAGAGACAAAGATGGACAGAGCGGATAGCCACACAGCCGCGTGTCGTTGTGCGTTGTCTTTATCTTTTATTGGAATTCTCTGATGCTGATTAACTTTTTTGCATTTAATTAGTACGATTAAGCCTAATGAATTATTGAATTCTGGCATAAGACTGTGTTTTTTTTTTTTCTTTATTTTGTTCTCCATCATCAAGCATCATATGGGTCATTTGTATGTATGTTTGTGTATATTAACAAAATGTAAGCGTAGCATAATAAAACCGTGGCACGACTGTGCTGTTACTGCGGGTTGTCAGATTCAGATGCTGTGCGGTGTGACTAATGTTGACAGGACGGCGAATAACGTGTGTGGTGGACTGTGGAGTAACCTGTTCCTGGTGCGATCATTTAGGGTCAAGTAATGCTTTTCTCTTTGAGGGTTTATTTTTAGACACACTTCACGTTTTACGGCAATCGTGCAATAATTTTATTTATTTCTTACGTATTTTCGTATATATTTATGTAGTTGAGAGAGTTGAGGAAGCACATATAATCATGTTTAAATTTATTTTGCGCTCAGCCTGAAGATAAAAAAAAAAATATTGTGTTTGTTGGTCATTGGTGCAGGCTTCAGGGATGGGTTTGTTCTTCGTTTATAAAGGTATCTTTCACATTTTTATCGAAAACAATTTATTATGCAACTGAAAAAAAAAAAAATCCTACTTCCCCTAAAATAAAATGAACAATAAAAAACGTTGTAGGTATATTTTAATAATATAATTTTAAATAGTAGTCGAACTGAAAAAAAAAAACATATCATGTGCAGTGCCAGTGCGTAACAAGCCTTGAAAGGTTATTTCTCGCACTTGTATTTGAAGGCACATAATTGTATAACATTGTTTGACGTTTCACGAGGTGAATATCAATTATTTTATTTTTGATTACGTTTATTTAACGTGATTGATGCAATCGTTAACAGTTTTAAAAGCTTTTTTCAGTATAAACAATAAACTTACATTCATTTGACACTTTTCTCGATAATTCCTTGATGGGTTTTTAATATTATTATGGTGAATTTTAAATTTTAAATTGTGGAATGCGATAATAAAAATATCTCACAAGGACATGGTTACTACTTAAAGTAGGTCGTAAATAAACTTGTTTAATGCGATTATAAACCCGTCGGGTTCTTGGTTGGATAGCGCATCCTTGTCACTGCTTTTTTTTTTTTTTTTTAGTTTATGACATGAATGTTATCTTCCTTGAATATATAAATTTTAATTAGGTGCATACTAACTCAAATAGTAATACGGAAGTTGGTGTGGTGAATTTAAGAGATTTGTTTACTTAATTAAAATCCCGTTTCGGGTCTACATTTAGCTTTGTTTGTTTTGTTTTAATGTATCCTTGTTGTTGTGACCTAAATTTGGTTGCTTTTTTTTAACGAAAAGTCATTTAATATTCTTTTATCATTAAAATTTATGTGACAGTAAAATGTAATCACTTTTGGAAATAAACAAATAACCGCAAATGCAGATTTTATTGACATTGCATTTACAACAACCAACAACAGCAAAACAAAAAAATAAAATTAAAATAAAAAAAAAAAAAACCATCACGACAACACTTTGGTGTTTAGCTTGACCGTGACATTTTCTGAGTTAATCAAGGCAGTAGGTAAAGTTTTTATTATACCTACCCACCAATTCGAATGATAATAAAAAAAATCAAGAGTGAACTGTAATGTTGGAAGATTTTGTTTTCTAGAATTACAGTTTAGTTATAATTGATTTTGTATAAGTATCTATTTAGTTTCCAATTAGGTACTGTATAGAACAATAATAAATTATACAGTTTTGTGGTGAGAAGGTGGTTTAAGGTGACAGTGAGTATAATTTATTTGTGTTTCAAAAGAAAAATTGTTCAAGAGAAAGTGTTTTCGTTTCAGGAAAAGTTATTACAATTTCAAATGGTAATTATGAAAAAACGTCGAAGGTATAACTATGCAAAAACGTGTTGTATTCTAAGAATTTATTGAGTAAAAGTTGTCAGATAACTATTTAATAATAATTGATGCTGGTAGAATTAATACTGCGATGCAATTTAAAAATAATATCTTATTACTATATTGATAAAAAGCTAATTGAATATTTTAACTGAAAATTAAGCACACAATGATAGGTTACGTCAAAATGAAAGTAATCAATTAAACAGTTTTTTATCTGAAAACTTTTGGAATTTTATTTAAAATCCTAGAAAAATTTTGGATTGCACTAGCTTACATGTTCAAATTCTTTGATAAGTGTAGTATATCTTACCAACTTATCAAAGTCATATTTCATATATGGCGACTATAACACTAGAATGCACCTAAATAAGCAGAAAAAGCTGTTCCATCCGAATTTTGAATATAGAAGAATGAATTTTAAACCAGTTAAAATTCATTGATGATATGCTTAGGTGACACCTAAGGTAGAAAAATATTGCGGTTATAATTGTATTCTTTTAAGAAAAAAACATATGCCAGGAAATTTGTTTAAGCAGCTTTAGCTGTCAATTAAATAATCTGCTACATATATCAGAAATTGTACGAAGTTAGTTCTATATAAGATTATGTTTTTGCTTGTTTTATTGAGAACTTATAAACACTTACAGAATTTTAAGTATGAATGCGAACTCTTGGTTTTTTTTTCTTCTTATTATCACATAATAAAATTTTATATTTAAAAATAAAAAGAAATTACTAAGAAAAATGGAAAATTTATATGTTTACATTTTAAATGTTTTATTTGAATTATGGTAATCTTATTTGTTTCTCCAAGTTTAACATAAACATTATAAAAAAAAAATGAATCATTTTTAAAATATAAAAATAAATAAATAATAGGACCTTGACTGAACGAAATGCAAGCATCAGTATTCACGTTTATCTCATCAACAAGTCATTCCTCTGGTAAACGTATAAACGTACTTGTTACTCGTACATGTAGTATACTTGACGTTAAAAAACAATCAGACATGATGTTTTATTGTGCTCAAAATGACAGTAAGCACATTTTTAAGCTATAATAAGGTGTGATTTTGATTGCTTACTAGGAATGTGAGCTTTTGTATTGTAAAACATGATTATTTACAATTGTGATTTAAAAAAAGGGAAAATTTTTATTTTTTATATTTACTTGTGAAACAAATTGTTCGTTGGAATTTGATGGGGCTTTTCTTATAAAATGAAACAAAGAAAAAATAATCGATTGCGATAGTTTTTCGCTAAACATAGGTACAATACATATTTACACTATCATAATTGTATTATACGGATTTTATTTAAATCATTTTGATAGCCACACCAGTCGTTTGACGTATATATGAGAAAAATATACTCTCAAGTTAGAGTTACGCGAATCTTAGAGGCCGGTAATAGCTATCAGGAAAAAAATTAATTTTTGAAAATTTAATGTTTTATTATACAGTTTGAGTTATAAAAGGGAGACGAATCGCTGAGAAATCACTTGAAATAGTTTTTTCATTAACAAAATTTTCTTTGGAGGAAATGTTCATTAAAAAAAAAAAAGCATCTATTATTTTTACTGACAGAAATTCTCTACGGAAACCGAATTTTCATCAGTAAAATTAATAAATATTTCTTTTACAAAAAATATTTCCTCCAAAGAAAATTTTTCTAATGAAAAAAATACTTCAAGTAATTTATCATCGATTCGTATCCTTTTTATATTTCAAATCGAATGATAAAACATTAAATTATCCAAAAGAAAATTTTTCCTGATGCATTTTTCCGATCACTATAACCGGCCCCTTAATCGAATTGAAGTGCCAAACTTAAGATTGTGGTTGTAAGTTGAAGACCAAACAGTTTAAATACATTTCTTTACAAAAATCTTAATTTTTTAACGAATAAGCCTACCGTTACAATGTTTTGGCTTAAAATAAAAGCATTGTTTCAATTAAAATTATTTACAAGGCAGTCGAAAATCGTTTGATAATGTCCATGGCTTTGAATTTTAAAATACTAATATTTTAGGTTCCATTACTTATTTGCGCACAGAAAAAGGCTGTTTGCGTGGTAACACACTAGCAGTAGAGATTACAAAGCTTTCGAACTGTAATATTGATATTATAGATTTTGAATAAATAAAAACAAAAACAAAAACCACTAAAGTGGCAAAAATTTTGTATATTACAAGCTAAGAACCATTAAAGAAGTCTCATGATGCCAGCCGTGAAACAGCTATAATTCCAGCCACTTGATGGTAGGTTA
This sequence comes from Epistrophella euchroma, assembly GCA_947049315.1. Taxonomy (NCBI): domain Eukaryota; kingdom Metazoa; phylum Arthropoda; class Insecta; order Diptera; family Syrphidae; genus Epistrophella; species Epistrophella euchroma. Next base: position 106,918,947 of record OX346247.1, on the reverse strand, counting down.
CTCAAGTGGTTATTGATTCATTCAAATTTTAATTTTGTTCACTATCTTAGAAATGTTTGCTCTTAGCATAGAAATAATATTTTACCCAACATACATGTTTTTTGGGAGTAGTAGCCCGTGGCGTAATAGTTAGTGCGTTGGACTGTCATGCCAGAGATCTGGGGTTTACCAGCCGCTTCCACCTTAAGTTTTTTTCGGCGCAGCGCGGCGGCGTCATTCCCGTGTCGTCATTACAGTCTACCGTGCGTCATTATCGTGATTGTATAAATAGTTCAAGTTCTATTACGTTTTACTCCAGAAGAATTGTTATTGTCTGATGACAAGTTTATTTCTGAAGAATTTGTAGATTTAAATAAAATAGCTATTTGCAGCCACATTTAAAAATAAATCGACTCTTTTTTAAAATCCTGCATGTCTGGATTGCAAGAATATGCTCTTGTGATTTACGAGGCTATAATGTGGCTTATAGATATTGCAGGTTTAATGTAATGGTTCAATAAAGTTATGATAAATATATCGTTCGAAAGAAAGTGTAAAAAAAAACTTTTTTATTAAAATTCAAAAATATTCGTAAAATTTTGAAATGTAATACAGTGGTGGTCCAGTATAACGAATGATATAATGTCCAGAGTCAATTCGTTATATCGAAAATTTGTTATATCGAATACGTTTTTTTAATACAAATCTTTAGATAAATAGAAAGTACAACTGTATTTTTCATTATTTTGTTTCATATTTCACTTAAAAGAACAAAAAAACATATTTAACTTTATTTACATTATTAATTTTGTTCAAATTATGTATATAAATAGTACATACAGATATTTGTGCTCATATTTAGGAAAAAAAACACGTCAATATGCATTTGTTTTTTGGGCGTTTAATGTTATGATTGAATGTATCTGCCCGTAAACTTCTTAGAACTAAGACTTAAGAGTTTTCAATGCTATTTTGTTCTGCATATTGGATGCAATTATCAAAATTTCCGACAGCTTCGTAATGACTCACTCTTTGAACTTCAGTTTCTGAGCTACCATTTTCATTAAATTTTCTTTAAACCTGTAGCATTTGAGTACGCGAGAAATGTAAGACGTTCCTCAGAAATTTTTCTACCAGGAGCACTCGTTTCGCCAGCGTGAACGTATGTAGTGTCTGATAGCTTTTTCCAATACAACCCAGTTTCATCCGCATTGAAAATTGCATTATAGCTGAGTTTATTTTCTTTTATTATTTCACCTAATTTCTTCTTAAACGGTTTGACAAGGTCTGCTCTCGGTGAAAGCTTTTCACCAGACTCTTTAAGAAATCGAATTCCAAAGCGCTTTTTAAATTTTGTTAGCCACAACAAAAAATGCGATGAAAAATCCGTTACGTTATTTTAAAGTTTGTGTATAGCGAACGAAAATTTGAAACTTAAAAAAAAAAAAACACTTGAGTAATGGAAAATTGTGTATGTATCTTTCAAAATTATCATAAACATACATATAAGTAGATAGTAACACATTTACAGTCAAGAGTTTCTTTCAAATTTGTTGTTTGTAATTTTTTATTTTTTTTTTATTTTCTGATATTCGTTATTTTGTTGGTTATATAGAATACCTAATGGACTTGAAAAAAGTGTTCGTAATATCGATCATTCGTTATATCGGCATTCGTTATACTGGACCACCACTGTATATTGAAATATTGACACCTTGTGAAAATAAATTCAAGCAAATTCGAATGCTATTTTCGTTAATAAAATTGGCATGTTGGCAAATGAACTGATATTTCTGCCAGCTACCTACATAAATGTAATTTAACTTCTCAATGCTCAAACATATAGGTGACTTTGTTGCTCAACCACACCTTGGCGATTTTATTATTAGCCATCCGTTAACGCCTTGTTGTATACGCAATACACGACTCTGTGTTGAACTAGTTGAATATTCTTTTTTAACTAAAGCCCTGACATTGTTATTGATACAAACATTTGTCACATCATAATATAATTATGCTAAAAAAGCGCCACTCTTCCAAACTATTTGCTCACTTAATTACAATAATGTGGAACGCTGATGTTTGTAGATATATGTATTTATAGAGTTAGTTGGGGTACTTAAGTAGTCCTCTCTCATATTTTAGAGTAAGATCCAACACCACAAACAAATTTTAATTCGTTTTTATTTTGTTGTTTTTGACAAAAAAAAGTTAGTATGCAAGTTATTATTTTCTATTTATTATTGAGGAATAAAATGATTATAATATCTCACCTTCACTGGCTCATCGGCGTCATATATGTAACCAGTCATTTTTGGTTTCTATATATGTATCTGTAAAGAAAAAAAAAAAACATTAAAATTAAACAAACCACACATGTTAAGTAAGATAATTAGCATTTCAATTATCAAACAAAAAAAAAAAAAAAAACTACATTAATTGATAAATAATAGATAATTTTATGTGCTAATTAACGTCTATCGTCTGGCACCCCTTTTTTCTTCCTTGCATCAGACAATTTGCATTACAAAAATAAAATAAAAAAAACTCTGTACAGAAATTGGCAATGTATGTAAATGTAGATATATTTGTATGTATAAAGATAGTAGGTATCTAAAGGCGTTAAAAATTAGAAGGTAAAGTACCTAGTTTCCTTAATAAAACACTATATAATATTGCAACACAATCATTTGAATCCATCTCATCTTAGATAACTTATACAACAAAAAGATATCCGCATAAAACAATTGAATTATAAGATTCAATGGGAAAATATATTTTTTTTAAAGTAAAAATTCTATGAATTGCATTGTCCGATTGCATTCAAGATATAAGTTTAAATACTATTTTACTACGATCCCCCGCCACCGCACCGGCCGTTTATTAAAAAAAAAAAAGAAGTGAATTAACTTTAATAACATAGTTGTAAAATTATAATACATATAGAAATAATGAGATCTCATAAAACTGAAAACTACTACTTATTTATTAAGTTGAAATTAATGAAAAAAAAAAAAAAAATGACAATGACAATGAAAGCTGTAATACATACATAAGTTTTAAGTATTTTTTTTTTTAAATAATGGGTCTTGTGAATAAAAAAAAAATCTAAAGCAAAAACTTGGATTTCTTAGTAAAAGCTAGGTTTTACGTGAATAAAACCAAGCTTAGGCTAGCTGGTGAGAGACGTAATTTGGTAATAGCTATTTTAAAATAGCTTACGCTAGATTTCATTAGCTTTAGCTTGTTTTTCCAGCTTAACCTTCAATTCTAGCTTTAACTAGAATATTATAGTAAAAACTACAAAAATTTCAGGATTCTTTCAATCTTGTCTAGAAACCTTTGACTAGTTTTTATTATAAGAATTCTCCTTAATAGTGCAAATATGAATATGGTTTTATACGTCTAAGACAACTAACATTTTATAGGAAAGTAGTAAATTAACAAAGGAATTAGTTAAGATTAATTTCATAGTTTTTTTTTTGGGTTTTCAAAAAAAAAAAAAAGTGGGCAGTTGCTCTTTGAATATTTTTAAGGGGATACTCAGCAGAGCGTAGAGGAGGGCACAGATTTCTAAGCAGAGAATAAGAATATTTTGCATGTACCTGAGTAAACCTAGCCGTGGCGTGATTGTTAGTGCGATGGACTGTCATGCCGGAGGTCTTAGGTTCGATCCCCAGCCTCGCCACCTATTTATTTAAAAGAAAAAACGGCTACTGCCTCTTGCGAGGAATTGACAAATCCTCCAAGATTATCTCCTGTCACAGAAAAGTGCCGCTCGTTAGCCGTTCGGATTCGGCAATAAACTGTAGGTCCCCTCCATTCCTGCAGACACGCACACAGGAATGGTTGAGAGTTGTAAGTCACTAGGCCCTAGTTCTTCATGAGCTGTTGTGCCATAAAATTTATTTATTTATTTTACCTAAGTAAACCTATAGATTTATGTAGTTAACAAAAAAGTAGGCACTTTTCCAACAAGATAATTGAATCATAAAAGGCAAAATGGCGGTAAAATAGACGTTTCCTAGAGATTTACACCCATATTTCGATCTCCAAACATCTTAGATTTGCTGATGATCGGAAAGGCTCCCGCGTTCCACTCAAAGCCCTAATATATAAGAGACAAGCCATGCAGCAGACGAATTTACAAGTGTTGAAGTTCAGTGGCTACACGACTTACGGACATCAAAAATACAGCTAAAAATATGAAGTGTATTCTTTTTTTTATTCACATAAAACAAAGCTTAAACTAGGACTGTCTAGCTTTAGCTATACTAGTTAAATCTATGACTAGCTAGCTTTAGCTTCTTACAAGAACAGCTTTTACTTTTTTTAATCACAAGACCTAATGTATTTGAATGAATAGATTTTTTTCTTTCGTTTTTGCTGCATTCAAAGTAGGAACGAAAAAGATTCATTCATTTATTTATTGCATTCATCTATCGAGTTTCCTCTTTCAGATAGCTTTAAACTAATGGAAATTTTATTTACATTTATAATTAGGTACATTTTGTTTAAACACATATCTTTCAAGACTTAAATCATACCAAACCAATAAACAAATAAATGAAATTAAACCATAAATTTTTAGAATTTCTTAATCTTAATGGTTTCGATTCAAGTGCCAACAATGGATAAATGTCATGTTTAGTTTTCGTTCTTTTTTCCTTTCAATCATTTGAGCATTGTGTAGGTTATTAAGGTATATGATATTAGATAATAATAATTGATTGCTTCAAGAATAAGTGTTCAGAAGTTTTATAGATTTTTTTTTTTAAATATCTTATTTTAATTCTTCAATTTTAATTGATTTCCTTTAATTAAAAACCATTATGTCATAATCAGAAAAAAGGCAATTTTTATCTCATTAATCAATAAAAATCGTTTAACTCTCAAACTTATTAAGTTACGAAAGAAAAAAAAAATTACGAAATTAACATCTTTTGTATTTCATTATTTTTTTTTTATCTTAAAATAGTTAACTGCAAATTGCAGTTAATTAAGTGCTAAAATATAAAAAATGAAGCTAACTGTCCTAACACTTAATAGTTTTTTTGTTTACCTTAATGTTAAGTAGGTAACATAACGTAACGTATTTGGAATACTTTTGAAAAAAATGTGTGTATAATTTTTGATTAACAAGTTTTGTTTTCAAAGACGGGAGGCCTAAAAAAAAAACCAGGAATAAGTATTTAAATTTCTACGAAAGATTTAGGTATGGAGAAAAATGGAGGCGGAACAAAACAGCATACTTAAAAGTGCTTATAAAAATTCTGATGCTCCAAATGCATTTGATAAACAAACCTCACATCGCGCCCTGTGACGAAACATTTAAGATTTCTGAAATCGCTGGATTTTGAACACAATTTCTTCGAAGAATTCTTAATTTTCCCTTCAAAAAAATCAGCAGAATTGCTCTTTTAAGTTGTTTGGTCAAATAACCAGATCAGGCAAGAGGTTTTACCAAACCAAATTCGTTTAAAAGTACGAAAATCAATTTCGTTAACGAATTCAATTCGGAACGAAAATGAGAACAGGGGTGGAAAAAAAAATAGAAAAATTACAAAAGGCGTGTTTTATTGGGAATCTATAAATAGTATAGTTAGAAACTCCCAATAAAACGCATCGGCAATTAGACAATTTTCAAGATGATTTGATAATAAAAAAGTCTTAAAAGTTAGTTTTTATAAAATAATTCATGAAATAATTGCAGGTTTTGCGGGAATTGTGCGAGTAAAGTGAAAAATTGCAAAATCCAATTCGAGACTCGAATAAACGTCAAAAATCTATCCACAGTAGGATTCTACTTTAGCTTTTTATCGGCCGTAATCATACTGGCGATGTTGTATTTGTAACGCATGTTAAATCGTACTGTACTATGGACAGCTTTTCCAATAAAACATGCCTTAATCAGTCAAGATGAATTTCGATTTTCGGAGCTCATACAAAAAATGAAATTGGTCTAAGATTGGCAGTTTTGGGAAGTAAATGAAACAGATTTCTTTTCAAAGCTGATTTACTCATGAGTGTCAAATTAGCGAAACAGCATTTGCCAATCGAAATCGCCATTAATTATTCGTGAATTAGCCATACTGTGCTCTCTTTCAAAATATTTTGATACAGTAAATTTTTAAGTGTAGAGACTGTTTTACTTTGGTTGTGTTGTGAAAATATTGTATTCTGACAAGAATAAGTCTCTTTACCTTTTTCTTTGAGACATTCCTGAATTGTAGATTGTATGCCACGCGCTGTGTGTCAAATTACAATCAACAAGAATTTAGAATATCTTGAGTCAATCTTTAAATCAATTTTGCTAAAATCACGTTCTAGTTTTCACAATAACTAAAGAATTTTCACGTACATTTTGATTAAAAAGAATACCTATGTACTTCAAAACAATCAAAATTAAATCACACATTTACATAAATTGTACTTGGTATTATGACTCCCATAATAAGAAATTTTAATAAGAAATGTAAACAAAATTTAATATAGAAATAAACCTAAAGGAAATTTTCCAACAAATATGTAAGAACCATTTTTTTTAAACTTGCTTTATTTTGCGGACAAATAAAAAAAAAAAAAAACAAATTCTTTTAAATAGAATAACAATATTTAAACACTATCACGATTTTTAAATGCTACTCAACCTAGATTTCTTCATATTCATAAAATTATTTCTTATTGTACATAATTTCTGACACATTGGCAGAACCACTTAAATTGTTTACTTGAATGGTAGCACATTATAAACAAACAAAGTTTATAACACCTTATACAAATGAGAAGGTGCGCTTATCTTCTTTAATGGCATTTCAATTTTATTTTTCAACTCACATGTCAAACACATATTTTCAATATACGGCCATAATATAGCCTAAAGCAAATTAAAACAAAAAAATAATTAAAAAAAAAAACAATGATGATAGTATTTTGTCAGTTTGTTCTTTCTTTCAACGTCAAATATTTTACCCTTAGGCAGAACATAATTATAAGGAAACCTGTGTATTTATTTATTTTGTGTAGGCTTGGTTTAGCCTCAAGGAATCATACAAAGAATGAGGATTTGTCAATAAACTTTTTGAAATTATCTTACTGGGTCTGCATTTTCATAGTGCGTGGTACAGTGTTGTTGAAAAATTGTAATGCTAAGGTTAATTTTGGAGTACCTAATGTACTTATGTTAAAAAAAATTCTATGAGATTAGATGGAGTAGATATTTATTGGATACCTCTTTCGGAATCTATTTAATTTGGATTTTACCAAAATGAAACATTGAACTAACAATAATGGCTAATGATGCAAAATATGCATACCTATCCATTTCATATTTTGTTTAAAATCGGTTTAGATTCAGAAGTCGGTTTAAAATTTTTAAACCGACTAGTCGGTAATATTCACCCACTTGAACCGACGTTAACCAAAATTTTAAACCTAATGATCGGTTTAACTATGATAAAATAAACCGACTCCAACTTAAACGAAGCATTTTCGTGTCGTTTAGGTACAGTTTAAATGGTTGTAGCTAATATTCAACATTTTATTGGTTTATTCAGTCAGTGCAAAATATTCAATCATGTGATTTGTGCACGTTATTCACACATCGGAAAAGGCTTATAGACCGAGAGCTGGTAAACGATTAGCTCAAAGTGTTTTATATCGCTCCAAAACTTGTGGGCATGGCATTTGTACTAGTGCAAACTACATGCCATAGACCTTTTAGCGATATCGCGGCCCTAAGACCACCGTAGTGTACTTTCAAAATTCAAAAAAATTAATGAAGTTCATGTATATTATACCGCTCCGAATTTTGTGATCATAATGTTTATATGTGTCCAAATTAAATGCCATCGGTCTGGCAGCGATACCGTGGCCCTAACACCTATATAATGCATTTTCAAAATGCAATAAAAAAAATCAGAATATAGTTCGTGGTTACTGTCCACCCACACTCAATTTCATCAACTTGACAGTAATACCTCATACCTAGCACCACTATAATGCACTTTCAAAATGCTAATACAATTTTTTTGTTAGGAAAGTTCATAATGGTAGTGTAATGTTCACGGTATCGCTGCCAGACCAATGAAATTCAGTTTGGACAGATATAAAATTTGGAGCGGTTAAAAACATTTTTGTTGCATTTTATATGTGCATTATGGAGGTGTTTGGGCTGCGGTATTGCTGTTAGGTTGATGGAATTTAGTTGCCATCTTGCTTAATATAATATGATAGATATTGGAACCGAATTAACGACCGACTCGGAACTGCAACCAGATCAAGAAGAATTCAACTCGCAACAAATCGTTCAAGGAATGTTTAGAAGACGCAATGCGGTGGACGTTATTGTTGACATTTTTTTCCAACGTAAAACACGGTAAAGAGGAATGAAAGACATTTCTAATGCGTATTTGTGTTTGACACGAATTATGTATTTAATTTATTTTATTTAAATATAAAATGATAATTCGAAAAATAAATGGCTATGCGACGTTCGGTTTAAATCACAAATTTAAACCGACGTAAACCAAATGGAATTTTTTGCTTAAACGGAGTGAATATTATACCGATTTAAAACGATTTTGTCGTTTAAATTCTATCGGTTTAGTTCGGTTAAATGTAGTCGGTTGAAGAGCTTTTCGACCGAGTTTTAAACGGCGTGAATTTTACGGCAGTTAGAGTCAGTATAGTCCAAAACTATATTAAAATAATAATGTTTAAACATTTTCGAAAAACATTGATTGATTGTCATTGAATACTTAGTGAAGCAACACCAGCATGGGTCAACTAGTTTAAAATCATATTTATATTTTTAAATAGTAATAAAAAAATGTGAAAACTCATATGACACACTAGGAAAAACCATTAATCTTTAAAAAAAGGTATGTTTGTGCACTGATTTTCATATACCAAAGTTTTTTTTTTTTTTTTTTTATTACAAAGAGTACGAAACTAAACTTGTAAATGTAGAAATTTGCTAACTTTGATTTTTTTCTTACTTATATCACACTGCAAATTTAATGAAATACCATTTAAAGTAACATCTACTTATAAAAAAAAGTAAAAATAAATATATATGCATATTTAACCTATAGTTGCCTTTAAAGAATTTCAATTAAGCCAAAATTCAAAAAAGCTTAAATGGAGCTTTGACCGCCCAAAGAGGAGAAATTATCAAATAAAAAAATGTACGTGTTCTGAATAAAAGCAAGACAAAAAAGAGTGAATAGTTTTGTATGTACATTATTCTCTTTTGGTATACTATGCAAAATCTGACGGAGAAAAAAAAAAATTAAACAACACTTTGAATAAGAAAATAAAATCTCAGGTAGTATACATGTAGTATGTGCAAGGGCGTACGCAGGGGGGGGGGGGTTACCTCCCATAATAAATATTACTTTCCTACATTTTTTTGTTGAGTATTGCACAATATTAATTTTAAAAACTATCTTCGATGTTAATATTTTTCTGTAAACATGTCGTCCATCATTACAAAAAAAATGTTTCAATACTTTCTTCAAAATTAACCAAGAGATCAAAATGTTGGTAGATTTCTGAACTAACTAGCTACTATTATATACACTAAGGTGTCAGACACCCCCTAAATCAAAATTTTATGCACTAAACAAATAATTCACGAACAAATTTTGTCATTAACCTCTGCCTCTTACATAAAATAAGAATTAATTTTGAAAATATTTTCTATAGATTTTTTTCTTCCATAAACTTTGAATGACGTTCTTTAAATGGACGATCATAAAATAAATATCAACAAGAAAATTAAGAATAGCTGCAGTATTGTTCGGGAGGAAAACAAATACGCAAAAAGTTCATAAATTCCGTAAAAATTTTTATGGGAAGATTATGGTTAATGAGCTCGGCCAAGTTTATTTTTTAGGTCCATAAATTTACTGTAGGACACAAAATTTGTATACAGGAGTGCCTGATCCAAGCAAAAAATGAGCATTTAAAATTTACCTTTTCAGTTAAAATAATGAAACGACGTTTTTTTATAAGCACTGAATATTATATCTACGTTACGGATCAAAATTCTTTTGTCAAAATTTTGCTTTTCAATATTTTGCTTTTCAAAATTCTTTTTAACAAAATTCTGCGAATAATAAAATAAAAAAGTTTTGAAAAATTAAAAAAAGATTTTAAGATTTTTGTTAACAGTGTTTTGCAATTTTAAAAATTATATTATGTATTTGTTAATAGAAATAATGTTATTTTTTAATTTTTTTTGTTATCGTCGCTTAAAAGTGTTGGTTGCTCAGAGTCATGTAATTAAGTTTTTTTAAAAATCAATAAGAAAATCCCTTATTTACTTTTAAAGCTGGATGGCAGATAGAGCCATAAAATGGAGAGTATTAAAAATTAAAAAATAGACCTAAGCGCTAAGCCTGAGCCAAATAAGGTTTCTTAGGGCCACTTGCACAGAACGAACGGATAAATATATAAAACTGAGGATAAATATCCAAGTTTAAATAAATAAATGAAAACTTCTCGTTTTTTGATTGCACGAACGGAAAATAAATAACAAACCGATAAGAATATTTTTTCAGAATCACCAACACAACAAACACAAAACACATTGAAAAATAAACAAACTCTAACGCTTCGACTTGCTTTTTCGTAAGAAATTCTAAAATTTTAAATATTTATCCATCAGAGAACGAGGAAATGATAACTTTTTAAACTAAGATAGTGAAAAAGATATTTTGCTACAATATGATTTGATTCAAATCAGTCAGACAGCTTTAATTATTTATAAATCAGGAGTTACTGCTGTCAAAAAAAAACTTCTGTGCAACTGGCCCTTAAGAAAATATCTAAAAATATCCCTTAGTTTTTTTTTCACTTATTATTATAATTTGAACCGACCAATATCTTGTTTCAAAAAAATAAAATGAAATGTGAGTTTTCTCCCCCCCCCTCCCTAATCGAAATCCTGCGTACGCCCTTGAGTATGTGTTGTGTATACCTGTGGTGAAAAGATTTATTTTACTTTTTTTTTTAAAAAAGAATATTGTTTATTGGACCCAATAATTGTATCTAAATATCGGCCCTTAGTTTGAACGCAAAGGATCTAGTCTCATGATGAAATATGATATTATTTTTGCAAAAAGAATCGTATTTCGTATTTTAATATAATTAAATCCAGAAATGGATATCCCTCTTGTATTTGAATAATTTCCTACAATTTTATATTCGTAGCTTATTTGGAGAATCTGCCATCTCACGTTGATTGGTTTCAAAAAAACAAAAAAAAAAAAAAACAAGTTGTCATAATATTTATGTTTAGAAATGATTAATTTATCAATCATAAGTTCATAGTCTCTGGCATATCAAACAAATTTTTAATTCCCTGTGAGGAATTTGCAATTATATCTGCTATAATAACAATATAAAATATCACAATTAGCTCACCCACAAGTATTTATTATGTAGACAATCATAAAGATACACGCGTTTAGAAAACAACAACTAATCATAGACATAAAATTACAAATCTAAAGCTACTTCATGTTTATTTTAGAAAGAGTGTTTTTAAGCTGAAAATCTTATAAAATTTATTTATCATCAACTCGTCCGGCTTTTATCATCAACAATATTCTTATATTTTATCAGAGGAAATTATAAATTAACGTTGAATAATTCATAATACATATTTTTAAAAATTATTCTAGACATTATAAAATAAAATAAAATATCGCACAAGAGATTTCATCATGAATCAGATACGTATACGTTTTTGATAAGGAGATCCGTTTATCTGATTTGTTGTAATCGCACCATATTGGTGGAGTTCGCGAATGAGTCTATTTTTAAAATGTCATAAAATCTTGTACACATCATTTATAGAGTGTAAATAATATGAATCATATTTCCTGCAGCTTTAAATGTGCATTCATTGGAACAGTGTAGGTTAGGTATACGTTTGATTTTTATGATTGTTTATCGGTATTAATATTTAAGCTCAAAGAAAAATCGGACTGAATTTTGATACAAAAATTTACCTTAATTTAGACCATCGGAAAACGATTTCACATAAAATACAGTGAAATAAATTTTTTTAAGTTTATATCATTTTACTATATTTTTTTGAAATACATAAATTAATCATAAAAATTGTGATTTAAAATATTTTACCCTAAAAATATTGAAAATGTTTAAATATTTATGCACATTTTGATAAAAATTTGAACAAAAAATGTTAAAATATCAGTTTTTTCTTGTTTGTATTGATATACAATTTTCTGTATTTCTTAAGTCTAAAAGTCTAATTTGTCATGCAATAGTTTAAATGCAAAATCAATTCTTATTTAATAAAATTATGTATTATTATTAATTGTGTTCAAAAAGCAATGAAAGAATGAAATGAAGTCCGATTGAAAAAGGAAAGTATAGAGCCAGAAAAACTACCAAAACTATGTGAAATATGGATTATTGGATTTGGATTAGATTTAATTTTATTTGTAGTTTTAAACAATTTTGTAAAATAAATAAAGTGAATTGGTATGGCGCGACAGCTTGTGGAGAACCCAGGGTTTAATAACCTACAATTCTCAACCATTCCTGTGTATATACCTACGTGTTCAGAGTCAGCTAGAATACAGGGGACCTACAATCTTGCTACCCGAATCCAATTGGTAAAGATTAGTGGACATTTTGATGAAAATATATGTAGACTGTTAAAGGATTTTTTCACTTCCTCGCAGGAGACAGCACCCCTGAAAAACTTTTTTTATTTTTTTTAAGGTGAAAAAGACCAGAATTCGATCCCCCAGACCTCCAATGTGACGTTACAGTTCAACGTCGTTCCTATAACTAAAAAAAATAAATTAAGTTCTCAAAGTTACTCTCTTCTGGTTGACTAATTGGTATGAACATGATAACAAAATTTTAAAAATAAATTTCTCAGAACAGACAAACTACGTTCCATCAAAAAATTGCTAATTGATTGACATTTCTATAGCGACAATCACAAATATTTAAATCTATATAGGGGCAGTTTTTTAACTTCAAAATAAATTAAATCTGTTTTTATTATGGTCACGAAAGCGTTTTGCTCTAAACTCTTTTCAAAACGCAAAAAGATCATTAAAATAGTAAGGGTTGGTACACACGCACATTTAAAATTATTTTTAAAATATTCCGAATAGGACGGCCTAATCAAAATGTTATACTTAGCTACTTCCATAATTGATGTAGAACATTTTCAAATAATAGATTTCATAAATACAAAACAAAAAAAAATATTCAACCAACAAAACGACGGATACTTCAGCAAAACTAGTATTTTTATATTGTGTAACCTTTAAATAAAGTAACTTCGCCAGAACAGTCAGAATTCACACGATAATATGTGTTGTGAAGTGTACTCGTATATAATTGTAGATATTTCATAACCTGGCAGATTTCATCTACATTAATCCACCATAAAATGTCATTGATTATTATCTCTATAAAATATATCCGTCAAAGTCGAAGTTCACATCAGTGATGGTGATGACTGATGATGATGACTATAATGTTCAATGTGCCGCAAATGTTATATACGTTTTAAGTGAATAACGAACTAACAATAATAAATTATCACTGTATCACTTGACAAACAAAAGTCTTAGATAAGTTTATTGCTGATGGAATTTTCTGTTGTGTACAAAATAAGATCATACTAGCGACAGTTGGCAATACTGACCGACAAAAGCATCCTGTTTCTTAATATTTTCATTGTAAAATATACAGGGGAAAATCTCCTCTCTCTCTCACTTAAGATGAATGACCAAATGACCATGTGATTAAAAATGACGTAATAGCATAAATAAACAATAAACATATTTTGAAGATTCATTGTTTGTTCGAAATTGAAATATGAAAAAATATACAAATTATAAACACACATCGCGCTAAATAAAAATAAAAAAATAGAAAAAAAAAAAAAAACACAGGCACATAATAAATGTCGAAGGTTCCTATCCGATGATTGAAATAATGACTACCTACGCGATTGTTATCGAAACCTGTTCTAACTTTGATCCTCCTTAGAGAACCTTTAAAGATAAATTCATTTGTTTATTTCGAGAGTACATAAACTAGAGTTTTTTTTTTTATTTTTTTGTGGGAATTTACCAAACGTATGTGGTATCTCATTATTCTCTTGAAACACCCCGTGTCCAATTAAATGTAATCAAAGGTTTTCAACGACTTTTTTTTAATAGCAATTAGATGGTATTTAAACAATATTTATTTTTTTGATTTTACAGCCAAGTCGGCTTAACTGGAATATTGAATAATTGAATTGGCAAAAGTTTGAATAACTGGGAAATAATTTCATCCAAGAATTATCAGGAAAACAAAGTTGTAAATGGCATACAAAAAAGGCGAATATTAAATTGTAGCAAATCCTTAAAGTTGAGTGTCAAAATAAATATATTAAAAAAAAACTGGATTGTTCATTTTTTTTTTTATTTCAGCTAAGCGGTATTCAACTAAATAATTCATATGAGAGCTACGAGATTCATACATTTTTTGCTTCTATTTACTGATTTGTTCCAGTAACCATGGTTCAAATACACAGAGTTGTTGGTATTGACAGTTAAATATCATTAAAAAAAATTGACTAAACTATTTTAATTATGTATAGACAAAAAAAAATTATAAACAAGTTAACAAATGAACGAATATTTTATCATAAATTAGCTTAACTAATATAAATAAATCATTGACGTAAAAAAATAACATATTCAAAGGGGATTATGCCAAAGGAGGTCTTAATAAATTATCAAAATTTTGGTTAACTTTAGAGCATGCTTATTTCAACATACCTAAGCATATTTTTATTTAAATATTAATTAATTGATTAGATTTTTTGTATCTACAAAATGATAAATATCAATGAATTGAACTGAGGTAGAGCGATTAAAGGTTTCCTCAATAAAGAAAGGCGCAAATAATTTATTTTTATGTATCTGTAAGTTTGGCACCTCATTGAAATCAACATAAATATTAATAAAAGTCGGAAAATATTAGTTAAATGATTTATAATTTGATAATAAAATATGTTAGGTTACTGTAAAGGTCTGAAATGTGGTAATGTTTTTCTAAATAGAATCAGTAACATTTAGTAAAAGTCCGAAATATAAGGGTATTCATGCAAAGTCTTAAAGTTTAAGACGTCTTAAACGAACTGTAAATTTGTATGGAAAATCTTTTCCTACAAATCGTAAACTTTAAGACACAAATTCGTGTGTTTCGTAAACATCTTAAATTCTTGTAACGGTACCATGACGTTCAATGTGTCGCAGTTTTCAAACTGCACATGTTTAAGGTCTTTAAATTTAAGAAATAAGTACACTTATATGTTTAGCACACCAATAAACATACAATTATTTTAGCCAAATAACTCAAGAATATTAATAAATTGTTATTTATTTTTGGTATCTTCAAACTGCAAATTAAAAAAATTATACTTAAATGAAAATTAAAGAAATATGTTTTAAACTCCGATGGACGTTTACTAAACAGCCACATCTTTTAGCACATTAACGCAAGCAGTTTTTAAGGGCGTTCATGAAATGTCTATCGTAAGATTTACGATTTTACGACGTGTCGTAAAGTCTCCGACGTTGCATGAATACCATTCATAATATTATGTTTTTATAATGAATTCGGACTACAGAAAGCTTGCCAACTAAGGTACTTATGTCCTAAAATACATTGCTTTTACCCAAGTAGAGTAACAGAGTAGCGTACGCGGGATAAATGATCAAATTCTTGAAACCTACGTAACTGTTTTCTAAGAAACTGTTTGACAAAAGTCCCAAAAAACTAATGAAAACAAAAAATAAAAACAGTTTCGGACTTTGAAAAATTGAAAGTCTTACCAGTAAATTGTAGAATTTCCATATTTCGGGATTTTACAGTAACATGTTAAGTCTGCGAAGTATAAATACATTTATATCCAGAGTTAACAAACTTTGGCTTAACTCACAACTAATAAACTAACTTGTCGGTACAAAGTAAATTAAAGATAATTTTTGAAATTATTTTACCATTTTTGGAACAAGTGAATGGGTGCGGTTGCGTATGAGTGATATTATATTTCCCCTTATTTTTAATAAAAATCAAATTGTATATTTCTAGCTAAAATAAATGTGGGTTAATTAAAGCCGCAACAGACAAAGCTGGTTTGATTTAAATCCCTCTGGATATACATATCTATATCGTCGCTTTTCTTGAAATTCTCTAAAAGTCGAAAATAACAATTTTTTCCCAAAAAAAAAGATTTTTAAGCAAGCCGATAATATATAAAAATAATTGGGTGTGTATTATTGATCGACATAAAAACAGTTGATGAAATCGTGGAATTGTCAAATCTAGAGTTTTTTATAAGCAGTGGCAGATGTCTATTGGTACGCCCATCTTTCTGTTATTTGTATCTTTATTTAACTTCCTAAAAATGCTGAGAATTTATAAAAAATATAACTCGACTCACACGTTTAGTACATTTTTGTGACATTTTCAAATTGAGTAAGATCTCACTTATTTAGGAATTTTCGATATAAATTGTTCATACTGCTGTATAGTTATTTCTTATTTTCGTGACCTTTTTCTTTGAATCTTAAAACCTCTTGTGGGCTTTAGGTCAGTATTCTTTTTTATTTTATATATGTATGTGACGTTTCGGGCGTGATTACATCCTCCTTCAGATTATTCAAATTAAATAAAATTTTTGAAACGTCTTTTTTAAGATATTTTAAAAAATTGAATTTGCTTAAAACAACATAATAATGCTTCGTTATCTTTAAAATTGTATAGAATCTTTCTGAAGAAGGGTATAATCACGTTCGAAACGTCACATACATATATATAAAATAAACAAGAATACTGACCTAAAGCCCACAAGAGGTATTACGATATACTGCTGTAATTTCATTTTAAGTGATTTCAAAATTTAAAAAAAATGTAGTGACAATTGGGCTTTACATGAAACATATCTGTGTTTAACTTGCTAAAATTCGAAATATGATTTACCTAAATTTTTTTTGTTTTTAATTAAAAAAAAAAAAAACCCTTGAGGATACGACCTCGAAGACTGAGCAAATCTGATATGCGTGTGGGTTCGAATACCATGGTGTGCATCATGTAGAAAAGTTTTTCAAAATCAAATTGGATTAAAGCTCAGCACCACTAAAAAGGAGACTGATGAAAGGCGGCTCGGCACCCCTTGAAATACTAGCTACACCTCCAGCCAAACGAAAATAAAACGAATTAAAAATACCTAAAATTAATTCGTAAACAATTGGTGGTAGCACCTTTAAGTTAGTTGTTCGAAAGTTTAATGGAATTGACGGAATTTAGAATGGTCAAGTCCAATAAACTGACATTAGTCGATATTTTTTATAGATTTTTTTCATTTATTATACATCAAAATACATTTTTTTCTGTTTTCATTTTTGGGCGATTTTTCATTTTTGTTTTGGGTGTTTTTGAAAATGTGTTTTTGGGCTTTCTTGCATTTTTCAAATTCGCCCAAATGTTTTGGGTGATTCTTCATTTACATTTTTTTGCCAAAAATATTTTGGGTGATTTTTCATAAAAAAAAATAACTGTTTTGGGCGATTTTGCAATTAAAATTTTTGGGCGATATTTCATTATATGAAAAATCACCCAAATAGTGTAAGATGAAGAATTGCCCAAGATTAATTTTGGGCGATTTCAGATTTTTAGATTTTGGGCGTTTTGTTTTTGGGCGATTTTTCGCAAAGCCGTGCTTGACATTGATAATAAAAAATGAGAAGCCAGAATAAGTGGAGGATAAAAAAAACAATTACGGTTACAATCACGATAATTAAAAACACAAAGTGGTAAACTTATTGCTATGAATTTGATGAAACCATGTTTTTTTTTTAACTAAAGGTATTAACTCAAAACTATAAAACTTAAATAGTCATAAACAATTTTAGTCATAATGAAATAGCCAACTTATTCATAATTGATAGCAAAATAAATTGATATTATTTTGATAAAATGGGAATGTGATGTTATCGGCTTAGTCTTAGTAATATTTTTTAAATTGTTTTTAGTTATGATAAGTTATTTTTAAATATGTCAAGTCATAAAAAGTATAGTTGAGAAAGATTTGTACATTACAATATAGTTTTAGAATCAGTAATAGATTTGCCAAGTTTTATTATCTACTTTGTCTATTTACCTAAAAATTGCTTAAAACTTAAATTGTTTGTTCTTTGTACAATTTTAGCCAAAAGTTTTAATAAATATTTTTGTTTTTATATGAAACTTCTTCGTGAGACAAAATTTTTCAAACCAAATATGTGTCTTCAATTTTCTTTTTTTTTTTTTTAACAAAAACCTCCCACAGAATTCTGGTTAATTAAAGGCAATTGTCTTACATTGAAAAAACATTCAATTGTCTTAAAAACATGTTGTTGCATGTTAAGATAATGGCCATAATTAGAGAATTTTGATAAACTAAAATTATTTGATCGTCTAAATATTTATCTGTTTAAAACACCTGTCAATGTGTATTTTGTCAACAAATAGTAGGTGCAGATATCGATGTCATATTTTGAGCTTGGGGAGGTAGGTAAATGAAATCCTAAGCAAGGTACAATTTTTTTTAAAGCATTTTTTAAGTTTTTAGAATTCTTAGTCCAGTTTTTTATAGGTCCTTATGTATGTATATATGTATGTACATATTTTCAAATTATCTTCCCTTTTAATCTTAATGTATATTTTTTAAGCTATAAAATATTTTAAAATAAATTATTTATACACACCTATATCTACCGGTTTCTTGGATTCTCTGTAGATAATTATATAATAATATAAATTAAATAATAATTTGTATTATATACTTTTTTCACTACTTTTTATACTAAATTATAAAAAGATATTCGAAAACAATACAATAAAAGAGGTGGAAACCAAAAATTTATACTTAGTAGTAGAATTTTTTAATAGGCGTACAAAAATAAAACAATCATTTAAATGGCACAACAAATGAATACAAAGTATATTATCATCATTATTTAAATAGATATTAATTCAGTAATAAATTTTCCTTTTTCAGCTCTCACAACAACCAAATTGGCACGTGAGGTGCCAAAAAAATAACTCGAGTTTACTAAATGAAAATTATGCTTTCAATTTGTAGATATTTACTCTTTTTTTTTTTTGTTGAAAAACAACAAATTTTTTATCTGTAGCAAAATATTACAACCACAAAGAAATTCAAAATTAAAATCCATTTGACTGGTTTAAATTAGTTCAGAGTAGGAATGATGAGCTTCAATCTAGAAGTTATAGTTACTATGCGATTTTAGGTCGAGTCAACAGGTAAATATGTATGTAATTGGTTTGTGTTTTGATTCGAGTCTAAAGTATATTATTATAAGAGTACATCCCCTAGTAAACTAGATTTTCTGGAAACACTCCCTAAAATCAAGTCAGACGAATTAAAATTTTAAATGTTCAATTTAAACAGGTTCTCATGGGAATGGTACAGTGACGCAGATCAGAGAACTCCATGAACCTATAAATTTGAAATTATGAATGATTCACAACAACGACCGTAAACAGAAAGAACAACAAGTTTGAATAATTGTGTAAGAAATAAAAGTTAATAAAAAAAAAAATATAAAAAAAAAAATTTGTGGCGCGTGTTCTTAGCAGGAAATTAAGAGTCCTACAATTTTCTGACGAATTTTTAATCTGCTCATTTACGTATCAATTATTTTTTTTTTTCACAACAGCAAACACAAGATTTAAGAAAAAAAATAAAATTGTTTAAGAAATATTGTTTAAAAAACATTTCTGAAATGTTTCCCTACTGTTTCAGAAACATTTTTTTTTTTGGTGGATGAAACATTTTAGAAGTGTTGAAATATTGGAATACTTATTTAAGAAAAAGTCGCTTATGAGAAATCTAATCAAAGGCATTTCTTTTTTTCTTACGTTGTTTTCATATAAGAAAGTCAGTTAAAAGAACAAAAATCCTTGAATTTTCTTAATTTCTTATATCCATGTTGTACTGTATCTTTTTTTTGAACTTAAAGTTATGGAGTACGAATTAACGACTGAATATTTTATTAAATAAATAATTGATTCATAAATAGAAATGAAAAACAATTAAAAAAAAACCAATGAAAACAGCAACATCAACCATCAACTTTCTGATTTTTTTTTTTAATTTTTACTTAACTGGAGACAGTTATTTTTGTTTAATTTTATTAAATTAATAAAATCCTCATCTCATCTTGATTGGGAAACTAAAAAAAATCAGCAAAATCGAAAACCTTCTAAGCTGACTTAACAATCCACAGAGAAATTAAATGAACCATTTAATTGTTTAAATCAATGGCAGATCATTTCATGGGGTTTTCCATTGGTAAAATAAATCAATTTATTATTGATTTGAATCTGTCAAAAAGACAATTTCCCCTCTTTTTGCGTTCCATTGGGCAAAAATAAATTGATTTATTTTTGATTCTAAATCAAATTTGCAAATCTAAATTATTCGGCAGATTTATCACTCCTTGTACTAATTTACCAACATAAATCCAGCTGTCAGTTTGCAAATGTTTTTCGTTGATATTTCGGTTGGGAAAATATGTTGAAAAATGTGGAAATTATTGCTAATAAATAAATTGTAACAGTTTAAAATGAGCCGGAAACTTTATCAAGTTTATATTTCTCTTCTAAAAGTAAATCGAGTGATGAAGATTTTTTTTTTAATATTGACAAAGAAGCAATAATGCACAAATACAGTGACAAAAATAAATCAATTTGAAATTGTGTTCCATTCGCCACAAAATAAATCAATTTTTTCATTGAAATCTTAATTTTCCAATGGAAAACCCCATCAGATTCCAGAATCCAGATTTTTTTTTATAAAAATGAATCTTTGTGAGTGCAAGACAAACACGCCATTTTCTTTGGAACGAATTCGAAAATTTACAATGCATTGAATGTTTCGATTGGCTTATACAAAGTTGCAGTTCTCTTCCTGAAATCTGACATCGATGTGCAGGAAAAAATTGTTTAACATTTTATATGAAACGTGTTTATTGGTCAACAAATTTTATCGCTTTTATTTAACTGAACAAAAAAAAACTGAATACAAAAAAAAAAAAGGATTTTGAACAAGCTTTTTCCGTAGGACCCCCGGCAATTATAATAAAGTTTTTTTTCTGAATATTTAAACATTAATTTATCAATGATTCAAATCTAAAAGCCCGTAATATGTAGGCACCCACATATAAACAAACTGTTATCAGTCATCGGAGATAAAATAACTTCCAAACCAATATGCACTTTTTTTTATTTTTTATTTTATTCTTTTAATGTGCTTTGAAATAATATTTTACGGAAGTACATTTCAAAAATGAATGATAACAATTCCATTTATTTTTGATATAATATATAGAAAAACTTATCAAAATGCCTTATTGTCTGCCTTAGATTTTGATATACATACAAACTTAAAGAAAATATTAGAACAATTTTAAAATATTTTTAATCTTATTGATCGGTGCAAAATATCAATATCAATATTCCACTCGACCTCATATCTAAACTTTAAAAGTTAAGATAACCTGATAGCACCGCACAAAAATACATTAATACACATACCCACATATATATTGTTTATGGAACTTTTATGTTTAGTTAATCGACCTTGCAAGTTATGGTTTTTTTCCACTTAAAACTATAATGTTTCGGATACCTATAAGCATTGAATTAAATAGTATATTGATAAACACCAAAGAAGTTTAATGAACTTTAACCAAAGACGAGACCATAACTTATTATGTATTCGATTGTTGTGATGTGCAACTCATTTAGCCAAGGTATTGTTTTTTTTTTCTTGTTTTTATTTTTCGGGGTAACTTATAGGTCAAGAAGCATAAAACATATTAATGTCTTTGTTCCATCAGCAATCATAAGCCTTACAAGTTCTTTTTGGATTGTATTGCGTAAGGTCATTCAAGGTCGTATATGGTTATTCATGGTTCATAGGCCCTTGCAGTGTGTTTTTTTTTTTTTTTATTGATTGTCAATCAAAATATTTTAACAATCAAAACATTTGTGATGTAGGTACCTACTTAAATTACTCAATTGTATTTTTATACATGCGTTTTAATTTCAACACAACCATTTTTATTTGAATAATATTAATATGAAGTACTTAAGTAATTATTTATAAACCTATTGTGATTTGTGAATTTTGTTGTATCACAACGCTAACGGTTCAACAATTTGTTTAAGTAAGTTGGCTTTTCGTCACTTGTACCTAACCTAACCTAAACGATGGTAAAACGGATTTGATATGACTGCTATATTCTAGCGAAGGTAAACAATTAGGATACTGTTATAAATAACAAATTATATATAATTCTCAGCTCTTTAAAAAAAAAAAAAAAAAAAAAACAATTTAATGTGCACAAAGTCTACAAAAATGCCTGATTAAATATCAATTTTATTTTATTTATTTTGTTTTCTCATTTTAAAAAAGGAACAACCCAGGATACATCCAAGAGTTATCCCACAACTTAATTGTTTATTTGATTTTCAAAGTTATTTATTTTACACTTTAAAGTCACGAGACAATAACGATCATTTGTTTGATTTCAAACGAAAACTCATGATCACTCATCAAGGCGATCTGATTTGCTCTAGAGATATGTTTTGTTAAGTTTATTAAAAAAAAAAAACTCTAATTATACCTACCCACATATCTATCCTGCGATGCATCTTAATTTTATAATGATTCTCAGGAAAGTTTGAATTATTTATTTAATTTGGATATTTCAAATATATTTTGATGTTGTGATTTATAGAAATGAATTTACTATCAATCAATTTGGATTTCGATTATCTTGGAAATATATTTTTTTTTTATATGTTTAGGGCCAATTTTTTAATCGTCAGTTAGATTGAAAAATTCGATTTTTGTATCCGATTGTTTAAGAGTCAATTAAATTTTTTTGGCGGGTATTTAACTGTTTGTCTAACTGGTGATTGAAAAATCCGCTTATTATTTAAAAAAGCTATATCCGAATTCTCCGTTATATTATTTTTATCTTCGATAGCAGGAATAAGAGTTTTGAATGTTCAGAACAGCTATTTTACATTTTTTGACAATTATATAAAACTGCAGAAAAAAAAAATAATTTATTCCCGGGGAGACAATTCCCCGGGAATTTACATTTAGAATTGGAATTTACATTTAGAATTAGACCCCTGAGACAGAGTCCTGTGAAGGTAGCAAACTAATTGTTTAAAATTGAATACAAAATGAGAGTTCCCGGTAGCAAACAAAGAGTTTTAGAGTTCCTCATACTTTTTTTCAATAGTTCTGGTGCGTGAAGTGTTAAAATTCGAAAAGAGTTTTGTATGCTAACTTCATGCAGCAAGTACTGTTTTGCTACCGGGAACTCTAATTTTGTATTCAATTTTAAACAATTATTTTGCTAACTTTCTGAAAAAAATTGACTTACAATAAAAAAAAATTATTAAAATTAAAGAAAGTAGGTACACAATAATATGCTATAGCTTTTTCGAAAGCAATCATTTCATTCATTTATGTGCTTTTTAAATAAAGTTCATTAAATGAATAGTTTTTAGGAATTTAATTTCAAAGTAAAAAAATTTGAAAAAATTTGTTTACTATTTTTTTTTCAAAATTTTGGGTGATTAAGTCCCACTTTTTTAAGATTCAGTAGAAGATATATACTTTTTTTCAAAAAAAAACCAAAAATAAACAGTGGCACTGAATCACGCAAAATTTTGAAAAATAATCAACTTGAAAAAAAATTAACAATTTTTTTTTCAAAAATTTTGACTTTGAAATTTAATCTTTCAAATATCCCAAAAAAAAGTATCAATGGATTGCCTGGAAATAAGACTTGAAGTTTTGGTAGAGTTGAGAAGGATTAGTGTTTAGAAGCCAAGTTTTAAAACACAATTAAAAAATAATTTAAACTTTGAAATAATTTAATTTATAATAAAATTTAATTGTATTATAACTAAACTAAAACAAAATTTATAAAGTTTTATGCTTCCGCAAAAGAATACAAATTTTTTGTTTGTATATTTAATTTTAATTTTAAAGCTAAAAAATAAATGACAGGCCACACCACACAGATCGATTAAAAAAAAGACTTAGTTTCGGAAATTGATTTATAAAGATGATAATGCATAGAAAATATATTTGGCAGTAGTGCTGCAGTTTACAATTTTTTTCTGCTGAAGTTTTAGATATACGATTGTGTTGAATTTCAACTGCGATGGTACACACTATGCTCCAACCTTTCAAAATCTTGGGATTCTTAAGATTCGAAAATCCTGTGAGGTGAGCACAAAAGTGGCTTGTTCATAAATCAAACCCAAACTTAACTGACCGTTATAATTTTAAGTTTGAAAAACACGACTTAAAAAAAAAAATACTGACTTTAGAGCACTATTAATGAGTTCTTTGACCGAATTGTTCAATTATTATATTACATTGAGAATTTATAAAACTTCGAATACTGTTGTTTTGATCGTATTATTCACAAAAATAGATTGAACATTTTCATAAAGAAGAAGATGGCAACCACCGTTGAAAGAGGAAATTATTTTGTAGTTTCATTGACACATAATTAAAACCAAAACAGCACCTTCAATAATGAGTCTAAAATCTTCTTTCGACTTTATTTACTAAAATATTTCCCTTTTAAATATTAATTTTTTTCTTATATAAAATGACATACCTTTGTTTTTTTTTAAAAGCTATTAATACAGTAACTTAATTTGTAAAGATGCACGAACAATTTTTTGTACTTTTTCTAATTAATTACTTCAATATTCTAAATTCGAATGAACAAAATATTAATATTAATTTTATTTTTAGTTTTTAATTTTTGTGTGATTTTTATATTTTAGAATTTTCTTTAATCTTTTTTCCATTAATTTCAATCACTTGCACTTAGTATAAATAAATTTAAACATAATTCTACATATATCACAGACGTTTAGTTAAAAATGTCCTTATAAAAAAAAATCTCTTTATCTTAACTTTGTTTGCAGTCTTAAACTTGAGTGCGAAACCGTTCCGCTCAACTTTTAATTGTTAAATGAAATCGATTTTAAATTGATATCCTTATTTATGTATTGGTCAATAGAAAAAAATAATAAAATCTGACAAAGCAATTAAATTTTAAAGTCAATAAACGTTTATGTAGATAAAATAATTTCAATTTTTTTGTTTGTTTTTGGTCTCTTACATTTTGGAAAAATTTCACCTAAGAGATTACACAAAAGGGTACTAAATGAGTTATAAAAAAAAGAAAGACGAAAAACCCACAATCAAGAGCAAAAAAGATAAGATAGGGCTTGAGTTGTCCGACAAGGCGACGACGCGACGACGACGACGAAGGCGGCGGGTGTCGCGCAGTACAGGTGGCTATACAAATTTCTATTTCAATACAAACTTCGTCAAAAAGGTATTTTTGCATGCTATATTAACTGATTCATTACCAGCCGCGTGGGTATACCTACAATAATTCTTCTTTTATTATATGAATGATTGGGGATTTTTTAAACGTCCCGTCTGTCGTCCAGCAACTTAACGGTCTTAAATCAAAGAATTAATTATTTTATTGTATCATATATTAATTGGCAATAAGGTGTCGGTAGCGATCAAAATTTATATCGTTTGATAACAAACATTTAGCAGCGAAATCATCGAATCAGTTTGATTTTATTGATAGCTAGTGGATTATTTGAATTTTTCTAGACGGTGGAATAAATATATTCAAGAGGGTTGCCACGTGTTCTGTAATTCATGAGAGGATATTGTATTGTTTTGATATGGAGTTGGTATTTATGATTTTTCATATCTCATTTTATTGTAGTCTTTTCAGAGTTGTAAAAAATCAAAACTATAATCAAAGTAGATACAATATAATTAATAAGACACAAATGTATATAGGTATTATCAAATTTAGCCACTTATATTTTATGAAAGATTTTGATTATCAAGTTCAAAGCTTTCTGAAACTAATAGTAAAAAGATATAGCTAAGTCAAAGAACTTAATTTTAATAAATAAAAAAAAAAAAAATAGAAATTCGTTTTGTTTTTGAAAGGTTTTATGGCTTAATATTTTTCAAAATTATAGGATATTGAAAGGGTAAAATCGGGGAAACAGAAAAAACCACCCGATTTTTTATTTATTTTATATTTTTGAATGTTTATATTTTTATAGGATGGACATGGAGAATTTCTAAAAAAAAAGTTATGTTATTTTTTTTTTTTTTTAAACAACACAAACATATATATGCCAGTAAGACCTAGGGCCTTATAAATTAGACAATGTTAGAAGGAATAGAAGGATAGGATAGATTTTTGTTAGCACAGTGGATTGAGAAATAAAGGTTTTGATTATCTCATTAAATCCCAGGGGTGGCGTTCAGTTGAGGGAATATAGAAAAAATGCTGCCTAGACTGGGGCTCGAACCCACACATCCAGGTTAGCAGTAAATTGGGGGAAAAAACAAAAAAAAAGGACAGTTTTTTTTTTCAAATATGCACTATAATGTATCTACCGTAAATAATCTTCTAATAATATATTTGGGCGATTCTACAAAACATGGAATAGAATGGTAAATATTTCGGCACGACATTTTTGGAAGCTAAAAGTCGAAAAAGGTAGTCCTAGTCAATCGCTCGAACGCCTTTTTACGTTGCTGGAAGCGGCCAGTCAAAAAAATAAAATATGTCAATTTTAGAGACATTTTTTAAAAAAGAAGGTTCCAGAAGACTGATTTTTTTCCAGGGGACTGACAAAATAATTAAATCCCTTAATATTCCTCTAGTTTTCTCTGAAATATGACTCATGTATTGAAATATAGAAATTAAGTTTATTTAGGCTTTAAAACATATAAAAATGCATATGGCGCAACATAGCATTTTACTAAAAAAAAAATATGTTATCAAGTCGGTTCCACTTAATAGCTTTTGAAGAATGTGGACCCGAGTTTCCATAAAGATCATCATTATTTCCAGCTAATCTTGCAGGATATTTTACTATTCCCCAAGGGAATGCTCGCATTCAAATTGATTCAAGTTACAGAAACGAATTCAGCATAATTCTACTTTCTTCTCATTTTCTTTTCTGATCGAGAAAAATTACGATGTGAAATATTAATTAAAAAAATGTTTCCATTTAGAATCATTTTTAAATGAATTGTATTCCTTTTGGTAACATTCGCAATGATTTACGAAAAAGCAAAATTTCTCTCAGGCCCCTGGATATTTCAGTACTTTTCTTCATTGAAAAGCCAGGGGACTTTGGCCAGGGGATTGAGTATTCTCATAGTTTTTGCGCAAAATACTCACCAAAGAACTGATAAACTGAACGGTCAATTGACGACCTCTCGTACGAATGCTTTGTTCACAAATCACATAACAAACAGAAGCGAGTTGGTCACACCATTTTATTTTAAGGAGACTCGATACTTGACATTGCTAGCGCTGGAAATTCAATCGATATTCTAGCTATAGATTTTTTTGATTGTTTCAATGTTCCAGGGGACTGATTAGAAATGCCGCGGACAAAGTTTAATTAATTTTTTTTTTGCAAAAAAATTTTAAAATATTTTCCGAGCCACCGAAATTTCCAAATATTTGTAGAATCATCCATTTAACGAAAAAAAAAATTGAAAAGTCTAGAATACTCAAAACAAAATTTAAATGCACGCCGTGGCGTGATGGTTAGTGCCATGGACTGTCATGCCGGAGGTCTAAGGTTCGATCCCCAGCCTCGCCACCTATTTATTTAAAAAGAAAAAACGGCTACTGCCTCTTGCGAGGGATTGACAAATCCTCCAAGAGTATCTCCTGTCACAGAAAAGTGCCGCTCGTTAGCCGTTCGGATTCGGCAATAAACTGTAGGTCCCCTACATTCCTGCAGACACGCAGACAGGAATGGTTGAGAGTTGTAAGTCACTAGGCCCTAGTTCTTCATGAGCTGTTGTGCCATCAAATTTATTTTGTTTTAAAGTCATTTAAGAAAATTTAAAAAAAAACAAATATTTGTATAGCAACTACCAGTAGCTCTAGATGACATAAAAGAAATTCAAATTGTTCCTCTAGGTTCTAGCTCAAATTACAGGTGACGTACCGGCACTGATGCACAGAGACCTACGGACGGTATAGCTAAATTAATGGTGGATAAGGATACTCATGCCAGTTCTGCAAGAAAAAGGCTATATAAAATAAAAAAAAAAATTACATTTTGTTCGATAATGAGAGTAAACCAAAATGCAGAAGATCTTCATAATGTAAATTTAAGGTGTGAAAATGAAGATTATATAGAAGACGAACATGTTCATCTTCATTATGGTAGTCTTTCACACATTAGGTTTTTTTGGCATGAATCTGTTCCGCAGTATTTTTCATGATGTTTGCAGATCAAGGTACATGTAAATGCAATCTGCCTAATAAAAAAATCTGCCTAATAAGTAAAATGCTTCAATAAATTTTAAATTTACCTTATTATGGATTCATACCACAGAATGAAAAACAGAGAGCGTACCAAATTATTTATTTCATTTATTTTTGGTTAAATTTCAAAAAATAATCTAGGCAACTTTTTATAGCTAATAAGCAAATTTAATTGCGTCGTAAATAATAATTATTAATAATTTATGAGTTTTGATTGGGAAAATCTCCAAAAACCTAGTAATTATACATACTTTCAAGAATTCCTTAAAAAATGTTTAAATTAAATTTTACCTTTGGACTTTTCTTATTTAAAATAATTTAAGAATCTAACAAAAAATAAAATTGTTCTTTTTTTTTATATACATATGCTACTTCAATAAAAAAAAAATAATAAACTGATTAACATGACATATTTTTATAGATATGATTAATTTTTATCCAATTATGCTGTCAAAGTTTGTTTGTTAATTTTGTTTATAGTTGAAAATGTTTTTATTAATTTATTGAAATAACAAATTTTATTATTTATGTACTTTTTTATCTCATGAAATAATTTCTATTTTGTTTTTTAAACTTAGCTATTTTTATCGTTTACCTAGGCATACAAAAATCTAAAACAGTTTTGGGTTCTTAATCAGATCTTTATGATACGTATGTATACCTACATATACAATTGAATTGAAAAAAAAAAAACAATGAATTGTCAAATATTATCAAAATTTAAAGTGACTTGTAAGCATACAGTCAATCAAACTCATAATCGTACAGTCGGTAATATGCATTTCTTTTTGAATTACATCAAAGACCACAGCAAAATTTGAACTTTATTTGATTTCAAGTCTAAAGGTCTGATAACCATTTAATATTACAGACCAAAAAAAAAAATAACAAAATGCAAGAATATTGAAAAAGAAGTTATTAGAAAATGTGATAAAATTGCAATACAAGAGATAAATAAATTTTAAAATGTTTGCTAAATAGACTATATAATTGCACAAAAAAAAAGTTATATTAAACAAAATATTGAGAAAGTGTCAATTTTTGGTTTGAAACCAAAGAAACATTGAATGTACGAATATGAATTTGTCTTCTTTCAACTGAATGTTTGTAATTTTGTTACCAAATGTCCTCTTTTTGTCAAGGGATGGTATTTTTTTTGATCTGTAATATTAAATGGTTATCAGACCTTTGACATCAAATCAAATATACAGTAGGCGCTCGATATAGTGAATCTCGGTAGAGTGAACTATCCAATATAGTGAACACAAAATCTTATACACACTTCTCTAAATAGTGAACAAAAAAATCACTATATATCGAGATTTTTTTTTATTTACACTTTTTTTTAGTACTCAACAAGAATACTTCAGCTGCACTACTTTTATAATGTTTATATGAATGTTTGACCTATAGTTGAAACTTAAACCGGACAAAATGTTAATTTTGTATCATAAATTTTACTCTGAAAAACCTTTATAACTTCTCTCTCGAAATAGTGAAAAATCTCAATATAGTGAACAGGCCTGGTTTTTATTACTTCACTATATCGAGCGTCTACTGTAGTTTGAATTTTGCTGTGGTCTTTGATGTAATTCAAAAAGAAATGCATATTACCTACTGTATGCGTTTGATTGACTGTACATATTTTACAGTTCCATTTGTTTAGATATTTAATTTAGTTGCTTACTTATCTAAAAAAAAATACGAGAATCTTGAATTCAATTTTAGCTAACTGTAAAGCGACAATTATGTATAAGGTATGCCAAAGAAAAAGTCAAAATATTAAACTGCAGCTTTCACATCCCTATATACATATTTATTTTATAAAATCAAGTCATAATGTCACAATGCATAGTACAATGGCACAGAACACGACATTGTGCAACGACCTTTGAATATTATCCATCAAGGAGCTTCTTAACAGCCCCCTCGTAGTGTCAGACATGAATATCAAATAAGGCATTATTATTTCATGTTATGTATGTATAAAAATACATTTTTTCACAATTCTCAAAATTATTTAATCAAACCACGTTTATGTGGTTTTTTTTTTGAATATGAAATGTTTTGGATATCAGCCAAAGCTAAATTTAAAATTTAAAAGATTTAAATTTTATTTTTTTATCAAGAAGTCCTAGACAGATTGAATTTGCTTTTGTAGTGATTTCTTATTATATTTATTTAGGAATCAAAGTAATACAGTCGTCAATACTAATCAAGTCGAGGAGAATTTTGTATAAGTACGTGTACCTTAATATATTTCACGTGAAGCCGAAAAATATAACATTAAACTTTAATGTTCCTCACAAACTTGCTAACCTCAGTTAAATTTAATATAAGATCATACATATACGAGTAAACAAAAAAAAAAAAAGTGTTGTTTTGTTTATAATTGTGTACATAGTGTGCTCTACATACGTTCATTTTTTAAAAACAAAAGAAAATTTTTATTCTTGGTTGATAAAAATCACACTTGAAGAATTCAGACATTCAAATCAAATTAAATAAAAAATTATAAAATTCTCAATATTAAATAATATTTTTTTAAGAAAAAAAAAAAAAAAACCTCTACAATGAAACATAATGGTTAATTGATAGCTGCTGTCCTGCTGTCAAGTGTTTTCAATCATTTAACCAAGTGTGAATAGGAAGATAATATTTTTCAATAGAAATTAATGACAAAGAATGTAATCATTAATATAAATATAATTAATGTAATTGAGTTTATTTTGTTTTTAACTCAGAAAATAAAAAAAATTAAAATAAAAACATAATAAATATATATTTTAAAAGTTTTCCATTATAATATAATATTTGAATATGTGTATCCGATTTTGCTTTATAGTAATCTACACATACATACATAGTATGCATGCCTCCATTAATGAAATGTGTTGTGACATGAACTTAATCTGTGGCAAAGCAATAAAAGTCGTTCAAGTTCAATGGAACCCAACGCACATAACCAGTCAAGAAGAAGAACAGACAGTCCTATAAGTATTAAATCACAGAGCTGTAAAGGAGCAATCGAGGATACTTGAAAAGCGTTAAGGAGAGCTGAAGCACACAATTAATTAGGCAATTGATATGAATCGATATTTTTATGAAAAGCAGTTCAGAAGTTTTGAATCCTTGACGTTTTTTTTTTTAAGGTAGGCACCCAGGGGGTATTTTATCTGCAGCAAAAAAACCTTCCCTCCAAAGAAAAATTTCTATGACTATTGAACTTATGCAATTAATAAAAATCTATGTAAGTGAAATTTGAGATTGAATAAAGTTTTATACAAAAAAAAAACAACATTATAGGAGAAATTAAAAATAAATGGCAATCTACAAATAAATCAATTTACAAAACAAATTGAAATACTATTCAAGCGGAAATTAGATAAATAAATGTCGATTTGAAGACAGTTCGCTTTGACGGAAAATCATAAAATTGATAATCAACTATCACAACTGAGCCGATTCAACCTCAGATAAAATAATAAAAAAAATTAACAACAACTTATCAGATTAATCTTAAATGACAGCATGAAATTTCAGGTACTGAACAACTACAATAAAATGGGGAAAATCCATAGTTGTTCAAACAATCAATTATGTATATAACAAACCCATTTGTCTGCGCAAATATTATTATTGTTTTCTTTGATTAATTATCTTTTCAGTCAGTTAATTTTTTAGTTGTTGTTGGTTCACCATGAAAGAACAAGAACAACCACATAAAAATACAAGTACCGAATTCAGATTGTGCACAAATCGGGTTATTAATATTTGTCCATATCCGGCAGTTGAATTCTACATAATAAGAACAATATCCAATTTACATTATTAGTATTTTTTGTAAGTCTGTTTCGATCCACGTGAATATTTACAATTATTTGTCAATTTTTTTGAAAACAATCATCAATCAGTTGACAAGGCTTAAAGTACCTACTTAAAGATTTTTTTTTTTTTTGTAAACTCGTTTGTTATTTAGAGATTGAAGTATCGCCATTCTGCGCATTTCTTTCTTCAGCTGTTTAAATACAAAAAAAAAAAAAAACAATAAAAAAAAAAGTTATCTAAAGAGAAAAGGCAATGAAAAGGGCTTCAGGCTTTCAGCGTTTGAGAACGGAAAACGGAGTTAAAAATGTCGGCAAGAAGTTAGATTTTTCTTTGGAACTTTGTGCGGAAATTATTAAATAAAAATATTTTATTTTAACATTTAATGGAAATTAAAATTTTTCATTAAAATTAAAATTGACTTCTGATTTCTTGAAAACATAAAATAAAAACGCTCGCAAAAAAAAGGCTGGGTTTGACCCACACAGATAACTTTCCATTGGTTCCCTTTGAAACTCGACACCCGATGTTATTTTTTATAAGAAAATTACCAATTTAAAATCTTCGAAAAACTTATCACTTGTGCAATGCAAGGCTGTTTGCTCTTAATATATGCGACACGAAAAATTTCAATAATTAGTGGCAGTTTCTTTTGCAGTTTTTTTTGGCCCAGAAAAAAAACCATCGATTGAATTTTTTTACAAACCTTATTAATTACTAATTATGGTATTGTGTGTACAATAAAATCATCCCGGAGTTGATGTTCTCGAGATATTCGAGACGAAAAACATTTTTTAGCAGTTTTTTTTTGTCCTAGTTGAATTTTTTTTAAAAACTCTATAGGTTATCAACTATAACTTTGTGTATTAAATAAAATTAACCCAAAGTTAATATCCTTGTGTGTTCTCAAGATATTAGATATTTTTTAACAATTTTTAATGTTTTTTTTTTTAATTAAAAAAAAAAAAACTGTGGGTTGATTTTTTTTTAAGTATTACCAATTACCAATTTTTCACTACGTCATTATGCATAGAATGAAACAAGGCCGACGCCAAAGTCGATAGCATTATATAATATGTTCTAGAGATATTCGAGAAACAAGCCATTTTACAACTTATTTTAAAATTACTGTAACAAAAAACCGCTAATTGAATTTTTCTGAAAATCTTTTCTGCACGTTATGGCCTTTTTATATGTCAAATAAAATTTATTTAAAGTCGATATCTCTATGCGTTCTCGAGATATCGTCGGCGAAAAAAAGCTTCCGAACGTACGAACGTATACGTACACAGAAATCTCTCTAAAAACAATCTTATCCGATTCTAGAGATCTCGAAACGTCGAGAAATGTCATAATTTTTAATTTCACGAATCGGACCGTTTACAATAAATTCCAATGGGAAGTTTATAAATTTCTTTGTATGTTTGGTCTAGGTAAGTCCAATGGCTACAGTGTTTTTTTCCAAACAAATTTATTCTAAGTTATCTCATAAATTATTTACATTAATTTTGTTTATTTATTTTAAAATATTTAATGCAACTAATAATTAATACAAATAAGAAAAGTATGCAACCACCCTTAACAATAAAGCCATCATCCTAATTGAATTTGATTATATTTCTCACGAGTGATAGAATAGTAATTTTTGACATAGACATTTTACTTCGGGTCTAAGTTTAGTAAAAACAAGAAGTAAGACACAATTAGCTGCAAAGGTGTGAATGTAGGAATAAATCGTTCTTAACAAAAATTTATTTTGAAAAGTGAATAGGGAAGTTGCATACTAATTTTGCACGATTTTTTACAATAATTAAAAAAAAAAAAAACAATAAACCTTACCTTTATTTTTTTCTTATTTTAGTCGGCGCAACACTTTTTATCGTAAATGGAGACGTTTTGAAATATTGAGGTTAACGGCACTACCACTAGAAACTTTTGAAACTATCTACTCAGCCACCTGAAAATAAAAGAATAAATTTTAACAATTAATTAAATTTATAATAAAAATTAAAATAAATTATTTACATACTGCATTTTGAAAATAATAATAACCATACTAGACATATTGCATTTATTTAATAAAACACACATATACTTAGGTACAATATTATGAAATTTCAAAATAATTAGATACATGTAGATATACATTAAAAAGGTTCAGTGCTTCAGGCGTTTTTACGGCTCCTATATACCTGCTCTACTAAAATTAAGCTTTTGTGTTTCAAATAGGGCTGGCAACGAGACGAGACCAGGTGAGACTTTTGTTAGTCTCGTCAAAATCGAAAAATTTCAGTCTCGTCTCGGTCTTGGGTCTCGCCTAACCGTCTCGATCTCGCCTTTTTCTCGTGAAAATTTTAATGTGCCATCTCGTCTCGGTCTAGGTCTCTGTCTAGGTCTCTGTCTAGGTCTCGGTTCCGGTCTCGGTCTTGGTCTCATCCTTAGCCTTGGTTTCTTTCGTGTTTTTTTGTGGTAAAAAGATGTAAGATAAGACGCCTGTTTAGATTGAAAAGATAGAGTACGATATCTCGGCAGTTTGTGGGTAAGAAAAATGCGGGTTGTGGAGTCTTGTGTGAAGCACGAAGAAAATGTATAAAACAGACTCGTCTGATACCGAGACGGTTAATTTACGAAGAAGAGAATTAACAATGTGTGTTATTATGGAATGGGTTTATTTTTAGCCCAAAATGCTACCGTAAAATTGCATTTTCTTACCGAAGCAACCATATGAAAAGCTTCTCCGGTCAGCGGTTTTGTTATGTTTGAAATAAAGCTATAGGTTTCTATTCTTTTTTTGTTTCAAAATCTGTATGAGATAGGTAATATTACGGTCTTCTACCGTACCAAATATATGTATGTATGTATGTATCGCAAGTAAAAAATATAATAATATGTGAAGATATGATGTCCCAAATATGTCCTCAGAGCTATAAATAGATATATTGCCACACCACACAGCCCTAATATGCATGATTCATTAACAAAAGAACAACAATACAATAAATCTCAACTAAGAAGAAGAAGAATAAGTAGAAAATTATTTTTGTTTCAAAGTGTCAAATATTAATTAATAGTGAAGAGATAATTGATCACTGCAGTGTCCTAAATGAATGCCATTCAAAATTTCATTTCAATATTCAGCTCTGTCAAATTGACAGCTGTCAAATGATTTTTATTTACGTGATTAAACTATTGATCACTGTAAGTGTCCTGTAAATGGTATTTTAATTTAAAATCTTGTTTTGTTTTTGTGAGGACATGACAAATCATTCAAGATTCGAGTGTATATTTCATCATCACTATTTTTAATCAAGGTATAGTAAATAAATAACAATATTGGGTATAGTTATTTAAAAGTAAAATAAAAGAAATATAGATACAAAAATTATTAAATAATATAGAAAATTAAATAAACATCGACTTAAATACATATCTACCTACATTTATTTTTCTTATGTGCGTGTTTTATGTGCATTAAGTACCAAATTCAAAGGGTGTCTAAACACAATTAAATATTAATTGAGATCAATTTCTTTTACTGTTTATTGAAAATAATCTGCAAACAACTTGTTTGCTTCCTACTGTGGTTCAAGGCTTAAATGCGACTTGGCATAAAAGGTATTTATATTAAAACAGTATACATGTTCTGTGAACGGAAGAATGTAAGAAAGTACTTACAAAAATTATTTTTTTTTAAATTTTAAAGAAGTGGTACCTACATGCCTAACTAAAAAATGAGAACACAATTGATGAAATCATCAACAAAATATACGGGAATAAAACGACAAATGTGCTTTTTTATTTATACAAATTATAAATATTACAGGTACAAGTTTAACCAAAATCATTTGATCCCTTTTTGAGAATTTTGAAAAATCGAATCTTTGTATTTGGAGCAGTGCTGGGGGATCGTGGGAAAAATCCCTTTCTGTGGGAATTTTGACATCTAAAGGGACAAAAGGAAAACCGACCCATTTTGTGGGAAAAGAAAACATCAACAAAGTTATAATCACTTTTTTTAGATTAATTTGAAACAAGTCAAAATAAAGTTCAAGAAAAGTCAGTATTTTTTCTTAGAAAATTTTGTAAGACCTGAAAAATTACACAATAGGTACAAATTCCGATCGTGAATACATGTATCAACGACATACATATACCTTTGGTGTTTGGAAGAAACATAATATATCCAAAGATAAATTGCTTCTTCACTTCCACTCATAGATCATAAACGCTTGGACCGATTTGCTTTGGTACTTGTAATGCACTTAAAAATATATAGGTGTTTCTAATTCATGTAAAATATTTTGGAGAGAAGATTCCTGGGATCATTCTAGGAAAAACTTGTACGGGGGGAAAATTTTATTTCCCCCCATCCCTGAGGCTGGAGTTTGAATTTTCTGAAAAGTTAAATTAAAGTGGAAAAAATTATTATAAATCAATTGATTTTTTGAAGGCTAATGTTCCATTTTTTTTTGGTAATTTTTGAAATCAAGTTTTTTAAGTAAACAGTTTTTAAAAAAAATTAATTTAAAATTAAATTCAATTAATTTATTTTCTCAAAAATTAGACAAAGATTTAAACATCTAGCATTCAGAATTAACTGAGAAACAGAGCATTGAATATAAAAAAGAAGCAGTGGCACTAACAAAAATGGCAAACATTATGTTTATCATACAAAAAAACTCTTTGAAATAAAAAAATTAGCCTTCAAAAAGACTATAACACAACATTATATGCGTGCTTTCGTTGGTTTGTAATATTTTTTTTTTTTCATTCTAAGTCAACTTTTCAATTTTTTTTTTTCTGTGGGAAATAAAAAGGGAAAAAAAAATATTCGTGGGACAAAAAGGGAATTTACCGACTGCGTGAAGGGAATTCTGTTAAAAATGCCCCCCCCAGCACTGATTTGAAGGCTTCTCATTCTAGGCGAGCTTAAACAAAACTTTAATTTTTTCCTCTAGGGAATCACAATAAAATATTTTGTACCAAATTTTAAGCAAATCGGCTTGATATTTAGGCTCTAGTATTACCACTTTTATGAATTTTCAAATAAATAATAAAACACTTGCCTTGTTCTGCAATTAAATCCTCCTTAATTATGGAGTTGCGAGAATGTATAATTTTTTATCCCATGTATATTTTTTTTAATTCATGACAGAATTTCTGATGAAGTTTTAACATTTAGTTTAAACACTTTAAAATGAATCCAATATAGGACAGTAACTAAGCCAAGTCTTAGGTAGCAACTGTCAAAAAATTGTACACTGTTCACGTTATAATATTTTTTCTCGAAGGTTATAATATTATCATTTTGCCAAAAGATAACAATATTCAAAAGAAACATGTGCCGAAGAATTGTACATATTTAACAACAAATAGGTACAAAAAGATACTAAATTATTCTTGTTAAGATATTTCATTCGCAGAAAGTATACTTACTATGCATGCTTTTTCTTCTTAAAGACGCATGTGATTTTTAAATAATAAAAATAAACAATAAATAAAATTTAAAAACCTGTCACTCTTCATCTTGATTTGAAGAAAAAAAAAAAAAAAAGATAATCTTTGTGGCGTCTTCTCAAAACCTAGTGGGGCTTTTAGGTAAATCGTACTTGTTTGTATATGTAACTTTTTAAGGAGCTAATTTATGAGGCAGTGTCATAAAAGACATGCTTTAAAATAAATTCACACCCTTGCAATGATAAGCAAAATAGATATACATAAAAGCATCATTAAAATCAAGTTCTCATAAATACAAAAGAATGAATCAAAACAGACTCTTCTCGAAAATCGCAATCCAGACCAACCAAAATTATGAAGGTTTGAAGAAATTATCGATCGAGACCAAAAAAATTAAGAAAATAATTAATATATACATACATACATATGTTTTTTAGATTCCATAATGTTTTTGGTTTAAAATCTAGTTTATTCTCAAATGATAAAAACTGTCTAACACTCCTAATTATGTATTTAATGACAAAAAACGTGAAATCGTTTTTAATCGTTATAGTTTTTATTTTAGAAATTTTTTTCTGAGCTAATTTTTTGATCATCCAATTCAAAATGCATCTTTATTTTTTTACCATTTGTGTTTAAAAATAAAAACTCTTATACAAAAGACAGATAAAAGACATTCTAATCCAATAAACTGTTTCGTCAGAGTACCCTTAGCTTTTCATATTAGTTTCCAGACTCACATTCCTGCTCTTCGGATGTGGAACTGCAACGGCAAAATATGATTAGTTCGTTAAATTCTGATTTATACAGCATTGTACAATGGGGAATAAAAAACCGCGTAGAATTTAATGCTTCGAAAACTTCATCATTTATCATTTATTTAGTAGCAATATATGTAACAGTATTTCATTTGGTAATATATATAGGTTAGAGATTTAGGATTAACATTTTCCTTTTCAACTATAATTTAAAACTATGATATAATAATAAAGTTGTATAATGAATTTTAATATAGATCATTCAAGGGAAAGCTACGAACAAAAACCCTTATTCAATTCTTAAAACTAATATTGCAAAACTCCCACATTAAGTTTCTTAAATTATAAATTGAACTAGGTCGTATAGTTGCGGAGAAAATTAAATTGCCAAATGGAAAATATTCCACTCAACAAGCTCATTCACTCCAAATTCACCGCCTATAATTTTAACGTGTAATATAGTACTAAAATCGGTGCCGTGACATAAGGCCATGCGTCATAAGGCCATATTTCGGAATATGGTTTTATGACGCTTTCGTAAAGTGACATTAGGCCATATTCGAACAGATGGCCTTTTGACGCTTTGGTGAAGTGTCATAATGCCATATTTTTTTGCGACTTAATGCCATATCTAAATATGGCATCGTGACACTTTCTTTAAGTGACATAATACCATATTAAAGCAATTTTTATACTCGCGGTACGAAAAAAAAATGACGTAGCTTTTCCTTGCAGCTTGCAGTATTTTTAACGCCAACGGTTCAAATTATAATAAATAGGAATACTTAGAACTTATAAGAGTAAATACGATTCAAGCAATCTATCGATTTTGTTTACCTTCCCTTGGCCAAGTATTTTTTCTTTAAATAGCGTATTTTAAGAAATTTAAAACACTACTCATAATCCTTGAGACTTTTCCACGTGAACATTTCACATCAAATTGGGTGTTCCAATTTTAATTCACTCAAAGCGTAGCGGAAAAAAATTTTGCCGAAGAGAATATCAATTTGGGGTGTGAAAATTAAAAATTCGCGCGAATTTTTAATTTTCACACCCCAAATTGATATTCTCTTCGGCAAAATTTGTTTCCGCTATAGAGGTTGCATTTGAATTTTACTTCATTCAAAGAGTAGCGGAAAAAAAAGAGAAGATCAGTTTGGGGTGTCAAAATTAAAAATTTGCACGAATTTTTAATTTTCTCACCCTAAATTTTTTCCGCTATATTGTATTCCAATTTTATTTCACTAAAAGCGTAGCGGAAAAAAAATTTTCCGATGAAAAGATCAAT
The DNA here is from genome assembly GCA_947049315.1 of Epistrophella euchroma. Lineage (NCBI taxonomy): Eukaryota > Metazoa > Arthropoda > Insecta > Diptera > Syrphidae > Epistrophella > Epistrophella euchroma. Next base: position 106,879,123 of record OX346247.1, on the reverse strand, counting down.
TTGGCGGACAAAATTTTGCCGAAGAAAAGAAAATGAAAAATTCATGCGATGTTTTAATTTTTACACCCAAAATTCATCATTCATTTTTGAGGACAAATGCTGCTATCAACATAATTATCTAAAGTTTGAACTTTCTTTACATTGATTTTTTTTTAATGCAAGAATTTCCATTTGAAATCAGTTAATAGCATAAAATAAAGGATTTAAAGTTCTAAAATCTAAATGAACCCTTGTTGCCCTTACAGATTTTATTTTAGGGTAAATAAGAAATATATGCATCTGAAAGTGACACAAGGCCATAATGGCCTTACGTCACTTTAGGTAAGCGTCACAAGGCCATTTGTTCGAATATGCCCTTATGTCACATTATGAAAGCGTCATACAGCCATATTTTAAAATATGGCCTTATGTCGCATGGCCTTATGTCACGGCACCCTAAAATCTATATATAAATTTATGGTGGAGATAAACATTTGATTAGTTCATTATCAGAGTAAGAACAATTTACATAAAATTTTTGTGTTAAATTTTCAATAAGGGAGTTCAAAAGATTGACATTGGCTTGCTCATGAAGCCTGATGGTTGAATGACACCATGGCAAATCAAGCATCATTTTAAGAATTTTGTTCTGACATATTTGTAGCTTAAGTTTGTGAGTTTTGGCACAATCGTACCAAACAGGAGCACCGTACAGGAGGATAGATTGGAAAATTGATTTAAACATTAAAATTTTATTTTCTTTGCTAAGTTTGGAATTTCTGCAAATTAATGGATATAGAATTCTTTTGTAAAGATTTATTTTATCAATAGTTGTAGATATATGTTTTTGGAAATTAAATTTTCTGTCTATCATGACCCCAAGATATCGACAATGCTCGGACCATTCAATGTTCACGGTGCCCATTCGAAGTTGTACATTGTTTGGGAGGAAACAAGGTTTTCGACGTCTTGTAAACCAAATAGCTTGCGTTTTCAAAGGATTTACCTTAATCTTCCATTTGAAAAAGTATTTTTCTATTGTGGAAAGAGTTGTTTGCAACGTATGATAAACGTCCACAAAATAAGTGCCCGATGTAAAAATAGCCGTGTCGTCAGCAAACATTGCAATACCAATATTATTTCCCAGAGTGGGTATGTCGGAGACAAATATATTGAAAAGAGTAGGACCAAGTACTGTACCCTGAGGGATTCCATATGGAATATTTTGTACAGAAGATTTATCGTTTTGTATCTTTACCAAAAATTTCCTGCCACTCAAAAAGCTTTGGATAATTTTAACTATCTGCATGGGAAAGTTAAATTGAACAAGTTTGTGTAGTAACGCATCGTGCCAGACAGTATCGAAGGCCTTTTCAATATCTAAAAGTATTAAAGCAGTAGACTCTTTACTATTGAATTTTTCTTTAACATGATTTTTTATTCTGAGAATTTGATGGTTGGTGCTATGAAACGGTCTGAATCCGAATTGAAAATCAGGCAAAACATTATTTGCATTTAAGTGATTGTCAAGATTTTCTTTGATTATTTTTTCTAATATTTTGCTTATAGAGCTCAGTAAGCTTATAGGCCTGTAGCTGTTAGCATCATCTTTTGGTTTGCCGGGCTTTGCAATTGGTATAACAATTGCAGTTTTCCAGCAATCTGGAAAGTAGCTTAATTTGAGACAAGCATTGAAAATTGAGGCAAGGTATCGCAAGCCAGATAGGGGGACAGCTTTCAAAAGTTTGTTACTTATACCGTCCATGCCGGGACATTTTTTAGTTTTAAGGCTTTGAATCAAATTTTTTACTTTACAAGGATTAATTAAATTTAAATCTGTTAATTCGATATTTGATTGCGATATAAAAGTAACTGTATTTGCAACTTCAGTGGAAGTACAAAGATCACTATAGTGAGCTGTAATTTCGTGATTATTTGAAAAATTTGAAGCTAAAAGGTTTGCCTTATCTTTAGCCGTTATTAAAAGTTGGTCATTTGTTTTGAGAGGCGGAATACCTGAGCAACGTTTTTTGATAACCTTAGAAACTTTCCAAAAGGGTTTACTTGATTTTTCAAAGGATGAAAGAAGACTGTTCCAGCGTGTGTTTCTGTATTTATCAATTTCCATAGCTATTTCGGTATTTAAAAGTTTTGTGCTGTTGAGGAAGCAGTCATAACGATAGCGAAGCCATTTCCTTCTCTCTGAGTTTCTCAGTCTTATCAACAGCAAAATATTACTAGGGAGTCGAACCGAATGATCATTTTGTGCACGACACTTAGGAATTGCAAAGTCAGCTGCGCTATTCAGCAATGAAACAAAATTACTACACATAGAATCAATTTGGGTTGTACTATTTATCGGGCTAGTAGAAATGTTGTTTATATTGCAGGTTCTGTTAAAAAAAGAAGTAAATAAGTTCCAATTTGCTGCAGAAAATTTGTAATACAATCTGGTTTGTTTTACTTGTAATTGAAGACTCAAATTCATTTTGACTGGAAGATGATCAGATCCTAATTTGTTGTAAGTAACTGGCCTGTTACAATAAGTTGGTATATTTGTAACAAAAAAGTCTAAAGTCGAAGGGCTTTTAGATATAGATGTAGGAACGTAGGTATGATTTGGTGGGTATAGTAAAGAGAAATTTGGATGCGTCTCATTGACGTCATACAATACGTTACCCCAGCAATTTGCTCTAAGACAATTCCATAATTGATGGCGACAATTTATGTCACCACCAAAAATGACTTTGTTTCGAGTTCTAAAAATTTTCTGTAGATCGCTTTTAAATTGAGTTATTTTATCATGAGTTCTATTTCCACCTGGGAAGTAGACAGAAAAAATACTCACTTTGGAGTTATTTTCCAAAAATACATCTATTCCTATTGACTCAATACATCGTAGTTGCAAGTGAGGATGAACCGAATGATCGATATCTTTTCTTATAACAACAGCAACGCCTCCTCCTGTTTCGTTTCTCCTGTCAAGACGATAACATTTAAAATTTGGATGTGAAAATGATTTGTTTTCTTTTAACCAGGTTTCTGTGACCAACGCAATGTCAACTTTTTTATCTGTAATAATATTAAAAAATTCTAATTGCTTTTTTGTGATGCCTCTGGCATTCCAAGTAATAATTTTAAGAGAGTTAGATAGCATGATTATTTGAGTAGATATACTTGATAGCAAGAGATGTTATTACATTGAACTGATCACTTTTGGTGTGACAGACACTAAGTTTAGCTAAAACTTCACTCAAAAGAGAATTAATCTCTTCAAAGGAGAATAATGTACTATTATTATGATTTGTATTCGATTGTATTTTGTTCTCACGTTGACCTTGTTTGTGTTGTACAGGTACAGGTACCGATGATGATGGTAAAGATGATGGATCAGCAGAGCGATTTTTATTTATTAGTCTTGGTGGAAGAGGAGGGGGGCGTTGGGGTAAGGGAGGAAAATGAGAAAGAGAATGTGGATCAAAAGGTTTTTGTGGTGTTTGCGTAGGTGGTGTGTGCTTGTTGCTTGCTACACGTCGATGGGTGGAGAGTTTTTGGCGAATATCCAGGTATTGTTGGCGACTTATACAGTTGGAGTCGGATGACTTGTGAGGTCCACTGCAATTGGCGCATCGAGTCACGTCAGAAATTTTGCATTCAGTTGTTTTGTGGCTGCCGGCACAGTTAGCACAAAAACTCTGAATGTGGCAGTGCATGGAACCATGTCCATAGAGTTGGCAATTGTGACATTGCGTAATTTTTCCGGAGCTTTGCTTCTTGAAGTCCCAGCGAACAAGAGTTTTAAACAAGCATGCATGGTTTCGTTTAAGTTCATTCATTTTTATAGTACCGCGTTGAATATAGACGATGTAGATGTAGGTTTTAGTTTGGGTATTTGTTTTTGAGTTATTAGTGATCATTTTCACTTAATGCTGTCTTCTGTCGTTAAAGCGAGACTTACCCCCCTTGCTGTCTATGAGAGGCACTTGCATCGAAGAAACCAAACATGTGCATCACAAACCACCTCTTGTGGAACAAGCACATACTCGAAGTTGCCAAAAATTCCGCAAGTTGTCTAGGTTTCCTTCGGAGATGCAAGAAATTTTTTTCCCCTTCTGATCTGGCTATTATCTATAAAAGTTATATACGTCCAAAGCTTGAGTATAACGCCCATCTATGGGCTGGTGCTCCAGCATCTTATTTAAGCCTTTTGGACAGTATTCAAAAAAGAGCCTTCAAATTGATTGGTGATATGAACATTATAGATTCATTTATACGTCCCTCGAACACCGTCGTAACGTTTCCTGACTCTAGGCTGTTTCACAATGCGACGAGTTAACGAGACGTCAGCGTGACGAGATCTCTTCGCAGAATCTCTCTCTTAAAAAAGATTTTTAAACAGTGAAATAATACATAATCAAGCATTTCTCGTCGTCTCGTCACGTCATAAAGTTCGAAAAATTGAAAAAAAAAAACGCAACGTGACGACGAGAAATTCTTTATTATGTATTATTACGTTGTTTGAAACTCGTTTTAAAGAGAGAACAACTGTGAAGAGATCTCGTCACGCTGACGTCTCGTTTTCTCGTCGCATTGTGAAACAGCCTTCTCTCTCTTTTATCGTTATTTCTATGGGCAGTGCTCTAGTGAAATACCCAGTTGCATTCCCCCCTTAAACAATTCAACCGTAATACTCGCGCTTCAACGAATGCCCATCAGTTTACCCAAAGAGTACCTATACTATCTAGAGAACCGACTTAAGGTGGTTGTTCTCTTCCACCCTACAAGCTGTACTGAGAGTATTTGCCCATTAGATTTTGTATGGGCTATAGTTGTCCCGTGCATTTTAAATGGAACCGAAACCACAATATGTATACAGTTTGCCCTATAGTTTGAGCATGTATTAGTGGTCCCGTGTATTTGAAGTGTAAAATAAGAGAGTTTTCTCTTACTCAATTCAAATAAAATTTACGGGTGTTTCAGGCAAGAGGGGTACGAGTCGGTTCTCTAGATAATATAGGTACTCTATAGGCCTGGTCAAACAGAACGCGGGCCGACGGGACGGTCAATACTTCAACATGAAAGGAAAGAACGCGGCGGGCAAATTTTGTTTGTAATTTCTTACAACCGCGCTCTGTTTGACACGGCCTTATGAGTTTACCTTTGAGCCCAATTTCGGGCGTACTGTCAAATACAGAGATTCGTTCTTTAGCCGTACTACGCGAATGTGGAATGCTCTTCCAAGTTCTGTTTTTCCCTCTCATTGTGATATATAAATCCCCTCCTCCATACTTAATGCTCGCACTGTGTCTCTGACATATTAAGGGTACCGAGAAACCCCTTGTGTACGCGCTAATTATAAAAAAAAAAAATTCTTTTAGATAAAAAATAGAAACTCTATACATCACTTCTTTATTTTGCAAGAAGTCAACATAGCCAAACTTTTTCAACAGATTTAAGTGAACTAATTGCTGCAAAAATGGATTTTAACATTCTTTTGTAAATGCTTAAATTTTACCACATCTAACCAATGTCCTTTGGCCTAAATATATGGATGTGTGATTCCATCTGGACGGCCTAAGATACGTGCCACACATCAGCTACCTTATCAGATATTTTATTTATATTATATTCTTATATTTTATTTTATCTTGTTTTTACTAATTCCATTAAAAGAATCGAATAATAAAAGCTTGCTATGAAATTAAAAAAAAAAAAAAAAACATGCACCCATATAAAAGTCAAGTTGTATTTGGAACTTGACAAGTTGTTTAAAATTTCAAAACAAACGAACCTAAGATAAATACAAAAAAAAAAGATAACCTAATCGAAACAAACACAAAACAAAACGCAATTTCACATTTTACCGGAACTAAAAATGAAAGGAAAATCAAAAAGAGAGACAAAAGACGAAAGCAGTTTTTTTTTCTCTAAATCTCAATTAACAATAGAATCGCACGCTGAATATTGCTCTGTCAGATTCTTTTGTTATGGAAATATCAACTAAGTGACTATCTATAGAAAGAAGTAACACAAATAAAATACAAAAAAAAAAAAAAAAGAATTAACTTCATATTTTTTGAAGTCCCGCGTTCTTTGGCTTCCATGACAGTTGTTGTAAAACGATTGTTACATTTGAATTTCCCTGACTACTTCCGATTCAAATTATTATAAATTCTGAGAGATCATTAATATTGAAAGCCATCAATGTGTCTATGTCTAACTTTAACAACTACTAACTGTGCAACTGGATACTACTTGGATTTTTTTAAATTTTTTTTTTGTGTAAAAAAAATTAACAGAAAAAGTTGAAATAAATGAGAAATCTGATAAAACAAATGACGACTTGCACGAATTACCATTTAACAATTTACATATTATATCTATACGTATCTCCCATATCTGCCATGACGTGAGTACCTATATATTGAACAGAAGTTGAAGAATTGCAAGTCGCGTTCGCGTCTGTCTTCACAATTTATTGGAATCCAAATAAGAGCGAGTGTGGACGGGGTGATAATAAAACTTAATATTATTAGTGTAGACGAAGATTAATGCAAGTCACAGGAGTAGGTGACAGTGTGACGGTGGTAAAATAATTGCACGTGTTTGCATTCAATTTTGTTAGTGTCTTACCTACCTACTGATATTGAGAGAGTGAGTGTGTTTATACCTCGGCTTGTCGTCATGTGTCTTCTCTGAGCCTGAGTTGAACCCATTGAACTCGGTTTTTCTGGGAATGGGATTGGAGTAGGTAGAATTAATATTTATTGCGTAAAGACCTACCTCAATTTAGAAATATCTAACTGTATTCATACAATACAAATATGCACTAGACATATTTCCGTAAATAAAAGTATCTTGGTATTGCTTGTGATACATTTTGAAAATACAAAACATATGGGTGCGATTTGGTGGATTGCATGGATAGCTTTTGAATTTTAAAATTTAAATTTCTACATTATATGAAATGTGCAAGTGAAAAATTATCATAAAACTGAAAATGTATTTATGTATATGAAAATGTTTTTCATTCGAATTAAAAAAGCACTTTTAATGCATTAAAAACAAAAAAAAATACTGAAAATAACAAATTCTATTAGTTCTTTCGGAGTAATGTTTTTGATAGTTTTTGATATGTTCGGAGTGCGTTAAAGTTGTGCCACATATGCACATATAAACCTAAATGCTTTTATCATTATACATACTTGCGAAACTATAGAAATGGAAATATGTAACTTGAAATTTATTAAGCAGAAGCAAACGAAGCAGAAATGGACTTTCTCTCTAGAAAGAGTCAGTTTTCGGAAATCAGTGAAAGAAATGAGATTAAGCAACCCCCTTTTATTTGAAAATACATTACACTTAAAAGAAAGACAATTTCAGAATATTTTTATTATTATTTATTGCATTTTACACTAACAGAGACAAAAAATGAAAAATTATTGAATAATTATCAATTAAGTAAGTAAGTTGTGGAATGAAAGCTACTAAAAATTCCACAACTAACTTAAAGGGCCACTTGTACAAAACGAACGGATAAATACATAAAACTGAGGATAACTATCCCAGTTTAAATAAATAAATAAAAACTTCTCGTTTTTTAATTGCACGAACGGAAAATAAATAACAAGGGATAAGAATATTTTTTTCAGAATCACCAACAAAACACATCAGGCGTTTTTCTTTTTTAGTTCAGAGAAGCTCAGAGCTGAGGTCGAATTGTCAAACAAAAATGTTGTGTTTCTTTTTGAACTCAGAGTCTCGAATCTCTCCTGCATTATGGTTTACGTGTGCATTTGACGTTTCGTAAAGAAATTTTTCGTTCGTTTATGACATTAGTTTCCGACAGCGTCCACCTATTATAGTTCGACCTTAAAATGGAAAAACGCCTATTGAAAAATAAACAAACTCTAACGCTTTGACTTGCTTTCTCGTAAGAAATTCTTAAATGTAACGTGAGAGCTATTCACAATTTAAATTAGCCAGTTCACGTTTCTGAGATCTCACTGAGCAAACTCCGTTAGCTCCACTCGGCTAGAAGTCAAAACTAATTTCCATCTCTTTTTTATTAATTAATCAACTGCGACAAAAAATAATTGAGCAAGCGAATCCAAAAAATAACAGCCTCAGTTTTTTGACAGCAAAAGTGAGAAATCTCACTGAGGAATTACGTTCAGATTTCTGAGATTGCTGAGGTCACTGATATCTCAGTAATCTTGAGAAACCTAAACTGGCTAAATATTTGTCCAGAGAACGAGGAGAAGATAACTTATTAAACGTAAATAGAGAAAGATTTGATTCAAATCAGTCAGATAGCTGTATTATTTATAAATCAGCAGTTACTGCTGTCAAAAAACCTTCTGTGCAAGTGGCCCTTAATTGATAATTCAATAATTTTTCAACTTTTGTCTCTGTTAAAAAATATGAATTTAAAAAAAAATATAGTGGAACGATTTTTTTAGTCCTCAAGATTATATTAGTAGTTATTTTGCTTAAAAACCGTTCTCAATTCGATTTTAGATTAAATTATATTATGTCTTCTTGAACAAAAAAATAACACTTTTTTTTTTGGAATTCGAACAAAACAAAAATACTCCAAACAATTTGCCTTATTTTAAAATATGTATGTAGGTATGTTTAAACCATTTTATTTTATTTAAACAGCCATTATTTCAATTGCTTGAATAAAAAAAAAATTATAATACACTGCGGGGGTTTTCAGCTGTTTTGAGAAATCATACCTAAACTTTAAACTGTCAAAGTGATAAAGTCAATACACAAAACAGACAGATGAGCAAATAATGAATATTTTCGAAAAATGTTTGCTTCTTGTCTGTTTGAGCACTCCACGTGAGTGATGGAGGTCAAATTATTTTAAAGTTCAATGAATTTTTATATTAAAAGTCTACGACAGCTAACTTTTAGAATTAGTAGTTCAGTAACATCACAATTATAATACAAATAAAAATTGATAGCGTAAAAGCTAGTGGTTAAATAGGTTCTATATATGTATGTAGTAACTAACAACTCTCAGCAATTCCTGTGTGCGTTCGACATACAATTTTCCGACGAATCTGATTCTGAATGGCAAAGATGAGAGGTATTTTATAACGAAAATTTTCATTGTTTTAAAATTTTATCTTATTTCATTGTATTAATTGTTTTTATCTGAGCCACTTGGACTATAAAAGCAAGTTCCTGTGGTCCAATTATTTTTTTGAAAGCTTACATTACTCTCGATTGGTTTAGACGAAAAAATCAAGATTATGTGGTACATTTTTTTAGCGAAAAGTTGTCAATATACTGGATTTTTTTAGTAGCAGTAGTAGAATTGCAACAAAGTAAAACGTTTTAAGCTAGTCATGCACAGTGTCGGTGTTATTAGATTTGATGAAACCTAAAATCGCTGAGCGTCCATGGATGTTTTGTGATATTTTATTAAAGCCGTATTTTTTTTTTAGCAAAGACCATAGCTTTCGCATGTGTAAGTTCATATTTTTAAAATTATTCATTTAAACACATAAACGTTCACTTTGGCGTATGAGTAATTTTACGTTATATTTTTTTTGACAGGATGACAGAAATTAAAATCTATAAATAAAAACATATGCACGACTGGATCGCTAGGTCTTGCTCTTGTGGTTAACAATAAGGAAGCTACACTTAAACTTTAAAAGAGTCAAAAGGAGTAAGAAAATGGATTTTTTGTTTACTTTTTTTTTACAAATAAAAAATATTTTCACAATATTTTTTTTGAACTACGTATTACATATATGTATTTAAGTAGCATCATGTTGCGAAACCATTTATGAAAATCGGTCGATGCATTAAAAAGCTATATAAATATGAATAATAAAAAAATAAGGCAATTTTCTCAAAAAACTTAAAACTTCTAAATATGACTGTTGTGTGATTTTTTTGGCGAAAACTTGACACGCAGTTTTTTACAATTATTACATTATAATTGTAGCAGTTTTGGAAAAAATTAAAAAAAAAAACTATTGTTTGGCAGCTTCTCGTTTTCAATTAAGGAATTTTTTCCGCAAAATGGAAAGCATTTAAGACAGTGTGCACTTAGTGCGTGCTGGACTGCATGATTCTTAATGAACTTTTTTTTAAAACCATGTTTGATTAGGAAAATGCAATACCTTTCGCATGTGTAAGATAATATTTAAAAAATGCATTCATATAAATACCCAAATGTACACTATGGCGTATGAGCACTTTTTTTATTTTCTTATTTTCTTATTAAAAGAACTTTTTTATACCAAAAACATAAATTGCATTTTATTGTGTTGAAAAAAAAAAAACCGAAATAAATACCATCAAATAGACGAATTTAAGTCTCTTACAAGCTTCGATAAACTATGATTATGGAGTAGGAGCCGTAACCAGACAATTTACAAAATGCTAAGAATCTGAGAAGGAATTTTTCAAATATACATACATTTGTATGTATCGAAATCAAAGGACGTGTTGAATGAGCCACACAACATTTTATTTTAAGAATTTTAAATACTTTTCTAGTTTTGAGGATGTCGAAACAACGCAGTTATAAAAATGATAGAAATGTACTGATAAAAATCAATTTAAAAACGTTTTAATTACAGCATCACGGATAACCATCACAATCAAATTATAAGTATTGCTTGCACATCGATTAAATAATAAATTTATTGTAGTTTCCAACTTGCATCATATCCAAATAGTTTCCTAATCACCTACACTCAAAGCCATCCAAAACAAAAAATGATAAGATTTAATGATTCTCATACTTATACCTACTTCACTTGGATAGTTCTTTTTCTAAATAATTTTTAATTGATAGTAAATGACTTGAATATTTAATAACATAAACTTTTTCTATTATTTATCTATTAACAACCAACTGTATTTAAGTATGCGGCACTAAAATCAATTGTTTTGATTAAGAGTGAATTCGGCCCAAAATTGCACGGAAACATCAAGGTAGAAATAATCTGCGATTGTATAATTAAAATAATAAAAAAAAGGAAAAAAAAATAATTATCATAATGGCCAACTGACGTGTATGTAAATATAGATACCTTCATATATTAACCAGGAGCCCACCAGTATTTAATATAGAGTGTAACCACAGTAGCACAAAAGCTTTAATCAACTTCACTATAACTTAAGAGCAGAATCTTAAGTAAACTGACAGCTACTGTTGCTGCTGTTGGTTGAAGCTGTCACGATGACATTATGCATTGGACAATGTTAAATATAATTCTTATTTAATTGTGACAGGATAATATATTTAAATAATTGCAAAATACTACTATCAGATAAATAACAGCAGAAAACAGTTGCAATGCAGTTGCTGCAATTAAAATAATAATATTGAGAAGTGTTTGATCAAGATCTACAATCAGTGCCAGATAAATAAATTTCACCACACTTACGTCTCACGTGGTACCAAATCCTTCATTTTCTGAATTATTTTCTTTTTCGTTTTCAATTTTAAACTTAACGCGTTAAAGTTCTTATCTTTGCGAACAATAAAGATGCAAACACAAAATATTCAAAGCGCAGTCATAAATCAATGGCTATACGGCTGTAATTCACATCGTCATTGTTTGAAAAGCAAAGTGACATATATAAATTGAAATAATATATTTTTTTTTTCAGAAAAGCGATTGGAGGTTTTTTATAAAATTAATTTTATATGAAAATTATTTTTTTCATCAACAATTTTAATTTTTTTGTTTTTTTTTTTTTTGTATTTTTTCGCCGTTATCAATTTGTGTTTTAACTGAAGTATTAAGCTCGAATCTTGTAATGATTTATGATGGTGCAAATTTTTTCTTTGTGTGATGGGCTTAATTTCTTTTTCTTAACTGTGATGAAATTTAATGGAATTACCTTTGTTAACCAACTGTGTTATCGGTGGTTCTACTTGTGATGGGATTTATTTTTCAGATCATGTGTTTAAATATTTAAATATAAACTCCTGATCTTGTGTGACAGATTTATAGATGGACTCAGTGTGCTTAATAAATATTTTTTATTTGCTTGTTTATCAAAAGGCTTTGGCAGTAGCTGAAGGTTACTTGCTGTTTTTTTGATTTAGCATTTTAGCGTTTTGATGAAACTGAAAATAAAATTCACCATGACCTACATCTATTTGAACAAAGTGTGTGATGTTTAAATAAATTTCTGAGCAATTATCTGGATAATATATTATTTAATAACTTTACTCAAGATTAAATTTTTGAGGTTCTCTGAAGGACTACTTTTATTTGGGAAGTGAGTGTGTGTTTTTTTTTTTTTTTATTAATATGACCCTTTTGATTTATTCTAACCTTACAATAGATAGATGAGATAAAACTATTTGGATTTTTTTCAAATAAATATTTGTTCTTTGGTGAGGATTATATGTATATTGTTTACTTAGGTTTTATGAACAATAAGACTACTGGTGCCAGACTTCTTCTGTTTGTGAATTTTGTGATAAGAACTTTTTGAATAATATGGCTGTATTTTCGCATTATTTTAAATTATGTAGGAATTTCTATATACATTTACATTTAAGAATGCCAATTTAAGTCCTATAAATTAGGCATTTGATCGCCTAAATTAAATAAAACGAGTGTTACAACTGGTTTATTTGAACTTATTTGTTTTAACGATTATTTAGCTTCCTATGGGCCTTTAATTTCTTGAAAAAAAAATAAAATGTGTGAATATTTTTTTAAAATTAAATTCACAAAAAATATATCGTTTAGATTAAGGCCTTTCTAAACCAAGGTGTTTAGTAAGGGATTGATTAACATAAACAAAAAACTAGAAAAAAAATGCACGATTGGGTTGCATGAATTTGCTCATACGATTCAAGTTGCTTAATGTCTTGAAGGTTTTATTTAACTATGAAACATGGATTTTCGAAAGTATTGTATTGAAAAAAAAACCAAAAATTGTTAAAGCTTTAAATTAATGGCATCTGATTCCATGATGAAATTACGAGTTTATGCAAGAAAAGGAACTGTTTTATTAAAAACTCTAATTTTTAATTAATTTTTACAGCTAAAAATAATTTACAATTTTTTAATAATATCTTAAAAATTGGTGTTGGAATTTTAAATATAATTTGAAAAACTTTATTTAAACAAAAAAAATCTTTTTCACTTCTTCAAGAGATGGTGTAGCGTGTCTACACGTATAAAGAAAATCAACGTGTAAACGCGTTACATCCTTACCTACTTTTCTAACCACAGTTTCACTTTGAACTGTACTAAAATCAAAGCTTCACTTTGAACTGTACTAAAATGAATAATAAGTTTTGTTGCGAACTGTACCTACATACAAATTTCTTTGACGTTCGCCATATTACTTCCTTCATTCTTTTTTTCGACTTTGACTGTGACTGTGGCGAGTCTTCAATTTTTCTTTTAATTTGGCCATTTATTTGTATAAAACTTAAACCTAATTGTAAAACTTAAATCTTAATAAAACCTAAAGTTAAGTAACTTAAAAACTAAATAAAAGCGCGTTTATTATTAATTAAAAAGTGTGCCTTATAACCACGGCATAAATTGGTGACCCCGACATTAAAATAAATTGCGCAACACAAAAAATTATTGTGCACGTGGTACCTCGTGCCACTAGTTGTAGTAGTCTCGCAATACGCAGCTGCAGTGCACCATTTTAAAGTGCACCACGTCGAATCCCGGCATTTACTTGGATAATTTAAGTGCGTAAAGTAAAGGCACCGACAAAATTTAATCTGTCCAACTAAACACCGCCACCATCGTCAAGTCGACATACTCGACGACGCAGGAGAGCCACAGGCTACAACAGCACCACGTTGAGCTCAATTGGGTAAAAAAGCAAAAAAAAAAAAAAAAATACCCATCAACTGAAGTTCCACCAGCGTGCCAGCCACTACCTCCCCATCACCAGCCACCTTCCAGAAAAAATTTAAAACCTCAATATCGAAGGCAACCACCACATCCACAACAACATCATCAGCAAAAACCACCATACCCAGGACACATCAGCACCAGCCACCACACCTAGAACATCAACAGCAACGAAATCAACTCAACATACATTTATTCCTTTTTCTTTAAAAAAAAAAAAAAAGTACAGTGAGTAACTAATTTTTCAAACAAATTTTTCTTTAAAAATTGTATTTCTTAAAATAAAATATATAAAATTATTAAATTTATTTGAAAATCTGAAATATATTTTATTTATATATTTTTTTTAATTGTATATATATATTTAAAAAATTTGTTTGGTGCTTTTTCGTAAATATTTTTGAGACACGTGTATTTCGTATAAAGAGTTATTTCGGTCATCAACGCGACGGTTAATTTACATCGTAAGATTTATAATACAGTTACTTTCGGTGACATTACGGTGGATAAAGAATCCCGTTCATCTTCTCCCGAATATTATATATGTATTCCCGCGTGTGAATTGATTTAACGGATTGGATTTTCTTTTACCTGACTTACACTCAACCAGACTTTAACTTTATTTTACCAGATTTTCGAAAAGATTTTAACTGACTTTTCTACAAAAACTTTTTCATATTCTTACCGATAATACATTTTCGGTTAAGTTATAATACTAGCTGACTGAACTTTATTAGATATACATATACAAGCATATCTGAATTTCATTCTACATGTAACGATTTTTTGCAGTCGAGTTGTACCTGCAGTTCTTACATTTCAATTTGTTTTAAAAATATTTTAACCGACTTTCAATCGCAATGGCTAACACCCAAAATGAAAACAAAACCGGCGGTGGTTCAAACGAAGGCCTTGACAGAACAAACCTTCCCGCGACTATTTCTTCTGACATTGCTCAGCAATCACTTATTTCCATCAAAATTCCACCTTTTTGGAACAATCGGCCTGATTTATGGTTTTTACAAATTGAAACTCAGTTCCGATTAAAGAACATTACTGCCAGCAACACCAAGTATGATTATTTAGTGGCTTCACTAAATAGTCAGACAATGGAATCAGTTGCAGATGTTCTATGTTCACCTCCCGCGCAAGAGAAATACGAGAATTTAAAGAAAGTTTTGCTCGAAAGGAATCGGGATAGCGAGGAAAAGCGTCTGGACGCTCTATTAAACAAGGTAGCACTTGGTGATATGAAACCGTCAGAACTGTTTAGGAGCATGGAGAGTCTAGCCAACGGGAACAACTTAGTTAATTCGTCACTCGTAAAAAAACTTTGGTTAAACCGACTTCCGTCCACAATCCGCGTTTGCCTCATGGCAGTTGAGAATTCCCAATCACAAAACGAGCTTTTCGCTTTAGCTGATAGGCTTCATGACTCCTCAGCAGTTTCTACTTCACAGGTTTCCCAAGTTAATGTACCTCAGATTTCTACTTCGAACAGCGATCTCTTAGAAAAGTTAGTCCATCGCATCGAACGTTTAGAAATGCAACGTCCAAAGTCAAACAATTACGAGTTTAACAGAGCGTCCAGAAGTTTTTCCCGGGATAGAGCTAGTGATAGGCACCGTTCGCGGAGTAGGAAGAATGAAGACAAATCGATTTGCTGGTATCATCGAAAATTCGGAAAGAATGCAAGGAATTGTTCGAAGCAATCCTGCACCTTTCAAGTGGAAAATAAAAATTCAAAAAACTAGTTCGCCAAATCTCAGACGCGGCTATGAGTGAGGCACATTTTTCGCGCCGTCTTTTTATTAAAGATAAAAATTCTAAGTTTCAGTTTTTAGTCGACACTGGTGCAGAAATTTCGATCATTCCTCGTAAATTCTGCCAGCATATCAACCAACCGAACGATTTCATTCTCCTTACCGCGAACGGTGGAAGAATCCATACTTACGGTTGCAAACGATTAACAGTTGACTTGAACCTTAGACGCGTTTTCGATTTTACATTCGTTATAGCCGATATTGATCACCCTATTATAGGAGCTGATTTTTTACACAAATTCAATTTAATCGTCGATCTTCGTAGCCAACGAGTAGTTGATAAAAACACTAATCTTCAAGTCAACTGTCTCTTCAAATCTGCGAACACTAGCTCTCCCAAACTTTTTTCGATTCCTAGTGAATTCGGTGCTATCCTCGACGAGTTTCCAGAGCTTAAAGCTCCACCAGATTTTACATTGCCAGTCAAACATGACGTTGTCCACCGGATATTGACAAATGGTCAGCTTCCTTCAGCTAGTGTCCGACGACTCAATCCCGAGAGGTTAGCAATTGCCAAGCGACAGTTTCAGCAGATGATCGATTTAGGTATTTGTCGCGTTTCAAAGTCACACGTCGCTTCACCGCTTCACATGGTTCCGAAAAAGAACTCGCTAGATTTCAGACCATGTGGCGACTATCGTTGGCTAAATCAAGCCACTATTCCTGACAAACATCCTATCGCAAACGCTCAAGATTTTTCCGCTAACCTCGACGGTTGTGCGATATTTTCTAAAATAGATCTGGTCCGAGCTTACCATCAAATACCGGTAGCAGAAGAAGACGTTCATAAAACAGCGGTCATAACACCTTTCGGGCTCTTCGAATTCCTTCGAATGCCCTTCGGAGTGCGTAACGGTGCACAAACGTTCCAACGTTTCATGAATAGTATTTTAGGCGATCTTCCATTTGTTTTCGTTTACTTGGACGATGTACTCGTTTCTAGTAAATCAGTCGAAGAACACAAAGCGCATTTACGTGAAGTTTTTAGTAGATTGCAGCAACACGGACTTAACGTTAATCTAGCGAAATGCGAACTAGGAGTACGCAAACTCGATTTCTTAGGATACTGCGTTTACGAAAATGGAATAATTCCTTCACAAGAACGAGTAAAAGCAATCAATGAATTTCCGAGTCCCAGCTCAATCAAACAACTACAGCGTTTTCTCGGTATGATCAACTTTTACAATCGTTTTATGCCAAATATGGCATGCAAAGCTAAAGTTCTTTACGAACAGTTGAAAAATGTAAAAGCGAATAAAAAAGACATTAAAAAACCGATTTTTCAGTGGTCAGACGTTTGCGAAGAAGCTTTTCAAGTTCTGAAAAAGGACTTGTCTCAGCGCACTATGCTTTTTCATCCAAAGCCTCTAGCGCAAATCAGCATTATGGTAGACGCTTCTAACGACGCTATCGGAGGCGTACTCCAGCAATACCATAATAACTTGTGGGAGCCTTTAGGTTTCTTTTCAACTCGTTTGAGCCCGGCCGAAAGAAAATACTCGACGTTCGATCGCGAACTCCTCGCCATTTTCAAAAACGTTAAGCATTTTCGGTATTATGTGGAAGGTAGACAATTTACCGTCTTTACCGACCACAAACCGCTCACAAACGCAATATGTTCCAAAACTGAGAAGTCACCTCGTCAAACGCGCCACTTAGAATTCATCGCAGAATTCACTACCGACATTCGTTATATTAAAGGCATACAAAATATCGTCGCCGATACTTTATCGAGATCTTATGTCGAAATAATTGATTTTAACAATGTAAGTATTCCGAATCTTGTTAAAGAGCAAGAAAACGATGAAGAGCTTAAGACACTTTTAAAACTTTCGCAAACATCTTTCAAGCTAGAAAAAATTCATATTCCGATAAACGATGTTGAAATATACTGTGAAACTTCTACTGGAAAAACTCGTCCGTATGTGCCTGAAATTTTTCGACGAACAATTTTTGACAACCATCACAAACTGTCACATCCAGGTTCAAAGGCAATGCGTAAAATAACTACCGCAAAATATTTTTGGCCTAAAATGAACAGCGATGTTAACAGATGGACAAAAAGTTGTATGTCTTGTCAAAAGTCAAAAATTTCCAGGCACACTACTTCACAACACGGAATTTTTCCAGTTCCAGAAGGTCGATTTTCACATATCCATATGGATTTAGTCGGTCCTTTGCCACCATCTCAAGGTTTCACATATTTACTTACTATCAAAGATCGTTTTTCTTCTTGGCCAGAGGCCATTCCGCTTAAAAACATGAACACTTCTACCGTTGTATCCGCTTTTGTACAAAACTGGGTTTCCAGATTTGGGGTCCCTCAAACGATCACGACTGATCAGGGAACTCAATTCGAGTCGAGCCTCTTCAAAGAAATCTCCGAAACTCTCGGTACAAAGCGGATCAGAACTACAACGTATCATCCTCAAGCGAACGGATCAGTAGAACGGTTTCACCGCCAACTTAAAGAATCTCTACGCGCTCACGAAGATAAAGCAAATTGGTATTCAAATTTACCTTGGACTCTTCTTGGTATTCGTTCCACCATTATAGATGACATAAATGTAACGCCAGCACAATTATTGTACGGACAAAACTTACGCTTACCTGCAGAACTAATCGAACCCAAACCTCTGAATCCAATTTTAAATTCGTCGACAGCTCGAGATATTACTCAAGCCATATCGAAAACTCGTCCGAGTTCTAGTAGAAATCGCGAACAAAAATACATATTCGTACCAAAAGATTTAAAAACTTGCAAATACGTTTTTGTTCGGGAGGAGGTGAACCGTGGAAGTCTGAATCCACCGTACAAAGGCCCATTCGAAGTAATTAATCGATTCGAAAAAACGTTTTCAGTGCTCATAGAGAATAAAGAGCAAATAATTTCTATTGATCGACTTAAACCAGCCTTTTATACGAAAAATACCAAAGACAAAGATTCGCAACCAAATTCAAAACAAGTAACTTTCAATTTACATTAAGATATTTTCAAAGAATTATTAATTTCAGATTTTTAAAATTTTACAAACATTTTGTAAGGTCTTCTACCAAAATAAAATTAATAGAATGAAACATTTTGTAAGGTCTTCTACCAAACTAAAATTTATAAAATCAAACTTTTGTAAGGTTTCCTACCTCAACTCACTGTACAAGAAATATACAAAATTATGAAATTCAAAAATGTAAACAAGTAAAATTATTATATGTAACAAATATGAAATTGGAAATTATAAATATATAATTGTATAATAGTATTATTAAGATTAAATATGTTAAACTGCACTGTATTAAATTTTAAATCTAATTTCCACAGTCACTTTTATAACTATTCAAATTTCAAACAATTCAAAGAGACTTTTATACGGCGGGGAGTGATGTAGCGTGTCTACACGTATAAAGAAAATCAACGTGTAAACGCGTTACATCCTTACCTACTTTTCTAACCACAGTTTCACTTTGAACTGTACTAAAATCAAAGCTTCACTTTGAACTGTACTAAAATGAATAATAAGTTTTGTTGCGAACTGTACCTACATACAAATTTCTTTGACGTTCGCCATATTACTTCCTTCATTCTTTTTTTCGACTTTGACTGTGACTGTGGCGAGTCTTCAATTTTTCTTTTAATTTGGCCATTTATTTGTATAAAACTTAAACCTAATTGTAAAACTTAAATCTTAATAAAACCTAAAGTTAAGTAACTTAAAAACTAAATAAAAGCGCGTTTATTATTAATTAAAAAGTGTGCCTTATAACCACGGCATAGATGGATTTTTAGTTTTTTTTGTAATTTGAGTATGCAATATAACTAGTCCCAGGAAAATAGACTTTTGCAAGGAAAAAATTAGTTAGAGACTAAAATTTGGCATGGGCGTTGGTAATGGGATTCTTCAAAAATTGAGAAAACTCCTTATCGATCTAAAAATGAGTTTTTTGCAAATACATATCTTAAAAACTGTGTGCTCTAGAGAAAAATTTTGTTGCTCAATCTTGTAGCTGAGGCAATTTTCTACAAAAATGACCTTTTAGGTTTTTTCGTAGCATTAACCGTTAAAAAGTTACAGCAAATGAAAAGTTAAAAAATCTCTTAAAGGGTCTCACATGTCATGGAAATAGGAGTTTTTTGCAAATACATATATCTCAAAAACAGTTGTGTAAGGCCCTTTTTTTAAGAGATTTTTTGACTTTTCGATTTGCCTGTAACTTTTTAACGTTTAATGTTACGAAAAAAAGTGAAAAGCCATTTTTGTTTGAAATTATATGAGCTACAATTTTTCTCCAACACAAACCGGTTTAGAGATATTTGCCGAAAACTCCAATTTTCACGACTTTTTGCCCCTTTTTGACAGATTTTTCGATTTTTCGATTTGCTGTAACTTTTTAACAGTTAATGCTACGAAAACAGTGAAAATGCATTTTTGTTGGAAATTACATGAGCTACAAAATTTTTCTCTTACACAAACTGTTTTTGAGATATTTGCAAAAAAAAAATTCCCATTTCCATGACATTTAACCCCCTTTAAGAGATTTTTTTAACATTTCATTTGCTCTAACTTTTTAACGGTTAATGCAACGAAAAAAACGATATAACCATTTTTGTGGGAAATTGCCTCAGCTACAAGATTGAAGAACAAAATTTTTCTCTAGAACACACCGTTTTTGAGATATTTGCAAAAAACTCTTTTTTAGACCCTTGGACCCCTTATAATGCACCTAGCGGTCATCGGATCGATGAGGAACTCTCTTAGTTTTCAAAGTCCTATTACCAACGTCCATGCCAAATTTCAGCCTCTATAGCTAATGTTTTCCTTTATATAAACTTTTAAGTCCCAAATTTGAAAAAAATCGGTTAAGATTTTTTTTGAATCCAAAACTTGCCCTTTAGTCAGAGCAAATTATTCAATAGAAGTAGAGGAGTAGCTCAACCTCCGTTTCGTATGAATAAAGTTATACAACAGTCAGTAAGCATATCTCCTCTTTCGCACATATTAAGCGCTATCATAGAGCTAAAAATGGTAAAACAAAAAAAAAAAAAGCATCCGATTTTTAAATTTCTTTTTGTATATTTTGGATGATAATATTATTGTAGGATCAATTCAAGGAGTAGGATAAATTCCAAATGAATTAGGGTAAAATGGGGTAAAAATAAAAAAGCATTTTGAAAGTTTAGGTAAATTATAACAAATATTATGTACATTAAATTGCTTTCCAACACATATTAGCTAGCTAATATTTTAATATAATTTCATAAAACATTTAAGTTAACTTCTAATTTCTATTAGCGTGCAGATCGTCAATGATTTTCTATATTTTGGTTTTAAGACATTTCTATTGAGGTTTGAGATTTTGTGGCAAATCCGGAGGGAGTAAGTGATTCGACGAAATTAAAACTTGTCTTTTTTTAAAAATGATTTCTTACCGGGTTATCCGGAATAATTAAATCTTAATAATGTGAGAATCACTTCTTTGCTATTTTATGTGTTTGCAAAGCCAAAATACTTGCTTGGAAAAAAGACAGTTAAAGGTAGTTTTTTTCATAACTTTGGAGAAGATATACATTTTATAAATAAATATCCACCTGCGTGCAGAAAATTCTTGATAACATATATTAAAGTTTTTATTGTTAGTGAAAAATTATATGTTTATTGTTTGGCAAACATATTAACTGACCTGCCAAATTAGGTTTTTGACCGAACCAGAGATATGGTTATAAAACACAGCCTTGGCGGGGTTCAAGTTTAAATTGGTTGCCAATTAAATACATACTAACTTGGTATCGGTCCCTACACTTACATATCTCGTTAAAATCTAAATCTAAAAATAAACTGCAAAGAAATAAAAAATAAAAATAATAATAAATTTATTTCTACTGCAGCAGGACATGCAATATAAAAGTGCTCTTGCAAATGCTTCTCCCAATTCAAATAAAATCACCGTCATAGAGGGGTCTCTCTCTCTCTATGCCTCTTCATCTATGTAATGTTTATATTTTTTTGTTATCTTACTGCCAAAGACCAACTGGTTCTTCTGATTTCCAACCTCAGCTGGATTTTCCTGACACCGATAATTGGTAAGTGCGCTGCGCATGCAGAAACCTGCTTTCTTTGCGTGTCTTGCAGCAGAAGTACCTACCCTACCCTGACTAAAGCCAGTATAATATTGCAGTTGAATATGCTCGACAACCTGGCGGACCGGGCGGTCTGATGAACGGACCGACAGACAACGACAGCGACGCCAACATCGTCACCGTGGTCGATGTTGTCGTTACCGTCTGCGAGACTAGTTAAATAAGTCCTTGGTCTCAGTGCAGTGATTATCTATATTTGGATTTGAAAACAACCTAAGAATAAAAATTCCACAACAACATGTTTGTTAGCAAAAATATACAATTTATACCAAAGTGCTTTTAAATTAACCACCATCAGCTTGGCAGCAGCTAGCAAACACACGACTTAGCGATGATTATGGTCGAGCGACGAACGACGAATCGACGACGACCGAACCGACAGAACGTTCGTTCAATTGCGATGTAGAAGTAGATTTATTTTTAGCATCTAGTCTAGTATCTATAACACGCTAGAGCTAGAAGAAGTATCTACTACCACGCAGAAGAAGAACCGGAATTTGCCATTTGACCACAAATTTTTTCTTGAGAGTATAACTTTTCAATTTTTTAAACTCATGTCCGATTGTGTCCCTCAACTTCTCTGGAAGGCATGAAAAACGGAGTAATGCATTAAGGCCGTAATTCCAATTGTACACAAACTCTAATTTTGTATTCTATTCTTTTGGTTTTTCGATGTGAGTTCTTATATTTATTGTACAGATGTTGTAACAAATTAAGTATACCAACTTCTGCATAACTTTTAACCGCTTTTATCTAGAAATTTGTAGTAAATTTCCGGAATCTTATAGATACTAGGTATATACAGAAGTATGTATGTGTTATTTACAAATCATTGTCGTTGGTTGGCAACGATCTTTTGGATTGAAAAGAGCTTAACGTCGTCGTCGTTGTTGTTTCAATAGGGTGCTCTTATTAAATGAAATCAACATAAGAATGTCGAACTGACACACCCTTTGATTTGATTTTTTTTTTTATTTAATTTAACAAAACGATAAATGGGTAATTGATATTAGAAATATTTTTTTTTTCTTTCGCATAATTACAATGCAATAAAATTATTACAAGTTTATTTCCTTGCTTCGCGCAATAAAATATTATGTAAATTTTTCATAACTATTGTGAGAAATGAACCTTGTTTTGCGAGAAATACATTTTGTTTAATAATAATTATTTTGTTAGATTTCCTTGGGTTAAAATTACAAATGATGATAGCATAAGAATAATTATGCATGTATTCTATATGCAAATATATATATATTGTGGTTTACTTGGTTGTATCGATACGAGATAGACACTCTGAAAAAAAAAAAAAAAAAAAAAAAATACCTACTTGAACTCTATTGTTTAGCAACCTATAGCTAAGATTTTCAAAAGATTTATATCAACAATAAATTTTAACAAAAATTATGAAAACGAATAGGTCACGTGCCACAAGTAAAAATGTGCAAATATTGTTTTTTTTGTGGATCGTGCAGTTTTTGTATTTTCTCTGATTTTTCTATTATTTTTCAGTTAGAACAATTAACATTTCTTTCTCTAATCACCAGTTTGCATTGAGTAAGATAAATAACTGCATATGGGTAATTCAAGGATAATTTAATAACATTTTAGTAAATATTTGATTTATTGTTATAGTTATCTCTGCTTTTTGCAATATATTAACTAACAATTTTTTAAATAAAAAGTTTAAATTACCCTTGGAACGTTACAGATTTGAAAAAGAAGAAGAACATTGAATTTTAGCCTGCAAAACTAATAACGATTATTCTTAACTTATTCATCAAACTATGTATGTATTTATATTTTTATATACTCTTTATGCGAGAGGGGAATCGATAAAAGTTAAAAATATGACCTTTACAGGGACCACCCCTATAAATACAAATTTTAATAAGTGGTATTAGGTTATAAGTTTTAACGATACAACTACATGCGATAGATTTCTATCGGTAGGTACCACATTTTTATTTTTTTATTCAACAGTTTTACTTCAGAATTAAATTATTCTATAGCTAAATCTTTCAACATTTCATCTTCCAAATTAATCAGCAATACAGAGTGATACACAATAGAATATTTTCTTTAATTAGATATTCAGCTTAAAAACTGTTAAATCAATACCAAACGAAACAAAACACTTGTGTGTTGCAATATCAAAATTATAAAAAAAAATATGTACTTCAAAATACATAATAGAATAATTTAAATTTATTTTTATTTGAAATTAATAGCTTATAGAATGAGGAGGTGTTAGTAAGTATAACATATTTAAATAATCGCTCAAAGTTTTTTGTTAAGAACTATCTATTTTCTAAAAATATGAGAAATTTAGAACAAAATAATTAATATAGAAAAAAAATTTATTGTTAGAATTTATTGGATAGCAACTATATTTATTAAAATTAAGATGAAGAGTGTGTAAATAAAATGCTAGATTGATGCTCGATTTAAAGAAGGAATTTTAAATATTTATACGCGGCTTATAAACACTGTGGTATATATGGGGGGAGGGGATGTTGCCCCTTGCAACCACCCTGCTTGGGCAAACTATAAGATTTAGGGCAGGTGCGAGGTTGGGTGCATGAAAAGTTACTTTTTCTGGGTGCTAGACCCCCCTCCCCCCCTTCCATAGTAAAAAATTATTGTTTCAAACCCCTCTACAATAATCCGTTATTATTTTGTGTAGCCTGAGTTATCGTACTCGTGCTTTTTGTGTCTCCTAATTTTTATTCAAATTAATAAAATACTTATTGTTTATTGTATTGAAATACGAAATCTTTTTACTCTTCTATGCCTTTAAAAAACTTGTGATTTATGTCCCATTTTTAACAAAAAATATTTGGGAATGGGTCTCATTTGAGTGGGACTTAAGGCCCAAATTCAGTGTCGGCTTTTTGTCCAACTCAAGTGAGACATAAGCCCCAAAAATAAAAATTGGGATTTATGTCCCTGGGTCTTATGGCCCTGCGCCGATAAACAAAAGGTCATGAAATTTTTGTTATGACATCCCAGCAATCACAGCAATCATCCTGAAGAGTTTATTGCTTAACGGATTACGGATATGAAGCATTTACATAATACACAAAAATATGATGCCAATTTTTAGTACCTGTATGTATTCGTTAATGTTGAAATAAAAATCCAATTTCGAAAAAATCATCTGCCCATTTCCGAAATACATATTTTTCAAAATATAATTTTTATTTTTTTTTTTTATAATTTAAAAATATTTTTTGTTTTTTCTTTTTTTGTTTTAAATTTTGTTATGCAATATAAATGAAATTTATTATTGTATACCTACACATTTTGTTTTTGCAATATAGTTTTTAAACAAAAATAGAAACTGTTTTAAAAAAACATTTTTTTTTCAAATTTTGGTGTACGATATACTGAACTCTTGTAGCAGCCCGTGGAGTAATGGTTAGTGCGTTAGACTATCACGCCAGAGGTCTGGGTTCGATTCGCAGTCACTGCCACCTAAACACAAGTGTTTTTCTGGGCTAGTGCCTTTTGCGAGGAAGTGACAAATCCTCCAAGAGTATCTCCTGTCTCAGAATAGTGCCACTCACCTTAGCTGTTTGGATTCGGCAATAAATTGTATGTCCCCTCCATTCCTGCAGACACGTACACAGGAATGGTTGAGAGATGTAAGGGTTGAGAGTTGTAAGTCACTAGGCCCTAGTTCTTTATGAACTTTTGTGCCATCAAATTTATTTTTATTTATTTAAATCTGTGTAGCCGTTTTTGAGAAAATGAGTAAAGATTTAGCTATAGTAGGTACTGGTGATTTTGTTCTTAAAAATAAAAGAAGGGTCGGGGAAATGTAGGTACCAAGTTCCAGGAACGTTAAACTAAAATCGACCCATCTTTTAGATTATACTCGAACAGACAGACAACAGACAGAGCAGCTATCTCTTTCAGAAGATTTAAAATAAAAATTCGATTTTTTTGTCTCGATCAGGAATCACACAAAAATACCTTACCTTGTTCTAAATTTAAAGCAAATTGGTACACATATTTAGACTCTAGCTCAAATTCCATGGTAACTATGACGAAACCAACATTTTCTGATCTGAATTCACCATTATTTTAGTGTTAGATTTTTTTTTAAACCTCAAATTTTTTTACCAATAGGCATGTTCAGAAAAATGAGAACTCAGAGCCCTCAGCAATCTCACGCCGCCTCCACAGGACATTACAAATGCCCAAGATCCAAACCATAATCCAATCAACATTCAGCTTGTTTTTTCGCACTGGGCACTTTATGTCATGTCGATAGTTATGTCGATAAATTCCACTATAATAATTCAGAGCAAGAGGACCACACAAAAATTCCTCTCAGTACTACTTTTACCTCTCTCAAACACATGGAACGTCAAATCTCATGGCCAAGCTTTGAACAGAGCTCATGTCTTGTTCAAAAATTAGTTTTCGTCGACATGTTCATGACATGGACTGGACATGGATATTTGTGCCTCCAATGGATTTTTTGTACACATGTTCATAATCCTGCCATCGTTCAGTGCCTGTGGAGGCGCCATGTTAGTATGATGTATGTATTTTTTTTACTAAATTGAAAAATTTCCAATAAGTTGGTTTAAACCGTCGAGATAATGCTCGACAGAACAGCACTGTCTCCGACAGGAGGTATTGTTGTTGTTGTTGTTGTTCAAAAATTCAATGAAATTGAGGTATTTTGTTTTGTTTGGAATTGTTTAAAGTTTATAACATAACTAACTTTATAATGCAGTTCCCTGCGGATGTACAGTTTTGTTTTGCTGCATAAATTATACATAATATTACATTTGATTTGACTAAAACGAAGTCAATGGTCAATATAGGGTTAAAATAGCTGATTTAGGTAAATAGTTCCATAATTTGTTTACATTTTTAGGAAAAGTAGTTACATTTACGTTTAATTTTAGCTTTATTTTTATTGAATTTGAACTTTTCAACAAAACTTATTAACCTAGCTTTCAGGTAATTTACAATGAGCAATAAAACAACATTGTGGATAAAAAAATCCTGCCGCCTACTCAAGTTGCTCTTTAAGTGCGGTTTGTAAAAAAAAAATGTTTACTTGCTTGCAGTGGTGGTCTTACTTTCAAGCCTGAAACTATTCTTCAGGTAATAGGTATACAATTGCTTCTGCATTTTTGATACGACTGCACCTTGAAAAATTCCTTTTTTGGAATTCAGTTTATGTGAGAGGTACCTGCGTTTATTGAAACACGAGTTAGCTATATTCATTTAGTTTTCATATCCCTTACAACCTTACAATATGCAGATTTGAGATTATAATAGAGCTCTTAAAGGTTTAATATAAATTACTCAATTTAGCTTTTAATGCTTCAGGTGTAGTTTTGTAAAACAAACAAAATTGTTTACGTCCTACTCTCCAATTAATAGATATTCAAAGCCAAACAAATTAATCATGCATTATCGTATCTACAATATAACTCAATAAGTCAATGGCCATTGTGTCAAAACAAACCGCACTCGAACAACCGATACCATCATATTATTTTTAACACAATTTTAATGGCAAATCGTGCGTCGGAAGTGCTTCATCCAATTAGCTATATAGACGATTTCAACACACGATAAATAATAAAATGATAAATAAAGAAACACTGATTTTGGAATTTATAATTTTATTTGTTTATTTGACAGTTTTTGACCTTGCTTAAGATAAATTTATTATCACTTTGGCATAAGTGGGTATCAAAAAATCTGTATACCGTTGAAACTAAAGGCTTCCGTAAATAAAAAAAAAAAAAAAAAAAAACAAAGATTAAAATTGTATATGTGTCTTTTGGAGTTTTTTAGTGCTTCTATTCTTAACTAGTGAACCTTCAATTGACACGTTTAATAAGATATGAACGTACCTTAATTTTAATACTGGTTTGGTTATTGCACTCTATTAATATAGGTATGTATAAACTTTACAAAACCATGCGTAACCTTCTCAATGGTGGAACAATTTACACATAGATAGAAGCTAGAAGTGTTTAATGAAGTATGAGTATATTAATAAAAACAAAAATAAAATTTGTACATATACAAGAATGATTTGGCAATCGCGTTTCGTCAGAAAATTATTGCATGTTTTCTCGTATTTTTTTTTTTTTTTTGACATTATTCGAAAATTATGATTGACTGTGCGGTTTATTAATGATCTTTTAGTTCGAATATGACCATAAGATTCCTCACGATTTTAATTTATATTTATCGCATATAAACAAACAATTGACTGCCGCAAAATACCAGACCCAGTAGAACAAGCTTTTGAAAATAACCGCAGGCCTCACTTCTCGCTTGGAATTAGGTATACAAACAAACTTTAAAAGAACTTCAAACATTTCAATGTGGTTCAACTTGTATAGTATTAATTTTTTTTTTTTGTTCTCAGGAAACTTACGGCTGCCGCGGCAAATACATGTACGCCCGCGCGGCAACCACTTTTTTGCGTCGTTAGGTTATACATCCATTGGATTGGTTATAATAACCATTAAGATTATTTAATTCATGCAAAAGTATCTGGATCTGTTTAGTAGCATTTATACAAGACGAGCAAAGAACAAACGGCTACACAAAACACAATAAACCAACTACTCTACTCGTATGGTATGTCGGCGACCTTGGAGATTGTTTATTCCGCATGTTATATGAAGCATGTTTTAGGCCATAAAATGGCTTGATTTTAACTCATGTCTTTGCTTTGGTTTTCACACAGTTGTGTACTGTCTTAATTTCCTTAATCAGCTAAAAATTAATTTCACCATAAAATACATACATATGTACCTATAAATTGCATGAATCATATTATTCATTGTTTTGACTCGCAATGGATTCTACATAATCTGGGTTTGCCATGTCAACGATCGATGGTGGTCTGGTAAATTGTAAATGATCTCAATAATTTTATATTTTGTTCTGTTCTTGGATTGATCCTGTATAAAGCAGTAAGTTCAAGAAAAATGTAACTTGAGTCAAATTGAAGATGTTTGTTTACAAAGAAAAATTAATAACAATATTTAAGACCTTCCACATCTGTGCTAAAATATGTATATGCTTAAGAAGGATCATCAATTCTCGACCGACTTCGGTATAAGCTCACAGTCACAATAGCTTTGAAAATTATAAAATTTAAATATATGTTATGTATCCCAAACCACCATCATGCAGCAGTCAATCTCTATAACGGCAATAGTTCCTATACCTATACCTAATAAAGATAATAATATGCAATAACTTGGAAGGACATGTCATTAGCCTTTAGATTTCAGGGTTTTGAATTTTTGAGTCATTGATATTGGGGTTTTGGGGGCTTCTGAATAACGTATTTATTTGAGTTATTAAGCTATACAGGGTGATCGGTATTAGATGCACCAAACTGCTGGAGCGAGTAGGTTGGGCTAAGACAAGAAAAAAATCGTATGAGAGGGAGGAGTCTATTTCCCCCCGTTTAGGCAGAAGGGGCAATTTTCTAAAAAATTGACTTAAAACAGAAAAAAAAATATTTAAAAACAACGGTTTAAATGCCATGCTATACCTTTTTGGAAAGCCAGAAATCTCTTCTTTGATTTTAAATTAAGTTGTGTTAGTGAATAGTTTTTGAAAAATTAATTTCCAAACTCGAAATTAAAAAAAAAAAAATTAAAAAAAAACTAATTTTTTTCAAAATTTTATGTAATTAAGTATAATTTTTGTTTTTAAAATTCAATGTTCTTATTAGTTTTCAGTCAAAAAATGAAAATTGGATGCTAAAATGTCTTTTAGTTTTTGAGAAAATTGAAAATAACAGGAGTAACAGGAGCAATTTGACTGAATACAGAAAAAAAATTATTAAAAAACATCAATAATTGCTAAAACGACTTGTTATACTTTTTTGTTAAGCCAGAAATATGTGCTTCCATTTTTGTTTATAAATTAAGTTCCTTTAGTGAACAGTTTCTTAAAACTTAATTTTCAAACTTAAATTTTAGAAAAAAAAAATTGTGTTCAAACTGATTTTGTTCAAAATTGTACGTTATTTAGCAGTGTTTTTATTTTTAATATTCAATACTCCCATCAATTTTTAGTCAAACATTGAAAACCAGATGTCAAAATGTAGTCTAGTTTTTGAGAAAATTGAAAATAACAAAAGTAAGTTTTCCTTAAATTCGACTTCCATCCGTTATTTTGTTGTTCAATCCTATTTCTACAAAATTATGTAGTAAAGTAGATTTTGTTATATTCAATTTTCTCAAAAACTAAAAGACATTTTAGCATCCGGTTTTCTGTTTTTTATTGAAAATTAATAAGAGCATTGAATTTCGAAAAGAAAAATTATACTTAATTACATAAAAATTTAAAAAAAATTAGTTTGAAACTTTTTTTTTCATTTTTTTTTTCCAAAATTTCGAGTTTGGAAATTAATTTTTCAAGAACCCTCCCATACGATTTTTTTCTTGTTTTATCCCAACCTACTCGCTCCAGCAGTTTGGTGCATCTTATACCGATCACCCTGTATAGAATATTAGATACCTAGGCGCTACGCCTATGAAATAAATTGCCATTTAAGAGCTTTCTTCACAATCAGTAGATTATGGAATTGGCCACGTTCAATAAAAAATCTGTAATTTCGTTGAACGCAAACAAATCTGAAATTTCAGTCAAAAGCCATTATGTGTCAAATTTCTGTATTTACTTATTGCAGAGAAGAGAAGAGAAATTTATAAATTCGTAAATTGATAATTTAGCATGAGCTTTTTAGATGAAATTTTATGTAAATAGATTAGCAACAGGTTTTACTAAATTTCATTAAAACTGTTTGTTACTATGCAGTAAATTTGTTTTAACGTCAATGAAAAATTGTTCCACAATAATCCGATGGGGAATTATGGAAATACTTTTGCTAGATAAATTATTCCTTTCATTCAAAGATTTACCTACTAAACAATTAACAAAAAGTTCTTTTATTCACATAAGTATTACAATGTTATTATAAAAACTAATAAGCACAAGTCAACCACTAACCACACCGAAAATCGTAAAGTTCAACTTTTATGTGTATAGCACTTCAGCTCTTTTTACACTTTCCCCACCACAAACAACTGTCATCTGAATTTTCAGATGAAATTCAGAAATCTGAAATTTCAGATGTAAAACGTAATGTATTGAACGCGGCCATTCACTGGCCAAAAACAATTGTGTAGCTGGCAGCTGCAGAAATAAAAATTTAATAATGACACAACATTGTTAAATATTTAAATCGACACGTTTCGTATTATAAATCACATAAAATAATATATGTTAGTGATTTTTCTACGGTACCGTATTTTTCATATCCCCGCCAGGTCGGAGCTGTGTACATCATAATTCACTCAGTCACCATCCCTTGTCAAGAAACGTTTCTGTTAAAACTGATATCAATATGTTATCTGTGTTTTGCTAACAAAGCAAAGTATATCTTTTATAAATCTAAAAATCTTAAGTCAAATTTAATTATTTTACAAGAAATATTGTCAAATCACATAAAAATACACCATCAGCAATCTTTGTGGCACTGTCTGTCCAAATAATAGCGGCAGATTCAATAAGATTTCTGATATTTGTGCTTAATTTCAAATTTTTGGTTGCTAATTAAATTATCCAATTATAAAATTCAATACTAAAAAAAAATTATCAACTCATTACGCAGTTATCAAATAAATAATAGAAATAAATTTTGGTGGAACGGTACCACGCAGTATAATAAAAACACACATTAGTCATTTCATCAAAAATCTGATAATTATTATTATTATTATTAATTTCGTGGGTCTGATTGCGAAGAATTTAAAAAATGCACAGGGACAGTTCATGGAAAACCAGGGCTTACTGACTGCAATAGCTCCCAATTTGTGAATGTTAGTCGGAAGCCATGTCTTAGATTTAGAGAACTTACTTCATTATAGCCAAACGCAGTAACTATTAACCAAAGGGATCCTTCAATTTAAAATTATAATAGTGGCTAGAAAAATGGGTACGGGTGCCACGAAAAAAAGAATATATTTTAGAACTTCTTTGGTTTCAGCCCCGAAATCGTAAGTTCTTAAAATACTGATTTAAAACCTAATTTTGTACTTAAGTGAAGAAATGTTCGAGTTTCAAAAATATTTTAAAAACTAGGTTTAAAATATAATTTTCCAAAACTATATGCCAATATGACCCATTATTTTGGAAGCTTGTCGTTTGTCGAGGATGGATGATTTCAGCCAAAATTTTAATTTCCATAGAAAATTCTCTACAGAATTTAGCAAATTATTTTAACCGAGAGGTACGCAACTACAGATATTAAAAAACTAATCTTCGTTTCATACTGTACATACAGTAACGTTTAGTGAAAACTTACCACACATTAATTTTCGAGTCAAATTTTGTCAGATTCTATAATTCTTTAATTTTGTGTGAGCATTGCTTTGTGAAAATAAAAATCGAAGTGCAAGAATATTTGTGAACAATAATTTAATTAATTTTTCTTTATTCAACGAAAATATGTAAATTCTTTGAAATGGTGAAATATAAATTAATTCAATCTGTTTTCTTTGACACATTCTCGATAACGCAATTGTTTGGAATTTAAATAATTTTTCGAAAAGAAAAGAAAAAGCTTAAATTTAGCGCGATCACCCACCGAATAGATGAAAAACATAATTTCAGCAAAATTTCGTAGTAAAAACCCTATCGATATGAGTTTCGCTACTAATTTATGGAAGGGGGAGAAGGGGTCAAATGTTCCCGTTTTGAGTTTTAATATGTTCATTCATTGTTTTTGGAATAAAAATTAAATTTAAAAAAATGCCTGATATTGATCAAAATTTCAACATGGTTGTTTCTTTTAAATGAAAAAGATTGTCAGCAATGCAATAAAAGATAAATAAATCGTCTGTATTCACCATAAAACCTTAAGTTTAAAATTAAAAAAGAAAGGAAATAAAACAAACGAAAAGATATTGTAGATTTCCAAAACACTGCATGGTGGGTATCGCCAGTTTTATTTTCTATACTTTACTTCCTTTAAGAACAATAAAATACAAATTTTACCTCCCATTTTTGTTTTATTTGACTGTATTCTAATTTAAAAAAGATTCACCCAGCTGTGGGTCAATTTACACAACGGCAAACAGACAAACAGGCCGACAGACGATATCTCAAAAATGAATATAATTGCAATGCAATCTGCATTAAAACATCGAATGTTTTAGTGCGTACATATATTTGTCCTGTGAAAACATTTGAAAATTTGTTTAACAAAGCAGTCTTGCAAATACGTGGTTTTTAAAATCCACAACAGTTTTGTATTAATCAAAGACAACAAATTTTCCATCCACATCAAATCTTATGTCGAATTCCTTTTACCAAAAATATTCGATTTTTTTTCTAAACAGAATCGATTTGTCCAGAAAAGTCGATTTTTTCTTCTAAACAAATCGATATTTTTCTTAAAAGGAATTCGACATTAATAGATTTAGAAAATAATTTGATTTCGATTAAAAACTTATTCTTTTTTTTTTTAAGTTTAATGTCGAATTCCTTTTAACAAAAAATTCGATTTTTTTTTCTAAACAGAATCGATTTTTTTGCAATACATGGAATTTGTTCAGAAAAATCGATTTTTTTCTTTTAAACAAATCGAATTTGATGTTAAAAGGAATTCGACATAATTAAAAAAAAAACACCTTATAAACCTTATTAAAATAATCGACATAAAAAAAAAAACAAGGAAACTTCGCTTGCCAAAAAAACACCAACAAAACAACAATGTCCAATTAAGATAAAAAAAAACTAACAAGTTTCCTCATAATATGTACTCTCAAAAAAAAAAAAAAAAAAAACACACACAAACACATTATTAAAAAAAAAATGGGAGAGTCTTACGTCAAACATTTATATCAACAGAGAGAAATTAACAGAAAAAAAAAAGACATCCAAATTAAACTTTCCTTTAAAAAAATGGTCTATTCAAATTTAAATTAATATAGGAGCTATCAATATTCGAATTTTAAATTCTCCACAGCCGTATCAAAACTTCCCCATTCAACACGTTTGTTTTTTTTTTTTCGTATTTCATTCAAGCTGTATATACAAAGTATCTACAATAAAATCTCCCATAAAAAAAAATAAAAATATGTATATTCAAAATAGATATTATAATTTCTATCCAAAGCAAGCCCAAAAACAACGAAAACATTACACTTTGTCTCCAATTATGAGCACATCAGAAAAAAAATTAATTCCTACATTTATATAAACAAATAAAATTTTAAATTTAAACAAATATGCAAATATTTTTGAATCAAGATAAAATAAAAAGAAATGTTCCTCTTTTAATAACACGATCTTAAAAAGAAAATTCTATCCAGTTTTATCTAGATATTAATGGATTAGAAAGAAAACCCTATAACTTGTTGCAATACATGTATACATAACCGGACTTAACGACTGTGAATTTTAAATAAATGTCAATCAATTAATAACATTTTTGTGTTCTGATCATTCCATCACAATTAACCTACACTAATTTATTAATAATTGTACCTACATATTTTTCACGTATAAAGGACAAAGTAATTTAAATTTTGCTCGTTACCACTTCTAATTGAATTAATTTCATTTAAAAGTCTATGAGCCAGTATTAAAACTAAACAAAAATTCGTTAAATATTATTTTATTTATTTTAAAATATTTGAAATCTTATTCCTCAGTAAAATCGAAAAATTTAATAGAAAATTAAAAAGTTGTTAACAATATGAAAGCTATTCTCAATGAATACAAATAAAAAGAATAAAAAAAAAGAAAATACAAACCTTGTAATCGGTTCGAAGAAACCGTTGTAATTTAATATATTTTTTTCGAAACACTTAACAACTATGTTAGAGAAACATTAATTCAGGAAACAAAATAAACAATTTAATTGGTTATTCGATAACTCAAACCGTTTTCTAGTTTTTTCTTTCTTTATAAATATAATAATTATTTTATGGGAAAAAGTATCTTGAATGATTAGTTTACATTTCCGGAGAATTTTGATTAAAAATATTTATTTTAAAAATTAAAAAAAGGATATTAAAAAACAAGGATCTTTGTCTTTAAAAAAAAAAAATCAAAAAGAAAAGATATCACTTTTCTAGACCACAAGAAATTTTTACAAGAAACGGAACAGCGCAACACACTTTTGCTGCTTGCAAGTTACGATAACGAATTGAGCGGCACACTAACTTCCATATGTTTCCAACGATTCGGTTTTTTCCTTATTTAAATGCCGAATATTGCAAAAACAAAATTTAAAATTAAATAAAAAGAAGAAACAACAGACAAAAAAAAAATAACTAAACAACCACCCGCACGATAGTATTTGATACTATACACAATCTTCTCCTTTTTTGGGAGAAGAGGAGGAAATTATAAGCGAACAAGCGAACGAACAAAACGATGAAGCTTTAGCGAGTGAAGTGAAGAAGCAACGAGGAGATACTTTTGACTTTTGTATCTAAAACTGATATCAGCAGAGCAACTAACCCCGATCGCGGTTTGTGTCGTCGGTCGATGGTGATGATCTATCTTTGTGTGTGCACGCGCGGATATTCAAGTACAAAATTCGAGAGCTTCTCTTTCGGTAGATACTTTAATCCCATCTGAGCGTGGCTAATACGAATCTTTCCTATATAAATGCGAAACGAGTTTCTCGTTATGAAAAAAAGGAGAGGTAGTAATAAAACAACAAAACTTTATTTTTTTTTCTGCGATCAGTCAGTCATTCTATACGGTCGCGTTGCTGTCGTCAAAACGATCTTGGGTTTTGTTTACACAAAAAAAGCTTGTGTTGTCTTTTGTCTTTCTGCGAGATTGGATAGCAGAAAAAGCTTCGCTAAAACGTTACTCTGCTCTATTGCAAATTTGATGGTTTTTTTTTTATGGAAACTGTGCTCTATCATTGTTGGCCTGGCTAAGAGCAATATAAGCCTCTCTTTTAAAACACGAAGCCGACAAGAGAGAGAGATACTTTCTGTGAGTGATCATTTTTAAGCTCGTTTTTTTTTTGGTCAATATACGACACTAATTTTTTTTTTGGGCAAGCATATGATGTGGGGTGTTGCTTAAAATTTTCCACTCTTGCATCGGGTAAAAAAACGCATTGCATTCCTGTGTCAAAAACTCGTTAGTTTGATCTCGTTAAGAAGAAAAACACTCAAGTGTATTTCTATTTTTCACAAACCCTGTTTTAACTGGTAGAAACAGGTAAACTGGTATCAGATAGAAAAGAGATAATATAACTCAAAAGTTTTGATTCAAGAAGCAAATGTAATGAGATTTTAGTCAAGGGATTAAAGTTTATTATATAATTTTAAGTAAAAAAAAAAATAGATTACATTAAACCCTGATTTTCAATGGATTTTTGATATAATTTGATGTATAGTGAAAACTTATTTTATGTTTTAACAGTGCGGTGTACATATATATTTTTTGCTTAGATAATTTTGTTCCTTTTTTTACGGATTATACAATTTTTTTTAGATGTGAATTGGGTAGACGACACACATAAGTTTTTGACAACACTTTAATAAAATTAACTTGTTTCTTTCGTCCATACTAAATAGCTAATATTTAATTTAAAAAAAAAAGTTCAACATTAGTGTAGTGTATCTATACCTACATAAAATAAACAGAGATGTAAAAACTTAGGTCAGTTAATGACTTAAGTCAATCGACTTAAAAGATTTATTTTATAAGTCTTTTGACTTTAAAAATGACTTTAACTATAAAATTACAGTCAGCAGTTATATACAGTATTTTGACTTCTAAGCCAATTACGGCAGTCAATAATTGACTTACAGTTAATTGACTGCATTATTTTTGACTGGTTGCAGTCTTTAAGTCACCTAAAAGTCAGTGGGCCTTACTAATAATCAAATTTAGTTATAACTTAAATATTGCAGTGAAATTTACCAAAACGTTATAGATCCTAAATAATTAACGAAGCTTTATATTCTCAATTTTTTGGAGTCAATTTGATATATGGTTCATTATTTATAGTCCGCCTAAATATTTAGGTAATATTATACACGGTTTATTATTTAGAGCCCATTCCATTATGGTCAATTTTACACAAATATTTAAGTCGTAACTAAGTTTGATTATTGGTAGGGCCCAGTAAGTCACTTAACTGCAGTCTTTTAACTTAAGTCAACTGAACTGGCCCGTAATAAAATAATTGTAACTACTACCTACATACACTACACAAAAATATGTAAATGGTTTTTTTTTTTTTTTAACGCTTAAGGCAGTAATAAAAATAATAAAAAGAAATAAATTGACTTAAGGTAAAACACTGCAGTCAAATGACTTTTTGACTTTTAAGTGACTTATTGACTTTTAAGTGACTTAAGACTGCAACCAGTCAAAAAGTACTTAATGCAGTAAATTAACTGAAGGTCATTTCACTGGCATAATAGAGATCTCTACCAAATTGTCAGTTTCAAACGACAGCAAAAACTTGGCACAAATGACAGCTGAAATTGGAAAAAAAAGGCGGGCTAGTTTTAATTTCAAAAATCTAGCTATTTTGTGCAATAAAATGATTAAAATATCTTATATAAAATATTATAACATTTTTACTTGCAGGTTTTCTATAAAAAAATGAAAAAAACAATTCCGAATATTTATTTGCCTCCAAAACAAAACAAACAAATGGCTGTCGCTTAAATGTCATTTGTGCCAAGAATTTCAATTTGACATTTAAAAATGAACGAGACAGAGATATATTGCTGTTTGTTAAAGAGCTCTATTGACTTATAAGTCAGAATCTATACTTCCATAATATTATATCAAAGAGTAACTTATTTTGATTTTCATTTTGGCTGTATGTTCCAGCAAAACTCACAAGCATGGAAAATTGCCTTTTGTGGCAGATTTGACTGGTTAGTCAAATTCATATTTTTGGTTGTTGGATTGGGCTGATTTGCAGAATCGGCTCAAAAAAAAATTTTTTTTTAGGTAATATTTTTATGTTAATACTTATTTAGGTAGCCTTGGGTAAGGGTGTGAGCGAGATAGTGAGTAGATTTTCACTGTTTTCGCCGTTCGGCACGGCAAATCGTGGTGATATTTTTGTATTAGGTATAGCATTAGGTATATTAGGTATAGTAAAAGCTCATATAAAAAAAACATACAGTCGGTAGGGATTTCTCTGTAGTGTAGTAAAAACATGAGTGGAGTAGCTATATGAGTAAGTAGGTATAATACTTGCAGCATCAGAAAAAAATGTTTGTATCTACCGAAATTGGTTGCTTTGGCGGTGGCTGGTTGGTGATGGTGAATGGAAAAGAACTTATTTACAGGCGAGGGCGTGCACAAGGAGGGGTAAGGGGCATTTGC
Source organism: Epistrophella euchroma (assembly GCA_947049315.1). NCBI lineage: Eukaryota > Metazoa > Arthropoda > Insecta > Diptera > Syrphidae > Epistrophella > Epistrophella euchroma. Next base: position 106,840,907 of record OX346247.1, on the reverse strand, counting down.
ACACCTAATAAAATTATTTTTCATGTTTTTTCTGAGTAACTATACACAGTCAAGGGCGTACGCAAGGGTGATACGGGGGCACTTATTACATACATGCAAACCGGATTAATTTACCTATTGATTTCTAAAGGTTGGATTTTCAAGTCGGGATTTTTTAAGTGAATTCATAAACATACTTTACTTCTTACTTACTTTAGATGGCGCTCACAGCCCAGGATGGACTACGGCCTCAACCAACAAGCCCCTCCAGCCAGCTCGGTCCCTAGCTAGCTGCCTCCAGTTATGCACTCCAAGTTGGTTGAGGTCGTTCTCTACTTGTGTGCGCCACCTAAGGTGGGGTCTTCCTCTGCTACGCAGACCGTCAGGGGTAGATTCGAAGACTCGTCGGGCTGGTGCGTTGGTGTCCATACGCTCCACGTGTCCCAGCCATCTTAGCCGCTGTATTTTAAGCTTTTTGACCAGGTCGACGTCGCTGTAAAGCCCGTAAAGCTCGTTCTTGAATCTTCTCCTCCATACTCCATCGATACATACTGGACCGAAGATCACCCGAAGAATCTTCCTTTCAAAGCACCCAAGTAGATTCTCATCCGTTTTTGTCAGGGTCCATGCTTCTGCCCCATACAGCAGGACCGGGATGATAAGGGTGTTATATAAGGTCTCCTTGGTTCGTTGAGAGAGGGCTTTATTACTCAAATGCCTTCTTAGCCCGAAGAAACAGCGATTGGCAAGAGTAATTCTTCGTTTGATCTCTGAACTGATGTCATTTTGCGATGTTATAGTGGAGCCCAGGTAGACAAAGTCCTTGACGACTTCGAAGTTGTATCTATCCATCGTGACGTTTGCCCGAGCCGACGATGTTGAGATTCCTTTCTCGATGATAGCATATACTTCGTCTTGGGCCGATCAGATCGTTGACAAACGGTTTTAAGCGATCACACAGTACAGATGACAAGATTTTGTATGCGACGTTGAGGAGACTTATACCTCTGTAGTTGGAACAGGTCAGAGCATCTCATTTCTTGTGGATGGGGCACACTATACCGAGGTTCCATTCATCGGGCATACTTTCCTCCGACCAAATTTTGGAGATGAGCTGGTGTATACTCCCTACCAAGCCATCTCCCCCTGCTTTGAATAGCTCGGCTGGCAGGCCATCCGCACCAGCAGCCTTGTACGTTTTAAGCTTGGCTATCGCTAACCGCACTTCATTTGTTTTCCAGATCCTCAGCACCGACTGTGTGTCTACCACCATATTCCCACTCTCATCTCGGCAGGCTTCCGTTCTGGCCTTGTAACCCTGGGTAGTTTGCCTCACCCTTCGGTAGAAATTTCGAACATCCCCCCTGCCTCTACAGTCCTCAATAGACTCGACCGCCCGCTTCGCATGCTCTCTCTTTTTCCTCCTGAGAAGTCGGCGTTCCTCCCTTCGCTTTTGCCCGTAGAGCTCCCGTAGAACACCCAGATTGCAAAACTATATTTAACTCAGTAAAACATTTAACAAGCTTTATGTATAGGTATATGAAGAAGCTCCATCTCTGTTATGCGATTTTTTGACAAAAATATTACAAAAACATTGGTACTCATTGCATACCAGATTTAAAGTTTTTCAAAATCTCAAATTCTCTTCTTTGTTTTTCAAAATGGTTTAAGCTAATTTAAAAAAAAAAAAAAAAAATACAGGAACTGTTCTATGGCAGCTATCGTTTTCAGATTTCTTAGTTCTGTGTACCAAAATTTGAGGCTAATCGGTTCATCTGTTCAGACTAATGGGACTACGACAGGAATTTTATGTTTTGTTTGCATTTCTATTCCCAATTTTTGAAGTTCAACAAATAGTCGGTATAATCGCGTATTCTGCATATGCTGTATTTTTTCATAAACTTGGGCAACTATCACTATAAGGGTCCAAGTTTTCCTTGGTCTAAATTTTAAAGACCTCATTTAATATAAAAAAATCATATTTCACCACCGTTTTTACTGAGAAGTTAGCATGATAATCCTTTTTTAACCAACTGCTCAAGCTAAGAATTTGCAATCAAGCCGAAAACAGATGTGCAGCTTTTTCAAATGCAGCGAAAATAAATTTACACAAGTTCTTATGAGGTCTGACATATTCCAGGCTCTGCATGCAGTCTTTGCTGCACGATATCTCTATTTCTAATTTCGCTGCATGGGGAAAATCTGCACGTCTGTTTTTGGCATAAGGCTCCAAATTTGCAGTTTTGTATGGAGTTCAAGAAGGACTCAAACCAAATTTTGAAGTGATAATTCCTCATAGCTAACTTCACTGATTTTCATAAATCATATATCGTCTTTACTGATGTCTTTGCTGATTTCCTTATATCCCCCATAGAGTGTTCAAATTTTCCGGTGGAACGGAAGACTTGAGCAAAAAACTTTTTGTAAACTATATAGCGTTTATGTATTTAAATTTGAATGTATTTAAATTTAATAAAACTTGGATAGATTTATCTATCATGCGGCTGAGATTAGGACAGGAATCATGTTATCAACAATTTGACAAAAAGTGCGACTCATAAGTCAACCGCTTTCCTCCTTTTTACCTTTTAAATATAAAGCAAATCTATTTACGTGTTTGTATGTTCATATGAATAGTTGGCGCCACTGAATGTGAGCCCAAATTTTCAGTCATCGTCATAAATAATAATTATAGGGTATGGCAATTTTTTCTAAAGCCAATGTAGCTTTCAATGCTTTATTATTATTTAAAAAAAATAAAAATAGCTTTGATATTAATTGCCTTATTTTAAAAACAAACTCTGTGTCTGTCGCCAGTAAAATATATGGAGTAGGATAATTATTGTATTGTTTCTGTCAAAATCTCTTAAGCGTTGTAAATTAGGATAACCCTTTTTCTTATGGCTGCACTATTTACAAATACTTGTTTTTATTTAACAAACAGTTACCAGTCAAGAAGTTGAATTGCAAGCTAAAAGGAGAGCATTGTAAAAATAGATAAAAACAATCTTAAGGCTAAAATGGCGCCTTAGTACATACGATGTAAAAATTAAAGTACACGGGTGCAAAAGATATAGGTAAAATGTTTGTTGTTTTTGTAATTTTTTACATTTTCATTTCTTGGTGAATAAAAGATAAATAAAACAAAACAACAACAAATAAACGTTCCCCCACCTAGAGAAGTCTTTTGGTGTGCCTGTGCACTTGACGCAAGTTAAGAAACTGCTTTGTTCCAGTTCATACTAGAACCAAAAGCGAAAGTTGGTAGTACGCTGTCGCTGTCGTTGGTGCTGGTGGCTTAAACTTGCTGAATGTTTGGTGTGTTTGGGCAGAGATTGAGAGCTTGTGGTAGATTTTTGGCTGCGAGAAACAGGAAAATTAATTTAAATACAACAAGAGATGAAAAAATGAGATTTTTTTGATGGTTGAACTGCTAAAGAGACTGGTGGAATTGTGTGCTTAAACTAGAGAACCAAACTCATTGTACCATTGTCTTTCAATATCAGTTGGACTTATGGTTGACCCAGAGAAAAATCATGTGTAAAATTGCCTTAAACGCCTCAGGTAAAAATTCTTGTCTGGAAGTTTACAGTCGAGAATAAAACTGCCTAGTTCTAAGGCAAATTATGTACGTCCTAACAAAGAATATAAAGTTACCAAGAAGTCGCATCTCATACAAATTTTCTATTGAAAATGCCGGGTTCCAATGTTGGAACCCGCACTTTGGCTTTTTTATGGGCTCTTCAATAATTCTCTCAGCGCTTTTAAAATGAGATACCACATACATTGAAGCCAGGGCTACCAACTCTGGAAAGGCCCAGGCCTGGAAGTTTTTTTCAAAACCTATATGTAATTTATGCTTTCATCGATAACTCTCACAAAATAAAAAAAAAGACATGGTTGTATTTGTTTGTATTTAAAAAAAAAATGTCCAGCTTTAAACTTCATTTCAAGATTTAAAGAAGATTTACTTTCCTAAATATGTAGAAACATTTTATTAATTTTAGGATTTTTTTCCAGTACGGATTTAATTTGTGCAAAACTCGGCATAATTACTCAAAACTCATTAATAATTATGTAAGAACAAACATTTAAAATCAATTCAAAATTATTTCACAAAAGAAGAAATAAATAATTTAGCAAAATAAACTCATGTTCATTCAAGATTATTTTACATAAAAATTTATACTTCGTTTCAGTGCTCCAAACTTTTTATCTCAATATTTGAACATTTTTATTTACATTAAGGAATGTGTTCAGGGATAAAAAAAAATAAAACGGTAAGCCCGGAGAAATTAAGTGTAGGCCCGGAGCCCGGAGATTTGATCAAATTCCCGGAGTCTCCGGGCGAAAACACCCATGTTGGTAACCCTGATTGAAACAGTCTGCTTTTTTGTCGCTGAAAAGCCCATAAAAAAAGCAAAAGCTCTGGGAGCAGGCCACAATATTTATTGGAACCCACCATATAAGAATGTGCAGTAAAAAAATTGTATGAGATGCGCCTTCTTGGTAACTTTATATTCTTTGGTCCTAGGTAACGTGAAATAGTCTAATTTGCAAAAAACTAAGGAACATTATTTTGTATCGATATCGGTCGAGCATAAATTAGCCTAGGACTAAGTAAATTTGAGTACGCCCTACATAATTTCAAATAGGCTAAATTGCCTTAAATAACTAAGGTACAAAATTTTTTGTATGAATTTTTTCATCTTATATTTTTTGATAAACCACTGAACAAAATCGAAAAGAAGTGGTTAAGTTCAATTTAATTTGTTTACTTCAATTTTAATTAAGAATTTCCATAAATGTATTCTTATGTTGTGGTTTTGTTTACTTTTTGGTGAAGTTTAAAATCTGGCAGACATTTTTGGTTCAAAGTGTTCGTGTACTTTTGGACTATTTCCATTCTCTTTGATAGAATTTCATCCTCACTCCTCAAAATTTGATAATTTGCTAGTTTTAGTCCGGAAAGTACACGAACAAACCTTATGAATACGTGATGGTAAACAAACAAAAGAAAATTTATTCACATTGATTAAAAGACGGTGTTCACAGTGGCCTCACATTAGGTGACTCACTTTGACGTTCCTTTGTTTTATCTCACTCTATCTCTTGGTTAGAAAGAGATAGCCAAGTGAGGCAGGATTTTTCAAAACAAATTAAAAAATTCTGCTTCATTTGACAATATTTTCGCCTTGTGGTTGGAGTGAGAAAAAAAAAAAAGAGACGTCAAAGTGAGTCGCCTAAAATGAGGCCAATGTGAGCACCGTCTAAAATTGAAAATTTTCCATAGATCGTTCTATTTTGCATTTTGTCTTACAATTCAGCTATCAAACAATCTTTGATATAGCTATTGATTTAAGCGTTTATTTAGCTACACGTGTATTCGTGTCACGTGTACACTACACGTGTAGTAAGAAAAATGTAGGTACACGTGTAGAATAAAAAAATAAATTTGATGGCACAACAGCTCATGAAGAACTAGGGCCTAGTGACTTACAACTCTCAACCATTCCTGTGTGCGTGTCTGCAGGAATGGAGGGGACCTACAGTTTATTGCCGAATCCGAACGGCTAACGAGCGGCACTTTTCTGTGACAGGAGATACTCTTGGAGGATTTGTCAATTCCTCGCAAGAGGTAGTAGCCGTTTTTTCTTTTAAATAAATAGGTGGCGAGGCTGGGGATCGAACCTTAGACCTCCGGAATGACAGTCCATCGCACTAACCATCACGCCACGGCTACTACAGGTACACGTGTAGGCGTGTTCTAAATACACGTGTAAATAAAAAAAATACACGTGTAATTATAACTCTTATTTAGGACCAATCTGGGTGTCATGTATTTCATCAAACAAATATTTGCGCAAAAAACATAAGCGACGCGGACTTGTAAATACAAGAATACGAGTTAATTTATCATAAGACAATTTTCTGATTTACTAAAACTAAAGCCATGCGAGAATTGATTTAAAATGTCAATTAAATTCTATCCGAGATCAAATTTTTACTTACTGAAACTCGCTTAAGTGAAAAACTCGAGTATATGTAAAAATATTTCTTTGAAATTTTACATTTTTATAATAAAAAAAACTCGGTTTAAACCTCTTAAAGGTTTGCGTTTAGACTTTAGAAAAATTTTCAATATTTTTTCTTCGGGAAAAAGACTTAGAAACATTTTTGGAATTCTTAGGAAAAAAGACTCGAATTTTTTTTTTTAGTTATCCGAGGTTCGCTTAATTTTTCACTTAAGCGAACCTCGGATAACCCGATTTAGTGAAATACTAATTAAAATTTTTTTTCGTTTCACTTGAGACTGTTCTTTGCAAAGAAATACCAATAGTATTTATAGATCATTGTCATTCGAAAAAATAAACCCAAGTTAAGAAGCCTTTTCATTAAACCAATTTAAGAATTTGATGGACCCCCCAGTTACTTCTCATAAAAATTTATTGGTAGTGACTTAATTCGAAAAAAAACACTGTTTTTCTAAGATAGGATTAAAAACAATACAACAAATACTTCATGAATCTGTTGAAGACGTGACAACTACGAAAAATTTAACCATGGAAACGAATCATCAATTAAACACGAGTTCAATCCTCATTATTAATTCATAAAGTGAATTATTATTTATCAATCAAAACGAACTAGCACTTAACATTGAAGTTGAAAATAACCATTTGCAACCACAATCTGAACAAGATGATGACGGCTTGGCAAATCTGCTGAAATCGTGGGAACTCTATGATCAACTTTACGTAATTCTTAAAGGTAGCATTTCTTTAATTTTTAAAATTTTTCCACAAAGGGTTTCATTAACAGAAAAAAATATCAATATTGAAGGATTAAAATGTATTAAAGAAAGATATATTGATCAACTTTTTTGGGAATATAGTAACTTTAATACAAAAATCATCTTTGAAACCAAGTTAGGTTTACGGCAAAACGAAAATGTAAGTTATATGAAGTCTAGACTACTATCAATTTTAAATAATTATATATTATCAGCCATATTTATTAGATTTTCTTAAAACGTTTCTTAAAGGCAAATTAGTTAAGTTCGCTTAAATATTTAATTTGAATTTAAGCAACGTTGCTTAAATTTTCATCTATAATCAATTATGCATGGGTACTTAACTAATCAATGGTTGTGTCACGTAACGTAAAAGAATTTACGAATCTAGTACAATCAAAACAAAATATTACTAATTTTTTTTTTAAAACAGCTGTTTCGTGACAGATTTAATAAATACGCCTCGTCATCTGTGTGTGTATTGTCCCATAAGAGAACATGCAAATTCCACAACGTGGCATATGTATGCACCACGCCAGAACCATACCAAAACCATAAGCCAGTTCTGTGTGAATTGGGCCTAAGATAGCTTTAAGCAACCTTTAAACGCGATGGATGGCGTTTAAGTTAAGAGACCTTTAAGCAACGTTGCTTAAATGTGAAAATTGATTATAGATACCGATTTCACGCTTAAGTGCTGTTTAAAGGCATTTTAAAGTTAAGAAGCCTTAAAGATTCTATTATAGATACGGCTGTATTTGTTTAATGTTAACAGGGGATTTTTACTGTAAGCCCAAAGCCTCAAAATAAAATGACAAAAAGAACTGTCTGTAGAAACGTGGGTTAATATCTTGAGTAGCCCATCACTAAGCAGTAATACCTCTGATTTCGATGTAAGTGTGAATGTTACATCTAGAGATATTAATTAAATTACTTTACCGTGATAAATTTACGAAGAAAATTGAGCACTACAATTACATTATCTGTTTAAGTGTATGTATATTTTTATCAAAACCAGAGCTTTAACGAGGATTGAACAAATATTGCGCACAATTTTTCACAGAAAATGGAAAGAGCATGATGGCCAATAGATGTAAAATTTTGGCAGAGGAAATATCGAAGATTTTTTTTTGAAAAAGCTTGGTAAGCTATCTACTGCGATGCAATCTATAAAACGTTTTTTAATTGAAATTATTTAATTACAACAGAGTTTCTGACTTGTCCGATGCCAAAACAAAACAAAAAGAAGGGTAAACCTTACAACCGATAGGAACTGACAATTTTAGTAATGGTTTTAGTTAATAAATATTGATTTATTAACTTTTTTTTTTCTGGAAATTTTGATGAAAACAGAGCAAGGCAGAGGAATTTTGGAATCGTATAATACATACCAAGAACTTTTCGACTCCAGAGGGAAGATACATAGTCCCCTTTCACACAGGGCAACTGAGTTGCCGGCAACAATTGGTTCATTGGCGAGGAGGGCAGGAAGAAAGAGGGGTAAACGAAATCTCCTCGGTCAACAAATTCAGGAGACTTTTTTGACGTTTCTCTTCACACTACGTTTGTGTGCGTTCAACCAAGGTAGTTTAAAAGGAAAATACAGCCAGTCTCCTCCAACTTTGTATCTTCGTGTGAAAGGTACAAGAGATTGACGCTGATTACACGATTCTTTTTTTCGGTTGTTTCGTCTTTCGTTATTTTGACAGATATGGTGAGGGGTGTAGAAATGTAAGGGGAATGAAGTAACGAAAGCAGGAATGAAAATTTCAAGACTTTTTCTGGTTGAACATTTGACGTTCTGGTTTGACAACCGATTAGTGATGAGCGATGATGGCAATCGATGTAACCGGGATACGTTATTCAAAGTAAAACATCGATACATATTTCAGTATCGATTTTTTGATAAATTACATCGACCATACAAGAAAATAGAAACATGCAAACAAAATAGTTTGTTTAAATCAAATGCAAAGAGAGAAAGTTCACAAAAATATTTGTTGTTTTCTATCAAGTTGTGTGTTCTTTCAATGAGAAAATTGTCATGTGAAAGCATATTGTAATTTTATTAATTTGTTATAATATATTGAATTTGATGGATTTTAAAAAAATTGACAAAAGTTCATTAGGTACTATTTCATGGAAACGGAATAAGAATAATTTCAATACCCAAAGGAGTTAGCGTAACAACTAGTTATAAATCAGGTTCAAATTCCAAATTATGTCAATATCTACTTTTAAACCGCGACAATAAATGTTCACACCAAAGTTAGTCTAAAAATGTTTTTTAATAAAACGAGTGTGACTCTTCCCAATTGCTTGAAAAAAATCACAACACAGGTTGGCGAAGTCGACAACTCACATAGGTTTCAATACAAACAATCGATAACAAGCATGAAATTCACGTCAATTCTTCGCGCTTAAGAAGTCGAAAATTCTCTGGGCTTTTGTAAAAGTACTTAGCTGTTATCGCATTAAACACGTTAACTGTTAAGTCGTGTTTTTTTTTTATAAAATTTCCTTTGGGGATTGGGGAAAATATACGTGGTGTGGTAAAATCATTTTTTAGGTTATGGTGGTATATTTTATGAGTTACTGAAGAAGTAAATGTTTTGATAGCTTTTGTTGGTGTGATTTACATGTAAGAACTTAGCTTAATATGAAAAATGTCTACATTTGTACAAAGAAGAAGCCTATGCTTTAGTAGCTTTAATTTTGTAACTTTCCAAAATGTTATCAAAGCATTTTTTTATTTAATTAAAATATTGAAGATTTAATGGAGGAAAGTAGTTTAAAAATTTTGAAAGACACCAATATTATTTTACGTCTTAAATCAAAAACACGTTTTGATGTGAAATTTTAACATACTTGGTCCTTAAAATAGAAAAGGAAGAAGTATTTCCTTTGTTTTCAAGTATCGATTTCGAAAAATATCGATGTTTCGGTTCGATAAATATGTGTGCCGATTTATCGCTGAAAATTTTTCAATATGGCTCATCCCTAAAATCAAATCATTATGCGAGGAACTTTTAAACTTTAAATTATAAGTTTTAACATTGCTTTTCATTGCTAAATAGGGTATACATTTGAACAAGAAGTGATTAAACCCCTTTTTTAATTATTATTAATGTTTATTTTCCAATAAATCCACCGCGGAGATTCTGAATGTCAAAATAACGAAACAAGTCTTACGAATGTAAAAAAGAATCGTGTAATCACGAGGATACGTACCTGTCAAAAAGAAGAATAACGAAACGAACGAAAAAAAGAATCGTGTAATCAGGCTCATTGTTAAGGAGATTTAAAGAAAACGTCAAAAAAATCTCCAGCAACTAGTATCTTCGTGTGAAAGGGGACAAAGAAAAAATATTGTGCACAACAGTGTTCCCAGATTGGTGTTTTTTGCCACCAAAATGGTGGGAAATTACGAGCTTAGTGGGAATATTGGTGGGAAAAATTTCATGGTGGGATTTATGGTGGGATAATATTGGAAATATTTTTTTATGGGTGGAAATATTATTTTTACCATAACCACAACTTAAAAAATTCACCACCTCTCTATTTTCCTTCAACTTTTTTTCTTACAGCATATTCATAACTTAACTGCACCCTCGATAAAAAATTATTTAACCTGTTAATCCGATATGTACATGTACACAGAGAATATGTCAACAGGGAGAGATACTTTTTAAGAAATAAAAGATGGATGGGATTTTTGTCGTTGTGCTCTTCTTTTCTTATGGCTGTTCTCTGCATTTTATATAGATTTACTCATACCCAGAGCCAAATTTCAAGAACAGAAATTCTTTTTTAACCGTACTACACGAATGCGGAATGCTTTACTATACTCTATTTTTCCCTTTCGTACTATTTTTATATTTATTTACACATTCCCACAACAAATTATAGATCGGTAATGGACAAATCGCGGAGAATGAAAATGTACCGAAGGTATAAATTTATTTATTAATATTTTACTTAACATCCTGAACGAAGTCAAAGAATGTTTAAAATTAATTTATTATAAGAGGTGAATTATGATTTATTTTAAAAAGAATGGCGCAAAATTTCAGTTGATTTGATATGATGTTTAGGCATTTTTAGTATGATTTTAGGTTAAAAACAGGATTTTCTAAATTTTAAGCGCATTAAAATCGTTTTATATTTTTAACATTTTACTAAATTTAAAATTGCCAAATGCCTGTTTTATCTTTGTTTTCATCTTGTTAGTATCATACTAACTCGAAATGTCAATTTGACAATTACAAATTTGAAAAAAGCGTTAGCTGTCACTGTTTTAGGTGTGTTCAGTGAGTTTGTTAGGAAATTAGGTAGTATGATACTATTTTAAAAATGTTTAAAACTAATAAAATTTTAGTAAAAAGAGCCTCAAATTTAGAAAATTGTTCAGTAAAATTGTGCTAATACCTTAATATCAGGCTGTTTAAAATTTTGCGCTATTGGTTTTAATGTATTATTTTTTTCTTCGCTGAAAAATCATTTTCAGTAGGTAAACTTTTACTCAGTTGAGACAAAAAATGTAGAAGTAAGTAATTGTTCACAATAAACATTTAGGTAAAATTAAGGCAGAAAAAACATGGTGGTTTTTTTTTCTTCCAGTACAAAAATGGTGGGATTTTTTGTCAAATATGGTGGGATTTTAAAAATCTCATCTACTGGTGCACAAGATAGTTCAATATTTTATAGAAAATGGAAAAACCATGACAGTCAAAAGATGAAAAATTTTAGCAAAGGAAATAACAAAGATTTTTCCTAAAGAAAGCATGGTAAACCTTTCTGTTTTGATTGGACCAAAAAACGAAGATGTCTGTCACAGTTGTATAAAGGCTCTCCCAAACCAACGCGATTAATCGCTGCGACAGAAGAAAAAAACAATAACAACACGTGGATGTCAAACAAAACAACACGTTGTTGTTATTGTTTTCTATTGTCGCGGCGATTAATCGCGTTGGTTTGGGTGAGCCTTAAGGGTGAACCAAGGCCAGCGAAAAAATCAAAACTTGTAGATGTTTTGAACGAAGATTGCAATATAGGTAAAAGTTTTTGCAAAATTTAATTAAAATACAACTGCGTAAAAGTGATATTGCGGCCAAATTTTCGACGATTTAGTAGGATGTTAAAGCATTTTTAGTATGATGCTACGTTAAAAACAGGCTTTTCCAAATTTTAAACGAGTTAGCACCGTATTATCTTTTTAACATTTTACTAAAGTTAAAATCGCCAAATGCCTATTTTATCTTTTTAGTATCACACTAAATCCAAGTGTCACTTTGGCAGCTACAGTTGCAAAAATGGGCTGAACTGTCAATGTTTTAGGCGTGTTTAGCTAGAAAAATAGGTTTAGTATGATACTAGTTAGAAAATGTTTAAAACTAAAGAATATTTTAGTAGAGTTTTAAAGTTAGAAAATTGTTAAGTTATAGTATCATGCTAATACCTTCACATCATGCTGTTTAAAATTTTGCGCCATTATTATTTATTTACCTTAGGGATTTAAGGCAAATTAGCTTTGAACTAAGCGGCCTTAGGACTAAGCTTAATTAGCCCCCGATTTAGGCTAATTTTACACTGGATGTTGGTTGGACTATTGGTGATGGGTAAGACTTTAAGTTTTGAAAAGTTTTTAGTCTGCATTTTTATTGTTTTGGTATTATTAACTTCCCATTGGAAGTTACTGTAATAGGTCCGCTTTGTGAAATTGAAAATTTTGACATTTCTCAACGTTCGAGGTCTCTGGAGTCGGATTACATTGTTTTTAGAGAGATATCTGTGTACGTACGTTCGGAAGCTTTTTTTCGTTCACGATATCTCGAGAACGCATAGAGATATTAACTTCAAATGAATTTTATACTACAGATAATAAAGTCATAACGTGCAGAAAGGACTTTCAAAAAAATTCAATTAGCGGTTTTTTTTTATTACAGTAATTTAAATAAAGTTGTTTCTCGAATATCTCTAGAACAATGTATGCTATCGACTTCGGCCCGGTTTTATTCTATGCATAATGACGTAGTAAAAAATTGGTAATACTTAAAAAAAATCAACCAGCAGTTTTTTTTTAAATTAAAAAAAAACAACATTTAAAGTTGTTACAAAATATCGAATATCTTGAGAACTTACAAAGATATTAACTTCAAGTTAATTTTATTTAGTACACAAAGTTATAGTTGATAATCGGTAGAGTTTGTAAAAAAAATTCAATGAACGGTTTTTTTTTTCTAGGCCAAAATAACTGCAAAAATACTGCTAAAAATTGTTAAAAAACGGTTTTTGGCTCGAATATCTCGAGGACAACCAAAGATATCAACTCCCAGATAATTTTAGTCCAGATACAATACCAAAATTAGTTATTCAGAAGGTTTTTAAAAAAAATTAATTAACGTTTTTTTTTTTTTCTAGCCAAAAAAACTGCAAAAGAAACTGCTGATAATTGTTGAAATTTTTTGTGTCGCATATATTTTGATCAAACAACCTTCAATTGATTGCACAACTGATAAGTTTTTCGAAGATTTTTAATTGGTAATTTTCTTATAAAAAATAACATGGGGTGCCGAGTTTCAAAGGGAACCAATGGGAAGTTATCAGTGTGGGTCAAACCCAGCCTCTTTTTTTTTTTTTTAATAAAACCTGATTTTGTGGCAATATAAGTTTACAGAGCATTCGCTGGAAGAGTATTGGGATGAGGAAAGAAGAAATAAGTACCAATCGGAATTTTTATTTCTGAGAAGGGTTTGGGGTCCCCCGCGGTTCAAGATAATAAAATTAGCATCACCTCTAGCTTGTGGCATTCCATTGATGTAAGTCTTTGTTTTGATATTGAGCTAGGTAGCTATAATCTTTTCAAAAATCGGTCACGATTATTTTTTTCATTGATTTTGGTTTTTCATCTAAAGGGTTCGATATTTATTAGTTTTATTGTTTAACATTACAATTACGAAAGCAATTTGTAGACACAGTTGAATATGTCTGTAAAAAATTCAAAATCATGTTTATTTATGAGTGTATCTGATGTCTATCAATGTTGATGTAATTTTATTAATTTATATATGTTTTTAATTACTGTACAGAATTTAACAGTTTTTTTTTTTTGTGAAATAAAGGCTCAGTAATAAATAATGATAACTGCTTTCCACCGATTTTTTTTTTTTTTGTAGAAAGGGTCTATATTTTGATATGACAAACAATACACTGCATCTATGTAAGATTGATTCAAAAAGCTTGTTTATTAGCATGAACCTATTAATATTGATGAATAAATGTTTGTTGTTTTTATAAAAAATATATATATTTTTTTATATTTACTTAAATGAAATTTATTATTGAAAGAATAATTAGATCGTATCGATTATGGGGTGTGATTGAGCAAATATATAACCTTCGTATTATATGCTTATTGAATTTTTTAAAATCTATTTATTTACTTTTGTTAGGTAAATATTTATGAATAAAATAGTCTTTGAGGATGTTTAGAATGGATAAGAATTTCGCGAGATTATGTTATACCGCCATTGATGTAAGTAACGTGCAATTATTTGTTTCTTACTTTTGTATTGAATAAAGTATTAGAAATCATTTAGTACAATTTGTAGATTTAATATTTTGCTCAGGCTTTTAAGTTATTCTTTTGTTTCCTTTGTCAAACGAGGTGATATAACCAGTTTGTAGGTGAAATTTTCCAGTAATATTTTAGCACATGTGATTTAGTTAAAAATTAAAAAAAAAAAAAAAACCATACTTTAAAGGAATAATAAATTTCTTCATTTAAGGTACAAATAGAGTATTTTAGATTTTGCAAATGAACACATACATTGAGGCTATTTTGATCATTATACCTTTCATAAACTGTTAATTACTTCCAATTTTCGGCCAAACTTCTGCTAAATTTAGGGTCCATTAAACAATTAAATGTCTCTAGCCTCTAGTAGTATAAATAATATAAGTTTTAAATATAGAAAAACAAACATAGATCAAGGTTCTGCGATAGTTTGATTAACCCTAGATACCATCCTAGAAAATTAATTAGCATAGAACAGATAAGTGCAACTTTTCAAACACAATAATTTTCCAAGAGCCTTGTTTTATTTAACAAACATTTTGCAAGGTATATCCGATATTGAATTTTGAAAATACACGAAACAAGAAAACTTTATGTTTTTGAATTTAAAAAATGCGCAACAAACCCGCATTCTACACACCAGTTGCCTTTGGCCATCAAAGCTGGGTATGTGAACATACAAACCTATACCTGCATAGATTTTATGTAACTCTTCTCTGAAATGTTTAATTGGTTTAAAAGTGGTTCAAGTTTAAATTTGTATGTTGAAAATTTGTTTAATTAAATATTTAAGATGGTGAATGGATTTAACACGTTCTGAAAACTGAGATAATGGAAGCTATTCAATCCTCCTTACCTTGTCTTTTCCCAAAAAAAATGCTTTAAATTAAGTATGACTTATTTGAGTTACAAATAAAAGTAAAATAAAAATTAAATAAAATTAAACTGCGTTGTGAAATTATAAATAATGCGGTATTATATTTATTTCATTTTAAATAGAAAGGAGGATGACGTCCAACAAGTCCAATTTAAAGTGGTCTAAGTCTTCTTGGTTGATTTATTTCAGAAGTACCTATACCTATATAGAATTTGTATTATTAAAAACATTTTATAAAGCCCTTTTATCCCTTTTAAACGAACATTTTTACCTCTTTTTAAGTTGTTTTTATACATGAATCTGTCCCGCTCTACTGTTCTTGATGTTACGAATAAATCACTCATAAAGGTTCTCCCAAACCAACGCAAATAATCGGCGCAACGAACGAAAACAATAACAAAATCGTGTTGGTTTTGTTTGACAGCCACGTGTTGTTATTGTTGTTATTAATGTTGTTGTTGTTATTAAGCCTTAATTTATTTACAAAAATATATACAAAAGGAAAAAAAATAAAAAAAAATAAATAAAAACGGGCCCAAAAACATTTTTATTTTTTTCTAGTTTGGTCATTTTCAAACGGTTTTTGGAATTAGAATTCGACAATATGGTTGGTTAAAAGCCCTTCCACGCTATATCCGAGTACATAATGTCAAACAAATTGGGATAGAATTACTTAGGATCGACTGCCAAATTTGTGAGAAGAAAGCAATTTTCATATTGCTTCCACACTTGAACCCAAACAAATCAACAGTCTGATTGGTACCGTAAAATTTCTTGCGAATTTTTACAAATTTTCACATTTTGCTGTCAAAACCCATAGCAAAAAAAAAAACAAGTGTGGGAAACTTGGCGAAAATTTCACGTTTCCAAACAGGCATCAATTCACCATATACTACGTTTCCACCGACAACGAAACCGAGATTTAAGTAGATTTACCTAAATCTTCTTCAAATCCCGAAGATTTACCATACAAATTTATTTCCTTAAATCTCGAAGATTTGAAACAAATCTTGTTAAATCTTTATAGGTCTAATAGTTAAAAAACTCGAACTGGCCTATATTTTCTCACACTGAATGCATTTATTAGAAATCTACTTTTTAATCTTTTTGTGCGGTCGGTGGAAGCACCAAATTGAATTATATAATCTAAACTGAGATAAACCTTCGGTGGAAACATAGTAATAACATAGTAATCAAACTCCCAAGTTTGTTCATGTATTAACACATGTCAAACTATATGAGATGGGCTGTCAAGTAGTCTGGGATGAAATTTCATATTTTTGGTCTGTTTGGTAACGTGAAATTTCTTACAAATTTTCACATTTTGCTATCAAAGCCCATACTTAAAAAACCCAAGTGTGGGAAACTTTGTTAAAATTTCACGTTACCAAACAGATTACATTATACATGATTTAATTCCCAGTTTTTTGACATGTGTAAATACTGAGTAGGATAGTGTGGAAGGGCTCTAAGGAATAGGTCAGGTTTATTATAACCTCTGTTTGGTAACGTGAAATTTTCACCAAGTTTCCCACACTTTGGTTTTTTAAGCTATGGATATTTAAAGCAAAATGTGAAAAATTTGTGAAGAGTTGCAAGAAATTTCACGTTACTAAACAGACTGATAATTCCTCTTAATTGTCTCTATAAAATAGTTTTAAAACCTTCTATGATTAATGGCCGATTTTATAAAGCCCTTTTAACTATTTAAAAGGCTTTTAAATTTTTGAATGACATGAAAATAAGAATTTAATATAAGAATTTAATACTACTACTCCTTTTTAATTCCAAACGAATAAGAAAACATCGACTTTTCAGATTAATGCACATACTACCAAAATGTCGCAATTTTTTAAAATTGCTCCGCATACATTACATTTGACAACTAATCCGACGAAAAACTTATGTACACTAGCACTAGCGAAATATTTAAGGCTCTGCTCTCAAACTGGCACGAAATATTCGGGCCAATTTGTGAAGACTGAAGAATCTACCAAAATTCGCATCACGGCAGTGTGGGCAATCTCTTAATCACAGTATTGATTAATTTAGAAACGCAAAATTTTTTCCGTCGCTCCGAATGTTTCGCGCTGTTTTGGGACAGCCTTTAGGGATTTCCCAAATTGGTGCGAAACATAGTGCGATTGTACAACAACCAAAAAACGTTCCAAGATTCGCATCGCCGCATCGCGTAGTGTGGGCAAAAGGTGAAAGTTTCGGTCCCTACGAATGTTTTGCATCCGTCTCGGAGCGATGACGAAACTTTCGAGTCTCTTAATTTATTTACATGGCGATTAATGAGAGTGCGATGCGAATCTTGGTACATTCTACAGTCGTCAGTGATTCGTACCGAATTTTTCGTGCCAGCTTGGGAGAGCCTACGTGTTTTAATCGTAGGACAGTTGTAGTTACTTCTTTTTATTGCTTAAAGGCTCTCCCAAACCAACGCGACACATTCGGTGCGACAGCGACACTTTCCGCAATCAAAATTTATTTACATGGCGATTAATGAGAGTCCCCACACTGCCGCGACACGATTATTCACTAGCGACATGAATAATCGCGTCGCGGCAGTGTGGGGACTCTCATTAATCGCCATGTAAATAAATTTTGATTGCGGAAAGTGTCGCTGTCGCACCGAATGTGTCGCGTTGGTTTGGGAGAGCCTTAATACTGCATTTTCATTAGAGCTGAAATGAGGTTATTTGGCATATTACAAAAAACGTGTTCACATTTCAAATTTGCTAATTTTGTTTGAAGGCCCAGATTATCAATCGCTTGTTTCTGTTGTTTTACATTAAATTCTGTCATTTCAAATGGGTTCCACTTTGAATGGAATCCATTTGGGTGTGTTCATAAAATTTTTACTTAATTTCCTATTGAACTTCGTGTAAATTTGGTTGAAATTAGCTCATTTGGAAATTTGAATTTGTATGGGAAATGAGATGATTTTGAATTGAATTTGGAAATTTTCAACGAAATTACCTTTTTTGCTCTAATGAAAACGCAGTATAAGATGATTTTGAATTGAATTTGGAAATTTTGAACGAAATTACCTCATTTATGCTCTAATGAAAACGCAAATCTGATCCGGATCAGATCAAGATAATAAAAAAAAATGGATCACAAAAATGATCAGTTCTCACAGTTCGTAGTATTTTCGTAGTAAAATTGAAAGAAGGAAAATTTTCACAAAACTTGTTTGAAGAAATGATATTTTGTACTTATCCAAGGAAACGAACGTTTAATAAAAAAAAAAAACAAATTGTTTTTATTTTGTTTTATATAAACATGGTTTCCGGATTCTAAAAAAAATATATAACTACGAATTTTCTTTCAAAGGCATTATCAAATAAAACAAAATAGATTTTATAAAGTTGTACTCCGCATTATACTGCGTTTTCATTAGAGCAAATGAGGTAATTTCGTTCAAAATTTCCAAATTCAATTCGAAATCATCTCATTTCCCATACAAATTCCCAAATGAGGTAATTTCAACCAAATTAGCACGAAATTCGGTAGAAAATTACGTAAAACTTTTATGAACACACCCAAATGGAATCCATTCAAAGTGGATCCCATTTGAAATGACACAATTCAATGTAAAAAACAACAATAACAAGCGATTGAAAATCTGGACCGTCAAACAAAATTACGAAATTTAAAATGTGAACACTTTTTTTGCAATTTGCCAAATTACCTCATTTCAGCTCTAATGAAAACGCAGTATTAGCTCGAGTTCGAGAATATTTTTTTGTAAATCTCAGCAGTGGTATCAACCTCTAAAATTGAAATATTGCTAGGGAAGTGTTCAAAAAATGGATTTTGAATTCCATATCCAGAAAGTAGACCTTGATCTTATGTTGTTTCTGTAATACTTGTATTTATATTTTCAAATCAAATGCGGATCAGATCTGGCAACAAATTAAATTCAGCTTTTGTTAACAATTTTGCTATGAAAACAAATATCCACAAAAAATTCTCATATACTTTTATATTAATCCATTATCCGCCCATCTAACTTTCATGTCAATCTACCTCCCAGCCAACCCTGCCTAATCAAGAAAACCGACATCTGTCACACTTGTCACACTAGCCTTGCACACTTTTCCTGTGTCAAATTTGAGATTAATAAATTTTTGAAAATTTTTATTCTTGTTTCACTTAAAAAACTTATTAAATCCAATTAAAAATGACTAACGCATGGAGAGCTGCTGGTTTGACGTAAGTTAACATTGAAAACCATAGTTAAATAAATAAAATTCACTACGAAAAAATATCACTGCCTCCATTACGTAATTAATTTTTTCATGTCTTAGCTACATTCAATACTCGAACATTTGTGCCAGAGTCCTTCGTCAAGGACTTAAGGCTGATCTTCGTGCTGATGCTGCCAAGCGGGAAGTAAGCCACGTTAAATTCAACCCATGGGAAAATGGCAAACCAATCCGTAAGTACTTAATCTCAATTCAAGTTATTTTTCTCTTGAATTGTGCTGCAAGAAGTAGTCTATCGGAAAATCTTAGCCTCTCGCTGCAGTTCAACTTTCAAAAAAAAATTATATATATTTATTTCATTATTATTTTTCTTAAATAAAATTTCCAGATGAAAAGTCTTAATTTAGTACAGCAAATCTATGCTGACAGAGTCGTAAGTGCAAATGAACCCCTAGGAGTGTTCAATAATTAATCGCACCTCTTGGTATCAATGACCGACACTCATTCATTTTATCCATGAGTTCATGATTTGAATTCCAAAACTCCTTAACTAACTCCTTATATGTGTATGAAATCTCTCTTCTACCTGTTTTTATTTTTTTTTTTATTTTGTATGTTCGAAAATTCAATTGAAAATGGAATTAACTCGGATTTGTTTCTTTTTTACAGGCAAGGCGACCACATCGGAATAATTCGAGAGTGCAGTCATCAATAAATTGATAATAAATTTAATGTTTTTCCTCAAATAATAAACAATGTAAACTAAAGAGCACGTTTTTGTTTTTCCCGGACACTTGAATTCAATTGATGCTGAACTATTGAAATACCAGCAAAATGAAATGGCCTTCAGAGTTCAGACTTCTTTTGAACTTTAATGCCAATAAACTAGCAATTTAATTTCTTCACATCGCTCTATTAATTACAAGAGTGTCTAAACTCAAAATATGATGGTTTTGAGTTTATATCTTATGTAAAATATTTTTTTCTTTAATTTGGAAAACATCATTATGTATGTCTTCTCAATTTTACACACGACCATCTTTCTGCATTACTGTTGTTTTTCCATAACTCTTCACGTCTGTAATAAATTAAAATGTTCAAATAATATCCAAGGCGTATTAAGCTGTGCCTGAAACTTACTTAAATAACTGAAAAGGAAGAATATATTTAATGTCTTCGTAAATTGGTTAAATACCGTCAATTGATATAGGTATGTTCTGGTTATAAATTTTGTATACAGCCGAAGTCTGCTAAAAGTTCGAGCGAATGTTTTTATTCTTCAATCTAACGGAGGGAACAATCACCAAGTTTTTTTTATAGGCTATAACAGAAAGAGAAACATGCTGGTATCTCATTCAAGTAATTGTTGTTTCATTCAAACCTTCAATATTAATATGAAGGTGCGAAAGCTTTGCAGCCTTAACTGCGAGTGTGTTATCACACAAAAACCACTTTCAATTATTTTAAGCAAATTTTTTTTCAAAAAAGAAATATCGGTTAAGATTCGCACTCGAAAGAAAAAAGATAAAAATAATTTAAGTAAGTTTTAAAGAAACAATAGCTTAGTTCCTTTACTTTGAAACTGTGATTTTCTTTGCATTTGTGTGAATATGAGTCCAGATTTCTGTCAAAGTTCTGAATCGAAAGTTTCGATCGCATCGTATAGCAGAATAGGACTGAAACTTTATAAAACAAAATGTTGTATGGATTGTTACTAGGACGCTTGGTTGAATAAAGTAAATTGATAATTTCTGTCATACAGTATGACCGACTTGTTTAAAAAAATATTCAAGGGTGGGTAAAAGAGAGCCCTTTTACATGTGTTTTATAACAGAAAACATCAGACATTAACTAGAAAGTCCGACAAAAATATATGAAATTGCGATGCTGACTATTATGTAGGAACTATGTATTATATACGCCACTTTTTAAGGGCCAAATAAACCTATTACGAAAGTCGTATTTAAACTTTTCTCTAAGCTCAGAAACAAACAGGGGAAAAACGGCACAAGTCTATTCAAAATGATTCGGAGAAAAATAAAAATAAAGTTAACTTAATTCGCTAAATTGTGTAGACCAATTTTTTTTTTCAAAATTTTACGTTTATAAGTGGTATTTTTTTTCTTATTTGCAATGCTCCTATTTTTCTTTAAGTCAGACAATACAAACTAGATATTTTAATGTATTCTTATTTTTGAGAAAATTTAGATGAAATCTATGCACTTGTGCCATTCTTCCATTTCTTTTTGATGGTTTTTCTTGTAAAATCACTACTTTTTTCAAAAAGTTAATAGAACATCATCAGTTCAAAATAAAAAAAAAATGGTTATATGGAGGTATTGTTAATAATTGCTAACTGTAAATTTTGTGTTTAGTAAATGATAAACCGTACCAATATTAGTATTTAGAACAATTTCAATCAAAATCCTTGGAGTCGTTTTCAAAAAAACTTAGATTTTTTGTACAGGTTTTTAACATTTATACCCTTAATTTTGACTAAAAGAGAAATCTGTATTCAAAATATTCAAGATGATTTTAAAAACCGCCAAGTTAAGCAAAAATTAAATTAAAAAAAAAAAATTGAAACTTTTTTTAAAAATCCAAAAAAAAAAATGTTAAGCCTAGTTTATAGATCGAAGCGAAGTGAAACAAATACAAAAAATTAGCTTTTTTCCCAGGCGTGAAAAATTCAATAAAATTAAATGCAATTATTTAAGCGACAAGGAGAAAGAAATTTGGTTCGAAGTGGATATAATTCAACGGACTTACCTAAACCAAATATAAAATAAAATTTATTTTCTTTATAAACCTTTCGAGGCAAGATTTATTGATGTTTCATTTTGATTTGGATTTCACTTCGCATTGATGTATAAACTAGGCTTTAGTAGATAGTATTTCAATTTTTCAGAAGATTCTCCATTCTTTTAGGAGAAAAACGAAAATAAAACCATTTTTCGGAAATTTTATTTTCACCAAAAGGTACCCCTACGTCTAATAAAATTTGTTTTTAGAAAAATCTCTGGTGGCATTTTTGAGAAAAATAAGATTTTCCAAAAATGCTAAATTATATGGCAGGTACCGCTATTTTCAATGTTCAAAAAATGAAAAAATATTAGGTACCAAGTTTAATTAAAATCGACCCGCATGCATTTCGTTTGTAGGCAAATGGACATACAGACAGACAGACGGACGGACCAAATTGCGAGACCCACTTTTTTCGTCTTTCCTACATCGTAATGTCAGATTTTTTAAAACTTCTTCGATGTTTACGAAGGTAAAACTTGCCATATAATATCTACATTCTACATACATATGTATGTGCCTACATAATGTATATATCGCAAGTAAAAACAGGGCCAACGGGGAACCATTCTACTATCTGAAGTAGATACCGACTTTCATGTAACGGCCCATTGCATTGCCTTCGTCCCCACGGTTCCTCCGACTATGTAGAAGATAGAATCTTCCCACACCTTTGGTAGAAATCATTGAATCATGACAAGACAGTTATATTAAATTTTAAATTTTCCTTGGATCAAACGCTGTTCAGCCCTGGTTTAAGAATGTCCACATTATGAATAGCGAATCGAACGAAAACGGATTCGAATGTTTTAGCGAACCTCGCTTGTCGTAGTATTATTAATAACGAACTTCCAGATTCGCTTAAAAATATTTTTTTCCAATAGTTATCACATTGAAATAGCACATGACAAATGCCAAAATATTTAATTTTTCATTAAATTTTGTCTAAATTGTAATTAGTTTGGAAATAAAATGTTAAGCAACGTGGACTTATTTTTTGAAGAAAATAATCGTGAAAGAAATAAAGAAGAAAATATTAAAATGGGGAGATTAAGAAGAAAGCTTAGAGACAGTTCTAACTCTTTGGAAATCCCAGATCATTTGTAAGATCTAAACGCTTGTTCATTATTTTCAAAGGTTAATTTTTTTTTTTTCAAAGGTTTACTCTTTATTTTCGACTAAACAAGGATGCGTTTATGTTTATACTTAGCGAAATAAGTGATTCATTTAAATCCACATGTACGCGTTCAATTCCACCTCTCATGGCGTGCACACTTCGATTCCTGGGAAGTGGTAGCTACCAAAACTGTGTAGGAACTGATTTTGATTTGGGTCTTTCCCAACCAACAGTCTCAGTCATTTTGGGCGCACGAAGGAGGACCCAGAGAGTTAAGTTCTATAGCAAACTGGTCCCAATACTCGGCCTGGTTTTTTTTTTTGTTGACCCAAACGCTCCTAAGCCTTTAGCTAGATCGGCGTTTCGATCCATTAGCTCCACCAGTTTCGAAAACTGATTGGTGTTTGTTCTTTAAATTTTATATATGTACATAATTTTGTTTATTTTTTTAATAAAACACGATCGAGTTGAACTTACTTTTTCTAGAACCACTCATATTTGAAAAATGCCCAAAATAAGAAAACAAAATTCTTCAGAGCTCGTTCGCAACCGTTATCACTTTTTATTTGTATTCGATAGATTTTGACACTTTAAGCGAATATATTATCGAACTATCGTTATTCGTAAAAGGTCGATAATAAAACAAAAAATTAGTTTGACATTTAAAGCGAACTTATTTTGATCGAGTCGCTATTCATAATATTAAATAATCGAATTTACATAGTTCTAAGTTCGATTCGTTATTCATAATAGCTGTATTTTATTTTCCCCCAGATCTAATCCGGATCAGATCATGATAATAAAACAAACTGGATCACAAATTTATTTATTTCTCACAGTTGGCTTTATTTACATAATAAAATTGACAGAAGGAAATTTTTCACAAATCTTGTTTGAAATAATATTAAGTATCTAAGGAAGAGCGAATGTTTAAAAATGGAAAAGTTTTATTTTTTAGTTTAATTTCTATTAACTTAATAGTTTTTATGTATTTTTTCCATGCCTCGCGACGCGTCGGCTCTATTAAATGAAGAAAAAAACTCATAAAAAAAATCGGAATAATGTGAATTTTCAATTTTATTCAGTTTTTTTGTAAATCTCAGCAGTGGCAGCAACCTTTAAAATTAAAATATTGCTAGGAAAGTGTTCAGAAAATGGATTTTGAAATCCAAATCCAAAGGCAGACCTGGATCTTGTGTTGTTTTTGTAATACTTGTATTTATGTTTCCAAATCCATTTTGGATCAGATCTGGGGGAAAATAAAATACAGCTAATGATAATGAGGGCCTTTTAAAAACTAAACAAAACATAATTTAAATTTACTCGAAAATCTATGCTTTGATCAAACAAAAATGTAAGTAACCAACCAATCAAGTGCTTAAATAATCATGGTTGAACCTCAGCTAACCCGCCTAATTTGTATGAAACAAAAATGGTTCATGACTGGCCAGGGCCTAGCTACTTTCTATAGTCATTTTTTTTAAGTGGTTGGGGTGCCCTTCAGGTTCGTTGATTTTAAATAATTATATTACGCACTTAACGTCAATGCTTTAGAAAATGGTCCCTCCCACGGTTGGAAAAGGGCTTACTATTGTACTGAATTTTGTACTATTTAATTTTCCTAGTACTTAGCTCACCACATCACTCAATCGCTTTTTTGGTTTAAGTCTGATGAAATTCATTCTGTTTCAAGTAATAAGATTTATTTTGGCATCAAAATAATAATAGATTTTTAAACCTCATTATAAAAATGTTCGATGATAGCTATAACTGGCGCGTAACGATGGCAACATCTAACAAATTATTAAATTCCTGGTAGAATTCACGATTGGAAAAATTTCGGTACTATTGGTCATTTTCAGTACTATTTTTTTTCAGCGTTCAGTACTATTGACAAAAGTCGATTTCCATTACTGGTCCCTCCCTTATAAACGGGGGGACGTAGACCCCCCTTTCCTAAACGACTTTTTTCTTATTTTACAAAGTCTTGGTCAGTAACTTGGAAAAATCTATTATAATTTTTACCTTTGAAGAAACATAGTGAATGCAAACACTGAAGCAAATAAATTAAATTAGGAAATTGTAAAGCCGAAAACAGGATGTGCAGCTTTTTCCCCATGCAGCGAATTTAGAGATAGAGATATCATGCAGCAAAGGCTGCATGCAAAGCCTGGAATATGTCAGCCTTCATAAGAACCTGTGTAAATTTATTTTCGCTGCATTGGAAAAAGCTGCACATCTGTTTTGGGCATAACCCACGCCACCTGTTTTAACCCCATAAACTCTCTTCCAAATCATTAATGGAATAATTATGAACACATATACTTACTTTTTCTGTTATTTCTGGGTAGGCTATTGACCGATTTTTTAGATTTCTTGACCTTTCTCCACCCCGCATCTTCCTTAGTGTTGCTCCATGCGAAAATATAAATATAACATTTTTTGTAGGAAATTAAATTTACTTCAATTCCTTAGTGCAGACTTTTTCACTTAAGCCCTTGGTTTTCAAAATATTCGCGAAAAACTAAAAAAAGGGACCTTTAACCCCCTCGCCTGGCTTAAGCTCGTGGGCCTGGGCTGGGGACTTTTGGTATGTTGGATCTGAGGGTCATTTCATTTCATTTTATTTATTTTTCCTTCGTTGACTGGACTACTTTCTCATGGCTTTTTTTCCATTTTTGTTTGAAAATAAAACAACATTGTGGACAATGTTTATTTTAAATATACATTATATAATATTTTTTATTTAATATCTATTAATGTAAGTAAATAAATTGGGTACATATTGTTTGTTTTGTTATAAAATAATATCTATTATCTGCTTAGTTAAATATAAGTGTGTTATTACAATTAAAATAGTTTTAGTCTCTTTAATCTGTTTTTATTGTTGTTTTATATAATAATATAATTTCTATAAAATAATATATAACATGTAAAAAACATTGTGTACATTTATTTAAATGGATTTTGTTGTTGTTATTGAGTCTAAACATATTAAATTTACATTAATATCATATAAATACATGCATTAATTTATTTTTAGTTTTTAAAACAAAATTTACAATATATTATTAACAATATGCTAAAGTAAAATTTATTTTTTAAATAATAGATAATAATTTATGCGATCAAGACACTATTTATAATTAAATATTTATATATACAAATAATTTAAAACAAAATAAAAAAACGAATCATAAAGTTTCTGTTTTGGTATCAAATTCAACACTTTAAAGTAAGCGTTTTAATTGTAAAACAAAGGAAGGTAATTTTTTTTTAAAAAGGCAAGAAGTAATGTGAATGCACAAATGTAATAAAATTAAGTTAACAATATTCTAAAAATGTATTTCCGTAAATAAAATCAATTAGGATCACATACATACATACACACATAATCTAAGAGCCTTAACTAAGCTAAATAATAATTACACGCATATTGGCTAAGAGTATATTTTCTAAATGTAAATATATATTTTTTTAATTAAGGCTATAAAATTACAAAAAAAAAAAAGAAAATTTCAATCATTTATAAATTTATTTTAACAAAGTGTAATTTTTTTTTAAACATGTACAGTACAATATAATATATATATTTCAGGTAACAGACCTTTGAGGAGATTTTTTTTTTTGTTTCACACATTTCAAAAATATTTTTCATTATTTCAATAAAGTTTTAGTAATATATTATTTTGTTTTATTAAAGCCCTCAATCGTTTTAGTTTATCAGTTTATCACACGTTGACAAGAATTCTTTTTCTATGATTCTTTGTTTTTAGTTATTATTATTTTTTTCTTACATGAATAAGATTTTTTAAATGTTTGTGCTTCCAAAAAGTTCTGAAACAATATAAAGTTGGGAAGTAGTAGAAGATGAGTTTTAAGACATAACACTGGACAGGAACACTTTTATTTAATTCACAAAAAAAAGTAGAACATATTAAAGGAAAAAATTACCAAAACGTTGTTATAAATGTTGCAATAACAATTTATATAGGAAAGGGAATAGAAGACCTTTTGCTATAATGCTATCACTCGATTAGAAAAAAGTGTTTTTTTTTCAATGTCTACATTATTTTCTCCTAAAAGTTAAAAAGTTTAATGTTACCTTCCCAGTTTAATGAGTCAAAAATTGAGCGAGATTCAAATATAAAAGTAAGTTTATATCTTACTTACATGCATAGGGTTCAAATAAGTATGTTTTATCTTTTATGTTTGCCTTGCGACAGGACTTCTTCTCAAAATATTTATTGATATTTTTAAAAAATTGTGAAAATAGTTTAACGAGCATAGATTATTTTGATTTTGCTCTGATCAGAGCCTGAGCAAGTGGAGAGTACGCTCTGAAATAATCAGAGCTCATTTAACCCCGTTTAATTATAAAAGACACTTGAACACTGACTGAACTATCATATGCGACTGGAAATCTATGGAAAAGTCGATTGACTTTAAATTAAAAACTCAATGCAACGAGTTGCATTAACAATCTTCGCTTTCACCCTCATTGTTTGTAGGGTTTGGTTTTTCATTTTTATACAAAAATACCTCCATGTGATCTTTTCCCTTCACATAAACCTCTCCGCGAGGTTCAAACTCGTATCTATCTTCCAAATATGGCAGACAATCTTTGCCAACCTGAAGTCTACCCGGAATTCCTGTTGAATCCATTCGACTAGCCACATTAACTGCATCGCCCCAAATGTCATAGTGTAATTTACTAGTTCCTATTACGCCAGCCGTTACATCTCCGATGTTAAAACCTATCCTTAGAATTAAATTGAATTCTAATAGATCCTTATTAAAGGAATCCACTACAGACTGCATGGCTTTGGAGAATTCCATCAGTGCATGAATATGATGATTGTTTTCGCCTCGGTTAAGTGGATCCAATCCACTAGCAGCCATGAAAGTACTGCCGATGGTTTTGATTTTCTCAACACACCGGAATTCCGGTTTCGATAGTTGTTCGTCAAAGTCACCTATTAGTTCGTTAAGTACTCGCAGATATTCCTTGCCACCTAAGTAGCTTTCGTCGTACATTTCGTTGAAATTAACAATGCTTGCGAATATTATCGCTACATTTCGATGATTTTCGGAATATTTAGCGGTGTTTTTCAGATGTTCCGCCACATGCTTGGGAATGATGTTGTGCAGTAACATGTCTGCCTGATTTTTCATGTTCTGCACTCGTATTTTGTCTTGATTGGCAACGGCATTACCATAGAATGTTAGCCGATAACCGATCTCGAATTCTCGATTTAGTAACCATACCAAAATGAGGATCAATAGAAGATCAAGATAAATTTCCACGTGGTAATCTTGAAACCATTTGACTTCTTCCGAAATGATAGTGTGAGTATTCGGAAGTATGGATGGTTCGGTAGAGTTGACAATGTCGTTGCGGTTCACGTAAGATGTTAGTTGACTAACTGCAATCCCAACAAAACCCATGGCCGCCAAAAAAGCCAATATGTTCCGCATCCAGCAATTGAGCTGCGTAAAGTTGCAGAAATGAACAATGCAAACAAATATCAGAAAGCCATAATGGTATTCGAAAGCTTGCAGTAGATTCAGGTCAAGAAGAAGAAAATGAATGATTATCAAAACCGCTGGCATTGACATCAAAACTGCCAGGCACGTGTGCCAGGGATACCAGCTGGAAATGGCTTCGAATATCCGATCGGCGCACGATTCTTTCTGCATCGTTTTGTCTTTGCCATTATTCCTTCGACACATTTGTCGAGTGAATAGAAACAAAGCGAAAAACTGTATGCCAGTGAAAATAGAGAAGATACCAACCCAGATGTGAAAGTATGAGACTGTAGATGGCGCCATCAGAAAAAGCGACGCTGCGATGCAAAAGTACACTGCAATGCCCACAAATATGTCGATGTAAGTATTGTAGCGAGGCGTGGCGAGAGTTGGTGGTCCTTCAGTTTCGTTTTCGTTGCCGAAGCGGTGAGCCTTCGAACGGAATTCTCTCTCCATTTGATGCGATTTGAAGAACAAGCTGAATCGTCTGAGCGGAGGTTTCACTAAATAACTCCGCTGCGATTTAGCGTTATCTCGAACACAGCGTATCAATTGGAGATCGGATTGTTTCCGCAGTTGCTGCAGGCATGCCGCTAATGGATCTGCCACATGTTGTTGTGGATGTGCAGGAGGGGGAGGTGGAATGTGTGCAGGGATTTGGATCTGCAGATCACCTATGTTCGAGATGCTGGAGGTAGAGCTGGTAAAGTATCCAGAAACTCTATGTTGCGAGATCGCAGCTGTCTGGTTGAGGGCATATATCTGCTGCTGTATGCTTGATCGTCGGCTGTTGCTCTTGATTCCGGAGTCCTTGCGACTCGTCGCTGAAGGGCATATACTCAAAATGTCACAACCCTGCAGTTGATGATGACACGGCGGCAATGGGGGTGGTGGATTTTTTGAATCGTGTTTCGCTGCTGCTAAAGTTGACGCATGCGATCTACCCTCAGGCGAGGCATCCCAGTGACACGACTGGCCAGACATACCCGATCTCCCACATTGCGATCGATAGCTGCCAGATCGACCGAACGGTGAAATATCACTTCGTGATTGTGAGATGTACGATCGGATATCGATGATATCGTCAAACATAGAATGCTGTCCGGGAGAACAGCAGCTACCGTCTGGCGACTTTATCATCGATGCGGAGGCAGTATGGCCTGGTCTTTGTGGAATGTCTAGCGTGCAGGTGGGCTTCGTGGTCTCAATTAGCAGTGGAATCTGTTGGTAGCCATTTTGTTCAAGGCATATTGCAACTTCTTCCGGTGGTCGAGCTGGTGCACATTTCAAAAGCCCAGCCGATGGATCTGTCTTTTTGAAATCCTCGATTTTCTTGAGGAATCGCGGGACTCGCCAGTTTTTCAGTCTTGCCTTTGTTTTATTTTCTTCCTCCGGATTGGAGTGTGGTTTTAATGTTGATCCCGTATTAGAGCCCTTGCAACAACCTTCTTCATCTTGGTCTGAATCTAAGCTTCCAGGAAGGGATTTGGTGGTAATAATTATTGTAGGATTTGGCTGAGCTTGATTACTATTTGTATTCTTCTCCACATCTTGTGTTTGATGACCGTTAGATTTTTTGCGCATTTTCATTGTAAGCGATGTAAGTCGCGGTCGTATTGAAAGCAAAGGTGATGGATTAAGGGAACTCGATGTTTGGCCGACTGGTGAGGCTGGCGGAACGTTGGGATGAATGACAGACACATTGGTTGCACTCTGTGACAAAGAGTGTTCGTTGTTGTATGCAAGCAAATAGTTAGAACCATTTCGAACACTAGGACTTAGACTATTGTTTCGAGAGATTTCTTTTTGCCGTCCAACCACAAAGTATGTTCGTTGGCCTACGAATGATGATTGATTAAAATTTGAATCTTATTAGTTCTTTTCAAGATACTTACCCATGACTTCTTCACCTTCTTCAACGAAATAGGCATCGCCTAAAAAGTTCAATGTTGTCTCGGAGATGTGAACTTGCTCGGGCTTACCGGATGACTCCATTCTTGATGAAAATATTAAATAAATACACTCATAATCATTAAAGAGTTCAAAAAGTCTTACTTATTAGCCAACGTTACATCGTTGCTCCAGACGTCAAATTTTACTCTACGAGTTCCCACAATTCCACATAAAACGGTACCTGTATGAACGCCCACTCTCATTTTAACTCCTTCATGCCTTTGAGCATCAAAACACCTCATGGCATCGATCATACCTAAACCCATTTCCACACAACAAATTGCATGATCTGGCCTTGGTTCAGGACAGCCTGAAACGCAATAATAACAATCGCCAAGTGTCGAAATCTTTTCACATCCGTTTAATGTGCAGAGGTCGTCAAATCTTTCAAAAAGATCATTCAATATCTCCACAAGTTGTTCAGCATTTTTCGTCGATGACATTTTTGTGAAGCCCACAATATCGGCAAATAAGATGCTCACATTTTCCATACTGTGCATATGAAATGGCCGAAACAGAGACTTTACATCGTTCGACGATCTCGGTCTCATATGTTTGGCACTCATTAGTTCTGGCTGTTCCATTCCACCCTCATTCAGCAACATGTCAGCAACTTTGGGTGGCATCACAGAATGAATCATCTTCTCCTTGAGTTGTTTCTCCATTTCTAGTTGCCGTCTCACCAAGAGATTCTGTCCAATTTTCATAAAAGTACCACGCATTCGAACAACATTCATCACCAGCACATGAACCCCTACCAAATGCACGCTGAATTGCAAAAGTATTCGCAGAATGAGTACTTTATAACTATGTTCAGTGGAAGTTCCATGCACTGCTGTATTACCAGCAACCAAATGACTTAGCGTTTCAAAGAGTATTGAATAGGTAATAGCAATGACGGCACTTAGCCATAGCTTCATTGGTATCGCTGTATAGATGAGAAGAATGATTTCTAGGCAAATGGCGAAATGTCCCAGTGGACTAAATGCATTGCTGGTGAAACTTAGAAAACCTAATGAAGCTGTACAAAGAATGATGGCTGTTAAAGCTGATGTTATATTCGAATGAGCTCGATACGTGTCACAATGGGTGAAACAAAGTGCTAAAATTGTTATTATCGATAGAATCGAGAAGGAACTTGAGATTTCCCGCCAATAGCCATCGGAACCAGTGCCGATCATAAAGTATAGGAACCATGCCAGCGAGCAAATTAAAATGTATAAAAGCGTAAATCTGAAATGGAAAAATAAATCAT
This sequence comes from Epistrophella euchroma, assembly GCA_947049315.1. NCBI lineage: Eukaryota > Metazoa > Arthropoda > Insecta > Diptera > Syrphidae > Epistrophella > Epistrophella euchroma. The sequence continues at coordinate 106,808,809 of OX346247.1, read as the reverse complement.
GTTAATTTAACTGAATTTAAGGAATATGTAAACGAAATATTATTATATTTTATTATTATAGAAAAAAATAAAATGATAGAGAATTTCGTTTATCGATTTTAAGTCTATTTTTATCGCAGTCAAGAATGTTTAATTAATTTTAACAGAAATTCTTTACACCACAAAGCAATATGTAAAACTGTATAGAATTTAAATATTAATATAATAATTAATTACAATTCCGAGCACAACAAAGCATGGAAAAAATGTGCTATTACGTAATTTATGCAAAAGAACCATCCCTTTTAAAACAATTCTTTCATGAAGGAAAAAAAGTTTTAAATTACATAAATTGAACTATGCTCTTTTGAAAGGATTGACCGAATTTTGAAAAAGTATACATATCGTCGCCTGAGAATTGTTTTGTCCCATACGCCACTTTTGTGGTTTTTAAGTTTGGGACGGATTCTGTGGTAATTTGGTATGTTCTTTCTAAATCTGTGATCCAATTTGCGCTATGTACTACCAATCCTGAGATATTGAGCATCGACTTTGTCCCATTTCCAGAAAAATCAACGGTTTGTAGAATTGTTTTGTCCCATAAACCATTTTTTGGCGTTTGGTACATATTTTGTATACAATTTTTCGTAATTATTTTGAGAGAATTGGTTTGTCCCACGTGCAATGTTTGTGGGACACTAATCGCAAAACAAAATTTAGTATTTGTTTGTACCACCTGCATTACAGCAGCTGCGTTTTCTTATCTACGGATCAGGATCGTAATCATTTCTTAACACGTATTACAAAAACAATTTTGTATCCCACGTATTTGAAAAAAACTTTTCAGTAACAAAATATAGGAGGTGGGACACACGTGAAAAAAGTTGACTTTTACGTAAATTAGCCTAACTTCTTAACGGTCAAGCAAAAAATTTTGAAATGTGGTAGGAAAACTCATTATAAGTAAAACTTTGGTTAAAAAAAATCTTATCCTACGGTTTTGGAATACCAAGTACCCAATGGCGTATGGGACAAAACAATTCTCAATCGTAAAAATTAGTTTAATATACTTGTTTTAGGGTTCACAAGATTGACAGGTGGTGTGTGAAAAAAAAAAAAATAAAAAAAGCGGCTGGTTGCGACCCACAATAGTTACTTCCCATTGGTGCTTTTGGAACCTTGAAACTTGATATTATTTTATGATAAGAAAACCGCCAATTCAAGATCTTCGAAAACTCTATGAAGTGTTCAATAAAGGTCTAATCCTTAACTTCCCAAAACAGCCAGATATGCGTTCCAATTGTATTATTTTGTATGCACTTTTACAGAACTTTGAACTAAAATGGGCACTTTTGGGCAGTAAACGAACAGAGCCTGAGCAAAACGCATTGGACTAAAGGTCAAAAAAAATTTTAAATTGAATTTTATTCAATACAATCCCCTAAGACAAAAAGAATTTTTTTTTTTTGTGTTTTCCGTCTTATTTGGAACAGAGGTTATGAGAGACGAAAACACTTTTATATTTTTTTCATTTTAAATAATTTTTTGTCGTTTTTTTTTTTATTTAATAAAAAAGAAACCAATATTGATTTGGTTCTCTTTGCTTAATCTCCTGAAGCTTTACAAATGATGATAAACTGCCTAGACACATACTGTCAACTCTGGGGATTATCTATAAATTTGGAAAAAACTAAAGCGATGGTTTTCAGAAATGGTGGAGGAAGGTATGCCAGGTAATAATATTGAAATCGCGAAACAATACAAATATCTTGATTTCATATTAACGAACAACTTGAACATGTCAAAACATTTAAATAAGAAACTTGAAGCAGCTACGCTTTGAATGCTACCTGGCGAAGCTGTCTTGGAAATAAAAACGTGTCACATTGTGCGAAGTATAGAATCTTTCAAGCTACTATGGAATCAGTCATGTTTTATGGTGCACAAGTATGGGGCTATGTAAAATTTGATATTGTGAAACAAATTCGAAGGCTTTTTCTAAAAAGAACTTTTGGTCTTTCATCAGCATCACCAACCTATATGCTATACGCAGAAACGGGGCTTCCAGAGCTCTTTACGAAGACACTAAAATTGCATACTGACTATGTTATAAAAGTCATGCTTATGCCAAATGAAAGGCTGCCCAAAAAAACTGCTTTGTATGTTCTACAACGAAATTCATTGTGGTTTGAGGAATGGCCCAGCTTAGCAGCACTTTGTGGTATTCAAATAAATCTACATTTGGGAAATCTCTGTACGTGGAAGGAACAATTGTATGAAATGGTGGCGTGTTTGGATGAGAAACGGATGCAAGAATCTTATTGCAAAGCGAGTAAGTCAATACACCGGTGAATTTATGCAAATCTTCAGCACATCCTCAAAGATGCAAACCATTTCGAAAACAGCTTTAGTGTAAAAAAAAGTATCTGCAATATTCAGGATGAGAGGAGAGCTTCAAAATCTTAACTATCAGCCACATAGAGAAGACCTATCAATCGAATGTTCAATATGTAATCAAAAGACGAGGGAAAATGTCTTTCATTTCTTGGGCGTGTGTGTGTGTCCACTACTAAAGGAAATTCGAAGAGCTTATTTCGGCAAAAATTTACTGAGTAAAGTTGAAATGATTGAATACTTGAATGGAAAAGATTGGGAAAGACTCTACAGATACACTTTGAAAGCAGAAAAGTACAGATTTCAAATAATAAATGAACTGTTCTAAAAATCAAGGAAAAATCAAAAATTAACCGCTTAAAACTAATGTTATTTTTTTTATCTTCTTATTTTTATTTTTTATTATTTTTTTATTGTATAAAAATTGCTTAAACTCTGGCAGACATGTTCATATGATTTAAGAATTGTTACATTGTTAAAAAAAAAATATGATTGTAAAAATAAATCAAATTATCTATCAATCGTACAATGGCCGCGTTCAACAGCACATTTGACAGTTCTGAACTGTCATTTTTAGAGCTTCTGATTGGCCAGCAGTCATAAAAATTCAGTTGACGTCGATTGACATTTAGCTACGTTTCTTACGTTTTTTTTTTCTGAATTTTCAGATGAAAAATTCTATCTGAAAATTCAGATGACAGCTAAAAGCAACAAAAAAAAACCAGTTTTTGATCTAGTTTTTTTTTTGGTGTGTGGTCTGATCGTCTGGGTCTCGTGTTGCTTTTCGGATTTTGATTTTAAAGTGCAAAAAATAATAAAAACAGAATAAATAATTTCAGACTTTTTTGTGCGTTCAGTGTTACGTTTTTCATAACTGAATTTTTAGATCTGTCAAAAACGTGGTGATGAACGTGTGGCCAATGGTAAGTTAAATGTTGACCCGTGGTTCAGGATGTTTAATTCACCGATTTCGGCGGATTAACTGAGGTTTAGCGATGGTTCAGGCATGCACTTGGCTATTATCACATACTTGAACGATCGTTGAACTTCCGTTAATCCACCGAAATCGGCGAATTAAAATTGCTGAACCGTCCAATTTTCATAAAAGTACCACGCATTCGAACAACATTCATCACCAGCACATGAACCCCTACCAAATGCACGCTGAATTGCAAAAGTATTCGCAGAATGAGTACTTTATAACTATGTTCAGTGGAAGTTCCATGCACTGCTGTATTACCAGCAACCAAATGACTTAGCGTTTCAAAGAGTATTGAATAGGTAATAGCAATGACGGCACTTAGCCATAGCTTCATTGGTATCGCTGTATAGATGAGAAGAATGATTTCTAGGCAAATGGCGAAATGTCCCAGTGGACTAAATGCATTGCTGGTGAAACTTAGAAAACCTAATGAAGCTGTACAAAGAATGATGGCTGTTAAAGCTGATGTTATATTCGAATGAGCTCGATACGTGTCACAATGGGTGAAACAAAGTGCTAAAATTGTTATTATCGATAGAATCGAGAAGGAACTTGAGATTTCCCGCCAATAGCCATCGGAACCAGTGCCGATCATAAAGTATAGGAACCATGCCAGCGAGCAAATTAAAATGTATAAAAGCGTAAATCTGAAATGGAAAAATAAATCATGTTAATTTAACTGAATTTAAGGAATATGTAAACGAAATATTATTATATTTTATTATTATAGAAAAAAATAAAATGATAGAGAATTTCGTTTATCGATTTTAAGTCTATTTTTATCGCAGTCAAGAATGTTTAATTAATTTTAACAGAAATTCTTTACACCACAAAGCAATATGTAAAACTGTATAGAATTTAAATATTAATATAATAATTAATTACAATTCCGAGCACAACAAAGCATGGAAAAAATGTGCTATTACGTAATTTATGCAAAAGAACCATCCCTTTTAAAACAATTCTTTCATGAAGGAAAAAAAGTTTTAAATTACATAAATTGAACTATGCTCTTTTGAAAGGATTGACCGAATTTTGAAAAAGTATACATATCGTCGCCTGAGAATTGTTTTGTCCCATACGCCACTTTTGTGGTTTTTAAGTTTGGGACGGATTCTGTGGTAATTTGGTATGTTCTTTCTAAATCTGTGATCCAATTTGCGCTATGTACTACCAATCCTGAGATATTGAGCATCGACTTTGTCCCATTTCCAGAAAAATCAACGGTTTGTAGAATTGTTTTGTCCCATAAACCATTTTTTGGCGTTTGGTACATATTTTGTATACAATTTTTCGTAATTATTTTGAGAGAATTGGTTTGTCCCACGTGCAATGTTTGTGGGACACTAATCGCAAAACAAAATTTAGTATTTGTTTGTACCACCTGCATTACAGCAGCTGCGTTTTCTTATCTACGGATCAGGATCGTAATCATTTCTTAACACGTATTACAAAAACAATTTTGTATCCCACGTATTTGAAAAAAACTTTTCAGTAACAAAATATAGGAGGTGGGACACACGTGAAAAAAGTTGACTTTTACGTAAATTAGCCTAACTTCTTAACGGTCAAGCAAAAAATTTTGAAATGTGGTAGGAAAACTCATTATAAGTAAAACTTTGGTTAAAAAAAATCTTATCCTACGGTTTTGGAATACCAAGTACCCAATGGCGTATGGGACAAAACAATTCTCAATCGTAAAAATTAGTTTAATATACTTGTTTTAGGGTTCACAAGATTGACAGGTGGTGTGTGAAAAAAAAAAAAATAAAAAAAGCGGCTGGTTGCGACCCACAATAGTTACTTCCCATTGGTGCTTTTGGAACCTTGAAACTTGATATTATTTTATGATAAGAAAACCGCCAATTCAAGATCTTCGAAAACTCTATGAAGTGTTCAATAAAGGTCTAATCCTTAACTTCCCAAAACAGCCAGATATGCGTTCCAATTGTATTATTTTGTATGCACTTTTACAGAACTTTGAACTAAAATGGGCACTTTTGGGCAGTAAACGAACAGAGCCTGAGCAAAACGCATTGGACTAAAGGTCAAAAAAAATTTTAAATTGAATTTTATTCAATACAATCCCCTAAGACAAAAAGAATTTTTTTTTTTTTGTGTTTTCCGTCTTATTTGGAACAGAGGTTATGAGAGACGAAAACACTTTTATATTTTTTTCATTTTAAATAATTTTTTGTCGTTTTTTTTTTTATTTAATAAAAAAGAAACCAATATTGATTTGGTTCTCTTTGCTTAATCTCCTGAAGCTTTACAAATGATGATAAACTGCCTAGACACATACTGTCAACTCTGGGGATTATCTATAAATTTGGAAAAAACTAAAGCGATGGTTTTCAGAAATGGTGGAGGAAGGTATGCCAGGTAATAATATTGAAATCGCGAAACAATACAAATATCTTGATTTCATATTAACGAACAACTTGAACATGTCAAAACATTTAAATAAGAAACTTGAAGCAGCTACGCTTTGAATGCTACCTGGCGAAGCTGTCTTGGAAATAAAAACGTGTCACATTGTGCGAAGTATAGAATCTTTCAAGCTACTATGGAATCAGTCATGTTTTATGGTGCACAAGTATGGGGCTATGTAAAATTTGATATTGTGAAACAAATTCGAAGGCTTTTTCTAAAAAGAACTTTTGGTCTTTCATCAGCATCACCAACCTATATGCTATACGCAGAAACGGGGCTTCCAGAGCTCTTTACGAAGACACTAAAATTGCATACTGACTATGTTATAAAAGTCATGCTTATGCCAAATGAAAGGCTGCCCAAAAAAACTGCTTTGTATGTTCTACAACGAAATTCATTGTGGTTTGAGGAATGGCCCAGCTTAGCAGCACTTTGTGGTATTCAAATAAATCTACATTTGGGAAATCTCTGTACGTGGAAGGAACAATTGTATGAAATGGTGGCGTGTTTGGATGAGAAACGGATGCAAGAATCTTATTGCAAAGCGAGTAAGTCAATACACCGGTGAATTTATGCAAATCTTCAGCACATCCTCAAAGATGCAAACCATTTCGAAAACAGCTTTAGTGTAAAAAAAAGTATCTGCAATATTCAGGATGAGAGGAGAGCTTCAAAATCTTAACTATCAGCCACATAGAGAAGACCTATCAATCGAATGTTCAATATGTAATCAAAAGACGAGGGAAAATGTCTTTCATTTCTTGGGCGTGTGTGTGTGTCCACTACTAAAGGAAATTCGAAGAGCTTATTTCGGCAAAAATTTACTGAGTAAAGTTGAAATGATTGAATACTTGAATGGAAAAGATTGGGAAAGACTCTACAGATACACTTTGAAAGCAGAAAAGTACAGATTTCAAATAATAAATGAACTGTTCTAAAAATCAAGGAAAAATCAAAAATTAACCGCTTAAAACTAATGTTATTTTTTTTATCTTCTTATTTTTATTTTTTATTATTTTTTTATTGTATAAAAATTGCTTAAACTCTGGCAGACATGTTCATATGATTTAAGAATTGTTACATTGTTAAAAAAAAAATATGATTGTAAAAATAAATCAAATTATCTATCAATCGTACAATGGCCGCGTTCAACAGCACATTTGACAGTTCTGAACTGTCATTTTTAGAGCTTCTGATTGGCCAGCAGTCATAAAAATTCAGTTGACGTCGATTGACATTTAGCTACGTTTCTTACGTTTTTTTTTTCTGAATTTTCAGATGAAAAATTCTATCTGAAAATTCAGATGACAGCTAAAAGCAACAAAAAAAAACCAGTTTTTGATCTAGTTTTTTTTTTGGTGTGTGGTCTGATCGTCTGGGTCTCGTATTGCTTTTCGGATTTTGATTTTAAAGTGCAAAAAATAATAAAAACAGAATAAATAATTTCAGACTTTTTTGTGCGTTCAGTGTTACGTTTTTCATAACTGAATTTTTAGATCTGTCAAAAACGTGGTGATGAACGTGTGGCCAATGGTAAGTTAAATGTTGACCCGTGGTTCAGGATGTTTAATTCACCGATTTCGGCGGATTAACTGAGGTTTAGCGATGGTTCAGGCATGCACTTGGCTATTATCACATACTTGAACGATCGTTGAACTTCCGTTAATCCACCGAAATCGGCGAATTAAAATTGCTGAACCGTCCAATTTTCATAAAAGTACCACGCATTCGAACAACATTCATCACCAGCACATGAACCCCTACCAAATGCACGCTGAATTGCAAAAGTATTCGCAGAATGAGTACTTTATAACTATGTTCAGTGGAAGTTCCATGCACTGCTGTATTACCAGCAACCAAATGACTTAGCGTTTCAAAGAGTATTGAATAGGTAATAGCAATGACGGCACTTAGCCATAGCTTCATTGGTATCGCTGTATAGATGAGAAGAATGATTTCTAGGCAAATGGCGAAATGTCCCAGTGGACTAAATGCATTGCTGGTGAAACTTAGAAAACCTAATGAAGCTGTACAAAGAATGATGGCTGTTAAAGCTGATGTTATATTCGAATGAGCTCGATACGTGTCACAATGGGTGAAACAAAGTGCTAAAATTGTTATTATCGATAGAATCGAGAAGGAACTTGAGATTTCCCGCCAATAGCCATCGGAACCAGTGCCGATCATAAAGTATAGGAACCATGCCAGCGAGCAAATTAAAATGTATAAAAGCGTAAATCTGAAATGGAAAAATAAATCATGTTAATTTAACTGAATTTAAGGAATATGTAAACGAAATATTATTATATTTTATTATTATAGAAAAAAATAAAATGATAGAGAATTTCGTTTATCGATTTTAAGTCTATTTTTATCGCAGTCAAGAATGTTTAATTAATTTTAACAGAAATTCTTTACACCACAAAGCAATATGTAAAACTGTATAGAATTTAAATATTAATATAATAATTAATTACAATTCCGAGCACAACAAAGCATGGAAAAAATGTGCTATTACGTAATTTATGCAAAAGAACCATCCCTTTTAAAACAATTCTTTCATGAAGGAAAAAAAGTTTTAAATTACATAAATTGAACTATGCTCTTTTGAAAGGATTGACCGAATTTTGAAAAAGTATACATATCGTCGCCTGAGAATTGTTTTGTCCCATACGCCACTTTTGTGGTTTTTAAGTTTGGGACGGATTCTGATTTGGTATGTTCTTTCTAAATCTGTGATCCAATTTGCGCTATGTACTACCAATCCTGAGATATTGAGCATCGACTTTGTCCCATTTCCAGAAAAATCAACGGTTTGTAGAATTGTTTTGTCCCATAAACCATTTTTTGGCGTTTGGTACATATTTTGTATACAATTTTTCGTAATTATTTTGAGAGAATTGGTTTGTCCCACGTGCAATGTTTGTGGGACACTAATCGCAAAACAAAATTTAGTATTTGTTTGTACCACCTGCATTACAGCAGCTGCGTTTTCTTATCTACGGATCAGGATCGTAATCATTTCTTAACACGTATTACAAAAACAATTTTGTATCCCACGTATTTGAAAAAAACTTTTCAGTAACAAAATATAGGAGGTGGGACACACGTGAAAAAAGTTGACTTTTACGTAAATTAGCCTAACTTCTTAACGGTCAAGCAAAAAATTTTGAAATGTGGTAGGAAAACTCATTATAAGTAAAACTTTGGTTAAAAAAAATCTTATCCTACGGTTTTGGAATACCAAGTACCCAATGGCGTATGGGACAAAACAATTCTCAATCGTAAAAATTAGTTTAATATACTTGTTTTAGGGTTCACAAGATTGACAGGTGGTGTGTGAAAAAAAAAAAAATAAAAAAAGCGGCTGGTTGCGACCCACAATAGTTACTTCCCATTGGTGCTTTTGGAACCTTGAAACTTGATATTATTTTATGATAAGAAAACCGCCAATTCAAGATCTTCGAAAACTCTATGAAGTGTTCAATAAAGGTCTAATCCTTAACTTCCCAAAACAGCCAGATATGCGTTCCAATTGTATTATTTTGTATGCACTTTTACAGAACTTTGAACTAAAATGGGCACTTTTGGGCAGTAAACGAACAGAGCCTGAGCAAAACGCATTGGACTAAAGGTCAAAAAAAATTTTAAATTGAATTTTATTCAATACAATCCCCTAAGACAAAAAGAATTTTTTTTTTTTTGTGTTTTCCGTCTTATTTGGAACAGAGGTTATGAGAGACGAAAACACTTTTATATTTTTTTCATTTTAAATAATTTTTTGTCGTTTTTTTTTTTATTTAATAAAAAAGAAACCAATATTGATTTGGTTCTCTTTGCTTAATCTCCTGAAGCTTTACAAATGATGATAAACTGCCTAGACACATACTGTCAACTCTGGGGATTATCTATAAATTTGGAAAAAACTAAAGCGATGGTTTTCAGAAATGGTGGAGGAAGGTATGCCAGGTAATAATATTGAAATCGCGAAACAATACAAATATCTTGATTTCATATTAACGAACAACTTGAACATGTCAAAACATTTAAATAAGAAACTTGAAGCAGCTACGCTTTGAATGCTACCTGGCGAAGCTGTCTTGGAAATAAAAACGTGTCACATTGTGCGAAGTATAGAATCTTTCAAGCTACTATGGAATCAGTCATGTTTTATGGTGCACAAGTATGGGGCTATGTAAAATTTGATATTGTGAAACAAATTCGAAGGCTTTTTCTAAAAAGAACTTTTGGTCTTTCATCAGCATCACCAACCTATATGCTATACGCAGAAACGGGGCTTCCAGAGCTCTTTACGAAGACACTAAAATTGCATACTGACTATGTTATAAAAGTCATGCTTATGCCAAATGAAAGGCTGCCCAAAAAAACTGCTTTGTATGTTCTACAACGAAATTCATTGTGGTTTGAGGAATGGCCCAGCTTAGCAGCACTTTGTGGTATTCAAATAAATCTACATTTGGGAAATCTCTGTACGTGGAAGGAACAATTGTATGAAATGGTGGCGTGTTTGGATGAGAAACGGATGCAAGAATCTTATTGCAAAGCGAGTAAGTCAATACACCGGTGAATTTATGCAAATCTTCAGCACATCCTCAAAGATGCAAACCATTTCGAAAACAGCTTTAGTGTAAAAAAAAGTATCTGCAATATTCAGGATGAGAGGAGAGCTTCAAAATCTTAACTATCAGCCACATAGAGAAGACCTATCAATCGAATGTTCAATATGTAATCAAAAGACGAGGGAAAATGTCTTTCATTTCTTGGGCGTGTGTGTGTGTCCACTACTAAAGAAAATTCGAAGAGCTTATTTCGGCAAAAATTTACTGAGTAAAGTTGAAATGATTGAATACTTGAATGGAAAAGATTGGGAAAGACTCTACAGATACACTTTGAAAGCAGAAAAGTACAGATTTCAAATAATAAATGAACTGTTCTAAAAATCAAGGAAAAATCAAAAATTAACCGCTTAAAACTAATGTTATTTTTTTTATCTTCTTATTTTTATTTGTATATATCGGTTTTGTAATTTAATTTTAAGCCAATAAAATTATTTCTATCATTTATAAAAAAATAGAAAACCAAATTTAAATCTACTTACCGATAACGCATTCGTATGTGTGGGAAAAGACTCGTCAAATACTGTCCCTCCAGCACAGGTGAGTCAAATTTCGGATCCATCCAAGATTTTGCAGCAGCTCTTTCAAATGCAACTGGTAGCATAACGCTGCAACAAGAATGCCTTCGTCCAGTTTGACTTAAATAGGACTGAATATGTGGAGCCAGAGCTATTTGTATATCATCACTTGAATTTGCACGACTATCATTGACTAGAACTCCAGGTGGCATAGCCGTGAAAGTGACTGATTGCCTTCTTGACTGTAAAAAAAAAAAAAAAAAAATATAGAAAAATATAAGAAAGGTCTATTAAAATTGAGAGGTTTGAATGGAATTTCTCAGAATATAAAAAAAAAACTTAATAAATCTACAGAAGAAAGGAAGAAAGCAAATGAAAAGGAGTGCGTTTTGATAAATGTTTGTAATTTTCTTAAATAACATACCTACTTCCTTGCCACAAGAACAAAACATACCAAGCTCTAATGCCTCGAAAAATTAATCAAAATGATGTGGTAAATCTCCATTATACAACCCCAATTACTTATAGGATTTGAATTTAACTTAAACATTGCCCAACAGTGACTGTGTATATTTAAACTTAACTAAACGACTTTGGAATTCGAACTAAAATTCGAAGTCATAATCGGATGCACACTCTTGGCTTGTGATTTGACTTTTGACGTTTTTTGTTAATTTTTTTTCTTCTTCTTTTAATGTTTATAAATATTATTAGGAGATCGCGCTGTTCTATTCTTAGACTTGTCACACCCTCAAAGGCGCTAATTGATTTCAATTCCTCACATCTCTGGTCACGCACGAATACTTCCTAAAAATTCGATATAAATTGCTTTTGTTGAATAACTTATCTTAGCCTGTACACGAGAGTAGCAAAATTTCTCATGATTTTCTGCATAAACAAAAGGGTGTTTTTTTTTTTTTTGCAATGCGGTTGAATAAAAAAAGAATTCAATTTGAATATTTCTCATACATCTACATCTACATAAATATTTAACGCAAATATGAAATTCAAAATATCAAAAATAAGGTTAAATTGGGTTCTGTAGTTGCCCCCGTGGCGTGATGGTTGTGGTATTAAATTCCAGCCATTAATACCTCCATCTTGTGAGGAACTGACAAATCCTTCATGAGTATCTCTTGTCAAACAAAAGTGCCGCCCACCTTAGCTGTTCGATTTTGGCAATAGGGAACTTTACGAATCTGTCAATATCAAAAGTGACAGCCATAACTTTGTGGGCTTGACAGATGCAAACGAAGAACGAAAGCAAAAATAAAAAAGGCGGTTTTTTATACTAAAAGTTTAGTATGTTGTACCGAAGTGAAAACATGTCAAGCCCACAATGTGATGATTTTGACGTTTAAGAGTGAACGAGAGAGAGAGATATATTGCTATTTCGTAAAGAGCCCTATTAACTATAACTGCCTGAACAGAATAGAGACGGAGACAGAACCGTAGCCGAAGCTGGAATAGCTGTCAAAATAATGATTACACACAAATTCAATGTTGCGAATACAATGGAACGTAGCCACATACGAAGCTGCAGCCGCAGACGGAAGAGTTCACCAACTTTTAACTTTTCACGTTTCAAATTGTATGAAGAAAAAAAAAACAACTTTTTGGGTCGGACAAAAATATTGTGGTTATTTGTATCGCGAAAAAAATTATTTATTAAAAGGAAAAGTATTGGAAACAAAAGATGTGAATTCTGAGCTTGTACACAAGAATATTGTTTTATTTTTCTTCAAAATACTTTCAAAGTTGTACAGCTGCATTGTGGGCACGTAAAAAAAAACGTACGACACTTTTTGATAGCTCTTCCAGTTCCGTCTGCACCTCCGATTCCAGCATTGTATTCTGTTCAGGCAGTAAGTCCCCTCCACTCCTGCAGACTCGCAAACAGGAATGAGAGTTGTAAGTCACTAGGCCCTGGTTTTTCACGAGCTGTCACACCCCACCAAATTTATTTTATTTTAAACTGGATTCTGCAAAACTTAAGACATTAAACCATAGTATAGCCAGTTAAATAAAAATCAAAGAGTTAAAAATCAACAGTTTTCCTTATATATTTAGATTTTATCACACAGAAAAAAACACCCTAAAAAAAAAAAAAAAAAACTCAAATATTTAAATAAAAAATGATCTTCTATAATGGAACAGAAGAAACAGAAGTCAATGCTTTAATCCTGTTCATCGTGAAAGTTTCACGACTTCTATATAAGCTATTTTGTCCATTGTTAATAATAACAAAGCTCTCATCAAACAAGACGAAAATATAAGAAATAGCAATGCTTATAGATGAAGTTTTATTGCCGGGCATAATTGAGTCGTTTTCGTGACTGTTGAACATATCCTTTCCATTAAAAACGACAACAAAAACCAGCAACTATATTACTACATAGCATACTCGTATTATACCAGTTGTTTACTTTCGTTTTATGATATAATTTTTCAAGACCTCCCTTTTTACTCTTTGAAAAAAGCTTCCCTAACAAACATGTCATATAGCTAAATTATAGCTGAAGTAAAGTTGTTCTACTTTAAGTCCTTTGTGTTCCATATTGTCGTCATCTAGTCATAGCTCCTCTATACGGTCTCAATGGGTTAAGGGACGAAGGAGTAGCTATCAAATATTCTAAAAGTAAGAGTCAATTGAGTTCATGTGTAGAGCTAGTAAGGATACTTATATTCAATATCTATAGCGATAGGTGTGTTTGTGTATACACATGTATGTATGTGTTTGGGGTCAATGAAAATAAAGAGTAATTGCTGCAGCACCAGGGAATGCACCCATCTAAAAGCCAACAGCTTTTATAATATAATATTAAAAAAAATATATATATACATATAATACCGTTAGAGAAGGGAGGGAGTATTCAGAAAAAAAAATGGTAATGGAAGGAACAATGTAAGATTTAATTACGTCGACCCTCTCTATGGCTCGAGTGGGAATTATACCCGCCATTGTGTCTCAACTCGCATAATATAATAATCGTGCAAAATGGTAGCCGCACATTTAACTACATACAAGGACATAAGAGCAAGCGAACCAATTTATTTGCCTTTCATCCTGAATGATGATGATGAGGAAGGTTTTACGGAAAAGAGGAAAAAACAATTGCCATTTCAGCTCTCTTCCCAAGGATAAATTAGGTTTTGTTAAGGATAGGGTTTTATTTATGTTTTTTTTTTTCCAATCGCTTTAAAGTGCAAGGACTATCGGATCAAAAGATTCTACTCGAGTCTTTTTTTGTTGGGCTATCTCATGAGAGGTTAAGATAACAACTTAAAGGGTTTTCATTTCGTGGTGGATTACGGTGGTGCGATTTGAATTGATTTCTTATTTATTTGATAACGAGTTCGATATACATTTATAGATATAAAACGTTTTTGATAAAGAAAGAAAAAAAAAAGTTTATTCGAACACGGTGGCGTATGAGTGATATTTTTTTTTTAGTTTCTCTTTTTATTGTTGATGTTGTGTTGCGACATTTTTATTTTTACGATAGAATACATGATTGATTTTAAGTGGAAGCATGAAAGTAATGAATTCATTTTTAAGATCAACATCTCTTTTTATGGGATTCTAGATTGCGATAAAACTTTAGCTTTCATGAGCGTATATGTATTATATATGAGATGTATTATTTGTATGGGTATGTGGTTTTTAGCATTTAATTTCACATTTTAGAAGATAGAATAGTTGATTTAAAGTGATATAAATAAGCTTGGATTAGAATCACAAAATTATCATAAATAAACAGTAAAAAGTTGGGACACGAAGTGTAAATAGATTTAATATTTTTTCCATAAATTTGGTAAATTTGTGGGAAATAAAAAAAAAGAACTGTTATGAACATTTAAAAAGCATTTGTGTGGATAGATTATTTATAAAGAGAATCACATCGGTTTGATTTTACGTATTTTTAGTTTGTTTATATTGTTTTAAGAAAAAAAAGTTATTGCAAAAGCTTCTCTACCAAAAATATATCATCATCAAAATTAACGCGAAGGTTCAATACAATCAATTTAAAGTGTAGTTAACTTTAGGCTATGTGAATGCCAATATTTTATAGTCTTATATACTCAAACTGTAGTATTTGCTGAAGTCGTTAAAACAAAACATTTTATGGATAAAGACAAAATAGTAAATAGAAATTTGTATAAAAATAAATAAATTTGATGGCACAACAGCTCATGAAGAACTAGGGCCTAGTGACTTACAACTCTCAACCATTCCTGTGTGCGTGTCTGCAGGAATGGAGGGGACCTACAGTTTATTGCCGAATCCGAACGGCTAACGAGCGGCACTTTTCTGTGGCAGGAGATACTCTTGAAGGTAGCCGTTTTTTCTTTAAATAAATAGGTGGCGAGGCTGGGGATCGAACCTTAGACCTCCGGCATGACAGTCATCGCACTAACCATCACGCCACGGCTACTACTAGAAATTTGTATGGTTACAATTATTTTAAACGTTGTGAAAATTCAAAAAAAAATAGATTTTGTACATCTACATACATACATATCTCCACAACATTTAAGTGCAACTTTATTATAACAGATACTATTCAAATTATGGTCATCTTGAATTTATATTAAATTTTTCTTAGAAAACTAAAAATTTCAACAGTTTAAGGTAACATTAGCCACTTAAAACTCAAATGGACTTGAATCATTATATTATTCTGAATACCTAACTTATATATGTACATATTTTTATACATACATACCTGTATGTGTATATATTTATTTTTTAGTTTTATTTTGTCAATTTAATTATGATTGAATAGAAACCTTTTATGGCAGCCTGTGTAACAAGGTAAAGAATCTAGAATATTGTCGTTATGCCATTTACGTAGTAGATTGACTATACTTTTTTTTTGTCTAAATGGATATTGTTTAAAAGCTAATTGCATTTATTTTTATTTTATTTTAATTAATCGTTATATTGCTGTTTTTGTAAAATTGAATTAAATCGGTGAAATAAATTTAATTATATGACAAATGAAATTATTTCATTTATTTAAGATCTAATAGATATGTCAATGTTATATTGATTTTATTTATAGATGCAATTCATCTTTGGATGATTAATTTATTTTAATTGAAAATATTATTTACATATCTATACATACATACATATATTTTAAGTGTATAGATGAAAATATTATAATATATTTTTTACACGCTTTTTGTTTAATTTTAAAATGATATTATTACAATAACACAAATTTGTATGCAATCACGTTATCAAGGTCAAATAAACCAATATTAACTATGATGTCATTGTTTTGCAATTGCTATAAATTTTGTAGTTTATTAATTTATATATTATATTCGAATCTTTTTTGAATGATAGATATGTATACCTATTTTGAAGTAAACAAAAATATACATATAGATATACATTATATAGATTAACTTGAATATTATCAGAAACTTGAACTATGAACCATCGTTGAATCTCAGTTAATCTGTAGAAATCGGTGAGTTAAAATTGCTTAACAAAGGATTTAATATTTAACCACGTCTATACAACTGGCCCCAAAAATACAATTCAACAATTTCAAATCGACAACAAATTAACCTAACTAGATAATTTTAGACGAAAAGTTAATTTTTCAAGAAATTTTTCGAATAGTTATTTTGAATCTAAATGATTTTAATTATTTTATTTCGGTATCTCTACAATTTTTTTCTAAAATTTCCAATAATTTTTCAAATTGGAACTCAAATTAAACTGCACAACTGGATCGGCCAAATTTTTTTCTTGTGGTTAAAAATAGAGCAGACAGATGAAAACATGGATAAACGGATTCTGATTAGAATCTGTGTATTTGGTATATCCGTCTATCAATTCCATGTATTCGTGTTTCCATAGATCCGTGTATTTTAAACAGCTGAGTTTATTTAAAGTAATCAAGTTATCACAAGGTAGGGGAAATTTTTCAATAAAAATATACCACGAGAATAACACCAGTATATGCAACGAAATTGCATACAACAAAATTTAATATTTTTTTTCAAATTAAAGGATAACTTTAAGAAAATATACATAAATGCAAAAAAAGGTCAGTCCAGAAAAATCGTGTTTTTCGTGGCTCCCGTCCGGAATTTAGCTTCACTCAAAACGTCTCTCAGATTCATATTCGCACTCTGCAGTGTCAAGATCCAAATGATTTTCATTAAGAACTTTATTTTGGGAAATAAGTTCTTTAAAAAACAACACAAACATATATTTGCCAGTAAGATCTAGGGTCTTATAAATTAGGCAATGTTAGAAGGAATAAAAGGATAAGATAGATTTTTGTTGGCACAGTGGACTGAGAAATAAGGTTTTGATTATCTCATTAAATCCCAGGGGTGGCGTTCAGTTGAGGGAATATAGAAAAGAATGCTGCCTAGACTGGAGCTCGAACCCACACATCCAGGTTAGCAGTCAAGTACTACTTCCACTGCGCCGGGGCCGGGGCCGGGGCACCTTTTGTCTTCTATACCAAGGAAATATAGTGGGATTAAAAGCTTGTTGATTATGTACAAGTACATACATATGTAGGTACTCAGAAATTTGTGTTGTTGTGCAGCAAGCTATAGCTATAAGCTATTGTATGGAATCGCAAAAAGGCTTGCAGTGAAAATAAAATGTATCCCAAATTGATTTGAATCGCATTCCTTTTAAAAATCGAATCAAAATTTCTAACCAAATAAGTTTTTTGAAGAAATCAAAATGTTGCTAAACCGAGTTCTAAGTCTCTAGACGCCCCAATCTAAGGGTCCAAATTTAAAACTCAATCAAGTTCTAATTTTTCGATAAACCGAGTTTTATGGGTTAGAATTTTGTCAAGAAATTGACCGTTAGAAAGTCAAATCGGTAATAATTTGGATGCTAAGATAAAGCCCATGACTTGAATCGTAAAAAAAAAATTATTCCGGCTCAAACTTCAACATAAAATTACTTTTAATTTTTCAATGATCCTTGGTAAGGTAGATCAATCATTGAAATAATAGAAATAATTTTATGTGGAATGTTTGGCGAAAATGATTTTTTTTTTTGCTAGAAATAATAACTGAGTTATAGCCTTTATTTTGGCATACAAATAAAGACTAACTTTGGCTTTTAAACGGCTCAAAACCAACAATTAAAATTTTCAGTGACCGTTTTGAATTTTTGAAACTAGCGCCTCGGACCTATTATAACTTTTTTAAATTTGGAAATCCATCTTTTTTTTTTTTGTTGATTCAAATTGTTTTACAGCCATATTATTCAATCACTTAAATCCGGTTTTAAATGTACATCTGGATTTAAAGTAAGTTAAACCCAGGCTCATCATATTCCTTGTTATACCCGAAAATAAACCTTTTTGTAAACCTTGCCAAGTTTGATTCGATTTAACTTAAACAGACTTTCAGGGAGCAGTTAAATTTAAACTCGGGTGTAAAATCAAAATATAAAATACAAAAGCAAGCGATCAAAAAGTAGAAACAAAATTACAAATTATTGATATTACGCAGCTTTTAAACGAGTTTTCAAAATAAGTTAAAACAGTTTAACATGCCTTTAACTCATTTATATACAACCAAGTTTGATGCTTTTTTTAGTAAATATTATAGGCATAAGTATAAATTATAGGGTTTAAGAAATACGGATTAAATGGACGGGTATACAATTCATTTTAAACCAAATTATATCTGAAACCTGAAGTGAATAATATGGTTGTTAATGAAGAGTTTTTGAAAAATTAATTTTCAAACTCAGTTTTGAAAAAATAAAATAAAAACAAAATTTTCAATAATTCTTTTTAATCGCAAAAATACATATAAATCATCAATAAGAACAATTAACGAAAATAACAGTTGTTTAAACGTGGTTCTATATTTGATGCCAGTAAATTAAACTCACCGATTTCGACAGATTAACCGCGGTTTAACGATGGTTCAAGGTTCAAGTATGTGACTATATATCTATCTAATTAGGTGCATGCCTGAACCTCAGTTAATCCGCCAAAATCGGTGAATTAAAAATCCTTAACCACGGATCAACATTTAACTCACGATTGTACAACTTGCACTAAGTGCCAGTTGTACAATCGTGGTTTAAATTTTGATCCGTGGTTCAGGAATTTTAACTCGCCGATTTCGGCGGGTTACCTAATTTCTCTATCAAATTTTATCATTCTTCGACAGTAATATTTTAAGAAAGTGGACGTATAACATGGCAGCTATACATGAAAAACTTCAATTTTTCTATCGTTTCCTTTGTACCATCGAACCTTATAGCGCTGTGCGAAATTATAAGTTTCTACGGTGTGCTCTATATTTAAGTTTTTTACTGTACCGTTCACAATCTAGTATAATTTTGTCATATAATTTTAATTTTATCAATTCATGTTTCAATAAATTTGCATTCGTTAATATTAGGTGTGTTTTTGTTGGCGCAGTAAATTATATAATATTCTACACTCTATAATTTTGATGATTTGTCAGTTACAGTTTTCGCTTTTTTTGAACTCATGTACAACATATCTCAGGAACCGCTAATGCTAAGGAGTTGAAGTTTGTTGAGGCGCTTATGATACTGTTGTCTGATAAAACTGTTGACTGAATGTCGAAATTAATTATGAAAATTAAATCATTTGGGACTTTTAGCAATATTGCTCAAAAATTTAAATTCTGTAAATTCTAGACTTACCACATTTCAGGGTTTATATACCTGTGTAAAATACTAAGTTTTTCTTTAAAAATCACACTTTCCTCCTCTTACAAATTTTTGAATATTCCCCTTTTTCGTTCTAAATATTATGTTTATTTGAAATAGTAGACCCGTGTTTAAGTTGCTCAGACAGGAAACGAGTTATTATTTTATTTATGAAAACATAGATATATTTATATTGGCTTAAAATGAAATATATTAAATTTTAATTTTTTCACAATCTCATGAGAATTAAATTTTTCAACCATTAACAAATATAATCAAAATAATTCCTTTGTCTTTTATTTCTAGCTCAATATTTTATTTTATTTATTTAAACGATATGAAATGTGGTAAATCTATGACTGAGATAAAAAAAATGGCAATGATTTTATCCGACAAAAAATTTAACAAGCTGGCAACAGATCTATAACTGCCGGTCGTGATGTATATTTTCTTTTTTTTCGCAACTCAGAGATCGTGCTAGAGGAGAATTCGAAAGAAAATTATTAATTCTGCATTATTTAAGCTATCAAAACTGAAATAAAGGTGAATAAACTAGATAGTAAACAAAAAAAAAATGCTTAAACTTAAAACTCACTTTTTTGGTTCATTTTTTTTTAAATTAGTTTTTTTTTTCGCAGCCGATTCCAGATTTTCAAGTCATGTGAAATGTATTATTTATGATCGGTACACTCTGGGAAATTTTAACATTGTGTATTTCAATATAAATATATATTTTTTTGGAAAATTATGCTTTCCAAAATATGAAACTACTTAAAGAGTCCTTTCGGAAAAAAAATTAATATGTAAAATATAACCTTTTTTTTCAACGGAAATGTAAATTTTTTGTAAGCACTATTGTAAGTATTTTAACAAATTATAATTGACATTCTTAAACGCCAACTTAAGTATCTAAGAACGTCGGGAAAAGTATACGCGCGAGTTGATAAAATTCGATAAAATAATATGATAAGATAGTAGCAAAAAAAAAATGCAAAATATATACCCATCTATCTCATACAAAACGCAAAAAAAAATACTTTTTATAGCCCGTTGTTTGATGGTTCTTGTCTCTTGGAAGATAATTAAATTTACAAAAACAAAAAACTCTAATTAAATTATAAATTTCTAGTTTTATCTGAGCGTCTAGAGCACCTTTTGACGATTGAACAAGATTAATTTGTAGAATTGCTCTCTTTCAAAATGATTAACGAACAAATAATTGAGGGTTGTTTAGATATACAAACCTCAAATAATGTTTTACCGCAATTGCTCTTTTATTTTTAATTATTTTTGTTAAATTTTCAAATCGTCTGTAAAATTAAATTCAATAAACAAAAACAAGAGAACTGCTCTCTTCTTGTTTGAAATTGATCATACAGGGTGATTTCAATTTAAAATAATTCTAGAGGTAAAAATTAGGAAACATATTTATAATTTCTAGAAAGGTAGAGAGGAATGAGCCATTAATTTCGTAATTTTAAGTTAAAAACTAGTAAAAAGATATATTTTCAAAATAGTTAAGCCTTACAGTGGGAAGAAAAAGCATCAGAGTTCAGAAATGGACTGATTCGTGACAATCATAATTCTTTTTTGTAGATATTATTATTTTCTCAAGTTTATCCGTCAATATTGACGATCTTGGCCTTGGCAAAAATATCGAAAAGAAGATATCTGCGTGAAATATCTTAGCACACATATTTTGAATAAATATCCTAATGGTGTAGTACACAATTCCCAAAATCTTTTATGCGTATTATGCCTGAAGTCAAACATACGTATATCAATCCTTTCGGTACCTGTCCCATGCCGTAAAATGCATCCTGTCTTTATTTGACCTAACATACATATGTACTTCGAAAGTATGAACAAATATTTTGGAATCACCCTGTATATTTAAAGCAACCATATTAATACCTGATATTGATGTGTATTTTTGATTGCTCTATAGACATTTTCTAAGGGTAAGTAATTCATTCGTAAAAACATAGAATTTTGAATTGTAGACGAATATCTGATTAGCTGGGCTGCCTAAGTTCATTTGCGAGCAAACAAATGGAATCACTCCGTTTCGCCTTTTATAAAAGCAACAATCTGTATGGATACAATATTTATGGTTTAATATTTATTTATTTATTCACATTTTAAAGCTTGAACTTCAAACTTTAATTTGGAGGTAAAATTATAAAAATCCATTGAATAGTTTTGGCGTTATCCGCCAAAATAAGGAAAATATTAAACATTGATACGCAATATACGCGCCCATTATTGGCTTTTGTTTTCGGTGTGCTGTTAAAAGTGAACTGTTACATAATATCGATTTAACAGGCCTTTCTAATCTTGTAAATAAAGGATACCACACCTGCAGATGTTGCTCAAGTTTTAACACTATACTGCAACAAAGAATAAGTCAACGCGCTGTGGTCCGTCAGCTTTATATAAGCCAATGCTGTGTGACCCATAAGATCTACAAAACTTTCAGGGAAACTGTAAAGTTTGTGCAAACGACCAAATATGGACGTCGTCGCGTGCCGGTGTACCACTTAGAAATATGATATGAGATATTCATCGCAATGTCTTCTCTCCAAAATCGTCATTTTACTGGCAATGGAAGTCGGGCAATGGAGGTGAGCTAAGTTCTCGGATGAGTGCAAAATGCGTCTGCATAGAAGTGATCGTAGGGGCGCGGCGGCAGAATACGCAGACGACCTGGCGAGTGATTCGAACAAAGCTGTTTTGCAGAAACCGTGATTTACAGGGGCGGTTTTGTATCATAGGCAGGCATTTGAATTGAAGGAATAGTGAGCTGGTTTTTGTAACTGGTGCTGGCCGAGAAGAAGAGTAACTTCGGATCGGTATATCTCTGATATTCTGCTGCATCACGCCGTTACTTATGGTGGGTGTATTGCCAAAGATTTCGTACTAGTGCATGATAACGCTCGATGCAACACTGCGTGGGGAAAAGTCGGATTCCTATGAAACATTTGTGAGACGAGCTTAAACAAAGGGTTAGAGCCAGAAATCCAGCTTCTCAGACCATTCAAAACTGAAAGCGGCACTGTTAGACGAATGGGAAAGAATACCGCAAGACACAGCCAAGAAACCCATTAGGTCAATAAAAAATCATTTTTGAAGCTGCAATTAGAGCTTGTACGGGGTAATACAAGATACTAAAAAAATAAGTTTCGCTTAATTTTTTTTTAATGTTTAATTTTCAAGCTACTACCTGTTTTAATTTCACTTTATTTTTTCTTACATGCTTGAATTATGACGATTATTTCTTGAAATCCTGAAGTGTTTGTTATGTTTTTAACCTTGATTTAAAGCTTCTGGTTCCAGCGTTTTAACGATACCATAAACATTCATGTATGTCAATTAAATTGAGAACATTTACTGTTTCTACGTGAAGTGTATATTATCTCGAAAACCAACTTAATGGGTTCGTTCTCTCTTTCACCCTATATACAAGCTGTGGATTGGGTATAAAGTTGTTTTCCAGTGAATCACAAATTTGTGACCAAAACATCAAAATCAAAACCCTTCCACTATCTCATATTGTATAAACAAAATGTCAAAAATATGTGAAATAAAAGCCATAAACAATAGCGTGGAAACATTTCAATACATCTCACACACAGAGAGCCTCTCACACCATTTGATTGTGTGACTCGAACATTTTTAGAATTGGTTCGAAAACATTTATACATTCTATCACATTTGAGTGTTTGAGGTTATGGTTATTTCGATGCTATGTGGATCAAAATATGAACATAAATTGTTATTACTCAAATTTGACAGTCGAATAGAATTCTTGGCTTTCACACTTTCAACTTAAAATAACTTTAATACTCAGTAATAAAATTGAAAGCTTTAATTTCGATTTTTTTTAATTGGATCATATTTTGTAACAAAAAGAGCGTCATACTCAAAATAATGATGTTTCGAGATAATTACGATTGAAAATTTTTTTTTCGTGAAAAAAAAACTAGGGAAAAACAACAGTTAAAGTGCAAGAAACAAGATGTGGTAGTGTGTAAAATTGAGAAGAGATATCTGCTATATACACATGTTTACAAAATTAAAGCAAAAATATTTTACGTAAGATTTCATAATGAACTCAGAACTATTATATTTTGAGTTATGGCGCTCTTATGCAACAAATGAGCGATATGTAAATCAATGCGTCGCTAGCCTTTGACGTTATGCATAAAAAACGTAGCCATAAACACGTGTCATTCGGAAGAATTTCTTTATTTTCGATGTCAGGCAGATTACTATTTACTATAACTATTATTTCACATTGTTGGCATATTCAGATTCCATCATAAAAACTATGAGTATGAAACTGTCATAATCTTTGAGTTTGATTGATAAGACAAGATATAGTTGATATTTTTAAATAACAAACAGTGTCATAAATTACACACAAGATTTGATTTTGGCGCCATTTGTGTGTTTTTGTGTTTCCAACGAAAAAAAAACACAGACAAGTGCCACCCGACAAAAAAATATAACTAAGTACACAAAAGAGAAAAGCGTTTTTATTGTTGAGCAATATTTTAAAATAATAAAGGTTTGGTATCTATATTTCAGCCAGCTTTTTAGAAGCTCAGTCTTTAATAATTCAATGATTATTAACCCTGAGTGTTGGTGTCAACAAACCGCGCAACATGGGCTGTTATAGCTTCCTCAGTACCAAGGACGTAGCCAGATAAATATTTCGGAGGGGGGTTATGACTTTTTGAAAAATTATTTTTCGGTTTTTAGTATGTAATCTACAAAGACCTCTCTATGATATGATATGAGGATATGAGGACCTCTGACAGTAATTCAACAAACTGTTGAACTCCTCAGTCAACTTTTTTTTAGAAAAGGCTTCCAACCAATTAATTTTTGTAAGAAAATCAAAATCAAACTTGCAAATTTTGAAAATATATGTAAGAAATTCAGTGATGTAGTCCATGGTACAATAAAATAAACATAGAATTTGATTTTTACTTAATATTTTTATATCTATTACTCATCATCACAAAACGAGTATTTATCACAAAAAATAACATCATATAAATATCTATACGTGCAGCAAACACATCTATAACCTCTTCAGTATTGATATCAATCTCTCTCTGAATTGACATCAAAGCTAATCCTGTCAGTCTTTCAACGCCGCCGGTAGAGTTTCTCAGATATGTTTTTAATCTCTTCATCGTTGAAAATGTTCGTTCCGGTGTGCATGTCGAAACTGGAAGGGTAGCCAAAATTTTTAAAAGTTTGTGAATGTTTGGAAAAAGTTGTTGGTTGCATCTTTGAAGAGCTTCTATTGCATTTTTCGCACGGACTTCTGGTAATTGTTGGTGGCATTTTGTCTTCAATAGTAAGAATTCAGCCTCCATAGTGTCCCAAAAATTTCTTATACAATTTAAAATTTTCTTCATTAAAATTACTTTCATTTTTACCGATAGTCGATGGTATTAAAATATAAAATGGAGAAAGTGTCGACTTCTGATTCTCGAATCTCACTAATTAAGTCATCTAAGAGAGAAATCAAAATTTGTATCCTAAAATAGGTCTCTGGATCTATCATACGTATGTTGGACCTATTCTGTTGTCTTCCCACAACTCGATGAATTTTTATTTTTTCTTCTGCAATACTTGATAATTCTTCTGCTGTCTGGAAAATTATATTGAATTCCAAAATAACATCTTCTGGAATTTTTTGGAATCTGTTTGATATCAATTTAATATGTTCCAGAGCAGATACCAAGTCGCATGAAGGGGACTGTAAGATCTTGCAAAGCGGCAATGTGTATGTAAATAAAACACTCAAATTTTAATAAAATTCATCAATGCCTCTAGATGGCTAGATGGTCCATGAAAACGTATAGGTTAAATTATTAGTTGGAGCGTCCAATCCTCCAGGGTATCACAAGGGATCTAAATTGATCTAAGTGTGATAGGAACAAGATCCTCTATCAGCCCAACAACCTAACCTACCAATCTCTATTTTAGTTCTAAGAGAAATCATTTTGAAACTATTTTTATTTAACTTGTATACTATTTTAATTTTGAAGACTATCTTGCACCATATAATAATTTTAAAAATTTTCTAAATAAATTCAACTATATACTACAAGCAAGGTACATTTAATAAATACAAGTACGTACAACCTTCTCATATACTTTTTTTTTCAAAGTATAATCCATTAACAATGAATAGAAATAATTTTGAGATATTTTTTATTTATAAGAAAATTTTAATTTTTTTTTTGTCTGACTGAGCGTGCAAGGTAATTTTTGTTAAAAGATGGTTGCACTTTGAGGATGATGGTTTATTTATTGTTCGATTAAAATAGATTAATTGAGGAAGTCAACTAGTAAGTCTAAACTTTTACAGTTATACTTTAAATATATGTAAAATGTGGATGTTTGTTTATTTGGTTTTAATCAAAGTTCATGGTCATGATATTTTTAATATTTATTTTCATTTCAAATGCTCTGACTTACAATTTGATTACGAAATTTACTTTATTCTGTTTGGTTTTCCATAATTCATGATCTTTAAATGGGGAACATTAATTTAAGTATACTTTTCTTTGTTATAAAAGTTGTGTGCCCGGTTTCAGTTTTACTTAAAAAAACATACAAACACACACACACACTACAAACAAGATAAAATAAAATCAAGAATTTACCTGCAAAAATGAAAATGTTTGAAAGATGTTCAATTGTTTAGTTAAGTACATAAGATTTGAAAATTGTTTTGAATACAAATAAATTTTAATTTTAATGTATTTAACCTCAAATCCAAAAATATTTTAAATGATCCGAGGTAACAAAGAATGATTTTTTATGTCGGTTTTGTATGCGTAAAAACTAACACTGCCGTCAAATTTGTTATAATTTGGGTTGGGGTCGAAATACTGTAAATGTAAGGTTTTGTTTTAGGCTTCGTGATGGAACAGTAACAGAAATGCAAAAAAATCTCGTTTTTGGTGGTTTTTTCTACCGATTTTTTTAAATAAACTTCGCTACAAAATTGAAGTGCAATAAAATTTCCTAAAAAAGTCTAGATTTTTTTCTCCTACAAACCGTTCAAGTTCAAGCGCTGGTTGAAATTTCATTGATTTATAATTTAGGAATTCACAAAATAACAGCTACAGTAAAACCCCAGCTTAAGAGAAACTGCAAATTGTCACAGTCTTTCTTTCACTTAAGCGGGTTTTTCACTTAAACCAACCCCTCAAAGCAAAGCAATTTGTTTATAAAATGTGAATGTAAACATTTGTGAAATAATCAGAAATTCAAATGTCATTTTCGTGGTGAAAATGGTGAAGGTGAAAAATATTGATAGGATTCAGTAAATTTTTCGTTCTGTGCGATTCAATTTTTTTTTCACTTAAGAGAGTTTTTTTTCAATGAAAAATATAAAATTGAACTGAAAATATGTTTCAGGTATCCGGGTTTTTCACTCAAGCGAGTTTCGCTTAAGCGGAGTGTTTTAAAGGTAATTGGTCGAAAAATACTCGGGGATGAAAAAAGTGTTTCAGATAAGCGGGTTTTTCTCTTAAGCGGGTTTCTTTTAGCGGGTTTTAGTGTAACATCAAATTCGGATTCAGTATTATACCAAAAATATTTGAATATGAAAGAAATCAAAGCTTATCTTACAAGTATTCCAGGTTGACTATCAATTATATTTTGAAAAACAAAATGCTTTAATCTTCTACAAATAAATCGAATCCCTACAGAACTTATTTAATCTCCGAAAAACTTTAAATGAATGTAATGACAACCTGTAGTTTTAAATACCAAACTTTTAATTTTTTGTTTACAATTGTAAATTATATTCATCCAAATAATGTCAATATTAAGAACTTTTTATGTTGGGATAAACTCCTTTTAGAATGCAAAGCTTACGTTTTCAACTAAGTAAGAATATTTTAACGTGACGATGACATAATAGATCTGGGTTAATTGGTGGAGTTTTAAAAATAACGACGACAACAATGGTTGCAACAGGATGACGACAACGAACGATGAAAACAAGAGGGTTCATGTGACCTAAGAATGTTTGAACTACTTCTTCCTTTCTTAGAATAAAACTCCTTTCCCCTACACGCGTTTTTATTATTACTTGTTCTATAGGGCAAGTATTGGTTTCGTATCCAAAACCAAAAAAAAATAGGGATTATTAACAAGCCTAACATGAAGATTATGGAGGAACCCAAAAAATGGGTTTTGTTCATATCACCTGTGCCTACGTTCTGTAAATCTCACATCGAAAAAATCATTCGAGAAACGCTGAAAAATGGAACAAAACTCATGTATTTTGTTTCAGTTTTCATCGTTTCTCGAGCAATTTTATGCATGTGAGAATTACAGAACATAGGCACTGTATTTGGTCAGGGTTTTCTTCTGAACATCGACTTATAAGCCGTACAAGAGCAGCTAGGGAACCCGGGTAGAATGGGTTATGTTTTTTGCAATGCTTAATCGTCTCATGATGATAAATGCAAGTTTTAATTAATATAAGCGTTCGAAAAAGTATGTGTGTTCCATCCAAACTGACGATGTTTTTATACCCGCTACAGGTATAATAGATAATTATATGAATCCAAATTAAAATCAAAAGATCGACCCACTTTTAATACTCATGTTTGATGTTCGTGGTTGAACGCGTTTACGTGGGGAAGGGGACAAAATCCCGAATCTCGAATGGCTGAAAATGAGAATCCCGAATTCCGCATAATCCCGAATGCCAAAAATCCCGAATTCCCAAAATCCCGAATGCCAGAATCCCGAACGGACAAAATCCCGAATGCCAAAATCCCGCATGCCAGAATCCCGAATGCCAAAAAATCCCGAATACATTCGGGGTTGAATCCCAAATTTCAATACTATATTTAGTACTATTTAAGTATTTTTAAAGAAATCAAACTGTTTTATATGGCTTGACTTCTCTTCATTTGCTGCTTTGAAAATAAAGTTAATCTCCTTGAGAATCATTTTTGTTCCTAAAAGAACGAATAAACGAAACAAATCCTTAAAATTCAATATAAACTACATATTTACATTTAACGCATGAAATTAAAAATTAAATTCACGTTTTTTAAGATATTGTTTTTGGGATTTCAGCCATTCGCGATTTTGTCCGTTCGGGATTTTTTCATTCGGGATTTTTAGCACATTCGCGATTTTGGAATTCGGCATTTCGTACCCAACCCGCTTACGTGGTGTGTTAGGCTGGCTGCACATACATATAAGATACAAAATGTTCTAGCTTGTGTTCGTTATTCAATTTCGTCAGTAAAACCGGAAATGAACCATGAACATAGTGAAATATTTTCAAATACAAAATTTGATTTTTACCTTTTTCGATAAAACGATGAACAGCACGCAATTCTTATAGTAAAATCTTTCTAAAACTAAATGTTTCATCCAAATCATCATGTTAATGGTAAGTACTTGATGTCGAGAAAAAGAAAAAAATTATGAAATCACAGATTTTGTTTATACGCTGATCAAAATCGACCGACTTAACTTCGATTTTCATGGAAAACGTACTAACATGACATTCTGTATCCAGCTTTAAATTATCAAAGAAAAAACCATTTTAAAACTAGCCTTGAACCAAAAGAGCAGGTACCAGCGACCAACTCGTGCATTGCCTTGTTATTTTTTGGTTTGTTTTTATCTTCTTAACCAACGACGATGTTTTCAAGGGTGGATTCAGATAAAAAAGGTTTGATGTGGGTGTTGG
This sequence comes from Epistrophella euchroma, assembly GCA_947049315.1. NCBI lineage: Eukaryota > Metazoa > Arthropoda > Insecta > Diptera > Syrphidae > Epistrophella > Epistrophella euchroma. The sequence continues at coordinate 106,779,420 of OX346247.1, read as the reverse complement.
ATAGTATGTCAAGGGAATCTTTGTTGACTTGGTCAATAGAGCAGTATGCACGAAAAGATGGAAAGGTAAGACACACAAAATGGAATTCATTTAAAAAGAAGATGAATTAATTACAACAAAGTGGTTGATTTGTCATGCAAGGGGATTGAAATTATTTAGTACGAGCGAAGACAGAATTATTTTGACGAGGTTAACAGAGAAGATGGGTGTTATGAAAAAAAAGAAAAACTGACAAGTACCTACAACCTTCATTTCTATTTACCTAATGAAAAATCAATAAATTCCAAAACATTTCCCTTTAATTGAGAATATGTTTCTCTTGAGGGACGAATTCTTATATACTTAAGTCGAAGAAAAATAAAAGCTTTTCTCTATTATTTTATTGTTGGTTTGGGTTATGAGAAATGCTTGAAGGCTTTTACTAGGGATTAATACAAAATAAACACGTAAAAAACGTACGTGTATAATATATTCCCAAGTGAAGTGGTAGGCTTTAAGTTTATGGATATGTCGCATGTTACACATATTTTTTATAAAAAATATTTTTATACAGTAATTATTATGGTTTTAATTAGCACTAAATATTTTATATATAATTTTAAATAGTATTTAAGTAAAAATAGCTCACTAATCCAAATAATTATATTTAAGCAGGAGCTGTTTTGATTATTTTTTTCATAATATGAGAAGCCAAAATTTGTATCTTGGAAAATTTACTTGATTTTTCATAGAATTAGTATATACTCTGATTGCCGATAAACTTGGACCTTTAGCAAATATATGAGGTTTTATTTTTAAAGCTTCGTATAGTATAAAATATTATTAATTCATTTTGAAGCTTTGTTTTGAAGCACGGCCAGTCGCTCTATGTTTAGAGCAAGTAACAACTAAAGCTATAGCGTATGATAACTGAAGTACGAGCCATATTGAAGAGTTCGTATGTCCTATTTGCACGTGAAATCGATCGAAATAAATAAGCCAAATAGAAACATCAGCACTATTCAATTGCACTTGTTGAATAAATGCCTGAACAGAATGGTGACGGAGACTGAAATATTGAATACACACAAATGTTGCGAACCCAACGGAACGTAGCCGCAGACGGAGCTGCAGCCACAGACGAAAGAGTTCACCATCTTTTAACTTTTCACATACGACACTTTTGACGTTTCAAATTGTATGAAGAAAAAAAAACAACTTTTTGGGTCGGAAAAAAATATTGTAGTTATTTGTATCGCGAAAAAATTATTTATTGAAAGGAAAATTATTGGAAACAAAAAATGTGAATTCTAAGCTTGTACACAAGAATATTGTTTTGTTTTTCTTCAAAATACTTTCAAAGCTGTACAGTTGCATTGTGGGCACGTAAAAAAAATAACGTACGACACTGTTTGACAGCTCTTCCAGTTCCGTATGCAGCTCCAGTTCCAGCATTCTATTCTGTTCAGGCAGTAATTGAATAGAAATAGCTTTTAAATAGCCTTTAGTCGACAAAAAATTGGGTTTTAATCACGGTGATCTAACTTATAGTAGAAACTTTGTTAATACCCGGGCGAAAAAATTTTTATTCCAGCTTTAATGCGATTAGGAGTTCTAATCTTGTTGGATATAGATAGTTCACATTCATCATTAATGCTAAGTAAGATGAACTGAACTTAGCAAAAATTGCGTATTGACAAGGCCCTCACTAGTCAACTCATGGTTCCAAGTGAGATCACCGCCGCCGCCGGGAAGTAATGCCAATTTTTGTCGACTAAAGGCCGTTGAAAGCTAATTTGAAAATCTTATTTTTCTTAAAAAATGATTTTTGTAATGCAGCAAATATACAAAAGTGTCCATAAAAATAGGTATATTTGACCTTGGGATTTAAGGATAATGTTTTACCTGCTTTACGATAAAAAATTTATTTTGACCCAAATATGTATGGTATAGGTACATATGGCAAATGATTACAGGTATTCTTAGGAGGTGAATCTGGTAAAAGAAAAACTAGGAATATATAAAAGTATATTAAAAGGAGTCGAAAAGTATTGTACTTTTTAAGCGAAACTGAGTCTCCTTTCTATAAAGCAATTAAATCAAAACTCTTAAAACCAACACCCTTAGACCATCGATATTTTTTCACAATAAGTTCCATTTATTAATTATTTTTAAAGGGTTTCCGGTTATATTTTTCATGCTGTAAGTATACTTAAAAAGTACTAGAAAGTAGGTTCTACATATAAACTATATTTTTAGGGTATATTCGTGTCGTTTTGGTTGGTATCCCATTTCATTAGATAAGACATTTAATTCATATTCAAGAAATCATGTGCCATATGCTAAAATTTTGCCCCTTTTAAAACGATTGAACAAAGAGCCAACATGGGGATTTTGTAGCCTTTGGATATGTTGTATACAGGGGAAAATATGCGTCGTTCTTGTTATTTTATGAATTAATTATTTTGACCCTAAAACCCATAATTTTAAGGCTTAAAAGCAAATTTGACTTGAGCATGTCATCAGTTATTTAAATTAATCTGTGCTCTTGTTGAAATTTTAAAAAATCTCTTGGTATATGTAATTGGAAATCTTTATAGTAAAACCACCTTTCCAATAACGTTACACGACACCCTTTACTGGCCAAAGTAACAATCAAAACTCCCATTTGTAATTTTTTTTTTAAGAAAAATGAATAAAAAGTCCATCTTATTCTTATTGATTAGATCCTTACAAAGTCAAGAACGGTGCGGCGCGGAGCGTGTATACCTACAACTTATAACGTACTCCAGTTGAATGTAGGATTCCTTTAAATTGATATTCATTTGTATTTATTTGCCAACGAATGACGACACGTCGACAACAACAACAACAACAACAACAACTGCCTTACATATTTTTATTTTATCTTTATTTGTGCACTTGTTTTATTGTTGCTCTAATAAAATGATACCTAGTACTGGAAAATAAATTATTCATTATTTTGTTCTAACAAAGAACAGTAGAAAGTGGGCAGAAGTATCATTCTGGTCAGACAGAAGAGGACAAAGAAAACCTTTAACAAAACTGCGGCAGAAAATTCGTATTGTATAATTTTTTGGAGCACACTATACATCAAGCACTTGTCCTGCGAGTCGGCCAACCAACCACATCCTGTGGGTATTACAAAAGAATAGCAATTTGATTGTTTTCTTTTCATTTATGTACATATTTTTTAGTGTAGGGTGTCTCGAGGTATTTGTAAGTGAATCCTTTCAATTAAATTTAAGGACATGTCCTTACACTGAGCTACTGCGCCTTAATAGATTGACGGATTTAACGCAGTCGATTTTTATATAATTTGTCATAAAAATAGCTATTTGGGTTGGGTAAGAAAATTGTGATTTAAGCGAGTTATCCAGTGTACGAGCGATATTTTTTTTTAATAAAAAAAAAAAAAAAAAAAAAAACATTTGGTAATTGGAAATCTTCATATGGAAAACATCTTTCCAATGATTTTGTATGAATGTAAAGATAAGAAACATTTTTGTTCGTAATCGATAGATTTTTGTAGTGTATAAAAAAGAATATAATACCGAAAAATTGGGAACAATCTAAGAATCGAGATGTAATAATTATAACTAGTACGTCCAGCCCTCGAAATTCGAGTGCCAATTACATTATCTTCTAATTGACAGAAAATTTGACTCAAGTTAAAAGTCTACAAAGTACCTACCTGCCTTGTATAAATTTACATCATTTTTCGTGAATTTACGCCTATTAAAACCTGTAATATGACCTTGACCGAATCTACAATACCCAACCAAATGTATTTTTGTTTCTGTTATACACGACCGACGGTTTTTATACTAATGCGACGGTGCAAGCTGCAAACCCCACTATGACTGTATTCTATCTCGCTCCCACCTCCAAACCAAAAAAATGCACAATAACTGTGTTGCATTGTTTCGTGGTTGTTTTTTTTTCTCCTTTGTGTAAGTATTTGGTGATAATTCTCCGCTGAAGCTCATCCGTGGACGATGAACAACCACCTCATTTTGTGTTTTTACAAATATTCTCTTTCGCTCGCTTCTCGCTCCCTCTTAATACGAAATTAATTTATATTTTGTGCACTTCTGTGGCACAAAACCTTTCCAACGATGTATAATTTATATGCCTTCGGCTTTTCTAGACCGCGTAAATTGTACCACAAAATTAGTGTTTGCCGTTTTATAATATGATGATGATGATTTTGAAAATTTCTATGTTCTTCCTCCTCGCGAAAATTGTGCCTACAGGAGTTATTTACTTTAGGTGCCTGTTTACATTGGATTTTTCATGAAGCGCGTTCTCATTCATTACTATGTTCCCCGTGTTTACATTATAAAGAAAAAATCCTTTCATAACAATCTTCCCTTCCCTATCTCACACAGTCCTTCCTTAAAATCCATGTATCTCTCACTCACACAAAAAAAATCTTCATGCTTAATCCGAGAATATTTATTGAAACTGGTGCAATCTACCCTTCTCTTTTTTACACATACTCTACTCGTCTCACTTATTGCGCCATTCACTAAAAATCCAATGTAAACAGGTATTAATAGATCATCCCAAGAAAATTCAATGTGCCGCGGCAGACTTGTGTCCCACTCTTAATTTCATTGCATTTCATTATTATTATTTTTTTGAACGCTGCCAACTGATATTCCAATATCTTTCCAGTAGTGCTGGAAAACTGGTTGGTTGTTTGATGTTTTTATGTGGAAAAAATCGAAACGTCAAATCGTGAATTTTAAAGTGTTCGGTCGTGTCGCGTATTTAAAGTTTTAATTTTGTGGTAAAATTTACGCGGTCTTAATGCCGAAGGCATATAAATTATATATCGTTTTATTGCACAGAAGTGCAGAATAGAAAAATTTACCACAAAAACTAAAAAACAATAAAAGAAAGTTGCATAATAAGTGCGAGTATTTTGTTCACTCCGTCTCGCTCTGGCTCTCGCTCGCACCTATTGTGCAATTTTGTTTTATTATTATTTATTAGTTATTGTGGTGCAATTAATTAATAAATTTTTGCATTCTGCACTTCTGTGCGCAAAAACCTTTCGAACGGTATATAATTAGTATGCTTTCGACTTTTGTAGACCGCGTAAATTGTACCACAAAATTCGTGTTTGCCGTTTTATAATATGATGATTCGAAAAAAGAAAAGTAAAAGTTGAAGAAATTTGAAATCAACAGGATGATGTTTGATATAGAGCTGCCCACGAAGTCAGGAGACGAGACAAAAGGAGTATTTTGTATCATCTCGGGAATGATTATGGAATGAAACATTTGTTAAAATTTGTTTTTTTTTTTTGCAGTTTAAAATAAAAGTAGGTAGTATTGTATTTTTTCACACGTGCTCCTTAAATATTATTTTAAAAACCGTTTTATGTGTTATGTGTAGTTTGAAATAATTAATTTATTACTCGTCTATATAGGTAGGAACATAATACTTCTTAAACATAGCTACTACATATAATAATTTTGCAAAATATAATTTACATCAAAATTTAAATGTTTTCACTAAAGCAACTTAACCAATATTCATGCAATTCATAAATATCTTTTTGAGTACATCCTTAGGACAAGAAGAGGAATAACAAAAATAAAAAAAAATATTTTTGTTGTTGTTTAGTGGACTGTTTTGTATTTAATTCAAATGGAAGATTTTTTGCGACCTTTAGTCCAATGCGTTTCGCCCAGGCATGACAGTTGGGCTCAACAGTTAGAAGATGTCGTACCTTTCTAAGACACAATATTTTCGTCGATGAATATCGGCTCTTAATAAAATCTACAGCGCATATGTTATTCCTCTTCTTAGTGCATTAACCAGACCACGGGAATACAACAAGAACATATTTTCTAGGTGCAAGAATATAACCATGTTCTACTAGAATAATACATCCTTATGACAGTCAAGTTCAATTATATCGACATATTTGTTAAATAAAACACAAGCTCTTGTAATTGGTTCATTCAGTCTATAATTTATTGAGTGTTGTGTGGTACAATCAAAAAATGATAAACCCTTGGTCTTAAACAACGAGTTGAACGCTGGAGTATGTTTTGTAAATAATTTATAAAAGTGCACAATCAATATGACCTGTTAGAACATCACTTACTAAAGATATCGAGAAATAAATTCTTCTAATTTCCAAAGGTTTAACATCAACTTACACCGAGATTTATATGATGGTGAAGACGGGGCCCATTTTAGTTTTCGTGAACTTTTTTGAATTCTTTCAATTCTATTGGTAGCATTTCTGTAGTAAGGAGTCCAAACTACACAACATGTATTCTTAAATGGGACGTACAAAGCTTAGAAAAAGTAATTTGACCGTTTATTAGGACATCTAAACTCTGAATATAAATCCAAACATGGAATTACCCCAAGATACAACATAATCTACATGCATTCTAAAATCCAGTTTAGATCAAATACAATTCCCAAATCCTTATGATTAAATACCTTTAGAAGGATACTCGCAGAGATACTATACCTAATCACAGATAATCGGATTAGGAGATCTTGTAAACATAAGAGAACAACATTTTGTTTGATAAATAATTCTTTTAAAAGGCACCATTTATACTATATATTCTAAGTTATTTTGGACTCTTTCATAGTACGTTTGCACAGTCAAAATCAACCACGTTTGCATAGTAAAATCAACCACGTTTGCATAGTCAAATTAACCACGTTTGCAGAGTACAAAATCAACCGCGTTTGCATAGTCAAATCAACCGCGTTTGCATAGTCAAATCAACCACGTTTGCATAGTCAAAATCAACCACGTTTCCATAGTAGAGATTGAGTTCATATTTCTATATATTTTAACGTGCTTCATTTGCAAATGATAAACATCGAGAATCAGAAATAAAAAGTAAGAACAATATAGGACCCAGCTGGCTACCTTTGGGAACTCTTGAGTAATTTTAGGTAAGCCCTGATTTTGTTGAACTTAATTTCAAAATTCGGACTCTATTTAAAAGATAGCTCTTTATCCAGTTTAACATTATGGGAATAAAAAAGATTTTAATTTTGTAATAATTCATGTCAATAATAATTCGGATTAGATGGTATCTACTTGGCTTCTTTTTTCTATTGTATTGATGCAAAAGTTTGTGAATAAAGTAAGATTTGTTGCAGTAGATTTCCCACTTAAAATCCATGTTGCAAGGGTGAGATATGTTTTTTAATTGCATCCTATATTTTAGTTTTTAATAAGGATTCTAAGATTTAAGAAATTAGGAATCATTTGATGCTTTGTGATTGGTCTACAATTTTCTACAGATTGTTTTGAACCTGATTTAATGTATTAGATTTTCCAAGTACCTATCCAGAAAATGACAACATATGACTGATTTTCATGTTAAATATGTGTGAGTACTTTGTAGCAAGAATTAATTGACCCGAAAGGTGTTCGTTGGTATTTGGGGCACCCTGTTAAAAGTATATATACATATGCATATGAGCCAACATGGTAAACATTTTGTTTGTGAAATATTTTTCATATTTTTCTGCACACAAAGGATTCCAACAGCGGAATAAAAATCGATTTTATTTGTTCGCCACCGTATTGTGGTCGTATATGCGATTATTGTGGAACGGAAAGCAGAAATAGGAACTGCGGCATATAGGAAACCACCAGGTAGCATAAAATGCGTTTGCTTAAATCAACGGGATTAAATATTAGAATAGACGAATCCCACACTATAATTGTTTGCCTACAATAAAAAAATGACTTTGTCGGCAGAGTTTTTATGCGACATTTCTTTTTTGTTCATTCTTTTGAATTTTTGCGGAGAATATAATAATACATAGACACAGAGATATTTAATTCTTTAATAAGCGAAAGTTATTGGATCATTTATCCCGCGTAATTCTGTCTGTCTAGAATTTTTACATGCATAACATTTCAAGGCAAAAATCCTTTATTGGCTTAGAAAAATTTAGTTAATTTAATTGGTTACACACGACAAAAACACTGTGTCCGAACCCGAATTAAAGTTTTTGTCGTTGAAAAGTCAAAGTCAAGTATGAAATCCATTTTCGTTTGAGTTAACGAATCACATAATTTTATTGCATGGCTGAGAATGACATACCTATATGTACAACTACTCTCAACAAATCTATTTGAATTTTGAGCGGACCTACAATTTTCTGCCACTCAACTTTTTCTTCGAAAACAGAACTTGGAAGAACAAACGGAATTCTGGATAAAGGAAAGATATTTCAGTCACTTTTACAATGTTATTTGAGATGACCTTCGATAGCCTCATCTATTATAATATACCAAATGATTCACAAAGAGTGTCGATATTGGCAACTAAATGGACATAATTTTCTTTTCTTCTGTGTTTCTGAATATAAACTTGAAAGCTTCAAACATGATTCAGTTGGAAAATTATGATATTTTTCAAAATTTTGTCATTCCATTCACAAAAAGAAAATACAAAACTTTTCCCATCATCATTAGTTTTGTAATACTATTTTCAAACGGTTGAGGTAATTAAGGAACTGTATAATGTAAAGTTGTATACTGCCTTAGATGAAAACTTTACCAAAGATTAACAAGTTTTACTTATTTTCTTCTCTTCTAAACTTTAACCCGGCAAGATAATATTATTTTTATCTTATTAAAGCTGAAGCTACTTGAAAATAAAATAATTAAAAGTTTTTGTTTGGCCTTGTCATTTCCGGCTTCAGTTTCAGTAAGTTCCATGAGTCACAAACAACAACGACTTCTTGACGTTATCATTTTTCAAATACTTATTCAGCTCTTGAAACCCTACCCAACCCATCATGTGTCCTTTTTATAAACACTACCGCATTACTTATGCTATTTTAGATTAAGTGTTGATGTCCTTTATGACAGATATAGTGTGGGCAGGCAATGCCATTTGTTCAATAGCAATTATCAATGCCAATACATTGCAACATCGGCAATGAATTTCTCAAAGAGTCCTTTCAAAGATAGGTACTTAGTAGCTATAAAAAATACATCCTTGCCAGTTTGAGGGCTATTAGTTAAGTATACGTCATTTTTCTATATTTCATTGTCACTTTTAACTTCTGTGGATCGATTTTGTTGATGACGATGACGACGACGGTGAAATCTTAAGCAACTGAACTTACATAGGCTTCTTTATTTCTCGAAGAGCATCTATATTTAGAATTATTGTTCATTCAATTGAAAATGCCCTCTATGCGCCTTGCCAGGATACACAAGTATAAACCTACCTATCTTCCTACATAATTCCACTGACGTACTTTTCTAACTATTCACCAGTTTTGTCTTCATGATTCCAACGCCCAGAATAACATCCTGGATGCTTCTTGGATAAAATTATTCCGAGTGACAACAGATAAGTTAGGAGCGTGCACAATACACCAAGAATGATGTAAAAATGACGATACTTATAGGGTTTAATAAAAAAATTCACGTGGATTGCTACAGTTGACACTAACACGAGCGTAGCTTAAAGTTTTTTTTCACCATCTAACGTCACATAAAATCTGGGTTGTTATATGTTGTTTGGGAGTGGCACCATGTCAAATTGGCTCCGTGAAATAACTCCCCAAAAAAATCATGAAATAAATCCCCAAATTTGGGTACTTATTTCTTTGAAGAAATAACAGTGAAGCATGTATGGGGGGGCATGCTTCCGCCCTGCAACCCCCCTGCTTTGCCCACAATAGGATTTAGGGAACGTGCGAGGTTGGGTGTATGCAAAGTTTCTTTAAATCCAGATTCTTTAAATGCAAAAGAAACTTTCATACACCCAACCTCGCACCTACCCCAAATCCTATAGTAGGTCAAGTAGGGGGGTTGCAGGGGGACAGCATGCCCCCCCATACGTACTACACTGTTTATACGCCGTGGTTTTGTTATATCTTTGGGGACTTATTTCATTTTTTGTTTGGGGACTTATTTCATGCGCTTTTGGGGACTTAAAAAAAAAACATTTGGGGTGTAGTTTATGCACATATGTGCCGCCACTGCCCATTTAACAAATGAGTAACAAAAATGAAAAGTGCAATCGAGTATGTTTGTCATGGCATTCTACTTGATTGCATAGTAATAAGAGTGATTTACCATTTCAATCTGTGTAAGGTTGTATGCAAACATAGTTTTTTGAACCTAATATGCATAATTTTGTAAGTTTAAACTAAGTTAAGTTAAATGTTAATAGATTAATTTTGATAAATCATATCAAAGATGGTTCAAAAATTCAATGAGATCTTTAACAAAAAATGTTAAAAAAGACATTTAAGTGATACAAACATTAATTTCTTATTTGATTGTTTTGTTTTGTTTTTTTTTCAAAATTTTAAAATGCAATATTATTTAAACTTGTTAGGTGCATCCGAGTAAAAAATAATAATAAAATCGTAGGTGAATAACTCGAATTTAAGGAAATTTCCTAAAAAATATCAAAACCCTACTTCTGAAATGCGAATTTTTTGGCAAATATTTAAAACTCTTCCAACTATTTTGGTCATTACAGACACGAAAATTAATTAAAATCGATATAAATTTGAGAAAATTTGCAAAAACAGAAATATGTAGTTGATTTTCAGCTAGGTACATGTTCAAATTTCTCCTCAAAGAAATCCCATTGTAGTACTAATTTTGGAGCAAAACGAGCTTAGGCTCTAACTGGCTTAACAGAATGATGACGGAGACGGAACTGGAGCCGGAGCTGGAACAGTTGTCAAAATATTGAATACACGCAAATTCAGTAATGCGAACACAAAGGAACGTAGCCGTATACGGAACTGCAGCCGCAGACGGAAGAGTTCACCAACTTTTAACTTTTCACGTACGACACTTTTGACAATTCAATTTGTATGAAGAAAATAAACAACTTTTTAGGTCGGAAAAAAATATTGTGGTTATTGAAGAAAAAAAATTATTTATTAAAAGGAACATTATTGGAAACATTATTCTGAGCTTGTACACAAAAATATTCTTTTGTTTTTCTTCAAAATACTTTCAAAGCTGTACAGCTGCTTTATGGGCAGGTAAAAAAAAATAACGTACGACACTTTTTGACAGCTCTTCCAGTTCCGTCTGCGGCTCCAGTTCCAGCATTCTATTCTGTTCAGCCAGTAACTCAACTAACAGACGCACGGACGCACAGACCGACGCGACAAAGACGGTATGCTGACTTTTTCTCACTTCTCCATTAAACAAAATTTTTCTAAAATTTTCAAAGCATCAAAGTTTGAATGCAAATTAAATTATTTGTAACCAAACACTTGCAAACTAATCTGCACAAAATTCACTATAGCGTTTTCAAAGTTCAAAATATTGAATTTTCAAAAAAAAAAAAAAAAAATAAAGCAAATCAAAAAAAAAAAAATTGTCAAATCCTCTAATTCAGAAAACGTTTTCTTTTTTTTTTCTAAAAAGGGCAGGAAGAAAGAGGGGTAAACAAAACCTCCCCGGTCAACAAATTTAGGAAATTCCTTGACGTTCCTCTTCACACTACGTTTGTGTGCGTTCAACCAAAGTAGTTTAAAAGGAAAATAAGCAAATCTCTTCGGGTTTTGTTTCTTGCGTGTGAAAGGTACAAGAAATTGTTAAGGAGATATAAAGAAAACGTCAAAACAAATCTCCAGCAAATAGTATCTTCGTGTGAAAGGGGATTAAACGATTTTATTCAATGTACATATGTGAATACTGTACAGTACATACAGTCACAACCAATCTAAATACCTGTAAATTTATTGCATGGGTGGTGAATGTTTCTACCTAAAACAAAAAACTGGTACAATAATTCAACCTCATTTAACAAATTCAAACTACAGGACGAATTTTTTAAGTTTGTACTTTTTCTTATGTTTTGTCATTTTTGTATTCTGATGTATATGCAAATGCAAATATATTATTAAAACCCTATTTATAAAGCCTTGGGAATTCATTTTTTTCCAGCTTAAATTATATACATACCTACATAAATATGGAATTTTAATACTTTTGGATGAAAGTTTATCTGAGATGCCACATTGCTTTTAAAACCTAAAAAACAACCTTAACTTCTTTTTAAATTCTTGTGAAATATTAGGTACTATACCCACGAGGGAGATACTAAAAATCATAAAAATATTTTTTTTTAAATAAATTATAACAACTCTGTTTACAAAAATTAATGCTTTAAGACGAGTAGACGAAAAAGCAACTTAAAAATTGTCCAAATGGCGCCAGCAATAGGGGTTGTAGAAGTGGTTGTAGGTATAATGGCTGGCAACTTTGAGGTAATTGGGTCGGTGGTGGTGAACGCATTCAGGTTGTAGAATAACCGGAAATGAATATTGGTGTGCACATAAGAAAATGATACCGTTAATCGTTGCACTAGAACGGCTCATAATTATCGAAAATTGCTGGGAAAACGCCCTTATGCAGTCATACTTTACGGCGGCGTGAGTATATAGTTTTATCGTTCACTTGAGGGAGGGAGACAATTGTTCCGCACACAAATATCAAAATCGCTGCCACCATTACGTCAGCCGTCTCTGAACAGGGCGACAAACTTACTCCAACTCCGTTATCCATGGGGGAACCGAATATACCTATAAATATACCAAACAAATATGAGACTAAATAAAACGCACGACTGAATCGCACAAACTTGCTCTTGTAGTAAAAGTTTCTTCGAATTTTAAAGATTGAGTGCAATGTAAGTAAATAATTTTTTTTTATGGGAGCCTTATGTTGAAACTTGTGTATTATACATGTAACTTAAAACTTGAACTGAAAAATTATTAAAAATCAACATAATTCGAAATAAATTTATTAAAAAAATCGTCTTAAATTGTTTTGAGAGCTAAAATAAAGTACACCATCTGATTTCTTTAATTAATCTTAGTTTTTGAGAAAAAAAAAACTGAAATCGTAGGAGCGATTAATTTTTTATATACATACCTATTTTAAGAACAAAAATTGGTACCTACTAGAGGGCTCTGAACTCTTAGCACCCCATACATGGAAAATTCGAAAAAAAAGTATGCAGTCTAAAAGGTCAGTAATTGGTCATAAAAGGTCAGGTAGTTTAAGAAATTGGTCAGGCTTAGTAAACTTTTAATCCAAGGTTGAAGTTTCTCAAGGTCACCCGCGATTTTTGGCACCTCATTAAGGGGATATTCGAAAAAAAAGTATACCACATGAAGGGCCACTGGATAGTGATAAAAGGTCAGATAATTTCAGTAATTGGTCAGGCATAGTTTTTTTTTAATTAATTTTCAAAGTTTTTTTCAAGGTCACAGTATAAGACTTTTAGCACCTCATTGGTTGAATTTTCAAAAAAACTGTATGTCATCTGAAAGTCTACTTAATCCTCGTAAAAGGTCAGCTATTTTCAGAAATTGGTCAGGCATAGTTTTTTTTAAATCATTTTTTAAAGTTTTTTCAAGGTCAATACAAGGTCACGTGAACTTTTAGCACCTCATTTGTGGGATATTCGAAAAAAATGTACACCATCCGAAAGGTATCTCAATCCTGAAAAAAGGTCAGCTAGTTTGAGAAATTGGTCAGCCTTAGGTTTTTGTTTATAATCGTTTGAAGTTTTTTGAAGGTCATGCAAAGTCGTATAGACTGTTAGCACCTCAATCATGGGATATTTGAAAAAATTGTATACCATCCGAAAGGTATCTCAATCCTGATAAAAGGTCAGCTAGTTTCAGAAATTGGTCAGCCATAGTTTTTTTTCAATGAATTTTTTAAGTTTTGTTCAAGGTCATTTCAAGGACGTATAGACTGTTAGCACCTCATTTATGGGATATTCGAAAAAAATGTATACCATCCGAAAGGTAGCTCAATCCTGATAAAAGGTCAGCTAATTTCAAAAATTGGTCAGCCTTAGATTTTTTTTAATAAATTTTTTAATTTAATTTTTTTCAAGGTCGTTACAAGGTCGTATAGACTGTTAGCACCTCATTTGTGTAATTTTGAAAAAAATTGTATGTCATCTGAAAGTTTACTTATTCCTCATAAAAGGTCAGCTATTTTCAGAAATTGGTCAGGCATAGATTTTCTTTTATGAATTTTCAAAGTTTATTATTTTTTCAAGGTCATAGAGATTTTTAGCACCTCATTTGTGGAATTTTTAAAAAATATGTTTACCATCTGAAAGATAACTTAATCCTTATAAAAGGTCAGCTAAATTCAGAAATTGGTCAGACATAGATTTCTTTTTATGAAGGTTTTAAGTTTTTTTCAAGGCCACAGTATAAGACTTTTAGCACCCCATTGGTGGGATATTCGGAAAAAATATATACCATCTGAAAGGTTATTTAATTCTCATTAATGGTCAGCTAGTTTCAGAAATTGGTCAGGCTTATATTTTTTTTAACGAATTTTTGAAATTGTTTTCAAGGTCACAGTATAAGACTTTTAGCACCTCATTGGTTGAATTTTCAAAAAAACTGTATGCCATCTGAAAGTTCACTTAATCCTCATAAAAGGTCAGCTAATTTCAGAAATTGGTCAGGCGTAGATTTTTTTTAATGAATTTTTAAAAGTTATTATTTTTCAAGGTCATAGAGATTCTTAGCACCTCATTTTAGGAATTTTCAAAAAAAATGTATGCCATCTGAAAGTTCACTTAATCCTCATAAAAAGTCAGGCTGTTTCAAAAGTCGGACAGCTATGGCTTTTTTTTTAATGAATTTTTAAAGTTTTTTTCTCGGTCCCAGTATGACTTTTTGCTAGCACCTCATTTAACGAATTTTCCAAAAAATGCAGAAGTCACGGCCTCTGTTAGTCAGAAAGTGTAGTATACAGTTTTTGTTAGCACCTCATTTTGGGAATTTTCCAAAAAAAAATGCATAGTTTCCATCTTAAAGGTTATTTTAGACTTATAAAAGAGTTACTAATATCAGTAATTGGTCAAAATAAAAATGCATAAATGTATATACACAATCCGTTGAATTAAAAAAAAATAAAAATAAGGTACAATCACGTATACGTATATGTATGTGAAGTCACGGCATCTATTAGTCAGCGAGTGTAGCTTATCTACTAGCTGAACACAATAGACGCGCACTTGAACGCGCGTTTGAACTCGTATTATTATTAAACTTAAGCTTCGGTAAACCGCGATTTTTTTTTCAACAAAATCCCTCAGGAATTGGAAAAAAATGCATAATGTCTCTTGTGGTGTGTTAGTAGAAAGTTGTTCACTCACTGTTCACACGAATCAAGCGTGCTATATTAAAAAATATTTTTGATTTTTTTATTATTTTATATTCCAAAGCATTTCCTCTTTTATGCACCCTATTTTTTATTATTATTATTATTTTGCGACACTGCTTTGTACAGCGCAATCGTAAAAAAACAGAATTCCGATAAAACACACTCTCCAAAACACATCACAGGAGACAAATATGGCGGCTCTTTGCATGTGAAATATAATTATAGCGGAATAAGGTAAGTGTGGTTTCGGCTTAAGTTTAATAATAATACGAGTTCAAACGCGCGTTCAAGTGCGCGTCTATTGTGTTCAGCTAGTAGATAAGCTACACTCGCTGACTAATAGATGCCGTGACTTCACATACATATACGTATACGTGCTTGTACCTTATTTTTATTTTTTTTTAATTCAACGGATTGTGTATATACATTTATGCATTTTTATTTTGACCAATTACTAATATTAGTAACTCTTTTATAAGTCTAAAATAACCTTTAAGATGGAAACTATGCATTTTTTTTTTGGAAAATTCCCAAAATGAGGTGCTAACAAAAACTGTATACTACACTCTCTGACTAACAGAGGCCGTGACTTCTGCATTTTTTGGAAAATTCGTTAAATGAGGTGCTAGCAAAAAGTCATACTGGGACCGAGAAAAAAACTTTAAAAATTCATTAAAAAAAAAGCCATAGCTGTCCGACTTTTGAAACAGCCTGACTTTTTATGAGGATTAAGTGAACTTTCAGATGGCATACATTTTTTTTGAAAATTCCTAAAATGAGGTGCTAAAAATCTCTATGACCTTGAAAAATAATAACTTTTAAAAATTCATTAAAAAAAATCTACGCCTGACCAATTTCTGAAATTAGCTGACCTTTTATGAGGATTAAGTGAACTTTCAGATGGTATATATTTTTTCCGAATATCCCACCAATGGGGTGCTAAAAGTCTTATACTGTGGCCTTGAAAAAAACTTAAAACCTTCATAAATAGAAATCTATGTCTGACCAATTTCTGAATTTAGCTGACCTTTTATAAGGATTAAGTTATCTTTCAGATGGTAAACATATTTTTTAAAAATTCCATAAATGAGGTGCTAAAAATCTCTATGACCTTGAAAAAATAATAAACTTTGAAAATTCATAAAAGAAAATCTATGCCTGACCAATTTCTGAAAATAGCTGACCTTTTATGAGGAATAAGTAAACTTTCAGATGACATACAATTTTTTTCAAAATTACACAAATGAGGTGCTAACAGTCTATACGACCTTGTAACGACCTTGAAAAAAATTAAATTAAAAAATTTATTAAAAAAAATCTAAGGCTGACCAATTTTTGAAATTAGCTGACCTTTTATCAGGATTGAGCTACCTTTCGGATGGTATACATTTTTTTCGAATATCCCATAAATGAGGTGCTAACAGTCTATACGTCCTTGAAATGACCTTGAACAAAACTTAAAAAATTCATAGAAAAAAAACTATGGCTGACCAATTTCTGAAACTAGCTGACCTTTTATCAGGATTGAGATACCTTTCGGATGGTATACAATTTTTTCAAATATCCCATGATTGAGGTGCTAACAGTCTATACGACCTTGCATGACCTTCAAAAAACTTCAAACGATTATAAACAAAAACCTAAGGCTGACCAATTTCTCAAACTAGCTGACCTTTTATCAGGATTGAGATACCTTTCGGATGGTGTACATTTTTTTCGAATATCCCACAAATGAGGTGCTAAAAGTTCACGTGACCTTGTATTGACCTTGAAAAAACTTTAAAAAATGATTTAAAAAAAACTATGTCTGACCAATTTCTGAAAATAGCTGACCTTTTACGAGGATTAAGTAGACTTTCAGATGACATACAGTTTTTTTGAAAATTCAACCAATGAGGTGCTAAAAGTCTTATACTGTGACCTTGAAAAAAACTTTGAAAATTAATTAAAAAAAAACTATGCCTGACCAATTACTGAAATTATCTGACCTTTTATCACTATCCAGTGGCCCTTCATGTGGTATACTTTTTTTTCGAATATCCCCTTAATGAGGTGCCAAAAATCGCGGGTGACCTTGAGAAACTTCAACCTTGGATTAAAAGTTTTCTAAGCCTGACCAATTTCTTAAACTACCTGACCTTTTATGACCAATTACTGACCTTTTTGACTGCATACTTTTTTTTCGAATTTTCCATGTATGGGGTGCTAAGAGTTCAGAGCCCTACTAGAGCCCCCTATTGTGTACCCGTGTTACACGTGTAATTAAATTACAGGTGTATTTCTATTTACACGTGTATTTATTGTATATATTATAAATACACGTGTAATTAATTGAAAATCGCTTTTATGATTTTTTATCCAAAGATGATTTTTTGGTGAAAACGTAAAAATTTGATCTCGTGTAGAATTTAATCGACATTTTAATTCAATTCTCAAATGGCTTTAATAAATCGTGTTATCCTAAATTAACTTTTATTTACAAGGCCGTCGCTTATATTTTTTGTGCAAATAATTTTTTGATGGACACCCCGATTGATTTAAAAAAAGAATTTTAATTACACGTGTATTTTAATTTACACGTGTATTTAGAACCTACACGTGTACACGTGACACGAATACATGTGTAGCTAAATACACGCTTAAAATCGAGAGCTCTAGTACCTACACAATTTTTAGTACTTATTTATATTGAATTAAAAATTAAATTTCAAAAAAAAATTATCTACCCGTTTTTGATATATCGAATTTAAAAAAAAATTGATTTTTTTTTTTTATATCCAAAATTTGTTTCTTTGAAAATTTTGATATGCAGTATGATTTCAACTTATGTGAAGCTTTTGTATAAAAAAATTAATTTAAATCGGTTTTACACATAAGGAGATAGCCCAAAATAAGGAAAAATGATTCTGAGAGGTACTGTTAATAATGGCTAACTGTACATTTTTTTTGCAGATCGTATAGACCATTTTAATAAAAGTATTAAGAACAATTTTTTTTTTCAAAATCGTAGGAGTCGTTTCCGAGAAAATTCATATTTTTTTAACTGTTTTTTAATATTTATATGGAAGGTATCGTTAATTTTGACTGTAAGAAAATTTTTTTTCAAAATATTTTAGAATGTTAAAAATGTTTTCGAAGTACATAGGTATTTGGTTTTCAAAAAAAAAAAAAATTGAAACTTTTTTTAAAAAATCAAAAAAAAAAGTTTTTTAAAAATTTTGTTATACAATGCTATTCAAATTTTTCAGAAGATTCTCCATAAAAAAAATTATCAAATCAGCCCCTTCCTTTTCGAGAAAAACGAAAATGAAATAAATGGTTCTATGGGAGGTACCATTTAAAACCATTTTTTGGAAATTTAATTTATTGTTTTTTCAAAAATGCTAAAAAAAATTATATGGCAGGTACCGTTATTTTTGAACCTAAAAATAAAAGGAAAAAAACGTGTCGGGGTAATGTCCCGAAAACACTTTATTCCAAGTTTAGTCTGTAGGCGAGTACACAGACAGACGGACGGAAGACGGACGGAAACCCACTTTTTTCGTCTTCCCTATCATCGTAATGTCAAGTTTGATCAAAATCTCAAGTTCAATTGTTTTTTACGAATCCAAAACTTGCCATATAGTACCTATACAATCCATATGTATATCTTAAGGAAAAAACACAGGGAAATGGAGGCGAGAATATTGAGAGTTAGCAAACAATTTTGAAGTGAAAATCAATTTCTTTTCAAGGATAAAGCTATCATGTCCGGTTGTATAATTTGTATAGATATGTATATAATGTACCTGGATATTCTCTTATTCAAGAGGGGACAAAGATGTAACAGAAATTTAAACATCATAGGTAGGTACATGAAAACATTCTCTTGTTTACCTACTATGAAAAATATTTGGTGTAGGTACTTTTATTCTGCTTTTTTCCCAAAAGACAATCGAAGAATACACATTCTTTTGGTTCAATTCAGTTGAAATTCTGTTAAAAGTGTTGTCTCTATTGTAATTTTATTGCAGTCATTGTGCGTTGTGTGCACTGTGGTAGAAATTCCATCATATTGCCAAAGGCGGCGGGAAAGAATTCCAAAAAAATTGGCAACCGGAAGATGTTGGCAGAATTGAGCAATAAAATCAAAGAATTTGCAGTCAAATCGTAATTTTCTATTTAAAATCGACTTGTTTTACTTGGATTATATGTAGGTTATATAGGGAAGTTTTGGTATTAGTATTAGTTAAAAGAATCTATCTCTATAGATTTTAGTCAAGACCGTAACTTCAAGGACGAATAATTGATTTGAATTTTTAACCATAAAATTCAAAAAGTGAACATAAATTTGAATAGGTACATATACACATATTGTACATATGTATTTTATATACTTAGATTTTCAGCATCTGAATGTTAATTAAATATGTACTTTCTTTTGTTTTTTTTTTTAAATTGTGTGAGTACTTACATTAAATTTTCAAAATTAGAATGTTTTGTTGCGTATAAAAATGTCTGTACCATGGGTACAAATACGAACTCAGATGATGTGAATATAGCAACCCGTCCAACTCACCCACGCACATAATTCATAGAAACCAAAGCTCACATTGCAGCTTATAAAAAGTTTCGATTTTACTTACTCTGTAGGGCTAGTATTGTTTTGGTGATAACAAAAAATCAAAATTGAAACTATGACCAAGAAGTCGGTTTCATCATATCATTCGTGCGTCTTTGGGTCCATTGTAATTTGAGCTAGAGCCTAAACGGATTGACTGATTTGTTTAAAAACTGGTAAAGTACAGAGCATTTTTCTGTGATTCCCTAGAGGGGAAGTTCAAAATTCATGTAATTGTTGGTTTAGCTCATCTAAGACAAGAAGCTGCCAACAAAGGTTTCGGTCTGATTCAAATTTTCTCAAAGAAGAAGCAATTTTACGGAGAACATACTTCACTATCGTCGTTATTCAATGGTTCAATGAAAACCCATCAAGTCCGATTGTATTGTTTTGCTATTTGTGTATTTCATTTGAAGTTTACTTTTCATTAGATTTAGGGAGGAAAGGAAATTGTATTATTTAATTTTAATAAAATCCAGTCAACGAAGCCTGAAATCATAAAATAAACGCTATCAAGTAGTCTGCGTAATTGTTTTGAGAAATAAGTCCCCTTTCACACGAAGAAACAAGTTTTAACGTTTTCTTTTAATCTCATTAACAATCTCTTGTATCTTTTACACGAAGTAACAAAATCGGAAGAGATTTGCTGTAATTTCCTTTTAAACTACCTTTGTTGAACGCACGCAAACGTATAGTGTGTAGAGGAACGTCAAAAAAATCTCCTGTATTTGTCGACCGGGTAGATTTTGTTTACCCCTTTTTCTTCCTGCCCTTCTCGCCTATGAACTGATTGTTGCTGGAAACTCAGTTTCTTCGATTGAAAGGGGACTAAGGTGCTGACCCCTAGAAAAAATATACTTAAAGTTTCCAGCCCGGGGTAGCGTATTTAAGACAGGAAGGGGGAGGAGTATTAGTAAATATAAAAATATAAATATTTTAAAAACCAAGCATATTAGTGAAAAAGTCTACCCTACAAAATTAAAGTAAATATTTCATATAAAAAGAGATTTATTCTTATTTTTGCTGGGAGCAATACTAAGAAAAATGAAAGGGGTAAAACTGTCAAAAAAGCCTCAAGAACCATATTAAATAGGTAAATAAATTTGGTAGCACAACTAGCTCATGAAGAATGCAACTCTCAACCATTCCATGTATGCGTGTCTGCAGAAATGGAGGGGACCTATAAAAGGCCATAGCCAGGGGGGGAGTCACAGGGGTTGAAACCCGCTTGAGTTTGTGCAGCTTGAGTGTTCTGTTTACATACACATATTGCCGATTGGTAAAATCTTACAATCCCCTTCATGCGGCTTGGTATCTGCTCTGGAACATGTTGAGTTGATATCAAACAGATTCCAAAAAATTCGAGAGGATGTTATTTTGGAATTCAATATAATTTTCCAGACAGCACAAGAATTATCAAGTGTTGCAGAAGAAAAAATAAAAATTCCTCGAGTTGTGGCAAGACAACTTGATAGGTCAACCTATTTTAGGATAAAAATTTCGATTCCTCTCTTAGATGACTTAAGTCAACTTAAAATGAGATTCGAGAATCAAAAGTCGACACTTTCTTCTTCGTATGTTTTAATACCATCGAATATCGGTAAAAATGACACTAATTTTAACGAAGAAAATTTTCAATTGTATTTTTGGATTGGGACACTATGGAGGCTGAATTCTTACTATGAAAGACACGAACAATTACCAGAAGACCGTACGAAAAATTCAATAGAAGCTCTTCAAAGATCCTTTAGGAGATGCGCCCCATATGTAAGTACATATGTATAAGGGATAGGGATCATTTTCTAAAACATTGTCTGAAGTAGGACAAACAATTTTTATTTAGACATTTTAAAAAACACGATACTGTTTCTATCCAATTTCAATAAAAACAAAAAATTCGAAAAATAATTTTGAAATCAAAACAAAACTTTTAAGATGTAAAAAATTTTTTTTTTGACTGTTTGCTGATTTTTGAAATCCTAATACTTAAATAATCTATCTACATAAGTACATACATATCTTGTAAATGATTGTTCGCACCAGAGAAAATATCGGAATAATTTTTGTAGAAAATTTAATATTCTATACAAACTGAAAGTACGATATGAATTATTTTTCAGGGTCACGGTCACCAATATTTTAGAATTTTGACCAAATGTTATAAAATGAGGATATAGTTTATTAAAAAAAAAAAATTACATATCTTGACCACGCAAGATATTCGTGTGGTTGCTTTTGATGCATTAGTCCCATGGTGAATACAACACTATTGATAAATTGCATGACGTCAAGAAATTTTGTATGTCAATTATTTTCTTTTTTTTATAAACTGATAAATATGAATTACGCTGGGAGCTTATTTTCTTTTATTATTTGATCCAAATTTTGAAATTGAATTATCGACAAAACTTTTTGCTTCAGTGAATAAAAGTTGTCAAATCTTTTTTGTAGAATATTTTTTGAGCTAAAAATTCGATCTTGATTTTTTAAGGGGTGTTTGACTAAGTAGATAGGTATTCGTAAAATTGTAAGCATATGTGTTGCTTTATTTAGCTGGTACCATTTTTGAATAAGATTCAATATTCTTAATCAACGCAACTAATTTAAAGTTACAAAATTAAATTAATCATACTGTAAATAGAAACGTCTTACTCAAATGAACACAACAATGCAAGAGCCAAACAATTCTTCAAAAGAAGAAAACTTTCTTAACAAAAAAAAAAAAAACCAAACTTTCTCCTTGAATCAATTTTTTTCCCTTCAACTAACTCAATCAAATTTGTCAAATACTCGTACACTGGAAAATGAACCGGAAAATGTCTATACATAAAGCATAAGGAATTTTCACAGAAATTCGTTCCGACCGACCGACGAAGATACAATAAAGACGTTAAATGGAAAGATGACCTTACATTCAAAATGTATCTCGTCCATCTTCTCATCTCACAGATGATTGATTAACATTCATGCCACGTAAACAGCTTATTGGCCATGTGGCTCATGGTCGAAAATTGTTCATTTTCGAGAGTCTTTTCATTATCAGGGAAACCAATCTTTTCTAAAAAAAAAAACATGTGTAACGATAAATTTAATTGACTTCGTTTGTTCATAAATCATTGAATTTCTATTTCTACACCAAGATTAAGTTGGTCCTTCAGTTTCCGATGTTTCGCTTTATCTAACAATGAAATCAACCTCGGTGGTACAACCTCACCTCTTATTCAAACGTTTAACTATGCAAATTGATATTTGTTTTTTAACTTTTCAGTCAAACTCGACGATACGAAATTGAAATACTCATGTACTCTTTACAGTTTACGGTAATGAAATATAGCTCGAATGTATATTATTCATCGAACTTTTTGCCAGACTAATGGATGGTAGAGCGTCACAACTTTTACTGGTGTACGAGTAAGTATGGATTTATGTAAAGGATTGTTATAGACCAAGAAGGATTGTTACATTTACAGAAATCCAATTTTTGTATTCATAGAAATGAGCAGGAATCACAAGAACAAAATTGTACTCTTACCCAACTTTTGATCGGGCAGCGCCATGCACTGCTTACATGCTGACCATTGCTTCCACCAGAAAATTGCTTTTTTTCACATTGACATTACCTAGTTCTAATGAACTGCATGATCCGCAATCACAGAATAAAGGAAGGAAAGAATAAATCGTTGTTTTGAGGTTTAAAAATAAAAAAAGTTAAAACGAAATTAACCCATAAATTGGCCCAAAATCCTTTTGCCATTTTTTTTTAAATTTGACAACTGACAAGTTTTACACATTTTAATTTAAAAAAAAGATACACAGAACGCTTGATATGTTCTGGCTTGACAGTAACTACAATGCCCATATTTATTGTCAAAAAGTAACAATAATGAACAATTTCAGGATTTTCTATATTTGTATTTCCGACAGTACCACATATTAAAGGTAATATCATTAGCGTTTTCATTTCTGTTGTGTTTTGCACGCCTATCAAAATCCATAGAAAATGGTGGATCCAGTGCTCCTTTGCTTGCCATATTTCGATATTTGTTGTTGTTTTTTCTAATGTAGAGCGTACTTTTTGGGGTCACTTGAACAACCATTTTTTAATTTCTGATAGTTTCAATTTTGACAACCTGCTCAATATATTACCTTAGATTTGTGTACTGTGTGTATTTCCCATGTTAATGCAAAAATGCTTATCGATTGTTAAAAAATTATGGACAAGGCTTTAACTTTTAGTAATATGATAGCATTATAAATGATCTGGTGGAAACTTTTCTTGCTTCTGCCAGTTAATTTTTAAGATAGGATATAGATTATATGTTTTTTTAACACAGTTTTGCTACTTTAAAGAAAGTAGCAAAGTTTTGAACTTATCATCTTGCTTGCACCCCCTTTTTTCTAAATGTACATAAATATCAACAACAGATAGTGGGTCTTAATTTAAAATTATTTCTACGCAAGTTTTTATTCCAAATTTTCAAGTCTTAAAAATAATATTCGATGGAGAGATATTCAGCCCTATTCTGTTAAACTTCAACGATTCACGTTCGCTCGTCGTCTCCATTCTGTTAAACGTCGGGGAAACTACTTTACCTACCCTTGTTTCGAATCTTTTGAAACTTCAGTTTTAAATGAAATGTCACAATTTTTCAATATTTGTTTGTAAAAGAAACTTATTTTTATAAACTTCATTGACTAATGGATAAATATAGGGAATTTGTTAAATTGAGAATTAATTTTACACATACATATACAATTTTTGTAGGTTTGCTCAAAACTATCGGCTTAATGAACCACTTTTTCAGTTTATTGTATACCTTTTTGGAATCCGATCTAAATATGTACATATGTACCTCCTGTTTTCAGAGGAGCCTGAGCACAATAGCGTTCCTGTACATAGCATATCCACCCCTTTCCGCCAAATTATCGTAAGCGAAATTTTTACATTATCACATAAAGTTAATTATTTCATCGGAACTTTTGTTATCTGTCAATAACAGTATTGTTAATAATGTTCAATGCTGAAATTTGGCCTAATTGGTTTTGTTGCTGAGCAAACAAAAAACAAAATGTTGCTTACGATACTTTTTATTTTTGTCGCTTACGATAATTTGGCGGATATGCTGCATATGCTCGATATGCTGCATGCAATGCATCACTCTGTCAAAAGTATACAGCAATAAAAGAAGCTGCAACCAGAATGTTGACTAAACTTTTACTTTTTCTTCTAGCTAAAAACATTAGAAAATTATTTATTTATTTATATTTGATCGGTTAATTTTTCTTTTTTAACGCAAGTGAGTCATTGGAACCGCTCTACTCCATCCATTCAGATGTTCTTTGGTCATGAGCGAACCATTTTAATGATAGCTTGTTCTACAGCGATTCTGGAACTGAAATTAAATTCTTCAAGGGTTCTAACAAAAACTGGCTGCCTGCCTGAAGACAATTACCAGCACTGTTGGCAAAGAACTTCATCGTCTTAAGTACGTTTTAGATAAAATTCAAAAATTTTTTTTTTGTCGAATTTTTTTTTTTAATAAGACAAACGCAACAAATTGATTGCGGCTGTTTAAAATGAGAATTTTGTATAGAGCTGATCGGTTCGCTCGTTTATGAAAATGGAAAACTGTTACCGACAGGGAATGTTTCCCTTCGAAAGTTTAGTAGAATCCAAATTATTGATTTTCGAATAATCATTCTCCCTGACGTTTAGCAGAATAGGGCTGATTGATAAAATGTAAGCTTACCGATAAATTCCATCCGTAATAAATTTACCGTATCTATTCTTCACGAGCACGACTGCCAAAAGTATAGATTGTAACTGTTGTCCCTTGTCCTGTGCCGTAAAACAATCTTTTAGTTACAACCTTATTGCCCTGTTCTATAATCACTGCATTGTTATATCCAATTTCAATCCTTAATCCTTATTGCAATTTATTTGCTTAATTTAGTATGGCATTATCCTTTCACGTAATGTTCTTATTTACAAAGAACAGTACATATAGATATGGTATGTGTGTGCATCTAGTATATATGGGCCATTTCTTGGCAAAATTAAGTTTACAGTCCCTTGCAATAACGGAACAAATGTGAATAACAACATCGTACTGTTTCAAGAATTGCTTTGAATTCTTTCAAAAATTCTTTTAAAGTTAACTAAAATCTCGATAAAATTCTTTTTTAAGTAACAACACCTAACCATTTTCAGTAGATATGTCACAGAAGCTATAGAGGTTAAACATCCAAGTTCTGAACTGTCTGTATTCGACTGTGTTTGTGCCTGGAACTGTTTTTACCTAAAACACTAGTTACACATACATTTTAATGCAACAAAGGATTTATTTTGAAGTAATTAGTTCAACGAATCATATTTTTCCCATTTAACTTATTTCAATTGAAAAGTATTTCTTATCTATATGTACTGGTAAATCAGGAAGTAGAAAAACAACGTGTTCTTGAACTGTTTTTCATTATTTGAGGCCCCATTAGATATGGGGCCCTGAACTCGTTCCCTACGTATTTTAACACTAAGACGATACTGGCAGGAATAAATTCCTTCGATTTTTATTGTTCCTCAACTCGCACACACAGCTTCGGTGCCTGCCATTAATCCTGATGAACGTAAAGTGCACATCAGCTAAATAAGTTACCTTCCCCATGTTTCTCGTTTCCAACATCGACCCCAAACTTTTACAGTTTAAATTTCCTCTGCTGAATAGAAGGATGGTATTTCGATATACTGGGTGAAAAGTGAATAACAAAAAACCCACATAATTCGATAAACGTAGCGAAAATAAAAACTTTTTCAATAATAAGGAAATTTAATAAAACGACAAGTGAATATTGAGACACTATAATGTTTTTAATATAATAATAATTATTCTTAATTGATATTTAAGGGCTTATATGCACGCACACATATTTACTGAAGCGCACATAAATTCAATCAGTAAATTTATTAGCGAACAACAATATGTTGTGGAGTGACTATTGTTGTTTCGATTGATTATGGAAAAAATATTGTTATATTGTTGTTATTTTTTTATGAAGAAAGAACAAACAATAAAATGTAAATTCAAGCTCAAGGACAAAATAATAATGAATAAAAGAGCACATTCTTATGTCCTTTGTGCTTTGTCTTGTATAACCTACTTTGTTTTTGTTCTTTTAGCTGTCTGTAGTCTGCTTAGTATAAATTATAAAGAAAAAATCTTGTTGAACTTGAACCAATGCAAGGTATAAATACATACCTACTCGTATGTCCCCAGTAATGAATAAGGAGCGTTGGGTAGTTTATCCTTGAAAAGAAAATATGTAATGCTTATCTTATTGAAGTGTGCTTTTCGTTGAACCTTTATGTTCTTTTTCGTGTAAGAAAATACCTATGTGCTTGAAAAGTAATCAGCTTATGAAGATAGTAAATTAAAAGTACATGCATAAGTAAGCATCTTTTAGGTTGAAAATTTGACTCAAATCAAGAAGCATACATTTTATAAAAACTATAATACCTATATAAATTTTGAATTAACAAAAAAAAAAAAACCCAAGTTTTCCCGGTAAAATTCGTTCCATGTTTCACAATGCCAAGAGGAAATGAGACGTGAACGTGACGAGAACTCGTCGTAACTGTCAAACCAATTTCAAGCAATGAGAATATACAAGAGTATTCACAATAAAGCGTTTCCCGTCGTCCCGTCAAACTATGAGTTCGAAAAATTGAACGGGACGACGATTTTCATTTTGACAATTGAGAACAGGATACCGAGCGTATCTATATTTGTATTTTTATTTATTAATTCTGTAGATAAATAAATAAAATACCGAAAATGGCAAACTAATAAATGTTTGTATTTTGTGACTAATTAATTTTGTCTTCATTAACATTCCCACCGTCTTCTTCTGGGTCACACTTGGTCTTTTTTTGGCTTTTGCTTTTTTGTAAATAAACACTCCCAAAAGTACTAAAAGCATTTTTTTTTTTAATTTTGTATTGTATTTCCCAAATTCACTGACAAACACGAATAATTCTACGTTGTCAATGTGAAGAACTCGCTGGATTGTGAATTGGGGAACGATTTTATAACGAGAAAAAGATGAAAGCGTTTCTCGTCACGCTGACGTCTCGTTTTCTCGTCGCATTGTGAAACAGCCTTCAGCCATCGATAGTTAACGATATTTTATAGTAAACAATTAAAAATTATATTGATATGTTTCCATAATTTTTTTCTTTATAGTTTAAGCTCCACACATGTCTCGTGTGGTGTGTTGTGGAATGTGGACTGAGTACACTTATCAAGCGTGCTGTCTTACTAACTGACATTTTTTATTTTTTATTATTTTGTTTTGAAGAGCATTGTTTTCCCTTGTCTTCGCCATAACGCGTTATGGCGCAATCGTTAAAAAATAGATTTCGACACAACACACCACTTCACCCACAACACATTACACGAGACAAATATGGATCTATATGAAATACATTGGAGCGATAGCTACACATTACTCCACAACACACCACACGAGACATGTGTAGATCGGGCTTTACTCAAATAAATTTTTATTTAAAAAAAGGTTCCTCACAAGCTTATATATTAGATCATTGTTGTCAAAAAATATTCGAAATATGCATACATTCCAAATTTCAGCTTTCTAGGACGTCGGGAAGTACCCTTTAGGTTTTGATGAGTGAGTATGGTCAGTGACAAAATCGACATTTTTTGGGTGTGAATAACATCCAAGGTATAAAAGCTAGACAAATTAAATTTGGTGTGTTCAATAAGACTGCGGGCGGACGACATCTTATCCTGAAAATTTGAGCTCTCTACCTTTATTCAGACCGAAGTTCTGAGGGCTTGAAAATACGGCGAAACGTTTCGAGAAAATATAAGGAGTGTTCACTGTTCAGTGAAGCTGTTCCGAACAGTTTGGAACATTTTAGAACAGAAAAGAACAGGTTTTTGCTGTTCAGTGAGAAATTTTCTGTTCTAAACTGTTCTGACTTGCTGTTCAGTGAGTCGGTTTGGAACAGTTTAGAGCAGGATTTTCTGTACTTGCTTTTGAGGTAGAACAACTTAGAACAGATTAGAACAGGGATTTGTGAGAAATTTCAAAATCAGTTGTTGTTCTGTTCTGTTCTAACTATTTCTTTACTGAACAAAGCTATAGGCAGTGCCCGCCGGTCGTTTTGATCGCCTTGGCAGGGGCACTACCATGCCCCCAGATTTAGCATATATGTAACCGTAAAAAGCCGAAATAATGAAATTCTAGAATTTACCTTTAAATCCTAGAATTTCTCAGCACCAATGGTAGAATTTGTTCTAGGACTTACCGGTAAATTCTAGAATTTAATAATTTCGGCTATTTACAGTAACATATATACCCCGATCGATAGTTCTCCACCTCTTTTACAGGAAATTTTGAATGCTTATTACAAATCTTAAATCGCTATCGCATTTTGAGACACATTATCCCCCGAATCAATAAACGAAAAACAACGGAAAGATAAGACTTACATGCACATCTGCCAACTTGCAATTCGTATTAATAAATGTAATGGTCTGTGATATGGTGACAGCGAGCATATAACTTTAACTCGTCTAATTTGGCAATTATGGGATGGATAACTTCATAACACACACATGCTTACATATCATAATAACCGGTTCAACTACAAGTATATTTTTCATCAATCAATGCATGCGTGTGACACATGTATAAGAATACTTCCACGCTTTTATGAAGGGTTGCCGTACTTTTAATGGTACAGACTGGAACTATTATGATATGTTTAGTTTATTAGTAATTAAAGTTGTCCAACGCACAAGTTCTTTATTTATGTGCTAGCTAACACGTGTGTGTATGAGCAGACAGTGACTTTTTATTAATAGGGCTGTATATATGTTTGCGTTTAAAACGTCCTTAGTATTCATGTAGGTCTTCAAGTCACTTTAAAATATGCACACATACTTAAAAATATAAATCATCATCAAGCTAACTTTTTTGTTGAGTAGATGACATTATGTTTATTAAATTAAGTATGAAACTATCACCTTAAGAACAATTCATATTGTAAATTTTATTTTGTAAATTTTATTTTCATTATTATGCTTTATTTTACTGACATCACAATGACGCTTAAGTACCATAAATTTACTTAATGAAAATATGCATACTATAAATAAAATAACAGAGAAGAAAACACATGAATTCGTTGAGATTCGTTTATCCTTAAAAACATCAACCGATGTTGTATAAGAATATTTTAAAAATTGAACCCTTTGGACTTATTCGTGTGATTATTATGCTATTAAAAATTATTACTACATCAGCTGCTGATCAAACAATCTAAAAACCATAAATGCTACTAATTTATTGAAGTTCAACTTAAACCTTTTTCAAAAAGCTATTTGCATATTAGAATTTTGGTCCATTCAATAAAAAAAAAAAAAAAACAGCAAATCCTAACCCTCGTTATTATAGGTATGAGTTTTTTGGGCTTTAAGAAATAAAACTTCAAGGGAATGAAGAGAGATACGTATATAAAAATTTACTTTATTGACCTAATAATAAGACCGTTTGCTTGTCTTGCGTTTCTATTTTTAGCATGATAATATTGTACACAAGGGCATGCAAGGAATGAGATGGATTATTGGTTTCCTTTTTTTTTTTTTTTTTGTCAAATTAATAGAGGTAAATATAGCTCGTGGGTTGAACTTAAAACCGAAAAAATGATGTTTTAATTTGCTGAGTTTAAATGTGTATCCTTTTCTTTAACTAACCAACTTAAGTAGATAGTAATTTATTTCTTTTTACTTCATTAATTGTAATAAGGTACTTATATTTTTATAAGTTATTTATTAAAGAAATGTTTAATTAATTCAGGGGCGGACTGGCCCACCGGGTACTCTGGATTTTTCTCGGTAGGCCCTCGGGCAAGAAAAAATTTCTTAAAACCACTTGAAATTCCATTTTTTAAAAGAAAACTTTTTCATAAAACTCACTCACGGGAGACCTAATAGTAAATATAGTGTTTTTTTTATTTATTCTTGATCAATAATTTGAAACCAACTAGGGTATTGTGCCACAACTCGGTTGCAGGCCCCTTTAGTCAATATAAATCTGTTTTGGCCCCCTATGTATTTTTCGAGGCCTTCAGAATTATGATTGTGGGTCCCCTATGTATTTTTCGAGGCGCTCAGAATTATGTTTGTGGGCCTCCTCTAGATCATTTGAGGTCCAAAAAATTATGCTCGTGGCCATCAATGTAAGCCCCCTATGGATCTTTGGAGGCCAACCGGACTCTGTTTGGGGCCCCCTATGGATTTTTCGAGGCCCACAGAATTATGTTAGTGAGCCCCCTCTGGATCATTTGAGGTCCAAAAAATTATGCTCGTGGCCATTTGAATCAATTTAAGGCCCCTATGGATCTTTGGAGGCCAACCGGACTCTGTTTGGGGCCCCCCCTATGGATTTTTCGAGGCCCACAGAATTATGTTTGTGACCCGCTTCTAGTCAATTTAGGCCCCTATGGATCTTAAAAAGCCCACCGAATTTTGTATGTGAGCCCCCTATGGATCTTTCAAGGCCCACAAAATTATGTTTGTGCCCCTTTTAGCCAATCTAGAATTTTAGGAATTTTCGATGCCCAGAGAATTCTGTTTGTGTACCTTTTAGTCAATAATTATGTATATTATGTAGATCTCTTTTGGACCCTTGAAGTAAATAAATATGTATATACTAGTAGCTCCTAAACTATATGCCAATTTCTATGTCGAAAATTATCACCACTAATCTCTCCAATCGCTACCTTTTCTTTTTTAATCAATTCAAATTCTTTATGAAGTGAATTCACAAATAATTATTACTTTTATTAATATTTCATTAATATTTAACAGGCCTTTAAATTCTCAAATGACATATTTTGTATGGATAATAAAAAAAAAAAAAGGAAAAAAATAGTAAAGAAAAACCTTCAACCAGTAGGTATGCAATTTGTAGGTATCAATTTTCCTTGTTTTTCATTGAAATTACTATTTTCCTGTCTATCTTTAAAAAAATAAATTAAAAAGTCAACTTAGTCATCCCAAACTATACTTACCTACATATCAAACATTTATTTTATTTCATTCAATGCATATCTTTCAATTCCTTCCCCATATTCGATATAGCGATATAAAATTATTTCTACTAATTGAAAACTTATATACTAATATTTCGAATAGTTTTTGTTTCATCTCAATATGACCACTTTTCACAAATATACAGCTCTTCCAAAAACACTTATAAATATTTGAAAAAAAAAAATTTTTTGACTAGTGTAATTTTGTTTTTATAAAACTGAAAGTCACACCCTCTTAACTTCGTATATTTAATGTCAAATAACTAAGCCCTGTAAAACTTTTTTTCTATTTATATTTATGTTCGAAACTGCTAAAAAATAAAAAAAATAATTACGATTACCTACACTCAATGAATTGAACATGTATATTAATAAATTTTTGTACATTTAAACATTAATAAACATGAAAAAATGAAATATCAAGAAACAATTTATGCATATCAACTTTTATTTTTAACCATTTTGAGAGTAATTATGTATTTTGGGGCCCTTTTCCTAAAAGTCCCGGTAGGCCCTTGAACTCTCAGTCCGCCCCTGAAATAATTATAGAAACATACAAACAAATGTTTAAATGAAATGAAATTGTGAACAGAATATAATAGGCAAATTAGTATAGATAGATCCTTAGTTTAAAAAGAATTAACCTCAAAATAGTCAAAGAACAACATTTACTTAAACTTTAAATACATTCTTCTTTGATTGAAAAAAAAAGGAGATATCTAAGAAAAAACTATTAGTTTTTAAATTCAGTCAAAAGTTCGAGTTCCTGCGATGGTGGTTAGTTAAGACCGAATGGACTTATAGGCTTAGGCACAAAAATGCAGTCTGATGTTCGAGTTTCGAGTTGGTGCCCCCATGAAATTTGTAGCCATAAACCAAGAAGCACAATTTAATTGTTGTTTTGTTCAAAATTTAAAATTGAACGCTTTCAAAAATTGAAGTGATCAAACTTTGAGTTTATCTAGTAATTTTAAGAATATAAGGGCGTGAAAAATCAAAATTATTTTAATGCATAAAAAAGGTCTTTTTATTGGCCAATGTTCTAGTGCAAAATAAAAAAAAATAAAAATCAATTAAGGACAGGATCAACAAAAAATTCATTCAAATTAGGGGTTTGTACAAATTTCAAACAAACAGCCGTTACGCGATAACCGTTATGATTCGGTAAGAACAAGTTACCAAAAATTGAGAGGTCATGACCTGGCCTATCACCATAATAAGTTTGGACCATTCTTGCCAGGACATTTTTAAAGAATTTCAAAATTTTTTTTTTCATATTTTGTATTACAAGAACGGGTTGATGAATTTCTTAATCCATTTTTATAAATGCTGTGAAATTTCTATTATAACTGGAAACTCATGATATGAGAGTTGTCGGTTTTTGAGGAAAAAAATAAACAAAAATTGAGGACTATCGAAATTATCATATCCAGATACTTCCGAATTATCTTATTTCAGTCCAAGTCCAAATGCGTGTCTGTATTCAGAAACTTAGAATTTGCATAGTTTTTATAAGAATAGAGCTTGCAAGACAGCAAAAAATATTTCCTATCTATGAATTTCTACCTCGCAAACTTTTTGTGAGTTTTTATTTGCAATTTTTTTTTTTTCAGTGAGATCTTTCAAAAATTTGACAAACTTGGAGTTACTATACAAAAACCATCAGAATGTCCAGAATAGAGAGTCAAACTCAATTGCGGTTATCCTGGCATCCTGTTGCTCTAATTGAAACAAGCCAAACACAATTTAACATTTTCTTACAGATTGTAACTTGCCTGTTTATAAGGGTTTCAAAACCAGATAACAGAATTCAAAACAAAAACAAGGCAAAGCAAAGTTAATTGCAATCGCCATTGAAAAACAAAAATACAATGTAGGTATGTACATGCATCTAATATGGTCTTGTGCTTCAGAACAAGCTTTTGGATACGACAACCTTCAAAAAAACTAGTTTCTTTGTCTAGAAATCAACTTCAAAAACTTTCAAAGAAATTATTACAATCATAATCATCTTATCCCTTCTGTCCCTTGCAGAATATACCTACTTTCAAGGCAAAACTTTTACGGCCAAAATAAATTGAAAGCAGGTTAGAATATATCTACAGTATTTACATATTGCTTAGGTTTTCTTGATGTTAAATCATCCCTTTACATTATTCATGTATGTATATGCGTAGATTTTACATAATCAAGACATTTTTAGAAAGAAGCAGACCTTTGGTAGTGCATGATACAAATAGAAAAAGCATATGAATAGGTCGCATATATTTGCTCTTTTTGCTTTAAGGAGTCTGGGCTGGTCGGTCTGGCGACCGTGAAATAGCTCCAGTCTATGAAACTTGCTGGTAGCTCACTCAAGTTGTTGTTGTTTTGTTCAAACCTTCACAAAAAACCGTTAAGTACAAAGACAAATCTTTGATGGAAATGATCGAAATTTTGGATAGCCGTGCCAAACCATCCTCGTCAGCGGAATAATGAACTTCTGTACTGGAGCGTGATATGATTCTAGTCGTGCCGATGATGTTTTTCTGTTTGCACAACTAAGCACCTTTTTTGGTTGCTCTAGCCTTCCAAAAACCTAAGGGGTAGCTCAGAACAAAAAATATTGACATGTTCTCGGTTCCATAAAAATCTATCAGTAAATTGTCGATCTTTTCCTGCTGGGTTACTTTTAGAACTCGGTAACTTTGGTAAGTCTTCTCTTCTTCACCAAGTTCAAGATGCTAATAGTTCATATATGCTAATGGGTGCTTCAGATGGAACTGCATGCTTGGAGTTTAAAAAAATAGTCGAAGATTTGTCAGGCTAAGGTCAATTCGAATGGCATTTTGGTTAACAAATTAACTAAATCGATTTAATTTAAAACAAATGAATTGATTTTTGAAACTTTTCTCAACTTTTCTGTAATTTATCTTGGGTAAATACTAGAATAGCGAAAAAGAATGACAGATGGCAATATTCGTCCTAAAAGATGTTTTTGGGTTTATGTTGCTCTCTTTAATTTGTTTATCTGCAAAAAATATAGACGTGTTTAACAAAAATTCGTTGACGTGGCGTCAGAAACCTCTATTATTTAGAAGAGTTGTTTAAAGTGTGTAAAATTTAGAGAAAGAGGTGAGGGCTCATAATTTAAGGAAGTAAAATATAATCGTTTTTATTACTTAAGAGAACTGCTTTAAATAACCAACATCGTGTTCTTCCCAAAACTAACAATTTCCACTAATTTTAGTCGAAATTTTTGGTAGCAACAATCCAAATAAAAGTGGGCTTGGGCGACTTTATTTGATACACAGACAAACATTCATTAAAAGAAAACGAGAATGCTCATAGAATTGCGAACAAAATCTGTAAAATTTTAAGTTCAGTCAAATAAGCGGAGCTGACTGTATGATTATTTTCACAGTTCAGACTGAACTATTCAGTTAGAGTAGAAGAAGAAATTACTCAAAAAATGTTTGTCTATCATGCGTGATTTGCAGGATTACTTGAAAAACGCATAAAGCAGATGTCTAGGATCGATTGATGAATTATCGATGTGGTATTAGTTAGTTTTACCTTCGCATCTGTCAAACACCATGTAATCGGAGCAATATCGAGCATAGGTACTATTATATCGAAGCGAAAATCACCCAATACATAATTTTTCTTTGACTCCATATCGTCTATCTATAGCGTAAGGTCGACGTTTGGCAATTTCAATAAGGGTAACTATAGTGTCTGTATTGTATATGCCAGGGACCCCGGTTTAAGTTATTTTTTTTTTCAATAAGCTGCCTTAACGACCCATACAAAAATAAACTTCACTGAGTATCATGCTTATGGTATTTCTCAATAAAATATGTCTTCTAATTAAAGGCAGTCACGCAACAGAATCAAATTCAACATTGACAATTAATTGTTTGGAATCCAATTTCTGTTGTGGTGAAATAATAAAATCTTTTCTATATTGTTCGCACTATGTCAACCTGTCACCTCACATTCAATCAAACTGTCAATTGAAGGAGAATGGGGATGACATATAAGTGAGAGAGTGAAATTTAGATTGAATTCCATCTTCCATTCAAGCCGTCGATAAGAACTTCTTCATATGAGCTGAATGGTGGAACTTAGGGAGATAATGATCTCAGTTTACAAAACCAATGCTTACCATTACAAGGGTCACTATATTGTCAATCAATTTATGAGGCACATTCTACTAAAATGAATGTTCTTGAGTCAGTGTGTCTTAGCCTTAAATGCAGTGGAAAGTAATTAATTCTTGGCATTTGAGATTTTCCATTTGTTATTGATTTCTTTTCATATTATTAAGGTATTGTTATTTTTTTCTTTGACCTCTTATAGTGGTAAATTCAAGGGCATTTCTAATTTCTTGTTTTAAAAAAGTGTTAATTGAATCTTTTTACAATTACTAATTATGGTATTGTATGAAGACTGAAATTATCGTGAAGTCAATATCACAGTTTGATCTGAAAAACATTTTCAACGATTTTAAGCAATGTCTTTGCAGTTTTTCGGCTTAAAAAAAAAACTGCCATTTCATTTTCTTTGCAAACTCTATAAGATATCAATTACGGTATTAGGTATATAAAGAAAACGATTATCTTGAAATCTATATCATTCCTTTCAAGCCGAAAATCATTTTTGTATAACTTGTTGATGGGTCAAAGAAGCAACACATCAATGTGCTAAAAAGAGTTCCAGAATACCAGCATTGACACCTAGAAAATAACTTCGCCCGTTACAAATGGCAATGGTTGATTTTTTAGTCCTACCAATTGTTCATAACGTCATTATTTATAGTCATTTCGGATTTTTTTCATCAAAAGGTATCCTAAATAAATAAAAAATAAATTTGGTGTCACAACGGCTCATAAAGAACCAGGGCCTAGTGACTTACAACTCTCAACCATTCCTGTGTGCGTGGTCTGCAGGAATGGAAGGAACCTACAGTTTTTTGCCGAATCCGAACGGCTATGGTCAGCGGCACTTTTCTATTGCAAGAAAGATTTGTCAATTCCTCACAAGAAGTAGCAGCCCGGAAAAAAACTTAAGGTGGAAGCGGCTGGTATTGAACTCAGACCTCTGGCATCGCAGTAACCATTACGCCACGGGCTACTACAAAAGGTATCCTGTAACTATTAATTTTTTGTTTTTGTTTTTTTTTTCTGTGGACCCAGTACCAGAGCTAGTACCTGGTCCAACTAGACCGGGTTCTAAGCTAGCTTAGTACCTATATGAAGAAATTGGGCGTTAGTGAAATAAGATTAAAAAAAAAAAAGGTACAAGAAAATGTTTGGCAGGTACCGTTGTTTTTGGTTCTAGAAAAATGAGGAATGTGTAAATATCAATAGGTACCCAGTTTGAAGAAAATCGACCCATCCATTCAGGCTTCAACCGAATAGCAGACAGACGGACAGAGTTGTGGGACCCACTTTTGTGGTCTTCCCTTTCATCGTAAAATCTACTTTGATCAAAATCTCGAGCCCAGTTTTCTTTATTAATAAAAAATGTACCTATGTATGTACATATGTATGCATACACTTTTGTATATCCTTATACATATATATACCGCAAGTTAAAAGTAAACCTACATAATCTAAATTAATCAATTAATAATATTTCAACAATTGGAGATGAAAGAAAATTTGTTAGAAAATTATTAAAATAAAAAAGTGCGTATACGCCCCAGTGTACCACTGTGTGTTTTATCATTGTTTTTGAATAAAATCTATAGCATAATTTTAAGCTGGGCATACTTATTTAAATCTAAAAATGTATATGTTTCGACATGATATGTGCTAGAATGTACACCATTTTTGAAAAATCAAGAAAAGTCAGACTTTTTTTTAACAAAATTTGAAAGACTGCTGAAATTTACATCAATCTTCTTTTTATGGAGATTTAGCAATCTTTCAAATAAGTATAGTAATTATAGATTTACCTAATACAAAAAATAAAATTGCAATAATATAAATATTTACGGTACATTTTTGGATTTTAGGATTTTCTGCCATCAGCTTAGCTAAACAGACTTTTTTATTTAAATTTTCGTCAAATTATTTTTTATTTCTATTAAGAAACGTAGTCCTAGCTTAGTCATTATGGTAATGGTTTGAATAATTGGTTACTACGCTTCTTGTAGACACCTTACATGAACCTGAGGATGGTGGAACTTAAATTTTTAAATTTTGTGGCCACCGCGATCACCACGATCTTTAAATTCTGTTAGATTTTTTTCTTTCGGGGAACAGGGTGCCTTAACGAGAAAAACAGAGTGGTAGCCCACTTTAGTTTTTTTATGTTAATATGGTGAACTCTTGCACGCTGAACTGCAAGTAAAACCCTTTTATCTAAAAGTGTTAAGGGAAATCGTACTTGTTGACTCTCAAAGTGAAAAGTTAGTTGGCTGTAGGATCTTATAGCACCCCATATATGGGATATTCGCAAAAAGTATGCAATGTAAAAGGTCAGTAATTGATCATAAAAGGCCAGATATTTTCAGAAATTTGGGAAGGCTTAAAATATTTTTAATTCCAGGGTCAAAGCTTTTCAAGGTCATCAGCTTTTCTGGGACCTTCATTTATGGGATATTCGAAAAAATTATATACCATCTGAAAGGTTACTCAATCCTCATAAAAGGTCAGCTGGTTTCAGAAATTGGTAAGGCATAGATTGTTTTCTTATAATTTAATTTAAAAAAATTCGCTAGGTAAAGGTCAATGTTTTTTTTTGAAATTCACAACTAAAAATCTACAGCTGACCAATTTCTGAAACTGCCTGACCTTTTATAAGGATTAAGAATTAAGTAACCTTTCAGATGGTGTATATTTTTTTTTTTGAATATCCCATAAATGAGGTGCTAAGAATCTGTACGACCTTGTAATAACCTTAAAAAAAAACATTAAAAATTAATTTAAAAAACCCTATGCCTGCTAGAAAGTAAGGACGAGAATGACAAATACTTTAGTACTACATGAAGCACTATATTCAGTTGGACTGTCACACTACCTCTGGAAATTTGGTTATCAAATCCCAGTCTAATTCACCTAAAAATACAAATGAAAAGAAAATTTTGGGTGCGAGGCTGAGTAGGCAGAAGTTTTATGAACTGTTTTAAATTGAGTTCCTTATTTTTAGTTTTTTTTTCTACTCAATCAAACTATTCCTATCTCTTTTCGTAACAGAACCAAAGTACATTGAAAGTCCAAAACAATATTTTTTCAACAAACTATTCAGCTCTATTCGAGATTTAACCTCCAGATTTTACCTCCAAAGAAAAACAAAAGCAATCGTATATGTACATATTTAAGGAGAGTAAAGACCCTTACTTCAATGTAATCAACCCCTTAAGTGATAGAAAATGCAAATTACTTGTTAAATTTTCACTTCTCCTTTATCTTTTACCATCAATGTCGATGTGACGGTATAGCGGTGGTATGTGTGTACGATTTGGCATACAATTTCACTAGCAAAACTCGGACACAAGTTTTGTAACTAATTTACATTTGAAAGCAATCCTTTTATATCCACCGCAAATCCAATTTGCACATAAACAAACCTTTTACGGTTATGGTGGAATAAATTTTGGAACATAATCTCTCCCATATCCTATCACTTTCACTATACCTACATACATATTACATACTTTTATATTCCGAATATTGGAAAAGCTCTACAACAGTGCTCAAGAGGGCGTTAAACTACAAAAAATCACTGAGACTAAATGCTTGGTAGGGTACAGGATATATGGGGTATATAGGAATAAAAAACAAACAAAAAAATTATCACTCACCTCGGCCATTTTTGAAGTATCCTTGGTATCTGCTGTTAACCCTCGTTTAGTTTCGAAATCCGGATGTATATGTTAAATTCAATCTTTCGTTTTTTTTTTTTTGACGTTTCGTCTGCCTCTTAGGGAACAGACCCTACTGATAAATATTGTATGATGTGTTTCTGATTTTTGTATATATTTTATTTAAATATTTATATATGATTTTTTATTCGTTGGTCCACGTCGTTAACTCTGAATTTGGGGCTTTAATATTTATATGTATGTATAATATTTTAATATACAGAATTCACCGCATGAACCTGCATCTATCTAACGTTTTATCGCTTTATTTGTCCTTCTGTGAGATTGTCAAATGCTGTATTGTTTCGTTTTGAATTTGTTTCTATTTCTACTTCTATTTCTCTTGCGATTTCTGTTTTTATTTCTTTGATAGGAGCTAAAGGAATAGCAGCAGCAGGACCCAAATCCTACTACCAGCTGATCACTTGAATCCTTGTTTATTTGAGCTATCTTTCGAAAAGAATGGCGATGTCGTTGTCGTCGTTCTTTTGAGGGGCCATTCATTTTGACACAAACTGTCAGCTTATAAAATCCACCACCAACAATGGTAATTTAAAATGAAATTTGTCATTATGCCAACGACTACGTGGACACGGATGATACTATCGTCAGTAGTGGCTCTTCCGACAATGATTTTTCTGAACGAAATTGATTCAATTTGTCGCATAATTTGGTTTGATATTTGTTTCATTTCAATGGCAGATAGCACTTTCCCAGTAAACTTCAATTTCACGTCTATTAGTCATTCTTCATCATCTATATCAACATCATTGAGTTTGAGACTAGCGAGGTAATCTGCCGTGCCGGTGTAAATGAAGGCAAAAACGATGCGACCGATTTGCCACGACTCTTGGATGGATAATTGAAAATCTTCCGAAAAAAAAAAAAAAAAAACAGATTACTGTCGTCGTTGTCTGAAGAAAAGACGAGTCGAGACCACAAGGAGTGTTCTATCTTTGATGTCCAATGGATGTGTTTTTCTGTATTCCTCTGATTGCATTGCAGATTCAACTGATTTCATTTATAGATGTATTTTTGTTTGTGTTTTTCTGCTTAACCTTCTGTGGCTGCTTCTGGCAATTCTGTGAAAGTAAAGAAATAAAAAAAAAATATATTCAATGTCAATCAATTGAAGTAATAGAAAGAGAAGTGTTAATAAATTTGTTTTTTACTTATTCCTCAAACTTTATAAAATAAAAATTCATTTCTGAGATCCATTTTGGTTTTTTTGTATTGATTTAATAATGTTATTTGTTTGCCTACTTTTTGGTTTGAATGGGAAAGTACCTAAATATTTAAAGTTTTTTCTTTAAAGTTTAATCAGTTATGTAAGGCAGGCCGCTCACTGAAGTGGTGACGAAGTGGAGTGGTAGCAGAGTGGTGACTAAATGGCATGTGGAATTAATAAAATCTAAGTAAACAAATGAAGACGCGCTCATCAAAGTGGAGTGGCGGTGGCAAGATATTTTGAAGGTGGTGTGGTGCCAGTCTGTTGCCACTTATCTCGAACATGTTTAATTTTTAAGTGGCAAGCGAGTGGAGACGAAGTAGATTCTAGAAGATGCTTGTGATTATTGACTTAAGTATGAGTGGCACCATAATGTAGTTTGCTACCTCAGTGCACGTTAGATCACTTTCATATCACTTCGCCACCACTCCATCAACAATCCAAATGTTCACTATTCCACTGCCACTCGCTACTCAGCTACCACTCCACTTCGTCTCCACTTCAGTGAGC
This sequence comes from Epistrophella euchroma, assembly GCA_947049315.1. Taxonomy (NCBI): domain Eukaryota; kingdom Metazoa; phylum Arthropoda; class Insecta; order Diptera; family Syrphidae; genus Epistrophella; species Epistrophella euchroma. Next base: position 106,737,910 of record OX346247.1, on the reverse strand, counting down.
GCCCTGCCTAAGGAATTTTTTGAATTTTAAATTAGAGCAGGTAGTTCTACATTGTTTATAAATAAATAAAATATATGTACGTATGTAGGTATTCAAAACTTGGAAATTTTTCTCCCAAGTGACCAATTTGATAAACAGTTCCGAAATTCAGTTTGCTAACATTTTTAGTTCTTATATTTTTAATTTGATTGATGAAGGCCTGATAAAAAATACACGTTCGAAACGCTGCAATAGGTTAAAACTTTTTTTATTGACCTACAGTCCACTTCAAAACCCGCTTAATTCATAATCATTTTTACCGCAAAACTAAGTGGAAAGCAGATATTGGAGTAACAATGTTTTTGTATGCCATTTTTTTTAATGGGGGTGCCAGTGGCAAAGAATGGAGATGGCAAAGTGAGCATTCAAAAAAAAAAAAAACTTACAAATTTATAAAAAATTCAATTTTCAAAACTCCTTGAAAAATTTTCAAGGCATAACCCTTTGTTCGGCCTAAATTGCTAAAGTTTTAATGAAATCGTGAGCGGATTTCTCCAAAGCTTATCATTTCAAAACTTCTGGGTTACTTTTATACAGCTAGCCTCGAAATACTTAATTTGTAATAAATTTCAATGTTTTAAATCCGGCAAAACATGTTGCTTGTACTTTTAATTGCCAGCTGTACAAGTGTACAATAGTGGTTTAAATATTGATCCATGGCTCAGGAATTTTAATTCACCAATTCGGGGGATTAAGTAAGGGTAGGCGATGGTTCAGGGTAATAATTGGGTATTATCATGCACTTGAACATTGAACCATATCGTTTAACTTCAGTTAATCCGCCGAAATCGGCGAGTTAAAATTGCCAACGGGTTAAATATTGAACCACGATTGTACAACTGGCCCTACGGGAAATAGATTTAAATTAACTGACTCATAACAGTACAGGTAAAATAGTACAAAAACCCCTTTTGACAAGTCCGTTCATAAACCTTTCATTTACCATCAGAATAAAGAATCAAAAGTCCATACAAATATCTTAAGTGGAAGGTTGTTGTTTTTTTTTAACACTATATGTACCTGTTTACATGTGAAACCCCAAAATGTAGACATTTTTTCAACAACATTTTTGTAAAATTCCTAAATTTTTTGTTTCCATAATTCATTCCGGACTTTCACCAACATAAATTTGGTTAGCGGACGCGGACCCACTATAACGCAACTGTACGTACCGAAGCGGAGCAACTGAGTTCCGTGAATCAAAGAGAGCATTCAAAAAAGGAGTTAAAATTCTTGGAACGCGCAAAACAGGCAATCCAAGGTGCTGTTGTTGAAAAGTATGAAAACAAAACATTTTGGTCTTTAAAAATAATTCTGACAATTTTTTAACAGTTAATTTTAGAATGTCTTTATTTTGGAGTCTTACAGTACCTAACATAAACGTATTTATGTATTTTGTTTTTGCACAAGTTAGGCATTTTTTTTTAAATACTGGAACGAATGAGACTAAACCAATGACGATTTTAACCTTACCACTCTAAAAAATTATGTTATAGTCCTTTTTATAAGAAGATAACATTATTTCCATTATCTAAAAGGTATACGACAAGATATATATACCTCTGCGAAAACATGCTCCGTTGATGATATACATGTGTACATATACCTACTTGAAAATATGTTTTGTTAGCCATGAGAATGAGGAATTAGAGTCTATAAAATCATAAAGGTTGGAGGGATATATTTTGAGGTGGACGGGTTTTATAATCTGAAATTTTATTTTAATGCATGCAATAGAAGTATATTTATGTATTGTATATAGTTTATAAATATTTGACACTTGTACCTTAAAGCTGGATTTTATGAGACTTAAACTAAGATGATATAACCATAAACCATAAAAATATTATGAAACAATTCAGAATGATAAGACGAAATTATGTATATGATAAAAGACTCTATCATTTGGATTTAAAAGATTGCCTAGTTTAATTAAAAAAATTAAGGAATCAATGGATTAACAACTAGTGAAGCACCACATCCTAGTTATTAACCAAGCGACCAGTTACAGCTATCCCACCTGGAAAAATTGCAAGTTTTTGCCAAGTTTAGTCAAAATCTGAATGACCTTGGCTTGATGGACGCTAGCTTTTATATCTCATCTAAATAAATAAATAAAAACAAAAACAAGACCTTTAAAACTACCAAAACTAGTAAATTATGAAAATTGGCACGTTTTTTTTCAGAAAATATGGTACAATAACTTTCTTTCGGGCGGCAACGCTGCCCGGGATAGTCCAACAAAAATATCATTATTACATTACGTGAGTTATAAATAACGTTAATGCACAGGCATTGCGCATTAAATTTTTAATTTAATCTATCTACCCAAATTATATTTTTATACTTATTTTATTATTACTTATTTTCGAAAGTCTTCACCCATAATGCAATAAAAAAAAATCCAGTTCAAATACAAACAAAAAAAAAAAAGAACAAAAAAAACAAACAACATAAAACGTCGCGTCGTCGTCGGTCTGCACTTTAATTCAGTGTACCAATTTGCAGAAGATTTTGTGTGGTGACTTATAAGCGATGACGTTTGTTTTTTATGTTTACATTTGCGTAACACTCAGTTTGTTATTGTCGTTATTAGGGATTAATTCCAGTTAAAACCTAAAAACACACTTCGAAAGAATGTTGTGTTGTAAGGTAAGACAATTGTTTCACTGCAAATAGATAGGGAATTATGTAATTATTGTGAATGACTCTTGTTTAAATAGCAAACGTATGAATTTCATTTTTAATACATGATAGTCATGATGATAGCATAATGTGGTGTTATGGAAAGTGACACTGCAGATAATCTTTTCTAAAATGTCAATTTGAACTGAAGTGGAAAATTATGATTCTACGGTTGGAAAAAGGAGAGAATAAGAAAAATGAAGAAATAATTCATTCTATAATATACAATACATACATTTAAAGAAAAATAAAGAAAAAAACCAAACAGAATTTTCATGGGAAGTTACTTCTCAAAACCAAATACAGGTAGGTACAATGGCTTCTTTAAATTTCGGATGAATTCTCTCAAACTCAAAAACAGTGTTTTTAGGTACAAAATAAAAAAATGCATGCGAAAAGTGCAAATTTTAGGACGAATACACCAGGAAATTGTGGTGTAAAATTTCCTTATTTCATGGTGTTTCCATCAAATTTCCAGCTTATTGTTAAAATATTGTTTAAAAGAAAAAAACTTTTTTGAGTGGAGACTTTTTTGACGTTTCTCTTCACACTACGTTTGTGTGCGTTTAACCAACGTAGTTTAAAAGGAAAATACAGTAAGTCTCCTCCGACTTTGTATCTTCGTGTGAACGGTACAAGAGATTGTTAATGAGATTTAAAGAAAACGTCAAAAAAATCACTAGCAACTAGTATCTTCGTGTGAAAGGGGACTTAGTGCACACGCTCGTGATCTCCAGGGATTCGAAGGAGGACTCGGTACCGGAGTTCGCCTTAAAGAAACCAATGCGTTGCATTGAGAAAAGATATCGAGTCTGTGATCTTCGTTGAGATCGTCAAAAAAAATGCTTGTCCAAATTATTGTGCTCTAATTCTGGCCATCAAGGCGTGACATTTGCAAAGAAAAGTTTCTATTTCCTGCTGGTCTCAATTACATCTGTATGACAGTCAGTATTGTGGGGAATGCCCAGTCCTCAACTCTCGCTGCATATTCTCCGTTTAGGTCCGTAAAGTCGTTACAACCCTGGCTATGTTCTGTCTTAGTCTGCGTATAGACTATAGAACTTTACATATATCCCAAGCTGAGCAACGCAGAATTGCTTCCACTGACTTCTTAAAAATTTGAATGCAAAGTATAAAATTGACTCAACTGTGTTATTATTTAAGCTATAGGATTTTACTTGCCATGACTATGACTGGCTTTCTATCAAAATAAAACTTGTCTGTTTTGTTGGGGGAACAAAAAATGTGTTTGGGCAGGTGCAATTTTTGAATAAATATTGAATCATGTATTCTGTTTTATTTGTTAACGAAAAAAGTTTATTAAGCAAGATCATTTTATAAAACAAGTGAAAAACAGTAAAAAACAATTAAATTCTTTTTTCTATTAGCTTTATTGCCTTCTTTTGTTTTTTTTTTATAGCAGCCCAACAAAATGTGTTGAAAATTGAAAAAAAAAAAAAAAAACAGGGTATCCCGAAACTCAACGTCAAGCGGGTACCGGGTGATAGGGTAGGTTGTACCCGTTATGGAAAAAGTAAGAAAAAATATCCATCTCGCTATGATTAAGGAATAATAGCAATATTAAGAAAAATAATGAAAATCGATACCCTAGCTTACATTTTTAGATATACAGTGGCCACAAATTTTCAAATTTTGCAGAGTTTTCTTTTTTTACATAATCCTCAATAACCATATGCTATTGATCGCAATCATTAATCCAAGAATAAATATTGTCAGTAAAAAAAAAAATTTTAAGCTAACTTTGAAACTTCATATTTTTAAAAAAATGTACTACACTACCCTTGGCAAGTTATTTAAAAAATTTCCCATTTCAAAATGGTACAACACTTGCTACTTATTTATTCGTAAAAAATATGATTGCTTTTTTATTTCCAAAAGGGCCTCAGTTCACTTCATATAACTTTTACGTAAATGATGCTTTTTTTGTGCTCAAATACCGGTTTTACCGAGCCATGTGTTAGATAAATAAAGGCACGTGAATAAAGCTAAGTACAGACGATTGTCAGATCTTACAATATTGTCAGATCTGTCAGTGAAAATATTGTCCCAAATATCTTACAATCGTCTGTACACACAATTTTGTCTGACAATATTGTCAGAAACGTCATTGTCAGGTAATTGTCAGATGACAATCTGACAAAAAATTGTCAGGTATCTTACAATCGTCTGAACGCACAATTTGTGTCATTGTCAGACGATTAGGACATTGTCAGACTCATTGGTCATTGTCAGATGTTTTCATTGAAAAAATCTTACAATTGCTGACAATTTTTTCATTGTTCGAAATGTCAAACGGTTGGAGCCGAGTTGAGAGATAAAAGAAAAACATTTTTGTAGGAAATTTTGTTGAAATAAAGCAACTGGACTCACTTTTATATTAAATTCCTTGTGTTGTATATTTTGTTCGGAATAAATAAAACCATTGAAAGATATCTACTCAAATGAAGATTAAATACGATGAAAATAAAGTGCACAGCAAATTCAAACAAGTTAAAAAAAATTGGACTTCAAAATGGCCAAGAAACTATATGAGCAATCAAATAAATTTGAAGAATGCCAAAACGAGGGTGGACAGGGACACTACCTGAAAAAAAACCAGCTCAAGCAATTGGTAACAATAGGCAGCCTGCCGCCAACTCGCTCAGACCTAACATAGTCTCAAGGTCACTTTCTAAATCAGCCCAGCTCTCTAGAGTAAGCCTGCTGAATTTTTTGTACGCAAAGGTTTATTTTTTCTTCTAAACAATATAGTTCAATTATTGCAAGATCTTCTCATTCTTGCGTCTTTCAAAAAATAAATGATTTAAAATTTAAATTCTTTTTTTTTGTTTAATAATTTGATACATAATATGGACTTTTGTTCTTCGTAGCGCGTTTTGACGACCTCTGGCATATTTCTCCTTCGTAGTGTGTAAAGTCGTCCGTCGCCCTCGATGTCCAGTTGTAGTTAAATTGTTTCAAATGCTCGTCCAATTGTTTTGGCATTACCACTATGACACTGGTTTTCAAATCACTTTTAAAGTATCCTCTTCTTGATGTAGCCACTATACGGATTCACGTTTTTAAAAAGTCAAATTCTATAAAAGTTGTTTGATCTTGAAATCCTCAATTGAATTGAATTTTTATTGTGACTTGAATTTTTATTGATTTACCAACCGTGTGAACAGAAAATTTTCAAGCTGACAATATTGTCAGATATATAATTGTCCGAAAATTGTCAGACAAGAGCTGACAATTAAATTGTCAGACTTTGGCACAAATCTACCAATCGTGTGAACGGACAATTTTACATTGTAAGAAATTTGTCAATTGTCAGCTAATTGTCCGCTATTGTCAGACCATTGACAGATCTGACAATATTGTAAGATCTGACAATCGTCTATACTTAGCTTAACTGCGGCTGAACAGAATGATGACGGAGCTGGAGTAGCTGTCAAAATATTGAATACACACAAATTCAATGTTGCGAACACAACGGAACATAGCCGCATACGGAGCTGCAGCCGCAGACGGAAGAGTTCACCAACTTTTAATTTTTCACCTTTATTCATCGGTGCAATAGATCTTAAACTTTAGTTTAGTAAAACATTAGCTTAGCAAACGACTATTAATACGCACCGTTTTCAAAAATTTAATCAATTAAATTAAATATTAAACTGTAAGCCAATGCGTAATGTTTATATTCTGACTTCCCTTTAATATGATGACCAAATTTCGCATATTTAAAATGAATCTTTAAGTAGGTACATAATAGTTGATTAAATTTTGTATGCAAATTGAGCTACTCCTTTGTTCTAAGCCTTGAACCTTACTCCATCTAAAGAGGTGAAACACAACGTTTATAATTTAATAAAACAAACAACAATCACATCAAAATATCTCACCTTCAAAAAAATAAAGCCAATAAAAATGTCGGAGAGGTACCTTAGGTACTCGTACATATGACCTGACAGAAAAAAGAGTAATTTAAAAAAATATATCTTAACAAAATATGTACATAAAAACCTTATAGGCATCCCAAAAAATAATGTTTGATGCTCCTCAGCTGAACCGTTGTAACATATTTTAAGCCAACGTTACATCTTACACTTTTATGTCATCACAAAATATATGTAAACAACCCTAGAGTACAAGGTTGTGTGTGTTTAAGAGAATTTAAAATTCTATCAACCAGCGCATAACCCGACGACACGCCAAACTAAAAGTGATGTAGTGAGTGCGCTCATCCGTTCAATCACCGTTGTTGGCGCTCGGTGATATATACAGCAATAAATACAACACAACCCACAACACAGCAAGGCATTATTACCTACCTTACAGAGTGAAATCTGTCCGAGATGTCGAATGTTTATTGTATCTATTATTATCACTTGCTGTACAGCATGACGAACGACAAAACAAAACAAACAAACAAAATGGGTGAATGGGAGCACCCTGATGTTATCTGTCAAATTTTGCTTTCCTGTTTATTTTTGGGTCGTTCAGCAATCAACAACAAAATTTACATTCCTACACAACGACAAACGAAAGTAATTAAGCTGTAATCATCTAAAGATGAACCACCTCAGCGCAGTCAGCAGCGGTTTGACTCAGCAAGCTTATAATCATCAAAGAGTAAGTAGTCCCCACCCCCATAATTTGTAGCGTATGTATGTACATACATATACATAATGTATTATGAAGGTAAGTAGGTACCTATACATATATACATACGTAAATTAAATTTTACCCAATAGATTGTGTTTGCCATTGTCACATTGCCAGTTTTCAGTGTCAATGTCAATAGCATTATGGAGGTTACTAGGTATAACACCGGTGTTAGGGAGACGTTGCTGTCTAACAACGGATAAAAATCGAAACAAAATAACATGAGTGTATGCGTTTTTTTCTTAGTTCCTTCTAATTGTTAGGAGCAACCATCATCACTGTCAGTGTCACAGAAGCAAAAACATAATTTAAAGGGTCACGAGCAACTTGATAAGCGTAAGCGCCTATGTGCAAAAGCAATAAGATATAAAGTGTTGACTCATTTCGACTTATCTGCATTTTATCTCGCTCCCATTTCATGGCCAGCCCAAAATTATTTTTATTATGGGGTTAGATAATGGTAAAATAAATCAATTTTTTTCTATCCAACTGATTTTGACAATTTTCGCCTTTTGTTTTTTACTTTATAATGTTTACAAAAAAGACTTAAATTAAGTGCGTTGGGCTTTTGCTCTGAGCCTAACTGAACCGAGTTGGCTCCGAGCAGAATTTCACAAAATCTCGCTGCGATTCAAATATGAAACATGCTTAAACACTAAAAATTGTTACATGAATAATTATAGGTCAAATTACATGTTTATTTAACAAAATTGGGGACACTTTTTACTTGGTGTGTTTTAAAAAAGAAACAGAAGTTAAGCGCGATTGCTCTGATGCTTTTCTTTGAGCAAAAATCAGTAGAATGAAAACATTCTACTGATTGGGAAAGTTATATTGACTGGACTGCCCAAAACATAATTTGATCCAGACGGGCTTCTACTCGCCTCAGCCAATGGTATAGCAGATTGTAAATCACACTTGTCTTTGACGCCATAAAGCTTTTGTTTCCGATCTGGGCCCAGCCTTTTTAGAGCAGGATCCTTTTCATAAATTCATATAATCTCTTCTCTACTGTGAGTTTTTAACATCCATATTATTTAGTCCCTTAAATCCGGATTTAAATGTGAGGACAGCTTGGTTCAAAGTTAGTTAAACTCAACACATGCGCATACATAATTCATTCGTTATACTCGAAAATAAACCTATTTTTTTAACTTTGTCACGTTGTATTATATTTAATTTAAACTGCCTTTGAGGGAGCAGTTAAAGTTTTCAAACCCGGGTGTAAACTCAGAACACAGAATACTTAAAACAAGAGAGATAAATATAACAACATATTACAAAAAAGTTGAAGTGTGGATCGTATGTGGAACGCGAACAGAGTTTGACAATTCGTAACAATGATTGCAATTGCAAATTTATTTTATATTAGCAATTAAAAAGCAGATTTTAGTATCTAAACATTATAATTAACTATATTTCTACGATTTTGTTTAGCATTTTTTATGGTTAGGTTTATTCGTTCATTCGTTACAGTCGTTGGTCGCTCTCGTGTAAACATACCTTTAGGGCATTTTAGAAATATTTGAAAACAGTTTAATTTTCAACGGAAGGATCGGCAATTTATATATTTTTAAAACTAAGTTTATATAATCCAAATACATGACTGAGATAGCAGAGTCCACTAAATTAAAGTCTGAGATAGCAGACGTCACTAAATTACAATCTGAGATAGCAGACGTCACTAAATTAGAGTCTGAGATAGCCGACGTCACTAAATTAGAGCCTGAGATAGTAGACGTCACTTAATTACAGTCTGAGATAGCAGACGTCACTAAATTAGAGTCTGAGATAGCAGACGTCACCAAATAACAGTATGAGATAGCAGACGACACTAAGGCCGTGTGCGAATTCGTTTAAAATTGCGATTAAATTTTATCCGACATTAAAATTTGACAATTCTACGTACAGATTCACCTCACTAGTGTCAAAAATTAATCTTTGGATAAAATTTAATGCGATTTTAACCGAATTCACACACGGCCTAACTAACTACATTAAGGCCGTGTGCGAATTGGTTTAAAATTTCGATTAAATTTTATCCGAGATTAAAATTTGACATTTCTACGTACAGATTCACCTCACTAGTGTCAAAAATTAATCTTTGGATAAAATTTAACGCGATTTTAACCGAATTCGCACACGGCCTAAACCTGGGCTTCCACTTTCAACTCTAGAGCCTACGTCTAGGGAACGTTAAACATCGATAGTCTATCGATAGTAAAAAACTATCGAAAGAATGATAGTTTTTAGAAAACTATCGATAGTTTTTGACCTCACAACTTCACTAGTTGTGAATTTCAATAAAACGCATTGGTGTGTGTACATTTCACGATTACAACGCACACTCGTGCGTTTTTATTACTATCACCACCGCAAATATCTAGTCTTCGTTTATTTATGAAATTTTGACTGCTTGTATTGGTCCATTTTCGTTCGCTTCGTGGTTTTGGTTGGTCGTCGTTTTTTTGTAAATTGAAGTTTTATGCGAGGTAACTTCTTACGTTTAATAAATGTACCAGTTTAATTATTCTGTTGTATTTTAGTTAAATGAACTTAAAAATTCATCCGTTGTGTGGGACTTTTTCAAGAAGATGGATCATGGATGGAGAGGTTGCTTCCAAGGATTTACCTAATGCAGTGCAAAAAATAATATAGGCTCGGGCAATATCAGCAACATCAGTGACGATTTGAAGTGAAGTAGAATTTTTTTTCATTTGAAAGTTATATACTAATTTTTTACTTGTATTTGTGCCCTCAATATGGCTTGGTTTTTAAAAAATAAAACTATCGATAGTCGAAATCTATGACTATCGATGTTTAACGATCCCTGGCTACGTCTTTCAAAAGGGAGACTCACCATTGGTACTATATAACGGCGGCGCTTCGGGTTTGCTTTGCAAGCAATTTGATAAACGGCGGCGGCGGCAAAAAAGAGCGTGTAATGCATCATTACAAGGAAAAAAAATTCATATAATTGTATTACGTTTATGAAACTGCATTTTACAATGAAAAAATAGATTCCCTCAAAGAAAACTTTAATTCAACTGAAAGACTTAATAGCTACCTAAATAATAGTAAAAACTAGACATACAAAATATTTATCTCGAATCTTTTTAATGTTATTTTTAAGTTGCGATCACTTTCTGCTTCCTTTTAATGGTACTCAAAAGCAAAAGATTAATTCCGCAATAATATCAAAGAATCAATATGCTTTTTAATTAATTAGGCTTGCACACAAAGATTCTCAAAAATCCCTCAAAATCCTGGCGCCTATATTTGCTAATTATTTTACACAAACTAGTAGAATGGCCCTGCGTGGATATGTATCAGGCATAATAATAAGGATGACATGATGATTATATTGATGCAACATGGTAGGAGATTCTTTATTTTAAGAATATTGTTAGGCTTCATCAGTATCTTTTAAGTATGCATAATTAGCTTGAGAATTTCACACAATCTTGAGTAGTTAATGTGCTTAATGAGCTTTTTTTTTCTTTCCCTGTTTTGTTTTTTTTTTTTTATAAGTGAATGAAAATGAGCCTTTGTGGAGGTTGAAATTTTTCGTTTATATTTAAATTATTTTATTCTATAATGATTGGCAATTTATTTAATTGCCAGAGTTCAAAAGTGACATCAAAGCATAACTACATACATACAACATACTGCTTATTTGTATTATGGCTGGTAAAGCAATACAAGACAAGAAACCAAATTTTGTGTAAACTTGTCTGAGATAACAGCGGGGCTTTTTATGTCTTCCAAAATTATATAGAATAGGTACTATCTACCTAATACAATAATTTGGATTTACAAGTATAATTTTAACACGTGCAAATTCTCATTTGTATATCTTTAATCTTAAGAAATTGAATATTTACATAAAATTCCGCAATACACATCGCGAAAAAGGGAATAAATAAAAAAAATATTCTTTTCAACCTATAAGTAGGTAGGTAGGTACTTACTTCAATGGATGCAAAACATTTTGATATTTTTTATTTTTTTAAGGTTTGTTTGCTTTGTTTGCCTGTTTAAATAATTTAACTTGACTTAATCACATTTCGTTAATCAAATACGCATACGAATGTTTTTCTTAGGTGTCATTTGAAAATTAAAAGAGATAAGACTTTAATGGATTGTAAGGGATGTTTTCATTAAATCTTTTCAAGTATTGATGTGACGTTGCCCATTTTATAAAAACACATGATATAAATTATAAAGGATGAACTAACTGTCATTTAACTTAATAGGCCAGTCCAGAAAATGAGATCTTAAAGTTAAAAAGATCTTCTTTATTCCATTTTATTTCATCGATGCTGAAAAATCTGACAAAATTTCTTTTTTTTTCGTACTAGCTTGTATCTACTACAAAATTTAAAAATGTGCAAAAGTACGAGAACGAAAATTCAAACAAATTTGCATTACTTCGTTCCTACATTCTCAAATTTGTTAGATCCAGCACGGCATGATGAAAGTTTGATGCATGAAAACCATAGCGTTCAGATTCGGCTGTCAAACATAATATCACTTATTATTATTATCAAGCTAAATTATCCTTATTGCCAATAAAACTAATTTTAATATTTTTTCGTACGTTGTGTACGGCTCGAGAACTTCATTTAAAATGAAATACTATGTTTCCACCGAAGGTTTATCTCAGTTTAGATTAGATAAATCTATTTTGTGTTTCCACCGCACAAAAATATTAAAAAGTAGATTTATTTTGACAGTTTGCAGACGTTGTTCCGTTCTTTCTAATGACGTTGAAGTGAGGCAGAAAATTTAAAGTAGGTCCACTTTTCAATTAATGTATTCAGTGTGAGAAAATATCGGTAAGTTCGAGTTTTAAAACTATTGGACCTATGAAGATTTAACAAGATTTATTTCAAATCTTCGAGATTTAGGAAATAAATTTCCATGGTAAATCTTCGGGTTTTGAAGAATATTTAAGGTAAATCTTCCTTAATCTCGGTTTTGTGGTCGGTGGAGACGTAGTATTAAGTTTAACAAGCACGCGTTCACATTCTCAAATATGCTTGTCATTAATGCAAAATATCAAAACATTTTGATATCCATCCGGCATGATTACTGCCGGCCGCTGAATTGATCGTTCATATTATCAAATTCAAGCCAATCATGTCGTGCTTGTCAAACAAATTTGGGAATGTGAACCCCTCTAATGACTCGTACATTATGACACGATGTTTTGCTTTAAATTATTTACTCTCACTCAAACTTACATTGTAGGTGCCATTTCACTTCTACTTCATAAGAAAAAAAGATCCACCGTACTTTTGCAAAGAATCATACCTGAGCTATATGTATTTCTGTTTAAAAAAAAAAAATTGGACAACTTAATTCTGCTTAACTTTATTCACTTTGCGCTTGAATATGTTATGGTTTGATTTTTAACTGCTAAGTGATCATCTTATGTTATAAAGCCTTTAATTTTAAAAAGATATAATAAGGAATTATTTTTTTATATATCTCACGGTAGTCCCGTATCTATGGTGCACAGTTATTTCTAGAATTTAAATTTAATGATCTTTACTGTATTTTGATCAAACTTCCATTCATGTTTTAGTTAAAACCCATAGACTGACTAATTTACAGAAAAATGTAAGTAAGGGAATAACATTCATTTTTATCTATTGTTCTCAGTATTCCCAATTCCAATTCAAAAAAATAAAGACATTTTGTTTGAGTTCTTGAAATAATCTTCTTCAATTTCAGTGGTTGATTTATGTACCTATACAGGGTTATTCAACTTCGTTGTGACGAAAAGTTATAGCGTGTAGATTGAGTCGAGACTATTTCCCCTCGTTAAGGCGTGGGGCAATTTTCTAAAAAAATCGACTTAAAATAGAAAAAAGTTATTAAAAAACAACGGCAATACTTACAATGTCATGCTATACTTTTTTTTAAAGCCAGAAATTCATTTTTTTACTTTGTTTTTAGTTCAAGTTACTGAAGCGAACAGTTTTTGAAAAATTAATTTTCACACTCAAAATTTTGAGAAAAAAAAAATTTAAAAAAATTGTATTTAAACTAATTTTTTTCAAAATTTTACGTAATTAAGTTATAGTTTTGTTTTTAATATTCGATGCTTCTGTCAATTCCTAGTCAAATTCTAAAAAAGAAAATGCTCAAGTGTCTTTTCGTTTTTAAGAAAATTAAAAACAGAGGTAAAAGAAATTTTCTAAAAAATGACTTAAAACAGAAAAAAAAATTATTAAAAACCAACGGTCACTACTACAATAGCATGTTAAATTTTTATTTAAGGCCAGAAACCTCTTTTTTTTATTTTCTTTTTGAAAAAGTTTTAAGTTTTCAAAAATTAATTTTCAAGCTTAAATTTCTGAGAAAAAAAGAAAAATTAAAATATGGTGTTCAAACTAATTTTTTTCAAAATTTTATATGATTAAGTAATATTTTTTTTGTTTACCATTCAATCAATTCTACTTCAAACACTAAAAACCAGATGTCAAAATTTTTTCCAGTTTTTGAGAAAATTGCAAATAACAAAAGTAAGTTTTCCTTAAATTTGTTGCTCCAAAGATCCTGTTTTTACTAATTAAAAAGTAAAGTAGTAGTAAATTGTTATTTTCAATTTTCTCAAAAACTAAAAAAAAATTAGTCATTCGGCTTTTAGTCTTTGACTGGAAATTAATAGGAGCTTATATTAAAAACGAAAATAGTTGCGTAAAATTTTGAAAAAAATAAGGTTTGAAGACATTTTTTGTTTTTATTATTTTTTCAAATTTTGAGTTTGAAAATTAATTTTTCAAAAACTATTCTATCAAATAATTTGAATTAAAAAAAAAATAAGAGAACGAGTTGCTGGCTTCAAAAAAAGGAATAGCATGACATTTTAAGTGTTGCCGTTGTGTTTTAATTTTTGTTTTCTATTTTAAGTTGTTTTTTAGAAAATTGCCCCTCCCGCCCTAAGGGGGGGAAATAGACACCCTCCCATACGATTTTTTTTGTCTTAACTAAACCTACACGCTCTAGCTTTTTGTTACAGCTTAGTGGAATCACCCTGTATGTAGTCCTGGTATTACACTATTAATATGAATAGGTAACCTCAAAGGAATATGGGGTTTCAAATGAAATTGTATCTACAAGAACTCACAACCTATCTACCCTTATTCTTTAAAATATAAAAATTTAAGCCGAGGGTAAAATAACTCTTACAGGTCAATGGGTTATATTAAGTTGCTATGGGACGCCCTGTATCTCAATTTGCTTTTATATGAAAAAAACAGCCTTGGGTTGGATATATTATAATAATTTGGGAAAAAAATTAAAAGTAAATATAACAAAAGCCTTCATAATGGAATTTCCGTTTAAGTGTTTTAGTTTGGAAAAGGATGTTTCATGAAAGTACATAATAATAATTTTAATGAAGCTTTGATTGCCATGATTCTAGTTATGCCTGCTGGGTTGTTATTAGGTTAACATAGCATTGACGTATACATAATTATAATTTCGATTTTAAATATGTATATAGTAGTCTATATCTTGTTGTCGAAACAATTTAATTTGGCAGTGTTTGAAAATTGTCGATAACGTGTTGACAACAAATTGACTTTTTTTTTGGAAAGGAAAAAAGGTTCAAGCGAAGTTTCTAACGAAATAATTTGTAACACCCTTGACCAGGGTTAAGTGAATATTTGTCCCAGTGGGTAGGTTAGGGATGTATGTATTTTTTTATTAAATAATTTTTTTATTTCTGAAGCAAAGTCAAATAAAACAAAAATATTATTGCCCTAGGAAAAAATACTGCCATATAAATAACAAAAGTAAATAATAAAAGTCTTACATATCAGGAATCTTCTTAATTTTGATAAATCAATGTTTTGACATGACCGACGACGTAAGCTCACAATTGTGTACTATGTCCACGCCCCGGCCGCATAATTTACAAGTGCATCTGAAGGTATTGAAAATGTATTAAAAATAGTGGCGCAAAATTTTAGACGATTTAGTATGATGTTAAAGCATTTTTAGTATGATGCTAGGTTAAAAAACAGGCTTTTCCGAATTTTAAACGAGTAAGCATCGTAATATCTTTTTAAAATTTTACTAAAGTTAAAATCGCCAAATGCCTATTTTATCTTTTTAGTATCATGCTAAATCCAAGTGTCACTTTGGCAGCTACAATTGCAAAAATGGGTTGAACTGTCACTGTTTTAGGCGTGTTTTGCTAGTGTTTCTGAAGAAAATAAATTTAGTATGATACTAGAAAATGTTTAAAACTAAGAATATTTAAGTAAAAAACTTAAAAGTAAGAAAATTGTTAAGTAGTACCTATCATCAGGCTGTTTAAAATTTTGCACCTATGTCTTTTATACAAACAATGGATAGGTATAAGAAACAAGTTTAATCAATATCCGTTGAGCAACTTACTAGAAAATTTGAAAAAGAACATAATCATATTGTATGGCCTATTATTTTAGATGAGCTAAATAAAAATTCAAATTTTTCCTTTCGGAAATAACATAAGAATCTATACTGTATCAAATTTTAATCAAATCGGTTGACCCGTTTAAGATGTAGCTATACGACCTATATGTACAGTGGACATACAAAAGCAGAGACACGGACTAAAAACCACTTTTTTGAAATTCTCTACTATCGCAATATTAAGTTTGATTTTATTCTTTCAAACGAAACCAATTTGTTTAATAGAGGAATTCAAAAGGAATGGAAGAGCAAAGGTTTTCCCTTCTCTCTGGTTAAATGGTTGTATTAATTTCCCTTAAGTTTCCTTTTTCGTTATAAATTAGCAGAAGTGGGTTACGAAATGAACAAAAGAATGTAATTCAAGCGTTTTTTCGAGATGAAAGTATAGTAAATCTAAATTAATCCTGCGATTGCATTTAAACGGTGTCAAAGGATTCTGCAAGGCATTTAAGTTAAACTGACAGTAAACTATAGAATGAAGAGAAAAAAAAATTAATTACTGTTGGAGAAATTTAGTGTTTTTTAAATTGCAGAACCCAGAGGCTTCTGCTCGGTTTTGCTTTTGTTCAGTTTTAACAAACCTCTTGAAATTTGAATGAAAAACATCATTTACCTTCTTTTAATAAATTCTTTCATTCATCTTCTTTCGGCCTTTCTTTCTTATATCTAAATACCTATGTATAAATTTTGTTTGTTTGTTTTTTATCATAGGCGTGTTTTTTTTGCAAGCCAGGAAATTGGTCGAAAAAAACGACTTTGGGGGTTGCCGACGCCATCACAGAAAAAGTTTCCATATAAACTATGGATAACATGTACCTATTTAATTCATGCCGTGCCGGTAAAACACAGTTTTCTTCCGTGCTTAAGGCGCCAGTTATACCTAGCTATCATTTACCCCTAACACACGCCACGAACTACTTCACCGAAGCATATTGTCGGTAAGGTTTTTGGTCGTGTGAAATGAAAATTGTGTCGACACAGCAGTGCGATCTCTGGCAGTCGAAGTAGTATGCCGATAAGCCGAAATGGCGTGTGAAAAGGAGCGAACTAGTTCGTCGACACAGTTTTTTATGTTGTTATTCGGTTTTTGTTGTGTTGTCAACTAGTGTGTTTGGTTTTTTGATAATGGCATTAAAAGTATCTTAAACACAAATAATAATTGAAAATGATCAAGAAAATTGTATTTGGAATCATAACGAAATAATTATTTTATTGGAAATAATTAAAGACAGCTGATTTTGGCATATACTTCTACATCGACGTATTGGCGTGTAAATGCCCATTTAAAGACGAAATACTTTGTCGATGTGGTTGTTCGATGTGGCGTGTGTGAGGGGTAATTGAAACTCATCATTGAAAATTTTAATGATTTATTTAAAGGCGTTTAGGATGCAAAATCTATGATTATTTTGATGCCAAAATATAACTTTTAGCTTAGAGAAAACAATGCTCTTGAAAACAGAATAAAAAAACAACTGTCAATTTTTAAGACAGCATGCTTCTTAAAGTACGCTCGGCTCGGTAGCTTCCAGGTTTTATCAGACTTCCTCAGTTTATTAAAAAAAAAATATTGTTTTTGATGAGTGGAAAATACTTTAAAGATTCTTGGTTTGCCGTTGATGCCGCTTGTTTAATTTGTTTTTATTTAATTATTTTAACTTCTTGCCTTCGTAACTAGTCAGGTGCTTCTTTTTCAATTCCCAGTCAATTTTAGTCGCACTTTTACATATAATAATGCGAACGCGTTCAGTGCCTACGTTCTGTAATTCTCACATGCATAAAATTGGTCGAGAAACGATGAAAACTGGAACAAAATAAATGAGTTTTGTTCCATTTTTCAGCGTTTTTCGACTGATTTTTTCGATGTGAGAGTTACAGAACGTAGGCACTGGTATCGAAAACGAGCGACCAAAATTAGACCACTTTGATTTATGTTGTTAGCAGGTAGGACGATTATTATACAAATTCAAAAGACACAAAGTGGTTGCAGGTTGAAATTGCGTTGGTTTTGATTGGTAGAACGTAGATATTTGCAAGTGAAGAAAAACTATCGAAAAGATACACATCCAAAAAAATTTGTTAGGTACTTTAGTACCTACACCATAGAGTACCTATATTACCTAGAGAACCGACTCGTACCCCTCTTGCCTGAAACACCCGCAAATTTTATTTGAATTGAGTAAGAGAAAACTCTCTTATTTTACACTTCAAATGCACGGGACCACTAATACATGCTCAAAATATAGGGCAAACTGTATACATATTGTGGTTGGAGTTCCATTTAAAATGCACGGGACAACTAGCTCATACAAAATCTAATGGGCAAATCCACGCAATACAGCTTGTAGGGTGGAAGAGAACAACCACCTTAAGTCGGTTCTCTAGATAATATAGGTACTCTATGACCTACACTTTAAATAATCGATCTCGTTTCTTATTCAACTCAATGAACATTTTTTTACACTTTCTTGTCATGTACTCTTGGCTTCTATGTCTCGGGGACCCAATATCTCAGGGGCCTATACTATTATATAAAGACCAAACAAATATTGAGTTTGTGCGCGTTTATCTTAGAAAGTATTAAACCGATTTATTTGAAACAAATTTTATAATTTTTCTTATTCTTTGAAGCATTTAAATAAATATTTTTTATTTGTTAAATATATTTGTTGAATTAGATTATAAACTTTTAAGAAAATTTCGTACAGTTTTTTGTCGAAGTTGACCAACATATACAATTATTCTTTTAAACCTGCTTAATATTGTACAAAAGTGTGATTTTTTGTATTAAGTCAATAGTTTTATGCAAATTTTAAGCCCTTAATCATTTCTTAACTGTACTTCTAAGCTGAGAAATAAATTTATTTACTAATTATAAATTTATCAACTTTGCATCTATGATTTCGATTCAATAGCAATTACTGGGTTGCTGCTTTGTTCAATTTCATTATCGTTCCGTGTTTTGTGCATTTTCTTTTGTGTATTTGCTTCTGAATCTCTGTCCACAATTGTTCGCTCATCAACTCATTTACATTTTTATTCCTTCGTTCATTCCACTCAATTGTTGACTTTTTGTAACGACGACGACGGCCAATGCGTAGTGTGTTTTTTTCCTTCTTCTTAAAGGTCGAACTATAAAAGGTGGACGCTGTCGGAAACTAATGTCATAAACGAACGAAAAATTTCTTTCCGAAACGTTAAATGCACACGTAAACACTGCTGTCGTTTTGGCTACTATAGTAGCATTTGGCTACTTTGCTGCGGAAAGGGCTACTGTGCTACCCTTATATCAAAATGGCTCCCCAGTTCCCAAGTCGACACATTAAAGGATTTATTGAAAAGATTATCTTACATTTTATGAATACAAATTTTTATTTTTTAACATCGCTGTTTAAAAAAAATATCGCACATTTCTGTTAGGTTTCAGAAAGCTATATAATGATGAAGAACTAAATAAGGGAACATAATTTTATACAGTTTTTTCTAGTGTTTTTTTGAAGAGCTGTATCTGTTTCGTAGTGGACGTACTTTACTGTGACAAAAAGTGGGCAAAAATTTTTATTTTCTGTTCTATTTTAATGAAGATTTCACAATGTTTACAATTTTGTTCTTTAATTTGTTTGTACGACTTGATCAATCGGTAAAGAAAAATAGTTCGATCGATCAATTCTAAATCTAAAAAAAATTAAAAATTTGATGATCTAATAGATCTTCAAAATGTTTTACCAAATTAAATTCTGCGATTATTTTTGTTAAGTCTATAAAAAGCCATTTTTTGTACTTTTTTTTTTAAACTAACGTTGAGATGCCAAAAAAACATATTGGCTATAAAGTTTTGAAAATTACTTGTAGAAAATTAATTCAGGTTTCCAAAACTTGGTTACCAAATTTAAAGTTATCTTTCTTCATTCAAAGTCAGATATTCTTTGGAAGAAAATTTATAGAACACATACAATGATGACATTAAAGCTAGATAAACAAGTTATCTGACTAATATATTTAATTGGTTAGCAAAAAAAAAAGAAAACTATAGTCTTTAAAAAAAAAAATGGCTCGTGGTGTTTTTTTTGATTGTTCAAACTCCTTTGCGAAAATGAATGTATAAAATTGTTATGTTTCGATAGAAAAAAGTATTTGTCTCTTTTCATTTGGAATCATATTATTAAATGAATTATTTAGAATTTTTGGGGGCTCCTCAACTTTAAGAAATGCTCCCCAAATTTTCTGACAAGTGCTACCCTCGGAATTTGGAAAACGACAGCACTGCACGTAAACCATATGTACGAGAGATTTGAGACTAGTTTACTACAACAATTTGCATGTAGCTGTCAATTTTCTTCCGTAAGGTGCGCTCGAGAAGCGCTCTTCCCCTCCGAAAGCAAAAATGAACGAAAATGAATGAAACGTAACATAACGCAATTATGTGTGCGTCTATTGAATTACTTGTATTCGTGTGGTTTCGTACGGCTGCGTACGCTGCGTTCCAACAATTAAAGTTCTACCTTTAAGCGAACTAAAATGTTAAATACATACCTACCTACATATTTTAAGTATGGGCACCGCTGATGAAATATCAGAAACAGTAAAGTTAACATCTAAATAATATGGTTGGTGAAACACACTTTTATTTTTTTAATTTATCAAGGTCACGGACACTTTCCGCAAGAGTGGGTATATAATTTTTTTTTTAATATACCACAGATAAAAGCCAGGAACACATTGAATAAAAAAGTATATGCATTTTTAGTTCTATTTTCAAATAATCCAAATAATCGTAGATAACCAAAGAAATTATAATATTACAACAAAATTAAAAAGTAGGTACCTAAACCTACAAGTACCCGTATTACCAAGACAAAATATTTTTGTGTAAAGCTAAAATGGGGATGCTTGTAAAAAGAAGTAAAATATACAAGAAACACTGAAGACCAAATCGGATTCTATGTACATATAATTCTTAATTAATTTAATTAAAATTTTTGTTTGAAGGTTACGTTAAGACTACTTCGTTGGAAGAAATTATTTATTTTATTAAAAACAACCAGCATTAATTGCGTACATAATGAATTCCCGAAATTTATTATTTTATTTCGGAGGCGTTATATTGGTTCGTTTAAGTAAACAAATCGGATAAAAATCATTCTTAATTACTAAAATTTCCCCGAACTGGAAGCTCATTATGAAATTGGCAATTATCGAAGTGTGTGACACAATTTATTTGTCTTAATAAATCCATCCAATTTAATATACATAACAATAACTACTCACTCATTCTATCGGTTTCCGAAGAATGAACAATTAAAAATGAATGTAAGGAAAAGAATAATCACTCTTTCGAAAGAAATGTGAAAATTCCTCGGCAATTCAAAAGCATTCTATCCGATTAAAGCGAATTAATCTAGATTAGGGGTCAATTTAAAGGGTCAACAAGAACTAAGCTAAACTTGCCGCTTTCATCAGAGCAATTGTTATGAATTGAACCTTTTTAAGTTCTTAGACTTGAAAAAAAACGATTATAGCTATCAAAATAATGGAGGCAAATTGTTTCATTATAATGTGTACATATAAACAATATGGCAATATATGTACAAACAAAGTACATAGTAAGAAGGTATGTATTATGTCCAAATGACATATACATATGTAGTCAAAGCAAATTGTTTTAATATTCAAGTGTGATTTGTTGCCCCATCAAGCTTCTTAATATTTTAAGAGTTCATCGCAGTTTAATATCTACCTTACATACAAATGTTTGTAGGTATGTGTTCTTCGTTCATAAAATCTACTCAATGTTTAATGTATGATTGTATTTATGAATAAGTATGCCAGAAGATTGATTCCTTCAAGCGAGGGTATGATAAATAGAATAATTGCATAAGATACACTCGCTTCGCCTTAAAAAAAAAAAAGGAATAATTGCGGTTTGTGAAAATAATAAAATTCGAAACTTAATCGCACGAGCTTGCTCTTCTGTCGTCCAACGCCGTGTCCAGCGTAGTCACGGTTCGTGCGGTGCATCTGTTTAATATAAAATGAAACCTTTATTGGTAAATGAAGATGTCCACTTTAGACACGATATTGCGATCAATGCGTTTCGTGGGGCGTCTCCGCATCGCACGCATTGTTTTGAAAATCAAACTGGTTTGATTTTGGCCGCATTATCGTTGACGGCCGGAACCATTTCACATTGAATTTATTGTATTAAAAAAAGTTTTTTACACAACCCGCATAAACGCATGCGGTACATTGTACTGGACACTTTCCGCATTGAACGGAAATAAATGCGGTTTGCGCGAGAACCGCATTACCAGAAAAATCGTGCCCGTGTTTAGGCTGGACACGGCGCAAGGCTATATAGTATATACTGAAGCCAAGAATTGAAGTATAGGTAAGTATAACTCCAAGAAATCTGTAGGTAGATGGTATAGATACTTCGATTTATTTTTATTGATACACCTATGTAGGTACATATTTTTTTTTTATTTTGGCTTCAGGTTCTAAAAAAATATGTTTTCAACATCGTGTTGCAAAACAGGTCAATTCAAGAACGAGATAAACACGTGAAAAAATAAGACAATAAACTCAAAAACCATAAAAATTATTTTCCATCGTTCTAACAAGTTTCGAAAAAGGCTCCGTGGAATAACTCCCAAATGAAATAACTCCCAAAAAAAATTGAATAAATCCCCAAAATTTATATGGAAAACAGAAGCTTTTTCATATGAAAAAAACTACCCAAAATTTGGGATTTATTTCATCGATTTTTGGGGACCTATTTCATTTTTAAATTGGGGGGTTATTTCATGATGAAATAAGTCCCCAAATTGAACTATGAAATAAGTTCCCAAATTTGGGTACTTATTTTTTTCAAGGAAAAACAAAACTACGGCGGCGTATAAACAGTAAGGTATGTATGGGGGGCATGCTGCCCCCCTGCAACCCCCTGCTTGGACTTGGGGTAGCTGCGAGATTGGGTGGATGCAAAGTTTTTTGTTTCATTTAAAGAATCTGGATTAAAAGAAACTTTGAATGTATCCTATGTTTAAACAGTGAGGTAGGATTTACCGGTAAATTCTAGAATTTAATTTTTTCCGCTTTTTACTGTAACATTGATATTTAGAAAACAGCTGTTGACATGGGATATATAGGATAAAATTCATAGTTTCTCTAAATCCAGATTCTTTGAATGCACACAAAACTTGGCATACACCAACCTCCCACCTACCCCAAATCCTATAGTGTGCCAAGCAGGGAGGTTGCATGGGGGCAACATACCTCACTATTAATACGCCGTAGTTTTGTTATTTCTTTGGGGACTTATTTCATTTTTGGTTTGGGGATTTATTTCATGCGCTTTTGGGGATTTATTTCATCTTTGAATAAATTGTAGAGACATAAATTCTCTTCATAAATAAGCTGAAATTTTGTTTGTGTGATGTATGGTTCTCAAGATATTGCGAAGGGCGTTTAACGCCCCCTTTTCCAAAATGGCGGCCGAATGGGGCTTTAAGCACCGAAAACTCGGTTTTACACTCACACTGATCCCCCTACAGATCCATCAAAAAAAAATTTGTCCTGTACAAAATGCAAGGTTCGGCCAAAATTGTGTAACATTTCAATGGACTATATACCATGCCATTAAACATCTACTTTGAACTATTGCCCGGCCAGTTAAATTGTAAAAATTGTACCTACATACATCTATAAAAAAAGAAAAATATATTTTTAAATTTCTAAGCTAATCTACCTCAACTAACTAAGCTTGGTCTTCCATATGTTTTTTTAAATACTATTTTTTTTACAGTAGTTCTGTTTTTTATTGGTTTCAGATACTTTACAATTTATTTAAACGAGGTTCGATTGGAATGTAAAGAAATATGGAAATTGTAGTTGAAAATAAAATTAAATTGTTTTTCTTCTTGAGGAGGAGGATTTAAACATGAACATCACCTCCAACCCCCGCTTCAAACATTTAGCAAATAAAAAGTTATTTTTCTCAAAATAATATAAACAAGTTTTTTAGCACATTAAGCATGCAACATCGTTCCAGACGCACTTACTCCTACTCTAGATTTTCATATATATTCAAGATTATATTGACTTAAAAAAGTAGCAGATGATGTATAAAGGTAAATTTGTTATATTCCATGGAATATTTTTGTTTACAAATTAATATAAAATTTGAATGCTTAAGAGTTCATTATTCTATATAGAGATAGAGCTGAGCAAAGCAGATCTTTAAAAATAACTTATTTTTGTAAGTAATGTATATGTAGGTACTTAGCTAGGCAAATTATTTTATGTTAATGAGAATGACTTAAAGCATTATCATTGTCTCGTCAATTTAAACATATGTAGAAGTAAGTAGATGTCCAAACAAATATATCACAAGTGTTTTATAAAAAAACAACAAAATCCTTGAAGAGTCAAAATATTTGTCAATTATACAATATTGAGGTTTGTTGGTAGGTAAATATTGTTATTCAGAATAACTTTTTTATATGAAAAAGTTTAACTCATAGTCATAACTGTAAGATTAGTGTGATTTTAGTATAATATAGCAAAGATTAAAAAAACCGAGTGTAGATAATGCTGCATTTATGAAAAAGAATATTCTCATAAATATTCTTAATCAACAAATACATACTCTTCTTATCGCATTTTTTTTGTTAGTTTAAAAGTACACAGCAGCACATTATATTCTTATCATTCACCAAGAGTCTATTTGTTGTACCTTGACACTTTATTTGATTTTTTTTTTTTTAGGTAACGCAAAGCCAGACTTGGAAATTATAGTTTTTCAGAGACAGATTTAAAATATGTAAGTAAGCAATTCAATGTTATTAACATGAAACAGTTTATTTTGAAGGAAAATGGAAAGTGACATACTTTGAGTTGTTGATATAACAGTAGTTATTGACTTTATAGAAAATGAAAACTAAGTTCAATGCAATTTTTAACTCATAATAGCAAAGAATTTAAATACTTAAATATTAACCCCACCAAATAAGTAATCCTGTCCAGGCTTTCGAGGTCGTAAATATGTATACTCGCAATCTGCGACTTAAAGGATTCATCAACAAAAATTTTCAGGTTTGCCCCAATGTTGGGACGTTCTAGAATTGAAATGCATAATTGAAGAATTTATATTGATTTTTACTTATATATACATATACACATATGTACAAATGTACATACATATACGGAACATAATTTTTTATATAATCCATTTGAATTAAAAAGTAGTGAGATACTCTAAAAATCCAATCGAAAACGACATTAGTGAAACCTCAATACTACACTTAGTCCGGGGCATTTAGACTTTTGCTGGGAAAAAATTCCGAGATGCATTTTGACTTCAATACTCGAAAGTACATATATTAGTACACGAGCCGAAACCGTTTTATTCACAACTGCAGCTGGTGTCGTTTGGCCGCCATCTTGTTTTTAACGGTTATTTTTATTTTCATATATAACTTCCGTATTTTTGGTCCTAGATAAAAATTTTGTACTACAATCTTGTAGAGAATTTAATTTCCTACAATATTTAATTAATTAATATATTTTATGTAACCTTTTCCGATAATGCCTTTAGTTCAAAAGTTACAGCGCATTTTATTGAAAAATCCGTTGTCAAAAACTAAAGTTTTGCAATTGAGTGTTTGATAACGGTTTTGGCAAAAATATGGTAATATAGTACTTGTAATTAATGTGTCTTTGCGTTGGTACTATTTTTAATGAAAATGGAAAAAAATCAAAAACCGCCTAAAATGATGAAACAAATTTATATTATTCAAAAATTACTTACCAAAAAAGTGAGATTAAATCAAGAATTTGGAAAATACGGGTCAATTTATTTCTTGTCTACCTTCTAAAAATATAAAAATTTTTACCAGAGAACATAACCATGATTTATGGTAATTTTTTCCTCCAACGTCTTTTTTTCACATTTTTGCTTTCAAACGTTTATATCTCGAATTGTAGATTTTTCAAATTTTTTGCATATATCCATGACTTTTTTATATTGAAATAATCTATCGATTACAAATACAACCAACTCTCTACCATTTTTCGTTTAGAAAATAGATTCTAGACTTTTATCTTTGTTTACCCGAATTTACTCTATTCAAATTGTGATTTAAAAAAAAAACACTTATTCTCAAGTTTTAAGTAAAATTTCCTTTTTTATGGAATTTTGTTTATGTCCGTAAAACATACCAACTGAGCTGTGTCACATAATTGTAAAAACCCGAAAGCGTGGCAACCCTATGCCTTGACCTATTTAGGCTAGGCAACCCTTGCGCAAAATGTTTGTGAAGACACTACCTACAAAACTGTATACTTCTTATTTGAAACCTCGATGCGGGTAGGTCGTTCTATGGCGGGATCTTAGACTACTACTCGAGTTACCTGCTTAAAAACAAAAACTTAAAAAAAACGAGTGATCTAATGTACCAAAAACCTCAGAACGCTCATAAATAATGAAGATAAGAACCTTGTGTCTATTCAGTTGACGCAAAAAAAATCTGCATTTTTCCATATGGAACGCTTTGCCGAGAGAAAATATAGCGGTACTTTTTGAATTATTCTTTCTGATTTCTTTTCTCAACATCATAAGCCAACAATTAGTATCATATAAGATGATGCATTAACGCCCAAGGTTTGAAAAAAATGGAAAACTAGAAAATTTTTGTGCTTATTCAGTTGAAGCGAAGTGTATATTAATTGAATAATTTTTCTAATGAAAAATAATTGCACCCTTAATAATATTTTAATTAATGCATTTATAGGTAGCAAAAAATGTTCGAAAGAAACGAACACGTCAAAATTTCATTACAAGTATTGAAAGTGGTTTAAAAAAATAAAGCAGGATTTTCACTTAAAAGGCACATTGTCAGAATCTAAATAAAAGTTTGAGGTCTAATTTTAGATTTAATTAAAAGTAGAAAAATTCTTCCATTCTAATTTTAATGTATTGATTAATTAAAAATTAAGAGAAAAATGACAAAAATCCTACTACAAAAATCGTTCAGAGTATAAAAAACTCTGAAATGCGGAAATGTAATTTTAGCAACATTGCTATAATTTGCAAATATTTTTGTTTTTATTATTCACTTCGGACTATTTGGTGTGCCCAATTTAACCCATAATTCATATGGTTTTAAAATTACGTAATGAATTTAACCGTTATTTTGTATCTATTTGTGTCGATATCTGAGAAAAAACAAATTCTTTCCGGAGTGACCGGCCCTGGCCCCAGTGAGATTTTCCTTTTTAGTTGTAGGCCATTTTTTATTTGGGCCCAATTCCATGTATTCAACCAAAAGAACTATAAATAATTTATGAATTTCTTCAAGGAACTTAAGAACATTTGATTTACTTAAAAAATGTGGATATGTTTAATTTTTTCAACCGAATCAACTGAGGGGCAGTTCATTTGTCATATCCCAAAGCAAACATGTCAAATATACCTAATATACAAAAATTTTGTCCAAACAAGTGCCTTAGTCTCCTTTATTGTTTAATAAATTTAAGTGTGTTATGTTTTGTAAACAGCGAGTCAAACACATTGAAATTTCATCCAGTTAAAACGATTTATGGTTCATGTCACCAAGGTATGGCATGTGCCAAATTCACATTTAGAATTTAAATATTTATTTTAAATAATTTTCAAATATTTATAACAAGCATATAAAATTAAGATATAAGACTTCAAATCACCACGCTAAATTAAACATACATCGCATGTTATTGCTTAAATGGATTATTTTAAATTTAGAATATTTCTTTTTTGTCATAATAAACTGCCATGTTAAAACTTGAACATGTCGAAATACTTCAGAGTTGTTTGTTAAACAAAATTAACCAAATTATAAATAAAGGGCAGCTTTTTGTGCAAAAGAAGTTCTTAATACATACATATGTATGTACATAACATGCGTGCACGTACCTACATAGGTATAGGAATAACAAAGTATATGCTTTCCTTGTCAGTTTGCATGTTGTTAATGATAATTTAGATATGTACCTATTTGACTTGCGACTTTTGTTTTTGTTAAATACTAGCTGATCCGCCCCAGCTTCGCACGGGAGGAATATAAGTTTCGTTAAAATTAACAAAACAATATATTTAAATAATACTTGACCCGGTATATGTATTGTAGACAGATATAAGTTTTGTAGAAAATTAACAGAACGTAAATATATTAATACATATTAATATTATCTAGTTTTAAATATATGATTTTGAGAGAGAAGATATTATAGTTCCTATATCCTTTTGTTTGTTTGTCTGTCTACTTGTTCCCTTTAATCTCAGAAAATACCAGTGATTGTAATAAGAGTTGGTAGAGCGAGAGCTTAAAAGATAAGTATGGACTTGACAGAAGCTAATTTTATTCTTTTAACTCTTAAACTAATTTACAAAAAAAAAAAAAAAATCTATATTTGGAAAAGTTTACTAAAAAGAATTTTTTTTTCATAAACTTTTGCATTTTAAATTTTTTTTTTTTTTTTTCATTTACCTTTCCCTTCATTATATTTCAACTTAAACCTTAAATCTTACTAATAGTCGAAATTTGTGATTGATTATATTAGTAAAGGCCCATTATGTGGTTATACTCAATGGGATAGTAAGTGGGAGTTAAACATTATCCTTGACTATTTCGAAATTATATCACTATTCATCGTGTTGTTCTCGAGTCGAATTATTGACATTTTTTTTTCCTGATAACATTTGTAGGTATACAAATATAGTGTTGTCTTCCTGTTCTTATTTATGTATGTAAATAAATGAACTGGTAGCTTGCACAGCTCATGAAGAACCAGTATATTGAACCTTAGAACTACACGGTTATGTGAACAACATTTTAAATCCTATGCACTTAATAGAAAATACCTGCTGCTTTAGTTTCAGTTAACCGGGGTCAACTGTTTTTTTTTTTTTTTTTTTTATTTATTAAAAAAGACTATACATATAAAGTAAAGGACTCTGCGAGCAATTGCCCGTGAATCGGTGACTGGATTGATCACTGACGTCCGTAACTTTGTTAGGTAAGCGTAAGACATGTATAAAATAGGTCATATCTACCTATTCAAATTCATAATAGGTATATGTACCTACGTATAACAACATATTTATATATAATATCTAATAAATATTTTCTATTTTAATTAGGTATAGTATGTATGTACCTACATTATATTCATTAGAAATAATTAAAGCAGGGTTAAATTTTCTTACAAATAGAAATAGGTTTAGGTAGGTAAAGTTTAAGAAACCATTAAAATTGGTGTAGGTATGTAGGATCTAGGGTAGGTGAACGAGAAAACCACAATAGACTAATGAAATAAGTATAAATTTACTTGCCGCTAATATTAATAAGAATCAGTCTCTGTCTACTATAGGTAGGTACGCGTGGTCTGCTTTTTTTCTACCTAACCTACACCTGGAGGGAGTGGTGACTTGTGAGTCTCTAATTATCGTCAAGGTATCAAATTTATTTATCCTAAAAATAAATTTCCCATCCTTACAAAAAATATCTAGTTGCTTACTTACATAAATCCAAACTAATGACATTAGATGCCAATAAAAGATCAAAGCCAGACACTTTGGTGAGAAATTATAGGTTCACCAAGTTCGAGCATTCATCGACCAGCCAAACCAGACCGCATCGACCTTTCCTTTTAATATGTCCGTTCGTTGCGTTCGTCTTTGTCGTCTTTCTGTTTAAAATATTCGTTCATTTGCTGATTTGGTATTTATCGTTATCTGTTTTGGTTTGCAAGTTTAAAATATAGCAACCCAGCCAGCCATTAGCTTGTATTTTTTTTTTCCTTGTTGAGTCAATAACCAGTGGAACCACATTATTTCACAGTATATTAATATCGTTCGCGTCACCGGCTGCTGTCCAATAATCATTTAGTTAGTACCTTACATGAATAAATTTACAATTTAGCCACTTCGTCTACTTCTGTCTGGTACAGTTTAACCGAAAACTGTCAAATGATGTGGGTGTTCCAGTTTATTAAGAACTAATTTTAAATTATGTAGGTATATTAGTTTAGACTTCTTTGACAATTTATCGATGAAGGCATTGGATTCTGGGATACGCTACTCAAAAGCTTATTGTAATAAGTAAATCAAGTTTCAAAGAGTGTAGAACACATTTTACTTGATACTTTTCAGTCACCATCATCAAATTTTCTAATAATTATTTCATCGGATTTTTGGATTTTAGATTTTTATTTGAAAAAAAGTACATAAACGCCAAACTGAATTGCAGGAACAACGAACAAAATAATTATAGCTGAGTGTTATTGAACAGATGCAAAAGTACCTACCTACTGCAAATGCTTGTTAAATAACAAAGGACAGTGTTTCACTATTGAATTAAAGAAGTACCTAAGTATCGTTCGTAACTCAATTTCCATTAGTTTTTGAAAGAAATTACCTATTCAAATAATCTTAAGTTAACTGAACAAATTTGTTGAGTTAGCTTGGGCTCTAAATTCAAAAAAGGCTTAAAATCCGAATCTAGAATGATCTCTTGCTTAAAAACTGGGCCTCAGAAGAAAATGTTACCAAATGATAAGGCTTTTGAAACTGTTCACGACTTCATCAAGAATTTAACACCCTGTAACAATAACAACCTGACAATAAGGTAAAAAAAAATTAATTCAAGTGAATTAGCTTGTTAATTTTTGGTTAAAACAGGTAATTGAACACCATCATTGGCTTTTGGGCTTTTTTCAAATTTGTTTGTCATCTTTTTGGGTTAAAATAAATGTATTCAGCTACATTTAACCCATACCTGTATTGTTTTTTATATTATATAATTGTGAAATAAAGTGTTGATAAGAGGAATTAATATTTTCTTAAAAGAAAAATTAACTAAGTAACTATTAAAATTATGGAATGCGGTTGAATGAGAATATTCTATCCGACCAATCACATCCTTTTAAAGCTAGAAAAGTAAGTGCTAACCTTTGAAATAGCATCTATGAAAACTACTTGCCCAGTTAAATATGTATAGCAAAAAAAAAAAAAATATTTTCCATGTGCAGGAACGAAAACAGTTCTAGTTTTAAGAAACGACAAGCATAATAACGAAAGAAGAAAATTAGAAAGAATAAAGCTAAGAGCAGACGGCATATAAAAAGCCGCAAACGTTTGCGACTCTGACGTCACGTAAAAAGTCGTAAATATGTCGCAAATTCTGTTTACATAGCAGTGTCTGCACACTTACACATAGGGTGTTCACACGATGTGCAAAAACTGTCCCAAAAGTTGCAAATGCATTTGCGATATAGGTGCTTGCACATCATATGTCCGCAAATATGATCGCAAATGTTTTGGTCTATATGCGGGGTGTTCAGACGGTGTGCTACAAAATCCGCATATGACCCAATTCCAATCATATGCAGGTTTGCGAACACATGTTTTCTTTGGTTTGCATATTGCCTTGTGAGTCGCTGTCAGTGGTTTAAAAAATTACCATTGAAGAAACTTATGAAGTGGAGCGGTGCAGTACGTTGATCTCCAAAAAAAAAATCTAGGTAAAGAATTGCCATGACACTGTAGGTGGTTCTGTGCCCTGCCCAGACTTCTTCGTGCGCATCTTTGTTAAATTGGACTTAAAAGAGTCACTCTCAAACAGTCCTACTTGGATTTCGCTTCGTTAATGCTTATTTCAAAGCCGAGGTCATCCACCACCTCACGCCAACCATCAATTTTGAACAGTTTGTAGTCTGGAGCACCAGCATCCCAGAGTCTGGGACGCTTGTCCACCGCAGCAATTAATCATATCGATTATGGAATCCGTAAAACCTCATCCGCAATGTATTGCTCTCGTTTCTCTTCATCT
Source organism: Epistrophella euchroma (assembly GCA_947049315.1). Lineage (NCBI taxonomy): Eukaryota > Metazoa > Arthropoda > Insecta > Diptera > Syrphidae > Epistrophella > Epistrophella euchroma. The sequence continues at coordinate 106,706,180 of OX346247.1, read as the reverse complement.
ATTTGCCGTGAAAAAAGACAACAAAATTCTGCGAATCACTGCGGATCGACTAATGCGGATTCCATAATCGACATGAATAAATTATTCTGATGGCGCGTCCAGCCTTGATGCACTCTTCTCGTTCCCGATACAAATTTTCTCTTGCGGCTTGGCTTTGGTTGTGAGGGTTCTAGGTACGTGATCAGTGGATGTTGTTCCCTCAGGCTCACTATCACTCATTTTGTGTAAATGTACCATCACGGTGTATTAATTGTTTCTTTTTTTATTATTTTTATTTTTTTTGTTTAAATCAAAACAAAACTATACCTACTACTGTCGCCCGGCATTTAAAATTTCACATAAATGCTCGCAAATGCGTCAGATATGCAATGTTATTTTTTCAGGCCAACGCAAATGCCTGGGACTATCGCAAATGGTCATACATTTTCGCAAACTGTCACAAATAATATGCGAGGGTGTTCACACGATATGCAAAAAAGTCGCAAACTAATGTGCGATCTAGGTGTCGCACATGCTCCGCAAATTGTGGGGACTGTCCCAAATGGGTGTTCAGACGATGTGCGGCCAAAAGTAGCAAATGATGACGTAAAAATGACGTCACAGTCGCAAACATTTGCGGCTTTTATATGCCGTCTGCTCGTAGCTTAACTTTTATAGAATGATAAAATATAATGCGAGTAGCAATTTTTTGTGTTTGTTTAATACAAAATGCGCGCGCCGCCGTTTATTTGGTGGTGTGAGTAAATCTCAATGGGCCCAATAATTAAATTTAGTTATAACTTAAATATTGCAGTGAAATTAACCATAATGTTATGGATCCTAAAATATTGTATTCCAAAATTTTTGGAGTCATTTTAATATATGGTTCATTATTTATAGTCGACGTAAATATTTAGGTAATATCATACACGGTTTATTATTTAGAGCACATTCCATTATGGTTAATTTTATGGAAATATTTAAGTCGTTCATAACTAAATTTGATTATTGTTAGGGCCCTATGAAAAAGCAATAAAAACGAAGAGTAAAACGACAAAAAAATTTCATCGAAAGGATAGTTCAATATAAACATTTCACCCGATTTCTGGAAAAATCTTCGTGGAAAAATCGGGAAATGAATATCCAGACTTTCCAGAATCAAAACAAATTGGAAAAATCGTGTTTGTTTGAATTTATATTGCCCTATTTTTCCAGTCCCAATCTTTTGTTCCTTGGTGAGCGGGGTAAAAAGTGACGGGGATGGAACAAATCATTCGTTCCTAAAAACTCACACGATTTTTCCAGTCTATTTTGGTTCTCTTTCATGTCCTTTCCAGTTTCGTGTGTGTGTTAAGTATGAATTTGTCTATTATTTGATGGAGTGAGTAATGAAAAATGAAGAGGAAAGCAATAAAAATGAAGATTGCAACGACAGAAATTCTCATTGGAAAAATCGGGCAATTCACCCGATTTCTGTAAAAAAAAACTTCGTGGAAATATGGGGCAATATAAATCCAGACTAACTGGCTGAACAGAATGGTGACGCAGACGGAACCGGAGACGGAGCTGGAACAGCTGTCAAAATATTGAATACACGCAAATGCAATGTTTCGAACACAACGGAACGTAGACGCATACGGAGATGCAGACGCAGACGGAAGAGTTCACCAACTTTTGACGTACGGCACTTTTGACGTTTCAATTTGTATGAAGAAAAAAACAACTTTTTGGGTCGGAAAAAAATATTGTGGTTATTTGTATCGCGAAAAAAATTATTTATTAAAAGGAAAATTAGTGGAAACAAAAAATGTGAATTCTGAGCTTGTACACAATAATATTCTTTTGTTTTTCTTCAAAATACTTTCAAAGCTGTACAGCTCCATTGTGGACATGTAAAAAAAATAACGTACGACACTTTATTTTTATAAAATTGAAAATTGCATTTCGAATTCAATCGAAATTTAGAACATCGGCACAATATATGTTCCGAAAATAGTAAAATAAAAGTAAGTAATTTAGAGTATAGAAAATTTAAAAAATCAAAGAATGCAAATTCAGAAGCATACCATCCTCAATATTAATATTTACTTACTTGCTATGGAATACGAACCAACTTACTGTGTATTCGTGTGTCACGTGTAAAATTTTCCCCAAACCATGTGTTTATTTTGGAAATTAAATGGAAGTGCTAATAATAAACACATTTTTGTATTTATTTTTAACATAATAAACGTGAGACCTCTCCATTTTCTATCAAACAATGCTCCAATTCAATACCATCTGCAACTAACGTCCGGGAAGAACTTCGATTTATTGACAATTCGTATTTGGAGCAATATGTCGTTGTGTCATGTGTCGTGAATTTATCTAAGATTTCGAATTCAAGGATTGCAAAAAAAAAAATAAATATCCGGCCACAATAGTCAGGTACTGAACAGGATGGACCTTTTTGTTCTGTTTTGTTTTTCTTTCTTAGCTTTAAGATACAGTGGGGTGTTGTTGATAAGTCCACTGTCATCAGTATCATCCTAATAGTATGTATATTCTTTTAACAAATATTTGCTATATAAAGCGAGTCGAATATAAAAAAAAAATAGAATATTTGAATAATAATTTTCCAGAAAAAATTAGGTAATTAATTTTAAGTTTAAATAAATCCAAAACTATAAAAACACTTACCTAAACATTGAACAAGTTCAAAACGATTTTGATTAAAACAACTTTTGTGAAATGCACCTAACCAAATGAACTGGACTGTATAATCGGATAAGTATATGCATTAGGGCTTAGGAAAAGTAAGCCGGCACGTGCTATGCCCTGCTAAGACGGAAAAGATGACAGTAGTAGAATAAGAAGAAATTACTTATATATTTATATTATTACGATGACTATTTCTCATGATAATATGATTACATAGTAATTTGGAGATTTACAAAAGAAATAGGAGATATTAAAAAAAAAATAAACGATACACACAAACTATGAGGAGATTAATGTGCATATATGTGGGCAGAATAACAAACAGTCTGTATTTTTTTTAATTAAATTTACGTTCCACCACAGTTTGCCCTTTTTGCTTGACATTTGAATAAACAAATGGAAATTCAATATTAAAATTGTAAATTAATACATATTAGCGGACATAATGTCATGTAAATGTTTTTCCAAGAAATATGGAAATTGAATGCACCTGTGACGGCTTTATATTCAATGTCGTCGCCGTCCGTCGGACGGTCGGTATATTAGGGAATGCAGGTGGAATTTTTGTGATAAATAATTCTCAATTTTAATTTTGCAATCAAAGCGTTTCAATAATAAGTAGCTATGTATGTTGTTAGATAGTTGTAAGGAATTAAATTCTGTGATTATATTTTTTCGTTTATTTTTACTTGCGATACAAAGGGATCATAAAGGAAATATTTCATTCTGCTTTTTATAACAATTTTAATAAATTTATGTTTGTCGTGTTGGTGTTGGATACCACAGAACATTTCTGTATCCAAATATTCTTCAACTTCAAATCGAGCAAAAATGCAGTCTTCCGATTCGTTTGAAAAATGTATATAAATGTGATCTGCGTCAAAAATGCATTTGCAAAATATGTTTAAACCCAAACTGCAAAAGTCGTTTGTTCGGAAGTGAAAATACATACAAATTTTACTGTGTAGGTTACAGTACAGATATCTGCCTGAACAGCAGAGCTGTAAAAGACTGCAGTACTTTGGTAATGCAGTTATTAAAGTCGCAGTTAATTAACTTACCTATAGAATGAAAGTTAATACTGTAAATAAGTACTTTAACTGTAAAACAAGCAGTCAGCAGTCAGTACTAACATTCCGAAAAAAAAGTTAATTAACTTTAAGTTAATTAACTGCAGTACTTTTTAACTGCTTTTAGTCTTTTTAGTCAGTGAAAAGTCTTTGTACTGCGATGATTTAATTTTAGTCAGCATCTTTTAACTACAGTCAATTAACTGTAAGTTTTTTGTAACTTTTTTTTCTTTTAAATTTCTTTTCATTTTATTCCATCCTGTTTCTTTTATTAAAAAGACTATAGAAAACGTTAAAAGACTTACAGTTAATTGACTGTAGTTAAAAGACTTGCTCACTAAAAGTTAAATCATCGCAGTACAAAGACTTTTTACTGACTAAAAAGACTAAAAGCAGTTAAAAAGTACTGCAGTTAATTAACTAAAAGTTAATTAACTTTTTTTTTTAACTGTACAGTCGGAATATTAATACTGACTGCTGACTGCTCGATTTTAGTTAAAGTATTTTTGTAAGTTAAAAGACTTATTGAAATTAGTCTTTTTAATCAATTAACTGCAGTACCGAAAAGACTGCAGTTTTTACAACTCTGCTGAACAGAATGGAGACGGAGCTGCAACTGGAGCCCCGCAGCTGGAATAGCTGTCAAAATATATATATATATATATATGAATACGCACACAAATTCAATGTTGCGAACACAACGCAACGTAGCCGCATACCGTGCTGCAGTCGCAGACGGAAGAGATCGCCAACTTTTAACTTTTCGTTTTTGAAATTTCAAATTGTATGAAGAAAAAAAAACTACTTTTGCCTCCGAAAAAATTATTGTGGTTATTTGTGTCGCAAAAAAAATTATTAATTAATTAAAAGGAAAATTATTGGAAACAAAAAATGTAAATTCTGAGCTTGTACACAAGAATATTGTTTTGTTTTTCTTCTAAATAGGTACTTTCAAAGCTGTACAGCTGCATTGTGGGCACGTAAAAATAATAAAGTACGACACTTTTTGACAGTTCTTCCAGTTCCGTCTGCGGCTCCAGCGTGCAGCATTCTATTCTGTTCAGGCAATATCATGGAAAAGATGATCTGCGAAAGAAACGGAGTAATGATTTCTTCATATTTTCTTGTCAGGAATGTTTAGGTGTGATTTGCAAACGATGTTAACACTAATCAATTATTTTTGTTAAATTTTCGTTAAGTTATTTAAAATTTTAGATGTCATCAGTCAGGGAAAATCCAGATATTTAGAACGGCAAATATCTACGGGGCGCGCCAGAAAAGAACAAGCGAAAGTTTGTCTTCGTTTTTTTTTTTTTTAGCTTTTGTTCGAAACGTCAAATGTGCTTGCAAAAAAATCATTTAACGTTTATCAAAAGGCGCAAGTTGGACGATTGCATGTTTGACGATTTCAATTTCTACGTTATAAATATCAATTATTAACGGCCAAAAAGGTAGGTATACGAAAAAGGTCCATGAATTCGGTAATTCTTTGTGGATCCTTAAAGGAAGGTTTCATATGAGAGATAATACCTATTACTCGTTACAAAGGTTAAATGTTGCACTTATTAATGACCGCTTTTAGACTCGCTCGTTGATGTTTTCAATATATTCTTTAAAAGTTAATTTTAATTTTTTAAATTAATTTTGTTTGTGTTTTTGTTTTGAAAAATTAAAAATAATTATAGTATACATAATGTATAGGTATGAAATTAGTGAAAAAAAAATCAATTAACTGGAAGGATATGTTGACTCGACGATATTTCCGTAGATACACCTATTTGGGTTGTAATGGTTTTCGATTTAATAATGATTTTTAATTTCTAAAACCCTCTTTTTTCGGTTTACCCTCGTCCAAAGTTTATTTTGATTTTTATTTTTAATAATTTTTTTGTTAACATAGCTCAATAGTAGATAAGAATAATTTAAATCATAGTTTAGAAGTTAACTAATTTTATTTGATGAAATATGTGTGTAGGTTTGTATAACTTTTTCCAAAATATGGCGCTGTTCCAATTGGTAATTTTTTATTTCTATCGAAATGGCTAAGAAATAATCAAATTTATTGTTTTAAGTGCACAAATGAAGATTCATAATAGATGTTTTTAATATGACAAGCATTCGTACCTATACTTACATTGCCAAAGATTTGAGCTTCATCTTTATCAGTATTTCACGGCAAGGCCTTTTCAGACACGTCCGTTTATTTAAATAATAACCTTTCATGACAGAATGATTGACTGCAGTCTTATCAGGCATTTGATTTTTTTTTTACAAAACACCATTTTTTACTTACTTAACTAAGAAAAATAATGGAAAATATTAGCTGATAGTCATAGAGACTAAGGCATAATCAGCAATGCCAACTGCCTTTTCGGCATTATTTCACTACCTGAGGCTTTTTTTTTTTCAAAAAGTTTTTTTTTTTTATTTCATACAAACTACATTTTTTTTTAAATTTATTTGTTCTTCTTCTTTTAATTTTTGCTTAAAATAATTCTTATCTATAATTACTATTTTCTAAAAAAATGTGTATCCAACCTCAAACTATTCACAATATTCCAATGATAGTAAAGACAAATTTTTTGCCGTTAGAATAGAGGAATAGTTAAGACAAATTTTTTGCCGTTAGAATAGAGGAAAAGTGGCTGCATGCATTGCTGTTAACTCTTCAACGTTAAATGCATGCGATTTAAAATTTTATTGCGATTTCCTTTTGAGTGAGACACTTTTGATGCTGAAGGAAATGGTGATTTTAGAGCCTTCAGAACTCGTTAAGAAGCACTAGATAATACCGCTTACACTGAATTTTTCTCAAGTTATTATTGAATATAACGGCCATCAATAGATACATCCAGATTTAAATTTAAATCTGGATATAAATCATACAAATTCAATGTAAATTCATCTGGATGTAAGTTTAAATCTGAATTAAACGAGTGAATAATATGGCCGTACAAAATATGTATGATTTTAAGGAACAGGTTGATTTCGATTAAAAATTTTAAGTATTTCATAAGTACCTTTGTAATTTAAATGACTAAATGAACTTATGTTATTCCTTAATAAGATGTTTATTGTGATTTATTTAAGTTTTTTTTTTAAATAAAGGAGTGTTTTGTTATTTAAAAGATTTTGTTTGGGTGGGTCTTTTTTATTGAAAAAGGCATCTTTTTTTCAAGTGAGGCATTATTTTACCCAAAGTATTTGGCAACGCTTGGCATAATCAATATTATATAGTAGCCGCGTTTTATTATCTACGGATCTGGATCAGGTTAATCCTTGGAAAATAAAACGATATGGATCACAATGACAGCAGTGTTATATGAACATCTCTTTTTAACTTACGTTTTAATTATTTTCAGTTGTTTTCTGTCTCTTTTCTTTACACTGCAATTAACACTACCTTACCATAAAAGCCATCTACCCGCCACAGGAAGAATCAATGTTTGGATCTTTGAAATAGATCCAGATAGAAAGCAGGATCCCGAATTGTTTTTGTATTACGTGTTAAAAAATGATCCTGATCCAGATCCGTAGAAAATAAAACGCGGGTAATGTGAAAACACTTTGTACAAATTATTATTAAACAAATAAAAGTTAAAAAAAAGAACTGCGCCCATATTTAAAGTTCTATTTACTCTTTAATTATACATACATACATACAATAAAAATATATGTACAATGAACTATATATGTACCTACAATCCTACAAGTTATACATACAAGCTTTTCATTATTCCTTTTAAATAGCATCACGCTCCAAATAAAAGACAAATAAATAAACAAGATACAACTATCTTTAATTTTTCAAAGATGTTTTTAAGCGTTTAATTGTTTTGTGTGGAATGCTAAGCAATTATCAGCAAGCTGGAATCTAAATAAATATATCAATCAAGTCACAACGAATAACAAAAATAAAATTTCTGTTGGCAAGTTTCTTTTTACACAGTGGATCTACTATGTTAAAAAATGAGGAACACGTTATATACATATATGAATCATTTATATTCAGTTGAACATTTATGGTTATGATAATATAAAATTTACAGGGGAAACCCCCTGTAATATATATTTTTTTTTTTTTTAAATCAAAAGACTTTTTTTTAATGATTTCTCATTCATTAAATAAATGCGAATAACAATTCTAAAATAAAAGCACCCTCTAAATCCGCTACAATCTAACCATATCTGGAAATTATTAATCAATTAAGTAATGTACATAATATACATGCATACATACATACATATGTATCATCTTTGTGGATTGCATGTAATTGGAACATTTAAATATTTCCGTGTTGATAAAAGCGATGTTGATTTGACTCAGAAAATTAATATTTTCATTCTGGGGTTCCTAATATTGAATAAGATGAGGCATTTGTGGGAAAACACTTTATATGTCTAGAATAGGCTAGAATTAAGTAAGAGTGCATGTCAAGTGCATATTTTACTGCTGTTTTAGTTAGATGAACTATAAGCATGTGAGGAAACTTAATGCGAGCAATGACAGAAGCGAGTAATTGGCTTTATCGCGCTTAACCAACTAAAAACAGGAAATTGTACAGAAATTAAAAACCCTAATTATTTAAGCTACATGTAATAAATATATTTTTAAAATTTAAAAAATAATGAGCAAATTATATTATTTAAAGATTTTTTATCGAAGTTGAAAAGGGGTTAAATAAATTTCTACTTCAAAATATATAATTTGAAAGTCTTATTTATTAGATTTTCTTAAGCGATGAAATGCACGATAAAATCGTTGTGATAACTTGTGCTTTATCAACATTGTTGTACAAATTATCGAACATATCAACAAAGATAATAATATTAATACTCTTTTCTTACGAATATCTTCTATAAGCGAACTAATAACCGGACATATTTTTAAGGACGGTATTAATTACATAATTTTTCATAGTAATCAGCCCTATCAGGAATTTTATCGTAATCGAAAAATTGTTACGAATCCCTAAAAAAAAAACTATCACAGAATCCATTTTAGTGGGAAATCTCATTCAAATTTCTATTACGAACGGCTTCGGTGACAGTTTTTTTTCGGGATTTGTAAAGTTTTTGATTACAATGGAATTCGTGATAGGGCTAAATAACTCTCCCACAAGCGGACTCGCTCATAACCGACGGATGACGTGGACACCACTTTTAATAACCGCAATATAGTTTGGCTCTCTCTTAAGCGGGCAAAGTACCTATCTACCATTTTTCTCATTTATATAAGGTTCATAGCGTAACTCTTTGTATGGTAACTCGCACATCTTGTCGAATTTTGAGATATATAGGAGTAAAAATCACAAGAAAGAACTCACAAAAAAATTTTGGAACAGAAATTTGTATAGATAGGTTAAAATTTGTAGTGTCTCCCAAGCTCTATACTATTAAAACCTGGGTACCCACATCGTAGGTACATTCCTATTTTTTAAAACAGACTAATTAAAAAAATTCGAGAATATCGATAAGCTAATTTAATTGTTTGAAAGAAACTTAATTTTATTTTTTTCTCATAAGCGGACACCTCTTATAACCGGACAAATTTTTTGGTACCTATTTGTTTTTCTTAATCTCAGAAAATACCTAGTTGATATACTCACTCATCGAATATTAAAAACAAAAATTTTACTTAAAATTTTGAACAAAATTAGTTTGAACACAATTTTTTTATTATGTGTATGTAGAAATCGAGTTTAATTAAATGAAACGATTTCATTTAGTCAGCAACAAAAAAATTGATTTAATCTAACGATTTATGTAGTGTCTTTTAGAGCAAGCATTTGAGGAATCAAAGAAATCAAAACTTTAAATTGCAATAAAATCTATAGAAATCTATCTACAGTAAAACCCAGATAAGTGCCTATCGCATAAGTGCCTAACCCACTTAAGTACCTTTTATTTTATAGAACCAACATTTTGAGGATTTTTTCATATAAAACTTATCTAATAAGTACCTTTCGCTTAATTGCCTTTTATTTTGTATACTTTTATTAAAATTTACCTAAAAAAAATTCTTTTAAGTACACAATTAAAATCAGCAGAATAAGACAAAAGCTTCTTTTTATATAGCGCTTCCTTTTTAAAAGGTTACCGATACAAGTCAGTTGATGTAAGGTTATTTCTTATTTTTAAAATAAATAAATTTTATTTTATTTTTTGTAAATATAGAGATAAGTGCTTATGCGCACTTAAGCGGGTTTTTTATAACTGCGCAACCCGCATAAGTACCTCTCAAAACGGGGCATTTATGGTGAGGCACTTATCCGGGTTTTACTGTACATACATAAACATATAGGTATATTATTGATCTTGCAAAAAGTGAAATAGGTATAACAAATTTTAGAGCAATATGTAAATATTAGTTTAACCAGCGCTTTTCATTATCTTTGCAGTCACAAATTCCCGTTTTTAACAATCTCTCATAGATCCAAAATTTTGGCAAATATCAACCAAAATTTCGTAAGTTAATAATAATGTCAGATTTAAAAACAAAACTAAATACGTAGGTATACAGTGAAAGCTCCCTTAGCCGGACAGCGACGGTCGCAACACTTTTGTCCGTCTAAGGGAGTTATCCGTCCAAAGGAAAAAATAAAAAATAATTATGTAAGGAAATGTATGGTATATAGTGGCATCATGAAGCCATGAAATTCATTCAAACTAAAAATGAACATGATATCAAAATCAGACTACAGCTGCAAAAATAAAATCCTTTATGAATTTGATCACAGACAGTAATTTGGTGAAATCGCATCTACTGTCGCTGTGAACCAGGGGGACCGTTTTTAATGCAAAATAAAATATATTTCTAAAAAAAATGGTTGAAATTTATATACTAAAAAAAGTTTTTGTCCGCCTTAGGGAATTTAATTTAATAAATCACGTCTAATATTCTTGTCCGCGTCCGGGTAAGAGAGTGTCCGATTAAGGCCAGCTACTTTTTGTTGCTCCCAATCCAATTACATTAGTTTATATGGGAGATCGCCCACTAGGAAACTTTTTGTTGCGCAACTAAAAGTTGCTCGGAGTTGCTTGCCATCGCTCACTAAGCAATTTCCGAGCAACTTTTGGGTTCAGTATTTTTAATTTAAATGTTAAATTGACCTTGTATTTTGTATCAGTACAAAAGTCGTTCAGTGAGAAAATAAAACTTGTTTTTCGGGTTAAAAGCCCACAATTGGCAAAAATTTTGGAAAATTCACAAAAGATGCTGAAGGTTGCTCGGAAATTGCCTAGTGGGCGAGGGTAAGCAACAAAAAGTTGCCGAGAAAAAAGTTCCGCGAGCAACTCCGAGCAACAAAAAGTTGCCTAGTGGGCGATCTCCCATATAAACTAATGTAATTGGATTGGGAGCAACAAAAAGTAGCTGGGGCTAACAACTAAAAGTTGCCTAGTGGGCGATGGGCCCAAGGGATCATAAAATGTATGGACTTTACATCCAAGATCCACGGTCGTGAGAATTTGTCCGCCTAAAGGGATTGTCCGATTAAGGGAGTTGTCCGCAATAGGAGCTTTCACTGTATGTGTATATGTATGTAAGTACTATTGCTGAAGAAAACTATAAACTTGTTAAAGTACTTTAATCTAACTAAAAAATAACTAAGCTACCTACATACGTACCTACATAGGTTAGATAGGTACACAAATTTAAGAAGCAAGGGATAAACTTATTTTTGTTTTCAAAAAATACATACATATTAGGTAGGTACCTTAGTTTTAAAATAAGAAGAGTTAGGTAATAGTAGATATGTATGTACATATTAATATAATTCATGCCAAAAAGGATTTTATTTATTTTTAATTTTAATACATTTAATAAACATTGTCTAACTTTAGACAGCCGTCCAAGTTTTTAAAAAACCTTTCTAATTTTTGCTAAAGTAATCTATCTTTTTATCTTGCTTGCTTTTTTTTTTTTTTTTTTTTTAATCTAATTAATAAGACCATCAGTTTTTAATAAAATATGTAGTCAACTTTGTCCGACAGGACACATCTGGTTATGTTTATCGATAACTAGGTACCTACATAATATGAAAAAACAAATCTAGATGATTTTTTGGCAACAGGTGGTTTCAAGCTATACGCTTTATCAATACAATTTGAGTGGTACATCAGCCTTCAACATTTATTATAACATTTCAAAAGAAATTAATAAATATGTAAGGACATTAGGTCAGGTACCTACCTACCTTTTATTGACTACTTTAAAATTTATTAACAAAATAATAAAGAAGTTAAGAAATCAAGTAGGTACCTACCTACCTATACATAATGTACATAGGGTACTGCGACGCTACATACCTACATTTAGGGTTTCCTATTTAAAGTCCATTTTTGTTGACTACTTTTATCTTTTTATTTTTTCCTTTGAAACTCGTTACTTTTTTAACACAAACAATTTGATTTTATGTTCTAAGGAACCTCCTACTTATTGTGGCAAGAAAACAGACATGAAATAATCATTATCCACCCAAAACCCAACAAAAAAAAAGCCCCCCTTTGTTCTCGTCCTTTTCAATGATTTTTTGTTATTCTTTTTTTCCTCAGAATGAAAAATAAAATAAAAAACAGCATTTCTTTTTTAAACAATTACTAAACATGATTAGTATGACTATACAATACACATTACTCCCATGACGAAGAAAAAAAATAATATATGTACCAACCTACCTACAAAGTTCCATTTGTGGTGAAATTACGTCACCTGTACTCCTATATTCTATCAGCTGATCAAAATACATAACATGAACAAATATAGTAATTTCCAGTATACTATAAAGGTAATTGTAGATTCTCAAATCCGATTTTTGCATTCGAATCTAAACAATTATTATGCATCAAAGTCCAAAAAATTAGACAATCCGGCGAGGTTAACCCTACCTACCTACCTTTCTACCTATCATATCACAAGCTAGTAATTAGTTTTGTATCTATTGCAGACTTTTTGACTAGGTATTATCATAAGAACCTGTTTTTTTCATAGATCCAGAAAGAGAGAGAGACAAAGATAGAAAGAGAGAGAGAAACAACAAACAGCAAAAAAAAAAAAAAAGAGAAACATAAACAAAAAGTCTATTTTCTTATTTTTTTCCATTGATATCGATATCATCAAAAACAAAACACAAATGCAAAAGCCATACTCACACTATGTTTATTGCTCCAGCAGCAGTACAAAACACATACGAGCCAATGTGTTTGAAGTTTTAACGGTGAAGAAGTGAAGTACAGATTCGCATACAAATCCACACATGCAACGTCCAGCCGAACTTCATAAAGATGAAAGAGGCAAGAGTTGTTGTTGTTGATGGACCAAGTAGTTTAGGAGATTCTTTTTTTTATTATGAACAATTAAATTTTTACACTTTTTTTCTTGAAAAATTCACCAGACACACTTTAAAGAATATGCAACAACAATAACACAAAAACAAGTGTTTCACTTCCTTTTCCATATAGGGTGTTACCTCCACAGTTGGTTTTCTTTTTTCTTCAATTTTCTTGAAGTTTTATTTTTGCATTCACTATTGGGAGACAAAAAAAAACAAAAAGAATTTGAAACAAAAAAAGTTAACAAATCCTCAACACAATACACAAATGCACCATAAGATAAATAAAATAATAAATAACATAAGAAACAAATAACAACTACTACACAAATGTATCTATGTGAAGTATCTAAAGATATTTAGATCATGCTCTGTACATTTGTGTATTTTTCTTGCACTAGAAGAGACTCAATAGAATCAAAAGAAATTACAAAAAAAAAAAAAAAAACTTTAAGAACACGTGTACTGTAGTAGGTATGCTGAGGGATTATCCTCACTATTATCATCTGATCTGAACTCGCTAGCGCTACTACCAGAACAAAAATTGATTACATTTTGGAAATTCACGTACATATATCTAATTTAATAGATACAAATTTAGAAATTAAATTTTTGAATTTAATTTGTATCTTTTTATCTAGTTTAGTTTGAATGATTAGCGAAATAGTTTAATTCACTAGAGATAGAAAAAGGTAAAACTAAATGCTTTGCGTAGGTATTTTTTTTTAAATTAAAATTCTCTAAAAAAATAAAATAAAGAAGTCATGAACAAGTTGAACTTCTATTTAAAGTGAGACAACATAGCCGGACAGTAAGTGCACCGAGAGATCACCGACGAAAGAGCAACTAAGTAAGATTTTTTTTTTTTTTATTGTTATTTTTATTATTATTTTTAAAGAAAATTAAACAAAAAAAAAAAAAAAAAACTAACGCAAGGTGTATAAAATCGAACGCTCCACCAAAGACGACACCAAAAATTCAACTAAACTAAACATGTATCCGAGCAACCTTGCTTGGTGGGAAAAACACGAATTCCGATTTCTAGTCGTTCTCAACATAGCGCAGTTCAGTTTCTGTTTTTCTGCTGCTTACCCTGATTGTTGTTGTTGCTGTCCACTTATGTGTATTAATAAGTGGTTGTTGGGTTTTTGTGGGAGGTTTTCAGTGTTACAATACGAAGGGAAATCTTATTGAAATTGGGCTTTATTTTTGTTTTAAAGTATGGAAAATAAATAAAGGTATCAAAATAATTTTTTTTTAAATTATAACTACAAATTTTATTTTGTTAGTATGTATGTAAGTACCTTAATAATTTTGGTATAGACTACGATTTAAGGCAGTTATCTAATCTACCTTCAACTTTTCTACATTTTCTGTTCGAAAGTAATTTTTTTTTTCAAAAACTGTTGATTTCAAAAAAATGTCGACTGGTCAAAATATCGATTTGTTTTTATTTTTTTTTTTAATTCTTCGAAATATTTTTTGACCCACTAAATAAAAGTCAAAATTTTGAAATCTCGACTTGTAAAATGTAGAATCCCTTGAAAAAATGTCAAGTAAAAAAACAACAATTTTCTCTTGCCTTATTGCACTTAAAAACATACATAATTTGCCACCAACCTCGTCTATAAAAATGTCAATCAGCGCTTCATGCATTACGAGATATGAGAGGGGAAGTTTTATGGAATTTAGTCAGAATTCGTCAGACAGGTATCATGACGGGTGGGTCTAATAAGACCTACCAATGTTAGTAGCCGTGGCGTGATGGTTAGTGCGTTGGACTGTCATGCCGGAGGTCTAAGGTTCGATCCCCAGCCTCGCCACCTATTTATTTAAAAGAAAAACGGCTACTGCCTCTTGCGAGGAATTGACAAATCCTCCGAGAGTATCTCCTGTCACAGAAAAGTGCCGCTCGTTAGCCGTTCGGATTCGGCAATAAACTGTAGGTCCCCTCCATTCCTGCAGACACGCACACAGGAATGGTTGAGAGTTGTAAGTCACTAGGCCCTAGTTCTTCATGAGCTGTTGTGCCATCAAATTTAATTTATTTATTTATATAATGTTAAGCACAAAAAACTTTTGCATTTTCCAATATAAATTAATTTAATTATTTTTATATGAAGTTAAATTTTTTATAAAACAAATTCAAAACCTACAAAATCTACAAGACTAAGGCAATATGTACTTTATTACTGATTCAAAATAGTTCTTTTTCTTTGTGATGCTTTTTTATTCTCAGCTGAGGTAGCATCAGCGGATCCAAGGTTCGTACCGTAGAAAGCAATATAAAACTCGGTGTGTTTGAAAGTTCGGAACTCCGGTTACAAAAATGAATTCTTTATTAAAGCTTTCTTACGACTAATAGCCTTTCCACACTATCCCATCGAGTATTAATACATGTCAAAAAAAAAGTGTGATAGAATTACTTACGACTGCCAAATTTGTGTGGAGAAAACCATTTTCATGTTTTGCTTCCACACTTGCATCGAAAAAATCAATTCACCATAACCTCAACCCCCTAGTGGGATAGAGTGTGTGATGGTTTTCTAAAACCATTGCTTCTAATCAATCCTAAAAATTTTCGTGTATTAACACATGTCAGATTTTGGGAGATGGGCTGTCAAAGTAATGGCCCTTAGTACTAGCAGGGTGAACATAGTTGTTTGGGATTGAGTCCCTCACCTTTAAATATAATTCAAGGGAAAACAGGGGAGAGGAGCGGAGATTTTACGGCAAAAAGGAAAAAAAGTCGTTTAGAAACCTATTACTCATGTTTCATGTACTATACACCCAGCAGCTTCACGGCCCTTATTATGAGCCACGATAAATGACCTATAAGTATAATCACCAGAGGAGAAATATCCTCGAATATTCTGATATAATGGGTAATTCTTACGGTCCCCTCTGAACTCTGCGGTGACAACTGAGTTTGAGCTGTATAAATGCAGAACAACTCATTTCACTGTCTTCTTGTGTGCAGCCTCGATCATTGCTTCGTGCCTGTTTACATAGTTGTTTTGATAAAGCATGTTTTCGTTCATGAAAATGTTCCTCGTGTTTACATTATAAAGAAAAAATCCTTTCATTTCAATCTACCCATCCCTATCTCACACCCTTAAAAACCATTGTATCTCTCACTCACACAAAAAAAATTCTTCATGCTGAATCCGAAAACATTTATTGAAACTGGCGCATTGGCGTTATTTGAGTGGAATCTGGATGAAATAACCCTTCTCTTTCTTACTCACACAAAATATACCCATCTCACTGGATGCGCCGCCGTTCGTCAAAAATACAATGTAAACAGGCACTTCTGTTGTTGTGATGTTGTGTAGTGTTCGTATGTTGTTGTTGTAGAACCTCGTCACAATCGTCGTAGGCGCCTTAAAGTATGTGATGCAATTCTTGTGATGCGTTTCTTGTATTTCGGTATTCTTTTGATAGTTGTTGCAGCGAAAATAGTGTAACTTCGTTACATCCTCTTGCAGGTTAAATTGGAATTATTGGAAATTTATAATGGATCCATTTTACATATGCAATTTACCGAACAGATTGATATTTTTAAAAGTACATTTTGATGTCAGATGAAGCGCATTTTTAGTGGTTATAACAACAAGATTATGGGGCTTCAAGAAATTCTAGGGCAACACACCAGTATCAGTTCCACCCACTCAGATGAACTGTTTGGCCGGTATTATGACCGAAAAAGTTATCGAACCATATTTCTTCAAGAATAAGGATGGAATGCCAGAAACGACTTCCAAGGCTACTTTATAAAAAAATTGCTAAGAGCCTAACCTTGCTCACTTCTTATCTTAGAAATTCCTTTATCTGTACGCTTCGAAGAAAAAAAATTTTTTAAAATGATGAATTTTTCTTTTTCTCGTAACTAATACTTGCGTCCAAAACTATGAATTTCTTCTAATAGAATTTGAATTTCATATAGGTAAAGCTCGTTTCGTAGAAATTCACAGTTTTAACTACACTAGGTACATACGTAAATCATAAATATATTTAACGAACTCTTTAAAAATCAATTAAATTTATTCCTCAGTTTATTAACAGACTGTTTCATAGAAACGATTGGAAAAATTATATGAGTGATTTTTCCACAAATTTTATTAGTTTTTTGGTGGTTTTTATTCTAACTATGCAGAACACTGCTTTTTAGGACTTTGTACATTCTTATTGGCAGCACTGGTGTGATGTGGAAACATTTGACTATCTGAGAAAAATAAGGGTATCTATACAGATGGGGGGTTACATTGGGGTTGCTTATTATGTCTCTCTGAAACTCCACGACCCCCTTATCGTATCGCAGTGTATAGTTGAGAGAACGACACCATAACAAAAAACACATGTTGCATTTTTCATCCAAGGAATATCGAAATACTCGTATGCTCAGCTCAGATTCATAGGAAAAATGTGTGGAAAATAAAATGAGAGATAAAAAATATAAGTACGAAGAGAATACTTTTAAGTACTTTTTAATACTGGCCAGTCAGTGGCTAGTGGTCGCAGTATCGAAATACAATGAATATTTGTATGTGAAAGATATTTAAATTATAATAATATGTACTACATACATATTATTAAGATGTGTTTTGGTCGCAAATGTATGAATATTATGTAAATTAGACTGATTCAAAAAAAATGAAATAGTCTCCGATTTTTAATGCCACTAGCTTTTTAGTTGGAGTTTAGTGAAATAATAAGTCTGGTAAAATTTCAGCGGTTTAGATTAATGTTTAGAGGTCGCTTATCGCAAATTTCTTTTTTCCATACAAATTGTATGGGAAGTTTTCTTTTGTTTGCTTTTTTTGTTTATAACTTTACAACCGGTTATCATACGGAAATTATTAAGACGTATTTTTAAAGGGAATAAAATTTTCTTTAAAAATGTCCTTAACTAAGTTTACTCCTTCCAAAGTTAATGAAGGTTAAATTGGATGACTAATTCCATAGCTTTTTGGATTCCCTATTGAAAATATCAGTTATATAAATTACTAATATTAAATTTTGTTGTATACATATGTTGAAATAAATTTATTGTTTAAGAAACAAAATTTATTTCACGCAAGTAAAAAAGAAAAAAATAAACGCGCATTTTTATTGTTATTTTCGGTTCATGAAGCAATTGAAGGAATTAAGAATACGTCTCAATCATTTCCCTACGCCGATAACCGGTTGTAAAGTTATACAAAAAAAATATTAATCTAAAGGGCATCAAGAATCCGAGTCATTTTAATTTTTTTGAATCAGTCTAATATATGTACATAGTACTTATACATACTTTATACAGGGTGATCGGTATAAGATGCACCAAACTGCTGGAGCAAGTAGGTTGGGTTAAGACAAGAAAAAAATTGTATGGGAGGGGGTGTCTATTTTCCCCCATTTAGGCAGGAGAGGCAATTTTCAAAAAAATTGACTTAAAACAGAAAAAAAAATATTTAAAAACAACGGTACAATTAAAAATGCCATCATGTTATACCTTTTTGGAAAGCAGAAATCTCTTCTTTGATTTTCATATTAAGTTAAGTTGTGTTGTGTTGTGTTAGTGAATAGTTTTTGAAATTTTAATTTCCAAACTCAAAACGGGGGGGGGAATAGACCCCCCCTCCCAAACGATTTTTTCTTGTATTAACCCAACCTACTTGCTCCAGTAGTTTGGTGCATCTTATACCGATCACCCTGTACAATACCGAACTAAAATTTCTCTTGGCAAATAATAACAAAACCGGAAACTATCCACTTTATTGCTTATTTTTTTTACCGACAATGGCCGCATTCAGTTAGCAATCCGAAAGCTATCCACCTATCCCAAAAATGTTCAGATAGCTTAAGTTGCATCAAATGTTGTTTTACAAAGGATTACAACAACACAAACCTTTCCGGATGGCTTTGGATTGCCAGCCGAACGCCGCCAATCTTTAGATCTTGTTTACCGAAAGAAATGTTACAGCTGAAAAAAACATAAAACGGAAAAATACATATTAAGGTTAAAATTAAAAAAGTTAGCTGAAAAGAAAACAAAAAAAACTAAATACTATCCAGAGAATTTTTGAAAAACACATATTTTTAGAATAAATTTTTAATTTATACAATACAATTGAATCAATTGAAATTTGTTAACATACTCGTTATATGCATGTAGTCCAGTCACCTTCTCATAGGAGGGAGACGACAGATCCTGTGTTTATGATACATTTATTAATAAACAACTCAGCAAAAAATCTGAATCAGTTACTGACTAATATATTCAGATATATAACAGAACTACATTCAATTGTATACCACATTCTTCTTGACGAAATGGTTCAATTTTTTTTTTTTTTAATTTTTAATCAAAAATTATAAGGCATGATTTTCGATTTAAAACGATAAGCGAAGTCAACTTTAATTTAAGATAGCAGCTACACTGAATTTGAGCTTTCTTCTTTCTATACGATTGTCCCCAACGAAATCAAAAAAAAAAAATTCAAATGAAACCTTATCATGTGAACTTTATTGCAATAAATCTGTGTTTCTGAGCAGAAATTGGGTTTTTTTGCAAGGGCGTACGCAGGATTTCGATAGGGGCAAACTGACATTTCATTTTATTTTTTTAAACAAGATATCGGACAGTACAAATTATAATAATTAGTAAAAAAAAAACTAAATTATATTTTTATGTATTTTCTTAAACAATAAGCGAAATAATATTGGCTTAGAATTAGGACTTAGGTCTATTTTATTATTTTAAATTTTCTTTTAAGTTCTCTCCATTTTATGGCTTTATCTGCTATTCAGCTTTGAAAGTAAATAAAGGCTTTTCTTATTGAGATTTAAAAAACTTCATTACATGACTCCTAGCAACCAACACTTTTAACCGAAAAAAAAATTTAAATAAGAAATGCATAATAGAATTTTTGAAATTATTGGAAAACACTGTTTTACAAAATCCTGTAAATAATAAAAAAAAGTTAATTTTTTTTTTATATTTTTGAAAACTTTTTTTTATTATTCGCAGAATTTTGTTTAAAAGAATTTTGAAAAGCAGATTTTTGAACAACAGAACATTTTTGAAAGCAGAATTTTGACAGCAAAATTTTGAAATACAGAATTTGGACAAAAGAATTTTGACCAAGACAACCCTCGTAACCCTCGTAACCGTTTCATTATTTTGACTGAAAATGAAAATTTTAACAGCTTACGCATGCATAATAGGGTGTATTTCCCAAACTCACTTTTTATTTGGATAAGACACCCCTTGCATACAAAGTTTATGCCCTACAGTAAATTTATGGATCAAAAAAAACTTGGCCGAGCTCATTAACCCGTGCCTCTAGAGCTATAGTCTTCCCATACAATTTTTTTATGGAATTTATGAACGTACGCCCTTGGTTTTTTGAGAAAATTATTTTAACCTATTTAAGGTTTGCTCAACCGATTTATTTTTCTAATTTTGCAAAATTAATTGTATTAATGTATATCCCGCTAATTTCTAAACCGATTTTGTTTATTCAGGTTGCACACAGGTTCCCAAAGGGTATAAATAATATTCCATTACAATATTTAACAAACAAAAATTTCAAATATAAGAAGATATTTGAGTAAGGGCCAGTTGCACAAACGTGGTTCAATATTTAAACCGTGGTTCAGCAAATTTAACACTCCAACTTCGGCGGATTAACTGAATTTCAAACGATGGTTCAAGGTTCAAGTATACATTATGTGATGATAACGAATTACTTGAATTAGTTGAACCGAACTCGGCGAGTTAAAATTTCTGGACCACGGGTTAAATATTGAACCACGTTTGTAAAATTGGCCCTTAAGCTCAGTTAATGTTAAATTTTTCAATTAAAGTGCCGGTGATTTAGGTAATCTTACGGCAGCTTCTTATATACTTCCCTTGCTTTTTATTCAATCTTGACCTCCTGTTAAAAACTTCCCAAACCAATAAAAAACTAGAATCTGGTATTAATATTTTATTAAGATGCTTACTGCTTGGTGGTCAAGATAAGAGAGAGATATAATATAAAGCTTACAACTAAGTCAAGTACAAATTAAGTAATTGGTATAATACTGAAATTATTATGTCTATAGGTTGGTAATAGAGTAGAGGGTGATGCTAACACTAAACATGAGTTATTTAAGACTTTGAATTAGTATAACAGAATTCAAGTTCATGTTTAATAACATTCGTATTTTTGATAAAATGTCCAAACAAAATTGGCCATAGACATAATTTCGAGTTGAAAAGATTATAATATGTATGGCCCAAAATTTTAGACGATTTAGTATGATGTTAACATCTTTCTAACATTTTACTAAAGTTAAAATCAACAAATGCCTATTTTATCTTTTTAGTATCATACTAAGTCCAAGTTTCACTTTGGCAGCTACAATAACAAAAATGGGTTGAACTGTCACTGTTTTAGGCGTGTTCGGCTAGAAAAATAGGTTTAGTATGATACTAGTTAGAAAATGTTTAAAACTAACAATATTTTAGTAAAGAGTTTTAAAGTTAGACTATTGTTAAGTTAAGTAGTATCATGCTAATGCCTTAACATCAGGCTTTTTAAAATTTTGCGCCTATGTTTTTACTCTTATTTATATAAAAACGTGCTCTTTCCCAAACAATCGTAATATGCTATCCTTTAGAGAAAAGACCCCAAGGGTATTTCTACACAAAAAAGGATAAAAACAAATTCATGTAGGTACTCGTATTTTGTTGAACGGTTACTTGTTTGAAATGAAATGATAATTATTTTAATGGTTATTTAGTTTAATTTTTAATTAAATAAATAATAATTTCTCAACTTTCACTCTCAATTAACAATTACAACCACTAAAAGTGTACAACACACAATATAAAAACTCCACCCTTCAAAAAATTACAAAATTGTTGCTATGGTGCTTTATACTGCAAACATAAAACTTTACTATCAGGATTTTCCCAATATTTTGTTTAGTTATTCGATAGCTTAAAAAAGGCAATAATGTCATTTAAAGACGTCAGAGGTATTTGTATTCTTTTGAAATTATTCAAATATTGTGTACTAATATAATTTGTTTAAGACCTATCGGAGCATCTTAAGCTCTTGGGCTTTCCTCGGATTTTCCCATTGCAAGCCTTGTGCAGTAATTATGGAAGTTTGGCTAGCTTTCGTATTGTAAGTGAAATACTTCAATGGCTGGCAGGCCTCCTCGAACCAGGAACAATACTCCCTGGAAGCCCAGATACTGAATCGGAACGAATCCTCCTCATTCGTTCAGCAACTGAATTTTTCGTTACTAAATCCTCAATTAAATTAAATCCTAGGAAATTGTATGCATCATCAGCAGCTACTGCTGGCGAGCTTCAGAAGATTACCAAACTCTTGATAACACCGCCTCATAAAAATGAAGACAAAGACGACGACGATAATTATAGAAGTCTGAATCAGGTAGATATTGGTGATAAAATCGATGACTTGCGCAGGGCACGGGAACTTTCATCTGACTTGACTAATCGTGGAGCTGCTTTGTATGACCTTTTATCGAAAGAAGTCGTTAACAAGGAGTCAAGAATTATGCAAGCCAATCGACCAATGGAAATCTCAAGTGTCGAGAGGTCTTTGAAAAATGCTATATCTGCAGCCCAGCTTAAGTTACAATCAAGTCGTGTTCAGTTGGAAAGTTCAAGAGTTGAATTTAATGCTCTTAGCACGAAATTGCAAAGGAAGAAGGCTGAGCTTGAGAGAACCAAGCAGCGTCTTGAGGCTCTAGAAAAAATACGCCCAGCTCATTTGCAAGAATTTGAACAGTACGAAACCGAACTGAAGGAATTATTTCAACAATATTTCCTACGAATCCATTGCAGAGATGCCTTGAAGGCCCAAATAACAGCTCGAAGTGAGAAAACAGCTGGACGACAGATTTCTTCGCCAATACAGAAACCAGCAGAAAGCTCTATGCATTTCTTGCCTGAAGGGCTTATGGAAGATGATGACGATGATGATGAATTCGAAGGAAACTTTGACGATAATATGCCATTTATAAGAGACGAAGATTTAATGATGAATGTAAGAAATGAATCAGAGGCAAAAGTTGGTTATTCTGGAATGGATACGAATGCAAGAGATTTGACAAATACAACAACTTTAGTTCGTCCAACAACAGGAAGAAACAAGCCGAGAACAGGAACAGCGGTTGGCCGTCACAAAGTTGTCGGCAGTATGTTAGGGGGCTCTGATGACAATTTGGACAGTAGTCTGGGAAGTTCCGACAGCGATATTGATATTGGTGGTGAAGATTGTGAGTATAAATTTAGTATTGATATTTACTTGTTTTTTTGTTTTTAAGTGTGTAAAATTTGTCGGAACAAGTTATAGTAGAAAGGTGGAGCTTATCGTGTTCTATGAAGTTCAATTAAATTAATAACGTTTTGTTGATTCAATGAAATTGATTCATAAATCGGTTTCGGTGGCAGCGATTTCTTATGAGTGAGTGTAGCGAATTTAGGCGATTGATTGCTCAAGCGAATTCGAGCGAATGGGGTGGTTTCGATGCGCAGCTTTTAAATACTACTTCTAGTATGCCTTTACTTTTGTGACCGAATGTATCATATTTAATTTTCCTCAAAAATCACTTAGAATCGCCGCCGTCATCGCTCATTTTGTAGACAACTCGAAATTTCAATCGCTTTCGATCAGTTTATTCGTTTACTCGCGTGGGTTAAAATCGCTGGCACCTTTCTAGTGTACTTATTAAATTAATTAAAGTAAAACCAATTCATGGTTTGATAATCAATTCGTTTAGTCAATGAATTTGATTGCAAATTTTTCTAGGCCAAAAAATCTGCAAAAGAAAATGCTGATAATTGTTGAAATTTTTCGTGTCGCATATATGTAGAGCAAACAGCCTTCTCTTGATTGCGCAACTGATAAGTTTTTTGAAGATTTTTAATTGGTAATTTTTTTATAAAAAAATAACATCGGGTGCCAAGTTTCAAAGGGAACTAATGGGAGGTTATTAGTGTGGGTCAAACTCAGCCTCTTTTTTAGTTTTTAAATCAAATTAAAAAAAAAATATTATTTTATAGTCAACATTTGGGAGAAATAAATTCAAAACAAAAAAATTCTTTGGCGTTTATTGTTTTCAATGCTTTAAATTTCTTTAAATTAGATGAATTCATGTCTTCAACTCTGATAAATTTCAAAGATTTTTTGGAAATCCGCCTTCTCCCACTTTTCACTTACGATCCATAGAAATTTTATGAGGTTCAGTTTTCGAAAATAATTAATTTTTTTAGTAGATAGGTACGTCGGCTGAAATTTGAGTATATTTAAAATATTTGTTAGTTTTATTTGTTGGTACATAAGTAAACATTGTGATGGTGAATTTCCTGGATTTTTGTCACATTAATAATAATTTTAAATAGTTTTCAAGAATACATTACCTACAGTGGTGTGAAAAACATTCCGGATTTGTTTGGTAAACTGCATTGATTGTTAGTTTGTGATATAAAAATGAAAAAATCAAATGTTTGCAATTTTTTCCCATTTTTATTGAACAATTTAATTATTTGAAACAAAAACCATGGAACTTTAACCATCAAAACAAAAAAAAAATTCAAAAAATTTAAGTTAATTCAAAATTTTAATGTGACAAACTAACCGGATTTTATTTTTTTGCAATTAACTTTTATTATTTATTTAATATTTTGTCCAGTAACCCCTGTTTTTTATCACAGCTCGGCATCGACGAGGCATTGACTGGATTAAGTTCTCGAAAACAGAAGCAGGAATATTTTCCCATTCATTTTTCAAAGCTGCAAATAGAGAAGTTGTTGACGTGTGCCTTTTTTTCCCAACCCGCCTTTTTAAAATGACCCACAAGTTTTCTATTGGGTTTAAATCGGGTGATTGAGATGGCCATTCTAAGCCACAAATATTTTTAGTTGCAAACCACTCTTTTAGCAGATTTGAAGAATGTTTGGGGTCATTACCCTGCTGAAAAACAAAACGCAGAGGCATTTCTTCCTCTGCGTATGGAAGCATTACTGACTCCAAAATGTCCCTATATTGGAAACGGTCCATAATTCCTGTGATTTGGTGTATAGGACCGCAGCCTGCTCCTGAAAAACAGCCCCAAACCATCACCGAGGCTCCACCGTGCTTTACTGTAGGGAGTTCATTTTCAGGCTTTAATCGCGTATCTTTTGAGCGCCTCACTGTCCTTGCACCATCGGAGTAAAATAAGTTAAATTTGCTTTCATCACTGAAAAGCACACTCCTCCATTTGCTCAAAGACCGGTTAAGATAATTTCTTGCAAATTCAACCCTGGGTTAAATGTTTTACATATTGCTGTTTTGATTAGGAATTTTAAGTCTTTCCCAAATATCTTTTACGGATTACCTTTTTTTACGATGTTTAGCAGTAAGAAGAGGTTGTTTAGCTGGTCGAAATGCAAAAAGACCTAAATCTCTTTAACGCTTCCTGACCGTACTTGGCCCTATGGGTAGATTAAGTTCATCACAAATTGTCTTTGAAGTCGCAAAAGGGTCTTTAAGCACGAAATTCTTTATGCGCCTATCAGTTTTAATTGTTATTTTGCGAGGGCGTCCACCAAAATGATCTGCTTCTACTGATTTTCCACTTTTAAATTTTTTTAATGATGTTGCAAACCGTTAACGTTGAAATTTTTAAGATTTCAGCGATTACTTTTTGTTTTATATCGGCTTTGAACTTTTCTATTATTTCGTATCGAATCGCGTTGCTATAACGTGTTTTAGCCATTTTATGCACTATAATTTCAACTTACACAGCTCTCAACTTGTAAAAACGTTTAAATCTACGGCTTGAGTCAAAAGACTAAAAAACGTTACTTTAACATCGAGACTCACAATCTTCTTGAAATCCGGTTATTTTTGCACAGGCGGCATGTTACTGAGTAACTTTATAAAATAATTTTTTTTTATTGTTCTTCTCATCGTAGCATATAATTTTTAAGTTTATTATTAACTTGTCTCATACTCTTTACAAATTATTAAAAAACTTATGGAAAGTTGTTAGTTTTCTACTTGGTATTAAGAAAATCATTACTATGGGAAAAAATCCGGAATGTTTTTGGCAGCACTGTATATATGTACATAATTAAATACATTGAAATACACATAAACTAAAAAAGAAATATTTTTTAATTCCATTTCCAATTTTGTAATCTATCATCTAACCGCATTTGCATTTCCAACTGAAATCTGTCAGTGCCAGTCAATTATCTTATTCAAAAATCTAAATTTCAATAACAATAAACTTCCTCTGAGAGTAATTATCTTTTGCATTCCAGATGAGCTGAACACAGATGATGACATTAGTTTGTCAAAGCTCGCCAGTGAGTTACCGATGCGTCCCAAAACAGCCAACAAGCAGGAGCATCACAGTGATGAAGATTTTTAGACAAAACTCATATACCTCACCTTCATTTGCAGACCTAAAACTATACATCTCAATTTGATTTGTAATTAAATTTTATTGTATACACAATTACAGATATGTATAAGTATTCGTTTTGTTTTATAATAATTATAGATATTGTTCAATATTGCAATGAATGAACAGATTTACATATAAAAATGTATCTACAGATATTTATAATACGTAAGCTTAGATAAGAATAATACACGTGGAGATAAAATGGATATTTACATAATATACTAGCTACATATATCGGACTTGTTCTCCGGAAAGGATAATTTAATATAGCACCTGCAAAACGAATCGTAGCGCGTTTTGGTCGTTTAATATGAAACCGCATTGATTGGATATTCTTGCAGCACCTTCCATAGCACAACAGCACAGTAGAGCACTATGCACAAGGACGTACCTGATGGCACTACATAGCTACATCGTGACATTCATTCCTGCCGGACTCCGCAGATGATGAATAATCAATATGACTCCTGTTAGTTTGCTCCTGCCGAGCGAGGAAACTATCAGCTATTTTCCTGTCCAAGCCAGTGTAGGTGAATGCTTTTCGATTGTCCGCATCGGTGTCTGATTTACGACGCTGATGTCGGCCTCTGCTGCCGTCGCTGTTGCACGTTCTGCGATTTGACTTGGAATGACGACCATTTATCTCGGACTGAGGATGTGGATGGTGGCGTTGCTGGCGAACAGACGGTATTTGTGAACGATGCGATGCATAGAAGCGCCCTGGACGTTTGTGTGGCAGTGTCATACCATTACGGTAGACCAATGGTGGTGGCAGTGCCGCGCCCGGTGGCAGCATCATGGGATATGGGGGTGGCAAACCAAGTGGAGGTCGCATCAACTGTGTCATCGGCTGTTGTGTGGGTGGCAGGAGCTGTAACGGAGTGGAAGATGCTTTAATTTGTTTGGTTTTTGTGTCAATTTAAATTGCGTATATAATTGATGACTATTTCTAGTATGCATAAATGTATAATATGTTTGTACATGTATGTACCCTGGGACTCAAAGGAACATGGATGGGGTGGATCAGTTAGCTACAAAGCACTGACTGTCAACTGGAGTGTTTACAATGTATCGACATTGACAAACAGGTGGATGGAAGGAATGGCGCAACTGATTGTTGTATAGGCATATACTTACTGCGTTTCCCAGGGATGCTGGAATTAAGATAACAGACCTCGATGATAGGGTGGCAGCTTTTGCTGATCCTGTTGGCTTTATTGTTGGGTACATGAGTTGCGGAGCTAGTTGTTCCTTTTTGATTAGCTGAAAGTTTTTGGGTTATACATTATAGTGTTTCAAATGGACTTTACAATTAAATGCGTTACATTATTCGTTGACAAGGACATTGCTTTGATGTATTCCTCTATTGTTTCATGGTCGACGGGCAAGCCAGAGTTGTTAATGGTATCGTACATAGAATCATCATAAGAGGTTCTGCAATGGATTTTTTTTTTTAATTGAATAGGTGATTAGAAGAACATTAATTACATAAGATACAAGCACCATGGACTAAAGTAGAAAAATAAAATAAGAGCTTTTTCGTCAATATTTTTCAATAAATAGTCCAAGGCTCAGATTACATAAAAAGACTAAAATGTTTAAGCCCATATACAAAGTTTAATTTATATTTATCAAAGAAACAAAGTCATTCATACTATGTATGTAGGTACTTCCAAAAACTAAAATCGGTGACATATGGATTCGATTTTTTTTCAAATTAATTTATTAAAATATTGGTACACGGAGGCGTATACGCACTTTTTTTTTATTGAGTCTTTAACAAATTAAACTATGTACAATTTTGTTGTTTGTACAATTGTTAAGTTGGTCTATGTCACTTGAATTATTATTATGTAATAATAATTGTAATAATGGCGTGATGGTTAGTGCGATGGACTGTCATGCCGGAGGTCTAAGGTTCGATCCCCAGCCTCGCCACCTATTTATTTAAAAAGAAAAAACGGCTACTGCCTCTTGCGAGGAATTGACAAATCCTCCAAGAGTATCTCCTGTCACAGAAAAGTTCCGCTCGTTAGCCGTTCGGATTCGGCAATAAACTGTAGGTCCCCTCCATTCCTGCAGACACGCACACAGGAATGGTTGAGAGTTGTAAGTCACTAGGCCCTAGTTCTTCATGAGCTGTTTGTGCCATCAAATTTAATTTTTGCCGGTTTTGGTGTTTTTCCCTCCAGATTTAGGGTTGTTTTTATCGTTGGGGTGAAATCTGGGGTAATCTACATACAATTTTATAAAGTACCAAAAGAGAAAACAAAATTTATCTATTTCAAAAATACAACTACTACTACTGCTGTGAATTAATTAAATTTTAAATAAAAACTAAATAAAAATAAAAATTAAAAAAAAAGAGATATAAATAACATACATGAAAATCAGTCATAATAACAAAAAAATCCTTGGGTTTATACAAAAATATTCGGTCATATTAATAAACGGTGTCTAAAGCCTAGTACGCAGATCGGAAAAAAATTTTCTTTTCATACGAAATCGATTGTCTAAACCTTGAAAAATGCAATTTTTTTTTATGAAATAAACCATATTTCCGACCGCTTCAAAATACTTAGACATTGTTTAAACGACGAAACTTTATCGTTTTTAAATTTATTTAGAGTGATTAATGAGAGTGTACCCCACTGGCGCGATGCAAATATTGGAACATTTTTTGGTCGTCGTACAAACGTTCCAAATGTTTCACGTTGGGTTTTATTTTATTGAATTTTTATTAAATTTTATTACATTTTTTGTTTTTGATGTCAATTGAATTATTGTTTTGTAAGGAAACCTCGCTTTAAAAAAAAATAAATATGACAAAAAGCTATATACTATCGATGGCTCGACTTTATTTCAAAGGAAAATTCAATAATGGAAACTGGCAATAATATATTGCATAAAAACAAACAAGGACTTATGAAAGCATTGTGCAGTTGCAATAGTATTCACGAACTAAATCACCCGCCGAGTGACGAAATTCACGTTCCAATATATTTGTTTGTTTTGTTTTTTTTTTACTTATTTTTGTCACTAACTGACGTAGATGCGCAGAACGAACGAAAAATTCGAGGATGAATATCATATCCTGTGTTCTATATATCATGTGCAGTTTCCGATAGAAACAATCAAAACATAGTAGCTGTGTTTTTAGTGCATATTTAACTTCGCTTAAAAAAGTCCATGTTAAATAGAACAACAATTTGGTAAGATTCCGTATTGTTGTTGTATTTAACAGGGGCTTTTTTTAAGCGAAGATAAAAATGCACTAGAAAACATAGCTTTATAAATTAAGTACACATCACCTATCTGCCAGTGGTAATTTAAATCTACTACAAGTCAACATAAACAAGAAAAAAATCCCAAATGGGTAATTTTCTGATGTCATTTTACACAAAACCGACGAACACGCCCGTCGCATACTTCGATTTGACATTTCTATCGGAAAAAGAAAAAAGGTAAAAGAAATAAAACTGAGCTGAACGAACTAAAGGAAAAATAAATCACATCCTAGCCATAACAAATTAAAAGTTGGACTGCGAGCGAAATAAAATAAAATTTCTTAAATAAATTAGCATGTTCTTGCTCAATAATCCGCATTCTTATATAATTAAATAGTTTTTCATCAAAGTGAGCATAAAGTTTTTATGATTTTTTTGCCTTCTGATTGAATAAAGGTGATTTGAATTTTTTCTTTGTTGGATAAAATAAACAGGTGAAGAAAAATCTATCAGCAACAAAACGAAAAAAAAAAAAGATTAGTAATACAAGACGTCGGCGACGTGGCTATACACAATAAACATTATTCACAGAGCCTAAAGCAACATAGTTATAGAGGAAATGTTTGCAAACATGAGAAATCGCCTTTTGACCGCAATAGTGCCCGACAATATGGCTGCTCTGCCTGCTCCGGACGGTGGAGGCGGCCATGGTTCGTATCAGAAGAAGCGTCTGCCCGACAAGTTCCAATATGCCAGGCCGATCTTCCTTCAGCTACTCACCCTTGACGAGCTAAGGGCGTCCGCTGATCACAATGTGCGTCCAATCATTGTGCCGCGTGACATATCCATTCTCCCGTTTGGCACTGGCTATGCCGAGTGCGTGAACTCTGGCAAGTCCGAATGGAATGAAGATCAGGCTGCTTTCTGTCGACAAGTTCTATCCGATCCATCGAAAAAGCACCCCGATCTGCCGTATACATACTTTGGGATCTTCGATGGACATGCTGGGTACGGGGCTGCGCTAGCCGCTTCTCATCAATTCCATCACATCCTTCACGAGAAGCTAGTAGACATCATAGATATGCTTTTGCCGCGAGGAGAGGACGAGAGCGGTACTGTTCGTCCGGACGGACTGCCTCATCCAAGTCATTTTTACAAAACTGTGACAAAGGATGAGCTGGTGATTGGTGCTCTAGAGAGTGCCTTCTTCAACATGGACGCCCTCATTGCCCAGGACAGAGAGTGGTACCGTGACGCTGGAGGCTGCACTGCTCTGGTCAGTTTGTTCATTTATGGCAAGATGTTTGTAGCAAACGCAGGAGATAGTCGAGCAGTTCTCTGCCAGAGAGCCACTGCAAAATTACTTAACGCGGCCGATAATGAGGCGAATGCTAATCAAGTGTTCCCAGTTCCATTTTCGTTCGATCACACACCAGAGACTGAGCGTCGTAGGTTAATGAACACCGCACAGCTTAAGCCGCAGCTGATGGGAAGGCAATACATCGCCATGGAGTATGCTCGGCGACCTCATGTGAAGGACCTGGGACAGAGGATTCTCTGTAGACAGGGCAACAGCGAAGGTTGGGTGTACAAAACTCTGAATCGTGAGGATCTCAGAATGCCAGTGGTTACCGGAGAAGGTAAACGGAGCCGTCTGCTGGGTACACTTGGCGTCACCCGCGGTTTTGGTGACCATGATCTCTTAGCTATAAACACGGGAACGTTAATAAAGCCGTTCCTCACGCCTCATCCCGAGGTAAATCGCCGCGACTTGTCCAAGATCGTATCCATTCCTGGGGAGAATAACGAAGATGGAGACTATGGAATTCTCGTTATGGCCACTGATGGTCTGTGGGATGTATCAGATAACGAGATAGTGGCCAAGACTGTATTCCAGACTTTGGCTATGTATCCCACTGAGAAGCATCGGTACACGATGATTGCTCAGGAGTTGGTGGCGAAAGCTCGTGGTAAGATCAACGACTCTGGTCATTGGCGGTTGGCGGACAGCAAGGCAGCGGCCACAGTCGACGACATATCGGTCATAGTCATTCCAGTCTACCAGTATTACAAAGAGCACGTCGAGTGGGAGCGGATGTGTGCCGAGAAGGCCAAGGAGCAGGTGGTGACAAATGGTGTGGTAGAAGAGGAAATTTCTGCCGCTACATCAGCCCTTGAAGCAACAGAAATTCATAGCAATAATGATGAAGCAGATAAGCAGAAACAGAAAGGGGAATTAACCAGCCCAGAAGCTAAAGCGGCTGAACCTTAAAAAGACATTCATAATTTTTTTTTTTATATACAAATTTTAATTTTAGGGACACGAAGCGCGCGAAGGACACAATAAGTCTCATTCAATATGAGAAAGGAGAAATAGAAGATAATAATATATAAAATTAAAATATAATTTGTAACTAAATAAATTATTTAATTAATAATAATTATTCCATTAAGCACCAAATAACGTTTTTGTTTGTTTTCATTTCTGATAACGATGATATGATTTCCTTCTAGGAATTGTTTTCGCTAAATAAATATATTAGCAGATAAGGGTAATTTGTTGTTGAATTTTTGCGATAAAGTACGAATATGCACATTGCTTAAATTTTACTGCTTGGAACATCTACTGTATTAGTTTGTGAACAAGGCTGTATTCCAAAGCATTTAAGTCGTTGTTTGATAACAGAATTTATTATTAAAAAGAAGGGACATATTATTTTTCGAGATAAGGCAGTTCTTTTTTTAATAGTGAAAGGCTTATGCGCGCGCATTTTTACTGTGAAACTAGCCGATTAGTTCGTGGAAATAAATAAAAAATGCATGTTAGTAATATGACAGTTGAATGTAAATACAAGACCAGAGGGTGCTTTCCATATCATTGAATTAGTTCAGAAAAGAGGCGTATGGGCAGGCCAACACTATGGTGCCGATACCAGTCTCGATACGATAAAATTTTCAAATATGATAAGCAGTTAGAGTCTGAGAGTATTCGTCTTCCCGGTTTTGTACAACAACCAATGATATTAGTTTTGAAAAATCGGACCTATCGAGGTAACTGTCTCGGAGCGAAATTTTCTCCAAATTCCTACGAATCGGAGACATTTTTCTTCGAGGTAGTTCTCCGACCAGCAAAATGTCTCCGATTCGTAGGAAATCGGAGAGAGTTCCGCTCCGACGGTTACCTCGATAGGGCCGAATATTTATACTTTAGCACATACCTCGAAGCTTAACCGGTATAAATTTATTAAATGAAGAAGACCGTTGTTATATTTTAAAAGTATTGAAAAAGAAAAGATTGAGTAGTTTGTATGGAGTAGCTTTCTCCTTCCTTGCCTACAATAAAGCCCATCTCTGATGTACTTCAGTGCTAGAATAATCAATAAAAAGTCTCTTTTGGAGCCTATGCAAAAACAGTTCTAATGATCAGACTTCCAAGATTAAAGTGTTACAAAAAATTATTAAACTAATATTTAATATAAAAATTCAAAATTTTGAATAACAATGGACATTATCGCTAATAAAATCTCTAAAAAAATTTTCCCTCATTCTAAAATTGGAAACTTGACTGATGTTTGGAAGTTTCTCTCGAAATATGTATATTGGTATTGAGAGTATCTAAATTTAAGTTTAAAATTCATAATTTTCTTGGTTTTCCTTTTTTGCTGCATGTTTTCGTTGTGTATTTGAGATTTGTACAATTAAAATCACTGAGGATGTCTGAAAATATATTTGTCATTCCAAGATGCCATAGATTTATCAAGAAGTGGCTACAAAATGCAATTAAAATAGTTCAGTGAAGTAACCACATCAAATTTTTTTTAAACATTTTTATTTAAAATGCAATGTGTGTGATCAGTTTAGTTTGTTCTATATACATTCTTTTGTATGCTTTAATAAAACCTTTTTAATACTTTTTTTTAATTATAATAATAATAATAAATTTAAGAGTGGGTGTGTTTTTGTGTTAAAGTATGTGTATAAATATCAATAAGTTTTTTTTTGTTTAATTTTTATTCATAAAAGAATAAAATATTATTTTTTAATTAATATTTTTATAATACTTTAATAAATGGAGAGAAGCACGAAGGGATCGACTGCTGCATCTGTCGTCTTCATGATTATATTTTTTTTTTGTTTGTTTAGTTTAATAACTTTGTGTATAATAATTTGTAATAACTGCATTTTTCTAGGGTTTTCTTCTGGAATATATATATATAAATATAATAATAAATTCATTAATAATATAACTATATAATTTTTGTTGTCCTACTCGATTGGTGGTTGGATGCTGGATAATAATTGAAAAAGCAACAACGGCACCATCTGAAGGCGCGATATCATGGCACTAGCGTTAAGAATGTATTGTGGCACGGTCCTTGGCACGACGCTTGGCCAGCTTTGAGAGTTCTACCGGTCCAATATTAGCTGCTTGGGGTATTGCAATGGCACGGAATGTCGCATCCAATGCGCCTTTCAAGGCGAGCGATGCTTCCTTCATGGATGATTGTTGCACACCAGCTGAGTGTGCAGTGAGACGAACACACGACGGCGCTTGCTCTCGCAACCAGGGATGTTGGAGTATTTGTGACGCTGTTGGCCTATTCTCCGGAACGATGTGAACCATTTGTCGAAGGAGCTCTTTTACTGCTGGCGAAATATCAGCCCATTTTTTGGAGTACAAGTCTATGTTACCAGAACCAATTCGTTTCAGGATCACATCGGGCGAATCATTTGGGGTGGAAGCAAATGGTGTTCGTCCAGAAAGCATTATATAGAGAAGAACTCCGAGGGACCAAATATCGCAAGCCAGATCGTAACCCTGTCGTTTCAGCACCTCGGGAGCAACAAAGTTTGCAGTGTAACAGGGAGTCATCAACAGGCCATTGTCAGCCCGTAATTGTTTGGCAAAACCTAGATCGCACAACTTCAACGAGTCCGGTGTTTGTCTCATTGACGCATATATCATATTCGAAGGCTTCAGGTCACGATGAACCACCCCATGGTCATGAAGGTAGGCTACAGCTGAGACAATTGTGCGCAGAACAGCACTTGCCTCACTTTCACACATTGTCTGGACTGTGAGAATACGATCTAGCAACTCACCGCCTTTAAGCAACTCCATTACAAGGTATGCGGAAGTGGTGTCCTCGTAGACACTGAATAAGGTCACGATATTCGGATGATTGCCGTAACGCAGCATAATCTCGACTTCTTCCCAGCAGTCATTTGCAGTTTTATCAATGATTTTTACTGCAAAGTGCTTCTTGGTGGTTTTGTGCTCACACAAACGACACACTGAGAATGTCCCCCGACCCAACTCCTGTAGCAAATTGTAATCCGTTTGGAAGTTATCCGCAGTCAATACTCCAGGCATGCTATTTTGCCTAACAGTCGCTTGTTGCATAACGCTCTGGGCTATTGGCACAAGCGTAGGGGAAACTTCATCGAGGAGAACTGGCGCCACGAAACTGAATCCTCGAAAGATTTCATGGGCACTGGCACTTATGGGACCGCCTGGGGAGTCCCTTGGCGATTTACTTGTATATTCCACATCAAAATAAAATGCATCATCGCGAGAGACGGCCGGAATAAATGGTGGCCTCACTTCTTTCTTCACCAAGCCTTCCCAGTCAATCGTAGCAAAGAAAGGATGAGCTTTGATTTCTTCGATGCCGTTAGGTCCAGCTCCCAGCCTATTTTGAGGGTTTCTCTTGAACAACGCTCTCAGGAGTGACTGTGCTTCCGGGCTTAGGTTCTCTGGCATTCCCAGCTTTGTGCGAAGAATTTGATTCATTGTCTCTTGGCGCGAAGTTCCATGGAATGGAAGGTTGCCCGTCAGCATTTCATACATCAAAACTCCAAACGACCACCAATCGGCAGCAAAATCGTGCCCCTTCCTATTGACAATCTCTGGAGCCATGTACTCGACTGTCCCACAGAAACTGTAAGTTTTCGAACCGTCCAGGGGTTGTTTGGAGAGCCCAAAGTCGGTCAGAGCAATGTGGCCATGTTCGTCTAGGAGTATATTCTCTGGTTTGAGGTCACGATAGATTATACCAAGTCGATGCAAATGATTCATTGCTAGAGCCAGTTCGGCAAGATAGAACTTGACATCCTCCTCAGTGAACATCACTTCCTTGCTTAGTCGCGTGAACAAATCGCCGCCTCGAAGAAAGTCCAATATCAAATAGAGTTTTCCAGGCGTTTGGAAAGCGTAGTGTAACTTAACAATGAAAGCATGGCCCACATCAGCCAAAATCTTCCGTTCATTTGTGCTCCTCACTCTGTCTTTGACTTTCAATGTCGCTTTTTTGAGAACTTTCATGGCATACAGTGCACCCGCATCTTTTCCAACAATTTTCCTCACAAGAAATACCTTGCCAAAGGAACCCTCGCCAAGTACCCGCAGAAGTTCAAATTGTGACGGATCGGCCTTGTCATGGCCCTCTTTTACCACCTCTCTCAATTCTATCTCATTCTCCCTCATTTCTGTGTCATCCTCGCAGTCCATGTGTTGGTGGTTGTTATCGGTGGCCGAATCACGGCCTCCACAACATACAATCCCTTCCATGAGGGTCTCTGAATCATCCTGGCAGGCATCCGAGGCCCGCTCTGACATAGTTGTTGTTGTTACAGCTGCATTATTGGACACTCCCAACCGTAATTCTTTGATCGAGTCAGCAAGTGGCATTGTGCGTTTTTAATGTTTTGTCAAGGGTATAGGGCCTGCAGCAGGTTTCACAAAAAGGGAAAACAGAAAGTTGAATAATCTCGGATGAAAAATATTTTAAGAAAAAGAATTTACAAAATTATCCCGTGTTTTTCTTTCTTTTCCTCTGAATATTTGAGCCAAAGTCTTACATACTGAACTTCTAGTTGTTTGTTCAAAATTATTGATTTATTTATATTTTAACACAGTTAATTTAATGTTTCCTTTGTCGATAAAAAGCAAAAAAAACACAAAATTAATGCATATATAGAGAAAACAAACACGATGATGGAAGAAAATTTATGAACTAGCGAATTGCGAATGACAAGACGCAAAGAACGTCAAATAGACGACTATAAAAATTTAAGCTGGAAGCATAAGTCTTGGGAAATTTTTGTATTAAATGAGTGTGTTCAGCAGCTGTAGCTATGCCCAGGCGAGGTGAATTGAGTGTCTGTTTACATTAGCCGTGTTCCTTTGGAGGTGGCAAATTACTCATGGGAGATGAAAACTATAGGTAATCTAGTAATACGTACCATATAGTCTAGTCACGCTGTGCGAGAAGATGAGCAGAGTATTTCCGCACCTATCAACCAGATGGCTACTGGTTGAATTTATGTGTTTCATACAAAAGGAAACCAACTGGTCTTTCATCATAAGCTCTTTGTTGTTTTTATGGGTGGAGAATTGCTTGGCAATTTCAGTTAAGTGGGATACACATTATCGATCGTGTATGCCAGTCAATAGTTGTGTTTTGTTGAGCTAATTACTGTGCCAATTCTGCAATGTTTCACATTAAAGCCAGGTACGCAGGTCAAGCTAAACTAAATTTTATCCCTACAATTCTTATCTCTACAATCGTTTGCTAAGAGCACAAATGTCAAAATTTATCTGTGAAAGAATGCGTTAAGCATTATTTCGCGTACTAAATCAAGTGGAGACTTCTTGAATTTAGCGCGTGAACTGCGTACTGCCTAGCTAAATATCCTCGCTAAAAATTATCTTTGGAGGAAATTTGTATGGAAGATAAATATAGGCTTAAGCCATAGAGTTACTGAAGATCAAATGTGCTGTTAACTTGTTGTTAGTAGAATTTGCATGTGAAAATTTTGCTTTATGTTAAGAATTTCTTGATGTGCACATTAAGGGGTTGAACAAAACACACCTAATATCAAAAAATTTTGTGAGCATGAGTTGGCCTGGAGTTTGCCTGACAAACCATCAAACAGAGTGTACACACTATCAGTCGTGAGCAAAACTGTCATACGTGATCGATAATGTGTACCCCACTTTATCAAAAAATGTTATTAGATATAGAAATGGCGAAGTAATACCTAATATAAAATTTTAATTCAGTATTTTTTTTTTCAATCGTGTTCATATTTTTATTTCAAAATTCAGAAAAAATCATTCAAAATCGGGTAGAAACCATTTAAAACGGCGAAACAGTTTTTGGTTCGTTGATGGAAAGCAATGATAATATTTCATCTTTTGGGCAATATGGCCATTCCAATTCCAAACGGTCTCCATTTGCAATATTCAAGGAAATGGCAACAAGCGGAGCAATTTATGGTCTCAAATACTGGTCTCAAATATCTTGCTGCTACTGGGTTAAAAGCAAATATTTACCATAAAGGCTCTCCCAAAACCAACACGAAACATTTGGAGCGACGACGAAGCTTTCGACTTTCTAACTTTATTGATATGGTGATTAAAGGCTTCCCAAACCAACGCGAGTGAATGAACTTGGATTTAATTTTTGAATTCAAATTAATTTACATCTGGATTTAAGATTAAGGGCCTTATTATGATTCACGAATCGAACGCTCGCCTGTAGTCGAACGGTTTGCCGAACGTTGTGATGTTTCGTATTAGGATTGGCGAATGAACTCTTTCGCCAAAAATTCATTGCAAAATTAATTTATTGTCAATGATTTGCTATAGATTTCAAAGTAAAAAAAATAATTGTCATAAATTGAATTTTATGTGCGGAATTTTTGCAGTTTTCTTCAAGTTTTTTTTTTTATGGCTACTACCTCTTGCGAGGAAGTGACAAATCCTCCAAGAGTATCTCCTGTCATAGAAAAGTGCCGCTCACCAGCCGTTCGGATTCGGCAATAAACTATAGGTCCCCTCCACCCCTGCAGACACGCACACGGGAATGGTTGAGAGTTGTAAGTCACTAGGCCCTAGTTCTTCATGAGCTGTTGTGCCATCAAATTTATTTATTTTATTTTTTTTTTAAGTTTTGACGTTTGAGGCGAGTCACCTGACGAATTTTCGCTAATTGTAATACGGATTTGATTCATTCGGCAGCTTTTTGGTTCGCTTCGCGAACGGTAATAGGTACCTAAATCTGGATTAAACGACTGAATAATATGGCCGTAAGTAATTCACGGTGGAGTTACAGTTTGAAATAACTAAAATACGCTCAGATGTGTAAAGTAAATAAATTTGGTGGCACAACAGCTCATGAAGAACTTGGGCCTAGTGACTTACAACTCTCAACCATTCCTATGTGCGTGTCTGCAGGAATGGAGGGGGCTTTCAGTTAATTGGCGAATCCGAACGGCTAAGGTGATCGGCGCTTTTCTATGACAGGATTGTCAATTCCTCGCAAGAGGCAGTAGCCCTGAAAAACATTTTTAGGTGGCAGAGACTGGGAATCGAACCCAGACCTCTGGCCTGATAGTCGAACGCACTACACATTACGCCACTGGCTACTACACGCTCAGATATGTAAATTATATAAACAAACTTCCAGACTCATAATTAAAGAATTAAAATTAAGAAACCACCTTCTGGACTGCGCATAGCACTTCAGTTTTGACAACATCACCACTAATTTTAATTCGTGATAATTCTTTTTTTTTCTGGGAAATTGTTTAACATTTAAACAATTAAAATATGTGAAATATTTCATCGTGTGTAGGACACCAATCAATTCTCTTAATTTCAACCACAAATTCCCGTAATACCGGATTAGGTATATCTTCACAATTGTAATCTAGGCTAAGCAGCATTTTAACATCACCTCGCATTCGAACTTGTTACTGTTTCTGATCATACCATTCTAAAAGCGTGTCTCACTGTTAGGTATACTATCTCTTTAAAAAAATATCGTCTTCGTCGTTGTTCAATTAAAATGTCTATATTCAAAGTCTGTAAGTTCTGTAAAACCTTAAATCATACTATGCTCTATATTTTTTTTTAAAGAAATTTCAAATTCTTGTCAGTTTACCCATAACAAATGCAAATATCTTACAATAAGAAAATGGACTGAAATCGAGCTTCCAATTTAACAACGACAATATTCTCCGAAGCTATAATATAGGTTGTAACCTTTTAACATACCTACTCATAAAGTTCTCATAATAATGTTCATTTATAAGATTATATTAGGGTAGATATCGTCCATCAGGTTCTTATAAAAAGCTATTATCTACTGAAGTATAGGTTTTCTTTTCGATGCCTATTTGCTTATTGAATAAAAGTATAGTGATGTTAGAAAGTATTTATTTTAAAACTGAGAAAAATAGAAATTCAAAAAATAGATTAGTTTGGTATTTGTTTGAATTTATTCCAACTATCATCGATGAAAAGGTATACCTACCTTTTCGTTTGCATAAATTAAGAGTTTGTTAGACTCTCACATTAGCATGTTCAATTTGACCAAGAATTTCACTTTCATTGATGCAAATCAATGAAAATCTCTTCTTAACGTAGATATTCGAACTTTAAAGTTTGATTTTTGTTTTTTTACAATTTTAACTTTTAAATATTTTGTTGGATACTCCTACACGAACTTTCAGAAACAAAAAAAAATATTTTAAGTATGCTTACCTCGAACAGAGTCTTGAGGCAGATTTATAAACTGAAATCACGCTTACAATGAAATGTAGACCCAGCGTAAGAACCAACCAATATGCAGCGGCAATCTTCTCATTATTCAATTTCGTTTGATTGATCTGTTTGAAAAACAAAATATAAAAACAAAATGTTTGATTAAGACATGACCATATTCGTTTTTTTGTATTTGGGCAGTTACATATTTTTTAAAGTGTTTTATATTCGTGGTTGCGTTTCTTATATAGTTTGATATTTTTACCTATAATTTAGACATATTTACACATATTGGTGAATCATTAACTGTGATGAAAATTGAATTCTGTTAATAAATATTTTAATCTTCCATATATTTTCTAAGGCTAGGCGCATATTGAGACGCTACTGGCGCGCCGGCCGCGGTGCGTGTGACGTGACACAGCACAGCACGAATTTTTGTAAACAATATAAATCAATTGAACAACGCATATTGATAAAGCGACGCGACATGACCTGATGCTCTTCTTACAAAACACGCGTGAAACAGTGATTGAAACACAGTTTTTGCACGTTCACATGTTTTATTTATTTCCTGTCAAAAAAATATTAAATAAACTGTCAGTTAAATAGAAAATAACTAAATCTTAAGTTTAAAATATTATTTATTGTAATTGACAGAAGAAATAAAAAAAAAATTAAGAAGAAATCGTTGCGATTTTGTTCACATTTTATTTTTATGTGGAAAATTAGTATCATCAAAAATATTTTGGAACGAGACACGCGCTTCAATATACAGATAACGACATGACACGTTTTCATCAATCGTTTAATGTGACACACGCCAGGCCACGTCACACGCGTCGCACGTGTCTTAATTTGCGCCTAGCCTTATAGATGCATATTTATCATTTTCAAAAAAATTGTTATTAAATATACTGCATACGACTGGCAAGTTCTATGACTTAATTTTTATTTATTTAGTGGGGGCGATACCCTTTTAGCCAAATAATCACACCCTTTCAACCACATCTCGAGTGCCTATGGCAATATGGCAAGTAACGACCAAATATTTTGTATTCATTTAACATTTTTCAAATTAATGTCAACATTAAAATATTTTAAGTTCATAAAAAAAAGCAATAAACTAACCAAAATTCAAACCAACAAACCACTTTACCTTTTCTTCCATTTTGCTGATATCCCTTGTCAATCCGACGCCTGTAATGGCCAACGCCAGTGTACTCGTTGCTATACACACCAAACTCAGCGCCAAGAATCCAGTTTGTACCTTTCGCATATTTATCACACCTAAAGCACCTGTTATAGCAGCTATCCCACCAGTCCATACGCCACTGCCTACCGTTGCCAGTGACGCCCCACGCACAACCAATAAAGCACCCAAGGCGACAAGTGCTATACTCAGCAACAATTGAACCACTCCCAGACTCACTTGGTTGGGAAACGAATTCCTGCGGTGGTGGCCCACCTTGAAGTCTTTAGCCGAGTCCCCTTTGATCTTTATTAATTCTGGCGGGAATCTTTGCTTTTTGCTGATTTTTGAATCCAACGTTGCTGTCGGACTCTTTGTCAACTCAGCAGATTTTGGTCGACCTAACTGTTGTTTTTCAAATTCAGCATGACTTATTAGTTTTGGTAGTTCAATTTGCGGAAGTCCTTCATTGATTACGGGCTTCTCTGTCGTAGTCATGTAAACTGGACTCGAGTAAATGTGACTTTGGGCATCTTGTGGAATACCGGTTGACTTTTCATCCTTGGTGATAATTGATATTTGAGAGTTTGTCAAACTATGCCTGTCTAGATTTGTCGTATTCGTACTGGTGTTCATTGTTAATTGCATTATTTCCTCATTGCGATCAACAATTGTCTCCAAACTGCCCACCGTCGAACCATGGGAATCAATTGTACAAGCTGGAGATTCTGACTGACGGTGTATAGCATTAACATGCTCGTTGGCCTCCATTGAACATAAATTAAAGGTGACTTCAGATTTCCGGAATGTTCTAAGAAATGATACAAAAAAATAAAAAAAATATGAAAGATTAGATAATTGTTGTTGGAACGTGTTTCCGCGCGGCAAACAAAAAATCTATATATTTATCTATGACAAGGAAACCATGTGAGGTTAACAAACCTCGACACGATCGAAGAAAGCATCAAAGCTGAAGATAAAACAGGAATTCATTCATTTCATGGAAGAGATAATCTTTGGTGAAAGTATTTCGGAAAAAAAGACCAAGTCTAGTTATAAACGTTACATATGGTGGCAAAGAATTAACCCCGCGGTAGACTGATTTTCCTCATCTTAGTAAAGCCTGTCCCGGTAATGGTTTGATTTGATTCAAGTTATTTAGTTGTGTCGGCAAATATTGGCAGCAACAGTTTTTCTTCCATAAACAGTATACCGACACGACACAGTCAGTATATAATAATGTAAGTGAATGGATTTTTATCGGAAAGGGACGGTGGCTGCGGCTAGTGGCTGCTCCATCAGAGACTGGTTTCAATGGGAAACTTGCCAGTGACGGACTTGTTGTTGGCATATTGTTGCTCTTAGCTGATTAGACTAAAAATATTGGTTTTACTTGGACGTTTATGTTTCAGACACAATTTCTGCACAGACAATCTTGCACAAACCAGCTTTAAATGGCTACTGGAAGGAATATACATAGATTATAGATTGCTTACTTCAAATGAAATCGAAAGTGTTGTGTACTCCATAATGGATATAAAGTAAACCATTGCAATGATGGCATGGCTGTAGGAGCGAAGGAAGCAGCTCAGCTTCTCTGGAATTTTCTGATACATTTTTTTTTACAACATAAGCTGTGTAGGTATGGTACTTAATTGCTTACGCGTGTTTACTGTTAACCAATCGGCATTTTTGCATAATTAAATGCTAGAAGTATCCTATTTTTATTGTTGCATTGGTGGTTGAACTTTTGTTAATAGCAGTATAATCAAGCACATTGTTTAAGAGAGAGATTATAAATCAATCTGTATATAATTTAAATATATTTTGCATGTGAAAA
Organism: Epistrophella euchroma; assembly: GCA_947049315.1. NCBI lineage: Eukaryota > Metazoa > Arthropoda > Insecta > Diptera > Syrphidae > Epistrophella > Epistrophella euchroma. The sequence continues at coordinate 106,662,824 of OX346247.1, read as the reverse complement.
GAAATTTAACTGACCATATCATTATGCTTTGTTTGATGGCTAAAAAAAAATATTGATGAAGGTAACCTTAAAAACAACAATTAGTTGTAAAATTGAAGGAGTGTCTATTTTAAATATTTGCCACAGGCATTCGATTAAACTAAACCCCTGAAGTAAGCTTTTATGTGGGTGTTATATAAAACTAAAGCTTTTAGTCGTAGCAGGAAAAATTCATCACTGTCAAATTTTAGTCTTTAAATGGTATGATTCAGTTTATTGTAATTAAGTTAATGAGGACTTGCTGACTACTATAAAAAAAAAAACTTGCAATTGGCCAATATGTTAGCAATCATGTTAATGAAAATATATGAATTGCTTCATCAGCTCATAAATATTTGTGGTTCCTGGTATAGTGGTTTTGTAGGCAATTTCGGACAAAACCACAAGTTGAAATTGCGACAAGTTTACTGTTTAGAAGAGCCAATACGAAAGCCAATTTTATGTTCATTATTCGAATTTAAAAAATATTTAACCAACCCCTATGTTAAGCTTGTGTAATGTGTAGGTACATGCAAATTAAAACAAAAAACTTTCCATAATTTACAAAATAGGTAAGCTAGGAATAAATACAATCTGCCTCACATTGAACCTGAAGTAAATATAAGTGTTCCCGTAGAAAAATTATTCAAGTATTTTCAACAAAAATTTCTCGAACTCCTGTTAGTCCAGTAACCTTGTCGTCTCATAGGAGGTCGTATTTGCGTTAGCTTCGGTAGTTCTGATTTTTTGCTGATTCGTTTATGATATTGGCCTTCTGATAAACCCAAGTTTTCGAACTCGAGCCCCGAACGCATAATGGTCTAAAATAATAAAAATATTGGCAATTTAAACCCCAAAGGATTATTTAGGCAGTTTTTGGTATTTGACTGATGATAGCATTGATTTTTGGAAACAAAACAAGTGCTCAAAATTTTGAGTTTGGAAATGAATATTTCAAGGACTATCACTTAAAAAAAAAAAAAAACTTTATTCAAAATTAAAATTGAAGAATGGATTTCTGGCTTTGACAAAAGGTATAGGATTTTATTCCAAATATTTTCGTTGAATTTTTATGAGTCTTTTTCTATTTCAAGTCAATTTTTTTTTTTGAAAAATTTCCCCTCTAAATTAAACGGGGTGATATGTTCTACCGCCTCCAAGGGATTTCTTTCTTCTTTTAAAGGAAACGATCGTCTTCCTGGGTGCACAATTTTCATTTGAACGAATAAGTGGCTATGACTTTTTATATTTAAAAGGAAATAAGTGTAAGGTTAATTATACCTAAACTATAGTATTTTTAATTGACTTTTCTTGAAAGCAGAGACATGAATCGTTTGCGTCTTCAATTTTCAGCTTGAAACTTTTTAACTACATGGTGTCGCTACCTACATATGTACATGTATTTGCTCTATGAGGAAGTATTTTGAGCAATTATCTGTTTAGGTTTTGTAATAAATAAATGAGCCATTAGTAAGAAATGTGTATAATCGAAGTGGTCGCTGATGGTCGCTCCGTGGAAATTATTGCTGCTCTCACTTGTCAGTGCCAGTGTGACTGGACTCAAATTTATTGATTTCTCAGCTTTGTCAGACTCTAAACTTGTCATGGCATATTATGGCGTATTTTGCACTTTTAATTGCATTTCCATCCTTGGAAGAGTTCAACCAATCCAATAAGACTTTGCTATTAGCCACACAACACGTGCAATTTTGGCTTTATAGGGCTCTTTAGCAAATAGCATTATATCTCTTTCTCTCTCGTTCACTCATAAATGTCAAAATCATCACATTACAAGTTTGACATGTTTTCTCTTCGGAAAAACATACTAAACTTCTAGTATAAAAAACCACCTTTTTTTGTATTTTCTCGTTTGTTCTTCGTTCGCATCTGGCAAGCCCACAAAGTTATGGCTGTCACTTTTGACATTGACAGATTCGTAAGGTTCTTTATTAAGCTCAAAGTTTAGATAGGTTACGTTATTTTGTGATGCCAATTAGCCCCCAGGATCAGGTCATTTGACACCGTTAGACTATTTTGAAGAGCTATGTGAAATAGTTGTGTTTAAGTGGGCAATCCTCACTCTGTTGAAAATTAATATTTATCAATGTATGGTCGGGACACGACTAAATGTACATTGGTAGGTTATTCAAGAGGATTAAGTCCTAATGTATATTGTTACATAATAAAATGTGCTTCTACGATTCCCCCCCAATGTACCCAAGGAGAAGCTTTTTACCACACTTGGTCTTTGCAGGCAAATACCCCAGCGTGGCTTGTAGTCCGAAAATAAATTTGCTCTCCAACTTCATCTTCTGCAAAGATAAAGTTGGAGCGCAGCTTTTGTTATAATCTTTAGACAGCCTAGCAACCAACCAACGCCAAAAAGATTAGGCAGGCGCTTGCTTGTAAGTGCAGTTTGTTGTTTGTTTGCTGTTAATCTTTGTAGTCACTCTTGTTCTAACTCGCCACTAATAAAGACCTCGTGTCGTAATCATTATTTGTTATATGTTATTTTCTTATTGTGAAATATTTAATTAACTTAAAAAGCTGTGTAAGTTATAATAAATATTAAGGTTAATAAAACTGGAAATCGAATTAAAATAAAAATCGTCTTTTAATGATTTTGCGGAACAGTGTAGTAACTTAATCGTTATTGGCGCAGTCGGAAAACTTGGTGTGTGTAAAAAAAAAAAAAAAAAAAAAACTTTAAATTAGGAATTAATTTCCTTCTAAAAAAACAAGTGTGCTCAAATTGCAAAAAGGTTCGAAGCCGAACCCAAATTAAAAAGACTAAAAAAAACAAAAAAGCATAACACTTCAAAAACAAAATTATAAAACTTGAACTTTTCAAGTACCTTAAAGTTAAAAAAAAAAAAAAAAAATAGAAAAAAAAAAAAACAGAATCAGAATAAATACAAATAAACTAAGAATATTCAAATAAACAGTTTACTTAAAACGCCACCACCTACATAGGTAAAACGCTCCCACGCTTGTGGAAATAAAGACAGAAAATCATTTATTGGAAGAAAAAGTTACCTACACAAAATAATCAAAGACTTTAGAAGAAACCTTACTTAACCTATAAAGTAATAATATCCAGCTTAATTAATCAGCTATCAACAATTTTTGTTCCTGTACCCCGTGTGAGTAGTTTAACTTTAACAATTGGTTTATTGAACTGAATTAAATAAAAAAAAAAATAAATATAAATTTTGTTATATATTTATCAGTATGGAGAATCTTAATCCAGTAGATAGGTTCAAGATTATTCTAGACTTAATAACTAAAATTCCAGAATTTGACGGAAATAGCAAACAACTTGTCGATTTCCTGGACAGAGTTGATGCTATTGCCGCTACTGTTGAAACTTTCGAAGAATCGGCAAGACTTATTTTAACGGGCTATATAAAAGACAGAATTATAGGAAAGGCAAAGGTCGAGATTCAAAAACATGGCAGGTTAAATACGTGGTCAGAAATTAAAAGCATTTTAAAAGCAAATTTTGCAGAAAAATTATCAGCTCACAAACTAATTGACAATATTCGATCAGCAAGAGTTCAAACAACAATAGAAGATTACTATAATAAAATAAATACTTTCCTTAGCCGCATTAATAGTGTTTATCTACTTGATGATAACCAAGATGGAATTACTCAAATGATTGAGTCAAACAATAGGATCGCTCTTGAAGCCTTCAAACATAATTTACCAGAACCTACTAAATCGATTATATTAAGTCGAAACCCAAACTCACTTCGTGCGGCTTATAAAATAGTTCTTGAAATTAATCAACAACGTAATGGACCAAACACACATTTTCCTCAAAATAATTTGAGAAACAATTCTTATAGCTCTTTATTTAGAAATAACAGTAACACACATTTTTCAAATAATCAGAATAATAGACAGTATAACAATTCTAGTTATAGAGGTCAACAAGGTCAAAACTATTCTGGTTTTAACCCTGTTACATCACGCCAACAGAATAGTAACACACAAAGCGGACAAACACGTCCATCAAATAATAACGCTTACAGTGGTCAATCGCGACAGACAAATAGGTCTAGACACTCAAACAACGCAATGGACATTTCATTAAATGAGCGCGGACAACAAAACAACGACCGATCTCAAAACGATCAAAATTTTCAGACAGGTGCAGGAAACAACTACCCTATATAATTTGTCAAACTCAAATTAAACCTCTTAGATTCGTAATCGATTGCGGTGCCGAGTACAGTATTATTAATAAAAACTTATGCAACCCAAAATGGGAAGTCCCATCTAAAAAATATACGCTTAAAGTACTGGACCGCAATGTCGAAACGAATACTGAATTTTGCATACCCCTTTTTAAGGAATTTCATAAGCCTAATTGTTTCGTAAATTTCATAGAATACAAATTTCATGACTACTTCGATGGTCTTATTGGTAATAATATACTTATGGGTATCAATACAGTTATAGATTATAACAATCGGCTTCTTATAACAGATTCATCAAAATTACCAATTTATTTTAACATCGAAGAGGAAGATTATGCTAAGTATTGTTATGAAGATGAGTCTTTAAACATTTTCTGTAACGAGATTTTTGAATCTGAGATCGATGACAAAATTTTCGCTCAACATTTAAGTTCTAATGATGCTTCCAAGCTTAAATCCCTGCTTCGCACGTATAAATCAATTTTTTATAAAGAAGGTGACGATCTTACATTCACTAATGAAATAAGACACCAAATTATAACCAAAACCGACATTCCAATTTATACTAAACTATACAGATATCCCGAGGTCCATAGCAATGAAGTTGATAAACAAATAGAGGAGATGCTAAGACAAAAGATAATTGCACCGAGTAATAGCCCATACAATTCGCCAATTTGGGTCGTACCTAAGAAAGACGACCCATCTGGCAAGAAACAATGGCGAATTGTTATCGATTACAGGAAGCTTAACGACCAGACAGTCGATGATAGTTATCCTATGAGCGGCTCAGAAGAACTTTTTGACAAACTTGGTAAGTGCAATTATTTTTCCGTAATAGATCTCGTCAAAGGGTTTCATCAAATTGAGGTTGAACCGCAAGACAGACCAAAAACAGCGTTTTCGACAAAAACAGGACATTATGAGTTCTTAAGGATGCCTATCGGTCTTAAGAATGCACCGAAAACATTCCAAAGACTTATGAACAACATCCTTAAAAAGTTTATTAATGTGATCTGCGTTGTTTATTTAGATGATATTCTAATATTTTCGACTAGTTTTGAAGAGCACCTACAAGCCCTTAAAAAAATTTTACAAACTCTTAAAGATTATAACTTGAAAATACAAATTAGTAAATGCAAATTTGCCGAAATACAAACTTCTTATTTAGGACACATTGTCGTTAGTAACGGCATTAAACCCGATCCCAACAAAGTAAAATCTATAGTTGAAATGTCTCTACCAATTACCATTAAAGGTATTAAACAATTTTTAGGAATTACTGGGTACTACCGAAAATTCATAAAAGATTATGCTAAGGTAGCCTATCCTATGATAAAATACTTAAAAAAATCAGAAAAATTGAATGTTCGAGACGAAAAGTACATTAAAGCATTCAATACATTAAAATTACTTTTAACCTCTGACCCTATCCTCCGAAGCCCGGATTTCAACAAAACATTCGTTCTTACCACCGATGCATCAAATTATGCGCTAGGAGCCGTGCTCAGCCAAAATAGCCATCCTATCTGCTACGCTTCGCGAACCCTGAACAAACACGAGCTCAGTTACTCTACTATAGAGAAAGAACTTCTCGCGATTGTCTGGTCCGTAAAGTATTTTAGGACTTACCTTTACGGTAGAAAGTTTATCGTCAGGACAGACCATAAGCCTCTAGTTTGGTTGAGTCGCATAAAAGAACCTAATATGAAGTTGCAACGGTGGAAGATCATGTTAAACGAATACGACTTTAATATCGAGTACCTTAAAGGGAAAGAAAATAGCGTTGCGGACGGACTGAGTCGATATATTGAACAGAATCAAGATTGTTATTCAAAAAACAACAAAGAAGTTGACGTAGAAAATAATTTTGGAAATGTGGTTGATGGTGTTAAAATTTTTTCAAAATCTAACGAAGAAGTTAATTTTGCAGGAATTTTTAACAACGAAGTGACCCTTAATGGAAGTGAGAGTAATGGAAATATTACAATCACAAGTCCAGTTGCACAAAATGATAACAATGATGTTATCTCTACGGATGCAACCATCCACAGCGCGATGGAGGATGAATCACTTCATATATTCATTACCGAAAAACCAATCAATCTGTTCAAGAACCAGGTGTATTTGTCATATGGCACAAAAGAAAAAGTTACCTTTAAAATAGTACATAAAAAAATTCAAAATTACATTCAAGTTGAAAAAGGCAAATCTATTCTTTTGAATATTATGAAACGCATTTTTATTAACAAAGGTCTATTTTGCATTTATTGCAACGATTTGTCATTATTCCTTGAATTTCAGACTTTGTTTGTTAAATATTTTGCAATGAATACAAAATTAAAAGTTTTACGTTCCACTCTTCGACTAAAAGAAATAACTGATAAAAACGAACTTCTTACTATAATAAAAAATGAACACTTAAATAAGAACCACAGAGGAATAAATGAAATATTCTCAGAACTAAAAAAAATATACTGCTATCCAAAAATGCAGATCGAAATACAGAAGTTTATTAATAACTGCGATATCTGCAATGTAGCCAAACACGATCGGCAACCACTACACATACCGATGCAGGTCACGGAAACACCAAAATGCTTTAATGATGTTGTTCACGTCGATATCTGGTTCCCAGAACGAGGAAAAATGTTTTTCACTACTATCGACAAATTTTCCAAATATGCCACAGTTCACCCGTTAGAGGATAGAAACTGGATTGCGATATTAAGTGCAATTAAACAACGTATACAATATTTAGGGAAACCGAACAAAATAATATCCGACGGCGAGACCTGCATTATGCATTCTGCGGTTGAACAGTTTTTAAAAGAAAACCACATCAATTTTCATAAAACCACAGCATCGATCAAAACTGGCAACGCCGATATCGAAAGGCTACATGGCACTCTAAATGAGCACTTAAGAATTTTGGATGCTTCAAAAGACACTTCAGAGTTGAATGACAAACTCTTCAAAATTATAACTATTTACAACAACACAATACATTCCACGACGAACTTTAGGCCAATAGATTTTCTTTGCAAAAACATAGGCAGGGAAGATATTGAAAATCACTACAAAATCCTAAAAGAACAAAAAGAAAAAATAATAGAAAAAAGAAATAAGAACTCTGATACTAACCACGACCTATGTCCAGATCTGGTTAGAAACAGAACAGTTGTTAAGGGTAAACCAAAATACAAAAAGTTGAATAAATATTCGGCCGAGGGGAACTATGTAATAGATAGATCAACGAAACGAAATACAAAGTATTACAAAAAACAATTAAAACGAAGGTATAAATACCAGAACACTTAAATTTTATAATTAAAATTGCATATTACGTAGGTAGTAGAATTTACCTTTTTCTATGCACGTACATTATGTACATATGTATGTACATACTTTTTTTTCTCTTGTTCACATTTTACCGTGGACCAGGCGAACTTTTTTTAACTTTTGAGCAGTTTTTCATTGCTCCACTTTAGTATTTATATTTCCTTTCTTTAATTCTTGTAATTTTCTTATTGTTAGTTGACTTTTGGCCTTCGAATGTAGTTATTTTTGTTGAAATTTTATTTTGTTAGTCCAGCTTCATATTTTTGTAATTCGTTTTGAAATCGCGATTTGCAACAGTAAACTACAAAAACCAAAATGAATGACAAATACTTCCTTCCTTTCCATCTGTCATTCCAATGAAAACAATCAACCCCAATTGAAAAAATGAATTCGTTCGGCTCAGTACTCGTTAGTTTGTAAATTAATGACAGCGTTCAGGTTTGTAGCTCGTTAAAATGAATGGTTGTTGCGTTCAAGAAAGCAATGGTAGGAAGTGTTATACTTTCTGTATCACACTTGTTATACATAGGCACTTCTCTGTCCAGATTTGTTAAAATCATTTAAAATGTAGCGAAATTAATAATGAATACTGAATAATCAATGGAAATTTAATTGTTTTACGGAAATTTAAGTTATGTATACTGTATACTGAAAAATAAAGTCAACATGAAAAAAAACAAGAAAAAACTTTTGTTAAAACAACGAATGTAAATTATAACGAGCAATACTTTAAGAGATTAATTGTAAAATCAAAAAATATAAATAAAAACAAATGTTATTAACAAAAATGAACAATTAATTTAAGAAAATAATATCTACAATGTACAAATTTTTGTAAATAATGATTTTTAGTTATACAAAAAAATAAAAAGTAAAAAATAAGTAACAATAATCAAAGAACTGTATAAAAATAGCACTAAACAAAATTAATCAACAATTTGTAAAAGAGCGAGTAAAAAGAACAATGAAGTTTGTAAAGAAGTTTAGTGTTATGTTTCAATATAAACGAATAGATAATTATAAATAGAAACAAAAACTACTTTTGTTAAGATAATTTATAAGTAATAATTTTTGGGGACCAAAAAATTTTAGGTGGGGAGGTGTTACATAATAAAATGTGCTTCTACGATTCCCCCCCAATGTACCCAAGGAGAAGCTTTTTACCACACTTGGTCTTTGCAGGCAAATACCCCAGCGTGGCTTGTAGTCCGAAAATAAATTTGCTCTCCAACTTCATCTTCTGCAAAGATAAAGTTGGAGCGCAGCTTTTGTTATAATCTTTAGACAGCCTAGCAACCAACCAACGCCAAAAAGATTAGGCAGGCGCTTGCTTGTAAGTGCAGTTTGTTGTTTGTTTGCTGTTAATCTTTGTAGTCACTCTTGTTCTAACTCGCCACTAATAAAGACCTCGTGTCGTAATCATTATTTGTTATATGTTATTTTCTTATTGTGAAATATTTAATTAACTTAAAAAGCTGTGTAAGTTATAATAAATATTAAGGTTAATAAAACTGGAAATCGAATTAAAATAAAAATCGTCTTTTAATGATTTTGCGGAACAGTGTAGTAACTTAATCGTTATTATATTGATATTGTATTGAACATTCAATGTTGAAGTGCAAACATAAAAGTAAAAATATAATGTAGTACCCATATTCTCTGCGTGTTTTTTTTTTTATTTTACTTCCAAAGCATGACATTGGATGGATAACCCATTATAATGAAAATATTAAGAAATGAAAAGTTCTTTATTTGTCGTTTTTCAGTTCCCGCAAAAAAGATGACAATAATAGTGATCGAACTTTGCGTAACTAACGCACTAATCACATAATTACAACTATTAGCTGAAGCAAAAAAAAAACTCTTGCAGCTATACTTTATTAAATAAAAAAAAAAAAACAAACAGTATTTATGTTTTGTAACAAATTCACACCTAATTATACAATATGTACTGAGTATCTATAGAGTTATTATGCAACTGCAATGCAACACTTTTTTATTGGCATTAAATGAACGTGTGTTGTTACGCAATCGAAAAATAGAACTTGCAATTTAAAAATCTTATAAATCTTTGCGATGCTGAACATAAGGAATGATATGTTTTGAGTTTGCATGCATGTAAATATAAGAAATGCTTTAATGAATTTAGTTTTCTTTTTTGTACCTGCATTTATCACTGACATTAAATTTATTGTATTGATTGATATTTGGCCAGTTTATATATCAGAGATCTCAGAGGAGTACGTTTTCTCAGAAATATTAATACAATTCCTCACAAAAATCCATCAGTTTTGCTCTCAAAAAATTGAGGAAGGTTTTTTTGGATTCGTTGCTCGATTATTTTCTGTCGCAGTAAATCAAATAAAGGAATTTTGTTTATATTTAATGCTCCTGCTCTTTCAAAGTGACGGAGAAAAATTACTGAGCGCTCTGAAATATATAAACTGAGCAATTATGCCTGTTTGATAACATGAAATTTTTGCCTAATTTACCACTTTTTTTTTTCCTAGATTTTGACAACAAAAAGTGATGATTTGTTAAAATTTGTAAGAAATTTCCCTTTAACAATTATTTACATATTTTATTTCAATAACTGCTGAGACATAAGATCTTATTTCCTTTACGGGCATTTTTTAAAACTTTCTCTTATTTCATTTACATAAGTAATTTAGAGGATAACAAAAGTTTCTGTTATCGTAAAATTTTGAAGTTTGTGAACACAGTAGCTAAAAATGTGGCAGGTTAAATGCCTTCCACACTATCCCACTGATTATTAACACATGTCAAAAATGTGGGAAGTAAATCAGGTATAATAGTGTGGAAACAAAATATGAAATTTCATCCCACACGACTATGACAGCCCATCTCACACAATTTGATATTTGTTAATACATGAACATTTTTAGGATTGGTTCTAAAACCATCACACATTCTATCCCATTTGGGGGTTTGAGGTTATGGTGAATTGATTTTTTGGATGCAAAATATGAAAATCGTTTTCTTTACACAAATTTGGCAGTCGCAAATAATTCTATCACACTTTTTTTTGACATGTTAATACTCGATGGGATAGTGTGGAAGGGCTATTATCGATTTTCATTATTTTTCTTAATATTACTATTCTTGTTTAACCAAGCGAGATGGTTGTTTTCTTATCTTTCCTAGTACCTACGGGCTTAAATTACCCTATCACCCGCGGTACTCGCTTGACGTTGATTTTTGGGACAACTTGTATATATCTTCATAACATATGAATTCTGTCAATCTCTTTTTAAGATATTTCCATATTTTTTTTTGGTATTTGAAATGTATAGACGATTAATCTACTACACTTGAGTTTTTATGTTTATATTTAGTTGCTTTTAAAGCAGTTTATCGACCTCTTTCCGCCACATTATTATTTATTATGGATAAATTCATAGTTTCTTTAAATCAAGATTCTTTAAATGCAAAAGAAACTTTGCATAAGCCCAACCTCCCACCTACCCGAAGTCATATATTGGGCCAAGCAGGTAGGCAGCACCATATACATACATCTCATGTACATTTATTTGTTCTACTATTTCAAGAGGCAATAATAGTAGATTCAATTTTCATTAAAATCTCAAAATTTTTGTTTATACCCGTACCGAACGTGCCCTATATAAAAACTAAAAAAAAAATTACAAATGGTAGCAATGTCTATCGGTTTTTTCCTATAACACCAAACAAAAAATAGCCTTTTTGAACATAACAAACTAAAGGAAACAAATATTATACTCGTATATCACAGCCCACAGGGCCCATTCTATATTATCATATTATTTATTTGTCTTATTAATACAGACTACATAATTAAGTATTTTATTTGTTTGCGTTAATTCTTTTGTTAAGTTGCTATACTGGTTCGAAGAGAGGTCAATAAAATTAGAACGACCGCAATAATAAAGGCATTTTTTGCCAACTTCAGCTTCAAAACAAATTAATGCAGCCGCTTGATCTTAGCTTCTTAGTATTGTTTGTTAATTGTAATTATTTTTATAAATCGCTTGAAATAATAAAAACTAAAAATCTTAAGATTGATGCCGACTTTTTTCAAGTAAAATATCATCACTTTGGAAAAGTATTCTTTGACATGGTCTTAGAAAAAAATTGTAAATATGGGTGTGAACCGGGAAGATCTATTAACCCAGGAAAATAAACGCTGTTTGGTGGGAGGGGATACCAAATTCGGTATTTTGTGCTTTAAACTTTAACCGCCATATTATTCACTCGATACATCCAGATTTAAGCTTAATTCCAGATGAATTTACATTATGATTTACATCCAGATTTAAGTTTTAACCTGGATGTATTGAGTAAATATTATTGCCGTAAGTCTATAGTACGCTGTGGATTTAAAACGAAAAATCTCAAATAAAATTGAAACAAGGGAATATTACACGAACAATTTCGTTCTGCTTTTCGTTTTGCAGTACACTGTTTGACGAGTGAAATGGATAATAATTATAGCAGATTACGGCTGTCCCAAACCAACGCGATTTATCGCCGCGACAAAAGAAAACAACAAAAACAACATGTGGTTGTCAAACAAAACAACACGTTGTTGTTATTGTTTTCTTTTGTCGCGGCGATTAATCGCGTTGGTTTGGGAGAGCCTTTATTTGGAAGATTCTATACTTTTTCTTCGCATTGAATTAAAAGAAACATTTTAGTTCTACTCGTACTTGTATTTGTCGTTTCTTTCATTGCAGGATGATTTTTGTGATTTGTTTGCGTTTGTTTAGTTTCTTAACTTTCTATTGGAAGTTATTAAAGATTGTCTAATTTACATATATATTAAAAACATAACTTCATTAAGAGCAGAAAAATTTTTCTAATGTCATTTTCGATTGGATTTTTGGATTATTCCATTCCTATCGAATATGACAAATTTGGAGTGAATGGAGTGAACAAAATTTCCATATTCAATAAGAATAAAACACTCCCAAAATCCAATCGAAAACGATATAACAATCTGCGGCTTTCTTATTAGGTATATAGCAATTAAAAAAAAGGTAGTAGCCGTGGCGTGATGGTTAGTGCGATGGACTGTCATGCCGGAGGTCTAAGGTTCGATCCCAAGCCTCGCCACCTATTTATTTGAAAGAAAAAACGGCTACTGCCTCTTGCGAGGAATTGACAAATCCTCCAAGAGTATCTCCTGTCACAGAAAAGTGCCGCTCGTTAGCCGTTCGGATTCGGCAATAAACTGTAGGTCCCCTCCATTCCTGCAGAAACGCACACAGGAATGGTTGAGAGTTGTAAGTCACTAGGCCCTAGTTCTTCATGAGCTGTTGTGCCATCAAATTTATTTTTTTATTTAGCAATTAAAAAAAAAAATTTAAAGGCATTTTGTCTCGCCTCGAAAACGAATAATTGCTTTAAACTACGACTTCATTTTACTCTACCTATACTGACACAATAAAAAATCGATAAGAATTAAAAAAAAATAACGAACCGTTTTTTTTTAATTAAAAAACCGTTAAAAATAGTTGAAAAAATGATTTTCTGCTCCAATATCTTGAGATTAACTTCGGGTTGATTTTATTTTATACATCACAAAACCATAATTAATAAAAGTTTTTTTTTTTTAAATTCAATTGACAGCTTTAAAAAAAATTACAAGAAACTACTAAAAATTGTTGAAAAATGTTTTTTTTGGCTCGAATATCTGTAAAACAATTAATTATTATTATTATTTTTTTGACTACATGAAATTTGGCCCCAATGAAAAATGGTCCCAAACAAATATTAAATATTAGGCCCAAAGCTGGGGCTTTTTTTCATAATGAAAAATGAACCCATTTTCAAAATGGATAAATAACCCCAAACTTAATGAAAAATATCCCCAAAAAAGGAAGAAAAGCTTAAGCCAAAGGAAAAAAATGGGCCCAAAAATATATACATAAAACAACAACAACAGATAAAAATGGGGCCATTTTTCATAATGAAATTCAACCCCAAAATAAAAAATGAAAAGAGGCCCCAAAATAATGAAAAATTACCCCAATTCACAAAATTTAATCAGTTTTTTGTTGTTGTTGCTTTTCATATAAATTTTTGGGGCCATTTTTCATTGGGGCCAAATTTCATGTAGCCTATTTTTTTTATTATATATTAGCTCCGGGATAATTTTAGCCCTAACGCCATAATTAGTAATTGATAAGTTTTGTAATAAAAATGCAACTAACACTGCAAAAAAAAACTCGGTTGCAAAACTAGACGCTAAGATTTTTGAAATCATTAAATAATTTTTTTCTAAAGCAAAAAACTTTAAAAAATTAATAAATACTAAAAATTGCAGAACATCGTTTTTTGGTCCGAATATACCGAGAACAAACACTGATTTAGAATTTGAGATAATTTTATTTTACAAAACAATGACGTAGTCAACAATTAATAAGGTTTTTAACAAAAATTCCATTGTTGTTTTTTTTTTTATACAAAAAAATACTAAAAATTCTTTGAAAAATAAAATGCAATTGGTTACACTTTCAATGGGTGTTTTTTGGTTGTGGTTTGAAAGCTGCAGACATAATTTTTTTTTTCGCAGCGTATTATGCTTAAGGAATCTACTGTTTTAAGGATCAAAAATGACAGTTTGAAATGGAGCAAATAATTCTGTAATAATTTTATAGGAAAAAAGTACCTAAATTGTTTTTATAAAAAAAAATTCATGTATGAAATATTAAAATCAATTAAGAACTTAATAAAATAAATTAATTGACCGTAAACATTTTTCTTTCAATTTAAAGCCTTTTTAAAATTGAACTAAAAAAATAAAATACATTTAAAACGTGGGGCTTGTGCAATAGATACATTAAAGGAATATTGTGAGCAGGTATATGTCCTTTCAAATGCATGGGTCTAGACGAAATTATTTCATACCTTTTAGTCCATTTTAAATACGGATTAGTTATATTAATTTTAGTTTCTATTTTTAGTCTTTATTTACATAATGACAGACAAGCAACATTTCAAATTTATTTTTTTTATTTATACGTTGTTTGGTACAAATTCCGTCATCAATTTTAAACTAACTTCTCGATAAATCTGATAGCTATGTATATTAAATTTTCAAGTCTCTATAGCTCATCGGAAAGTTAGTTCAAAATCGGTTGTGAAATTTGTCGGCGGAAAAAACAAACATAGAAAAAGAGCGAGTTAATAAGACTATTTTATAAATTAAAAAGGATGAAAACCTTCCCCAAATTATCTGTAAAATGATTTTTGTTAGAACAAAAATTAATAATTATTACATACAACAAATATTCCACATACGCCCTAGTGAACACGCTCGCCTTTCAAAATCTACGTAATTAAAGTTTTATTTTTATCAGGTCATATTATTTTATTTATTTCTATTAGGTATTATTACTGCCTACATACTTCAGATTTTTACTTTTGTTTGGTTTATTCTTCAAGAAAGTCGTAATACTGGTTTTAATGAGAGGGGTCACACGAATAAAATAAAACGATCGCAATAAAGTCATTGTTTTGACATTTAAACTTACCACCAAAAACCAGAATCAGCTTAAATATGTCAAAAGCGTTGTCGACGACAGTGCACGAAAAAAAAAATAAATATTCCCAATTTGCAAAAACAAATTATCCCAATTGACAGTTAGAAAATATTCACTCTAATAAACCAAAACACATTTGGTTGATCTACAAAAGTAGTATAATCGATAAAAATAACCCCTCTGACAGCATCTAACAGTCACGATCAGGAATGAATGTTACAGTTTTCCTGCACCTTATTTACACTTTGCGGTTAAATGAACTAATAACTCCACAACATAGCTATACAACAGTGCACTGCACCACAATTTAGCAATCACTTTCCATTTTCATGCAATGCTGTTGACGGGCGGGTCGGGTTAGGCGTCCCTCGACGCGGTTGTGTATATAAAATTTAGCGCGGAAACTAAGACGTTGTTGGTGGTAGACTATAGCTTGAGTTGCAGAAAGATCACACACTATACTTGGCCGAAGATCAAGTACTGAATTGCAATAATCGCGCACCTCTTTTCTCCGACTTTTTTGCAAAGATACTTATCGAATGTAGTAGGTATGACACACTTTAGAGAAGAATGAACCGTGAGCACCTTTTGAATGTTGAAAAATGCCTTAAAATAGGTAGCTGCGGCACCGTGCTGTGATATTTGACAATCTACACAACTTCTTCACAATAATACTTTGTGATGCTAAACAATTAATTTTGAGTAAAGACCGACGAACAACGATGACAAAACGACGACAATGACGACAAATGAGCACACATTGACTAAAAGATTGAATAGAACTTTAGCGGAATTCTCTTGGAGACATATCGGTATCCATAGAGTAAAAAAAAAAAACTATTCGAACGACGATTTCTCAAAACCGAAAAATTTACACAAATCCGCAAGCCAATAGAGAAAAAAATATTTTCTTTTTTTTTTAAGTTGTTGTTAGTCTGGTGGCTTAGAGTAAACTAAAACCACTGCAGTACCTGTTTGATTGGATGTATCTGCTGAAGTTGGCGGTAATGCTTGGCGGCAATCATAGTGGTGAAGCAGTGGTGTTATTGGGGAGGTAAGCATTAATGAAAGATGGTTGTTTTGGTGCGCGAGATGGTTACAAGCTATGCAGCATGCAGGTGAGCTGCGCTCCAAACGAGACGTTAGTAACTGATGTGGTTATGCATTTGGCCGAGAGCTTGTAAAATGTACCTGTTCTGTTATGGGGCTCCATGTTGATTGCGATACGACTGGGAAAAAAGGCAAAGGAGACTTACATTCTTGCAGTGCATGCAAAAGGTAGATACAATTTGGATTTTTATCCTATTTGTTTTTTTTTTTTTTTTTTAACTTTCGATTTCAACCTCTTTTGATAAATCCAGCCACGTGGAGACTTTATTTAGTTTGAAGTAAAAGATTATGTAAATATGTCATCAATCGATCAAATCAACATATGTATTATGATTGTGAGTCATTTTGGTACAAGTAAAGAATTTTTCATTGTAACACCGCACTTATCATATTCTTAAATCAACCTTCGTCTCAAAAAATTTAATGGAAATTGCGTATTGACAAGGCTCTCACTAGTCAACTGATCGCCGGGAAGAAACGACAAATTTTCATAGACTAAAGACCGTTAAAAGCTATTTTGAATCAATAATTCAACAAGTCCAATAAAATAGTGCTAAGTCTTCTACTTGGCTGATTTATTTCAGTAGTATACAGAATTTGTATTATTAAAAAAATCTTCGTATAAAAATATAATCGTTCAGATATTACATGTTTTTTTGAAAAATTTAATTTTAATTCAAAATAAATAGATATATGTACGTACATTTATTTCCTACACAAAATTCTTTTTTTTTTTAATTTTTTATATTTTATCTTTCGGATAAATAATGATCAAAATCAGATGAGTCGTTTGCAAGAAAATAAAAAACAAATGTAATGCAATTTACCTTCAGTAAAACTACCTCTTCTCTTGATTAATATAAATGTCCCGAAACTCAACGTCAAGCGGGTACCGGTAGGTTGTACCCGTTCTGGGAAAAGTAAGAAAAAAAAAATCCATCCCGCTTGGTTAAGTATAATAATAGCAATATCTATGTATTTCAAGAAAATTTTTCAAACTATAACTTTGCCACTTCATATTTAAAACAAAAAAAATGTAGTAAACTACCCTCGGCAAGTTATTTAAAAAAAAATTGCCCATTTCATCAAGATTTCAAAATGGTATAACACTTGATATTTATTCATTCATAAATAATGCTTTTTTGTGTTTAAATGTCGGTTTTACCGAGGTGTATGTAATATAAACTGAGGCACTTGAATAAAGCACTATTTTCCGTAAATTAGAGTGAGACAGATCAACATTACATACGGTAAAGCTACGATCTACGTTCGGTACGCTACATTTACAACCTACCCTATCACTGGGTACTCGCTTGACATTGAATTTCGGGAAACCCTGTATAGACCAAGTAGTGAAAAAAAATTTTATTAAAAACTAGCTGGCCCGACCCGGCTTCGCATGGGTAGCAAACAGTCCTATTCTGCTAAACGTTCGTGTGAAAGTTTGTATTCTGCTATCCGCAGAGAAACGACTGCTATGTCGCAGAGAAACGACTGTTCTATATTTCGTATAAATGTCGTTGAAAAATAATATTTAAACAGGAACAGTGCTAATTTTTTGTTCAAAGAACAATATTAAATTCATGAAAACGAAATGGTAAATCACGACGTGAATGATGTCTTATATTTTTTTCTCTGCCAAAAATTGAGATGTAAATAAATTTCTATCTATACTATACATACATGCATATATGTATGGATGGACATATCGTCGGTTCGGAAGAAAAACGACACAACTCAATTAATCTCATTTTTGAAAAGAGGAAACAGAAAATTGAATGAAAATTTGAATTACAATAAATCTTTTTAAATATCAAGACCACGCAGTAGATCATTAAGTTCCATGTATTGTATTACAGTTAGGTATTTTTCCAATTTATAGGTTTTATTTTATTCACAAAAATGAAATTTTATCCCAAAAATTTCATTTGTTGAGTTGTGTCGTTTTTCTTCCGAACCCACGCGACGATATGTGAATTAAAAAAAAAAAAAACAAATGGTAAATCATGAGAAAAAAAAAATAAATAAACTACATAATACGAGTACTTACGAAATTAACGCATCTCATATATTTTCCTCCGTGTAAAATTGAGCAAACATAATAAGGTCTGTTTCTTTACTTTTTGGGAAAAGTTTGGGAAAAAGTTTGTGCTCGACCTCTTTGATGTTGTTGTTATAATTTTTGACCAGAAATGAAAAGTAAGGAAACACGTTTGGGATGTTTCTTATTTGTTTCTGGGTAAACTTCACATTTGACAGAAGAAATTCAGTAGGCAGTAAAAAAAAGAAAATAAGTTTTTTGAAAATTAACCATTTGGAAGACATTAAAACGAAAATTTTTTTTTTTTTAATTCATTTAATTTTAAATGACCGTCTTATTAATGTACACTTACTTATTTGACAAACTTAAATTCAAATTTTTCAATCAGTTGATTTCTTGTTTGACAAGCAAGAAAAGGCAGTAGGTAAAATGTTCGGGTAGATTCTTGCTGAAGGGGAAATTAAATAAATCAAAAAAAGAGTCAAAAGCTCTGGCATTTTCGTGCCAGAAAAAAGTAAAGAAACACATTTTGGGTGGATTTGAGATCACACGGGATCCACCGGGGGAGTAAAGAAACAGACCTATTTTTGCTCCATTTTTTTGACAGAAAAAACTGTTTTTTTTTTTTTTTTGAGAAATAATGTTCACGTATAACTAAGATTGCTGATATCTCAGTACAGCGGGTGTAGCTTCCATGTCCAACTGGGCGCTGTTTAAAAAAAAAAGTATACAAAAACACGATCATATGCAAATGCAATATTCTGTCGAAATTTCAAAGCAATCGGTGGAGAACTTTCGGAGATTACTTATAAGGAACAAACGTACATTTAAGTTTTTATTTATATTGATTTTAGAGACATCTACCGGAAAATAAGCTTTTCGTTAAGAGGAAAATTGCAACTGGATATCATTTAAGGACCCCTACATAATTTATAAATGCAACTAACTAAATGAATTGAAATGTTAAAAACAAAACTATTGCAGTAATGCGAAAGAGTTTTTTTTTTTAAATTCATTTGTATCACCTCAAGTATTACCTTAAATAAAACTATAAAATAAAACTATTATATCTTCTAAATATTACAAGTGATGCAGTTGTAATATTACAAGTGATGTAGTTGTAATATTTCAATATCCTTCAAAAAGTTAATAACAGTAAACTATGTTAAGGTTTTCTAGTTTTAAAATTTTAGCCTTAAACACCTATTTACGTTCAGAAATGTTTCGCCCACTTGACATAATCAATAAACGATATAAAACGACAATATATCACGTGCCTTTTTGCATAAATTAACCATCAATTGTAATGTTTCTGCTCTATTCCTTGTTCATAAAATAACAGCATGCAAAATGAAGAAAAACATTTTATCAAGATGAAATAACTTTTATACACCATACCTACAAATATTTCTATAGATTCAAAGAAACGTCAAACCAGTTCTATGATTTAATTTCATTTTTGCCTCTAGAATAAAATAAATTGTAGATTAAAGCACCTAGAAGGAGTTGCAGTGCGTTAGATTTAAAGATACTAGAGCCGAACATTATTTGATGTGAAGCTGGAATGTGTACATTTTTGTTTTGCTTCCATCAAGTGATGGCATATGTGATAACCTCTTTAATTGCCTCTATATGACTTTCTATAGAGTAGGTAATTATTATTAAGATTTTTTTCCAAATCATCGAAGTGTAAATTGTTTCTGCAATTTATTCAGCTAAGGTTAGAGCAGAGATGCTTATGTTTATTGAATGTAATGGTAAATGCTTGACGGAAAAGCAACAATATAATGTATGTTGTTTTTAATGAAAGAAGTATGGAATTTATGGAATTCCAATAGTCGATAGATATGTTATTATTATAATCAATACCTAATGATATAGTCTCACGTTCATCGTCGAGAGATTTGTAATTACAGCATAACTTTCTTTTTCCAAACCACTCTAACCACACGGGATACATGAGAGGAATTGTGAGGCTGTTTAGATCTAGTAAGACCACAACAGAGTGTACATCACATCAATAAACTGACCAGTTATACATGGGCGGACTGTTATGTTTCAAAAAGAAGGCACTAAAATATATCGATGAAATTTCCACTCTCGTTTATTCACAAACTTCAAAGTCACCATACTGTGTGGCACTGTTATATAGAATCTATCTTCTATATATATTAATACGCTTACGGCTATATTATTGTCTTTCTTCAAAGCTAGTTTTACTGAAAAACTAGTTCTATAGGGTTTTCGAGTTTTAAGTTTCTCAAAAAAAATTATTGATTTGATTTAGATGTCAAACTATGTATGAATATTTTGATTTAGATGTCAAAGTAATACAAATTTGTGAAAAATTTAAAACTCGAAAGCGCTATAGATCTAGTTTTTCGGTAAAACTAGTTCTGAAGAAAGTCAAGAATATGGCCGTTAGGAAAAACTTACGGTACTTTTTTCTCCGTTAATACTTAATGAAAATGCATAATCAAAAATTATATGCATATGAAACTATTGGGGGCAAGTAAGGGTTATTTGAATTTTTTGAAATTTTTGATTTTTATCTTTTTAACAGGTGTTTTAAGATACCTACCTGAAATTTTGGGGGATGATAACTTTTACTTTTATAGATTTGGATTTTTGGTGAAAAAATGAATTTGCAAACTTACCGTAGAGCAGAGAAAGTTACAGTTTTATATATTTTAGCGCAAAAATCACTAATATGAGAAATATTATCATCATTAACGGCCATATTATTCACTAAATACATCTAGATTAAAACTTAAATCTGGATGTAAATCATACAAATTCAATGCAAATTCATCTGGATTTAAGTTTAAATCTGGATGTATCGAGTTAATAAGATGGCGGTAAGTATATATTACTTAGCTTAAAACGTTTTTACTAATAAAAGGAAAAACCCTAAAAGATTATATTCCTTGCTAGACTGTGTTAGTTTTTTTGGCTGAATTTCGGCCTCTGGGCGATACTAGTTAGATTTTATTACATTTCAATATTTATAAATGTACCTACATAAATATAATTTTTAAGATTTTAACAATTTTTTTATGACATAGCATAGGGCTTGCCAGATTGACAAATTTGTACCATACATTAATATAATTAGTAAGATTATTCTTATTAAAATTATTCTATCATATATTTTCAGAAAAAACGTCTTTTATTTTCGTTTGACAATTTTGCGTATGTGTCAGTTGTCATAAAATAATTTCTGTCACTTTCGTTGGCAGATAAGTCAAATTCCTTATTGGTCAGAAACCTAAACTGGCCTAAACCATTTTGAACCTTTGGTTTTTTATTGATTTCCTCGAGGCGGAATAGAATTTTTTTTAGCTTTGAAAAAATCGGCACTTGATGTCATACAATGGTTATCAAAAAAATTATCTCGGAAATTATTCTTGACTATACGATTTTCATAAAAATTAGTGTGTTATATTCCAGTTATGGGCTTTATTTTTGTAAAACAAAAAATTACCAAAATCTTTCTATATTAACGGTACCTGCCATAGAAATTTTTTTTCGATCGAATCAATTTGGATCAAATTTTTTTAACATTTTCAAAAAAAATATTATTTATACTAAAAAAAAATAAACATTTTTAAAAGGGTTAAGTGATGTTTTTTTTTTGAAACTACGGTTTTAGGTGCATATTATCAAATACTTAAAAACGGCATACCTCCTTTTTTGAAATGTTATAGAAATTTGACTTCGGCTTAAGAAATTGATACGCATCCAAAGTACACTCACAGGCACAAATATCCGCCTACCTGCATTTTTCGTCACCCTAACTCTTTAAGCTCACTATAATTTATCTGCTGATTTGTTTTTTTGCTTAGCGGATATTTTCGCAAGAAAACTAAAACCCTTATTTCGCGCGATAAAATTTTATCGAAGCATTTTTCGCAATTTAATCGATTTTGAATATGTATTGTTTCCGTTACTTAAACAACATACTGAGAAATCGGTTTTGGATCGCTACTGAAGCTCGTACACGTCTTTTTGAGGTGAGGAATGTTGGTGTGAATAAACGTGCCATCAGAAAAAGGTTGGCAGAATTAAATTTCAGAGCTTTCCGACCAGCGCGCGCCCCAAATTGCTCCGACAGCACCGTACAGCAAGACTTCGTTTTGCGCGGAATGTGTTAACTGGACTGCAGAAGAAGGAAGGGACGTCTTAACCTCAGACAAAAGGAGAATAGGTCTACGAGGTCCAGATGGACGTCAGCGTGTCTACAGGCGAAAAACGAAAGGTTTCCTCCATGCACGATAACCGAAACAGTGGGTTACCAAGGGAGGGTCTATAATGGTTTGGGGAGGCATCAGTTATGAAGCTCGCACGGACCTTGTTGTGTTCCATAGAGGCAGTGTGAACGCTCAGATAAACGTTTTGCAAGACCATGTGATGCCTTTCGCGCATATTTTTGGTGAACACTTTCGGTTAATGCATGACAACGCACTCTGCCATACCAGTTTTGCCATGTCCATCTTGCGGTCCAGATATCAAACCTATCGATCATCTTTAGGACAACCTTAAAAGAATTGTCGAGCGAGAACACATGTCCCTACCACTCTAAGAGAGCTTAAGATAGCTGCAGTAGAGGAGTGGCACAACATCCCTCAGTCGGATGTTCAGGACATCATTGAAGGATTGTCAAATCGGCTCCCCCCCGAAGTAATTAGAGCCTGCGTCGCAAACACCCATAAAATTTAAGTTTTTCAATAATTTTACCACTTTTTTAACAACAAAAGATAACATCTTTTTCAGTATTTTGTGTTTTTGTTTGTTTTCTGCCTTAATTCTTTAATAAACGTGGTTTTTTCTCAGAATTTTTGTTTTATTTTTTATTTTTCAAACTTTGCTTTCAACATTACTTGCACCCAATGTGGTCTAAGCTTGACGGTTTCTTTAAATTTACAGAAATACGAGGTGGGCGGTTAAATGTGCCTGTGAGTGTATAATCGCAACCCTTGCACAATTTTTTTTGAAATCTGATATTACGATGTTATGTATATATGAATGTATAGAAAAAAAAAAGTTATTTAATTCTAATAATACTTAACACCATTCAAGTAAGTACATATACCAACATAATTTTATACTTACAAAATTTGTAATATTGGTACCAAATGCGCCCCTGGAAATCAGAAAGGTATATTTTTGAAGCACTTGAGGCTATAACAGCAGAAGCAGAGATGACACCAGAAATGGTCATTATGCGAAAGTTAAATTATGAGAATGAGTATCGATCAGTGGTGCGGTGGGTAAAGTTAGTATATGTGTTAAGTGAAGATCAGTTTGTTGTTGAAGATCTCATAACTTTCACCTGGTGTGTATGCCCTATGACTTCAAATGACTTTAAGATCATCAAAAGAGCGTAAAATATTTTCCACCCAGTTGTTGGCATATTTTGGCGACACATGCTGCATAGAATAGGAATTACACACATACTATATAATCCCAAAACCCAGACACAGATATGCTGTCTATAAAAGTAAATTTCTGAAGTTTTGATCATTTTACTCTACTCATGGATGGTTTTCTGGAAGTGGAAGTCATGGTGCGTGTTGAATTTAAAATTATCTGATCGCGAACTTGTTCGTGATCAGAATGCATTGAGGCGAAGTTAGGGCTGTATGATGTGCTGAACTGCATACACTACCAAAATTAAATTGTTCTCTTGAATAGATTTACTTAAGAGAAAGCAAAGTGCTTGTTATAAGCCGCATTAAAATAGTCCCAATTGCTTGACTTTTCAAGGTAACCGCAAAATTTAAAATTTTACTTATGCAATTAGGTTATAAGAAAGTTCGATACACTTAGTGTTTGTGTACAAGGGTAATACTGGAAATTATTTATTCCACAAGGGTATACAAATAATATCAAAGATAAGGAGGAGTTATTATTCTTTTGAAGGTAGTGAAAGGTGGGATGTAAATGACCTTAAGCAATTTAAATTCAAATAAGTCTGGCGAAATCATCTGAGGTATACCTACTAATTTACATATATGTTTTGCTGTGGTAGCTTTCTTTAAAGATACTTATTGACCCAGTCATTCTGAATACCATGCATAGAAAAAACTCTGTTAGCTTTTTACATACATATGTATATATATACTTCAAAATTGTGTTGTTATTATTATTTGAAGGAAAATAAACTGATTTTAATCAAATTGTACACAAACCCTTAAAATTAAAGTATCTTGGTAATATTTTTTAAAATATTAAAACACTAACGCCCAATTTCTTCACATAGGTACTAAGCTGGCTTAGAACACGGTCTAGCACTAGCTGGACCAGGTACTAGCTCTGGTACTGCGTTCGTACGAAAAGTTTGTACCTGAACATTTATTCACACCCCTAGTACCCGATCTAATGTCGAATTCCTTTTTAATAAAAAAAAATCGATTTGTTTAGAAGAAAAACTCAATTTTTCTGGACAAATTTCTTGTATTGAAAGAAAAAAATCGATTCTGTTTAGAAAAAAAATCGAATTGTAAAAGGAATTTGACATAAGTTCACACAACGGTACTAGGAACTTAGTACGTCTAAAACTGGTCTAATTTCAATTTTGACAACTTTTTGGCATCTTAAAAATCATTTTGATAGTTTGGTCAGTTTATATTTCAGAGCGCTCAGTAATTCTCCTCCGTCATTTTGAAAGAGCAGGAGCATTAGAAGATGAATATAATTAGCCAGTTCAGGTTTCTCAAGCTCACTGAGATCTCAGAGATCTCAGCAATCTCAAAAATCTGTGCCGAGATTTAGCTATTTCAGCGAGTGAGGTGAGATGACTCGCCTTACTCGCCGACTCATCTCACTTCATTCGCAAAAGTGATTTAGCTATTAAAGTGAAATGAGTAATTTCGAATCAAGTTTCGAACACATGAAATGTCATAAACAAAGGCTATCTTTTAATTCGTTGTCTTTGGTTTTGTTTGTTTGAGGTTTAATTTTTCAATTTTGTATTTTTATTTTAATTAAACTTTATCGAAAAACTTAGGAAAATAAAATTTAATTAATATGTGACTTTATTGTGAAGTTAGTGTGCCCTACCCACACCCAAACATTCTTCCAAAGTTTTGTAGTTAGTCCTCACGAAGTTGATGGGGTCGTCCTTGCAATGTTGAATTATATTTTTCACTTGTATTAAAAAAATTTATACCTATAAATAAAATGTAAATAACAAATTAATAATGTTCAACAAATATCATTTTTACATAAATGTGTATGTTTGTATAAAAAAAAAACAAATCTTTTATGTGCTGCATACTCATTTTTACCTACATACATTGTTGTTTTGCTAGTTCGTTTCACATACGTGAATAGGTATGTTGAAATTCCTTTGGAAAAGAACGCATACTTATGCAAAAGTGGAAATTTACCAACACATACACCAAGTCACCGCTGAAACATCCGGCGAGTAATGGTGGATTTACATGTATCTTCATGCGAGTTCTGCAAAAAATAAGGGATACAAAATATAAAATGCATGTTTGTTGGATAGAGAGAGAAGAACAAAATGCAGAGATCTTGATTATAGGAACGCAGATGAAGATTATAGCGGAGACGAACATGTTCATCTTCATGGTGGTGCTCTTCCACACATTCGGTTTTTTGGTATCACTCTATCCCGCTCTACTTTTCTTGATGTTTGCAGATGAAGATACATGTAAATCCATCATAAACTGACGTTTCATTTCACTCGCCTACTCACTCACTTTTACTAGCTAAATCGATTTTCAATGAAAAGTGAGTCATCTCACTCACTCGCCGTTAGCTAAATCTCGGCACTGAACGTAATTCCTCAGTGAGATTCCTCACTTTTGCTGTCAAAAAATTGAGACTGATATTTTTTGGATTCGCTTGCTCAATTATTTTTTGTCGCAGTTCATTAATTAATAAAAAAGAGATGGAAATTGTTTTTGACTTCTAGTGGAGAAATTTTGTTCAGGTTTCTCCTTCTGCTCAGTGGAGCTGACGGAGCTTGCTCAATGAGATCTCAGTGAGATCTTAGAAACGTGAACTGGCTAAATAATTATAATATTGTCGTGTGTTGCATTGAATTACTTCTTATTGTGAATATCTATTTTGTGTTTGTGGTAATGATTTCAACAAATTTGTGAATTTTTGTAGTATTTTGAATTAAGTTTTGCGTGTTCACGTTTGATCACGGACCTACTAACGGGATAGCCAAATTCGCCGGCTTCATAATGAGTCTGTTCCTTTGCTTTGAAACTCTGTGATTTTATGTGCATTTAAATGCCGTTAATTATTTTTTATACATATGAACTTTGAAAGAACGTTCGATTAAAATTCACACAAATGCACAGAAAATCACAGAGTTTCAAAGTAAAGGTACTAGGCTAATGTGTGCGCCTAATTCAAATATTGGTGAATATTATATTTGACCGAGCATCAATTCCGGTCCATTTTTTAACAACGTTTAGTCCGCCAATGATATTTTCCAGTTACTTCAAGGGTCAAGGAATCGGTAAAATGCATAAGCAGCCACTTCAAATTCTGAAAATGTTGCTGGCTTTTATCCAAAGTTGAAAATCTAAAAACCAAAAAATTAGAAAAAAACGCTCTTATCTCACATTTATTTAAAAAAAAAAGCAATGGTCAAGGAGTTATCAAAACTGAGCAATATCTCTCGGAGCGAACAAATTGTCACTACCAAAAACTAAATCCATTTTCTACACAACAACATTACCGATTACACAAAATTGAAAAAAAAAAAAAAAAAAAAAAAAAAAACTAGAAGCAAAATTAAAAATGTTAACAAAAAAACGCACTTATTACCTATTTCTTCAGAACAGCAGGCAAGAAATGGTCAAACAAAATGAAATTAATTGCTATGATTTGAGTATTAACCTGCTAAACTGTCGATTTCGAGATCATAGCTTAAACCAAGTCTAGTACTCGGTACCAATTTGACAGGACTAGGGCTAAGTACTTATGCACGGTAAATATATTAAAGCCTTAACTACATTGGCCACTTTTTGCAAAATTATAAAAGTAAAAATATTTTTTTCCAGCTGGCGCAGTTGTTTTGTGAAAAAGAATATATGTACACATTTTATTTTTAAACCAAAATTTAAGCTTTCTAAATCATTTCTATATGATTTCCTGTGAGAAAAACTATCCCAAAATGAGTTTGAAAATTTTCACTTTTGTACTTTTTCACTTTTTTGGCTTATGTAGTTAAGGCTTAAAGGAAATATCATTAGCGTTTTCATTTTTGTTCTGTTCTGCACATCTACAAAAATGGTAGATCCAGTGCCCATTTACATGTCAAATTTCGATATTTGTTGTTGTTTTTAATATTGCGGTGTGAAGTTTTTGGGAGTACTAGAGCAACCACTTTTTAATTTCTGACAGTTTTAATTCTGACAACCTGCGCAAGATATTACCTAAGATTTGTAGCAGAGGATAAAAAAGTTTTTACATCAGCTCTTTTGTTTGACCTGAAATGTTAAAATAAGGTGGTTTTGTGGCCAGTTTCTTTTACTGGATTCTCAATAAACTATTACTAATGGGTAATTAGCTGAATATATTTATAAAATAAGGAAAAGAAATGGGAAGAGAAATGTGAAACTATAGACGGAAGCCGAAATCGGTGAATTAAACTTGCTGAAGCACGGATCAAATACTGAACCAAGTTTATGCAACTGGATTTCAATGACAAATAATAAACTTAAAATTTGGTTTGTTTCTTGCGCATTTTGTTTTTTTTTTTCTATTGACCATCATATACTTAATTCATAAAGTAGTTTTCTAATTTTGCTTAAGATTATTTGCTGATTTTTAACCCAGCATCCTCCTTAGTATTTCTACTAACTCCAGCCTATAAAACTTGGTGGTAGCTCACTCAAGTTGTTGTTGTTTCATTCAAATCTTTAATATTAATATGATGGTGCGAAAGCTTTGTAGCCTACACTGCGCGTGTTTTATCACACAAAAACCCTTTCAATAAGTTTTCTTTCATTTTGTAGTCAACAACTTTTCGCTAATACCTACGCTTTTTAAAATATTTAAGGGGGACTTTCGACCCACCTCCATATGTTTTCCTTGTTTACCCTAGCATTTACGAGAGATTCCCGTTGGAAATTTGTACAGTCCAGGAATTTTGCCTATTCTTTAACTTGAAGGGACTTTCCAATCCATGGCAAAATAAAATTACCAGAAATGGCTGCAATTTAGTGCTTGCTTATACATAGTTTGAATGATTTACAAAGCTCCATAATCAATAACGTTTGTGTAGTTTAGGTAAACAATATAATGAAGGTATGTTTACATTACCTATTAATGGCGGTAAGATTCCTACCTGTGTTTTGTAGGTATAACGTGTGAATGTTTTTTTTAATTTTATTTTGTGTTTCTACATTTTTTTCCGCATCATCATAAATATGCCCTACCTACTCATACATTATAATTATAATTACATTTCAGTGTTGCATAATAAAACTCATACATATGTATGTATATCTGTCTGCCATATAGCACTAAATTGCATTCCTTTTAAGGCAAGCACGTTGATTATTGCATGTAACTATTAAAAAATAAAAACTGTCAAAATACATAATTAGGCCTTAGATGGCGCTCTGATAAAAAACAGTTCGTCACTTACTTCAATGAATATTCATACTTAAAAATTGAATGCAACTTTTGATGGTATATAAAAACATTAAATGGGCTTCAAGAGTGAAAGTGTACATATATCCATATTAGTTAGCCCTTAAAGCAGTCGGCACACTGATAGCTGAAATTGCTGCAATTTTTGATTTACATAATCGCTGTCTCAAACAGTGGGATAAAATAATATTAACTTATAATTAAACGAAAAAAAAAAAAAACAATAAATAGGCATATGTACATATAAGATGGTATTTTTAAGATTGGTCTCACTCCGCGTCACACCTCTATAAAGCCTAGTACGCTGCTGATAAGAAACGAAATTTTTCGTTGATCTTTAACATGACAATGAAATGCTTACGAGAACCACAACGAAAAATTAAAAATCTGAACATTTTATAGAAATCCAGTAGGCCTATTCCAGAAAGTGAGGCGGATCGGATAAAAACCGATAACTCAATTTCGACCGTCTTCACTTTGGGTTATTCTCAAAAGCGAACAAGGGAGTTTCTCTCACTTAATGCTCAAAATTTTCAGGCCACTCCCATTTTTACTTCCAACCTTCTCATTTAATTCCGTGCGTTCAAACTACATCTGAAATTTCAGATTTCTGATTGGCCAGTAACTAAAAGTCACTAAAAGTCATCTAACTTTTTATGACAGCTGGCCAATAAGAAGCTCCAAAAATTCAGAAATCTGAAATTTCAGTGGTGCGTTCTTTTATGTACTGTGGTTAACTATAGTTAACTATAGTTAACTTCGGTCGTTCCTTTAATTCAGAAAAGTTACTTCGAGTAACTTTATGACGTCATAAATTCGTTCCTAAATTCCAAAGTAAAAGTATCAAAAAGTAACTTTTTGTAACTTTTTCCAACTCATCTCCTCGATATGAATTGAAATAGTTGATCTGTCAAAGTCCCCTTTCACACAGGGCAACTGAGTTGCCGGCAACAATTAGTTCATAGGCGAGAAGGGCAGGAAGAAAGAGGGGGAAATGAAATCTCCCCGGTCAACAAATTCAGGAGATTTTTTTGACGTTTCTCTTCACACTATACGTTTGTGTGCGTTCAACCAAGGTAGTTTAAAAGGAAAATAAAGAAAATCTCCGGGTTTTTGTTGCTTGCGTGTGAAAGGTACAAGAGATTGTAAAGGAGATTTAAAGAAAACGTCAAAAAAATCACCAGCAACTAGTATCTACGTGTGAAAGGGGACATACACAGCTGAAATGCAATGGTGGATGTTTTGTTTACTTTTTACCCATTTGATTTGGAATTGTTTTCAATATTTAAGTTTTTATCAATTTAATCTATTTTTTTTTTTGTCGAATTTGATTTTTGGAATAGTTTTCTTTTATTTTCTGATGCATTTTCTTTCTGTTGGCATTTTCTTCTTTAAATTTGGTTAATTTTTCATCAAAAAATTCTGTGCCATAGGCAATGAAGAAAATTGCACTTATTTAATTTGGAAATATTACACATGTTATTTTGAATACCTAATAATTATTTTTGCAATAAATTTAATGCAATCACATTTTTTCTTGGTTATTCATTCCAAATATACAATTCAATTTTTTTTTTGTCAACCCCTTTCGTTTGACAGATTAACTATTGTTAACTCTGGTCGTTCCTAAATGAAAAAGTTTCAAAGAGTAACTTTCTTAACTATGGCACATCAACTTTTATTTTTGACACATTAACCATAGTTAACCACAGTAACATAAAAGAACGCACCACAGATGTAGGTTGAACGCACGGATTTCCAGCTGTTTCCAAAAATTTGACAGAAGGTAGCTGTTCACGATTTCCAGATACAATGTATGCTTATACCCAGGTCGCCATCTTGGCATTTTTATGACGTCACAATCATCTGTGAGTATTACTTTCTTTTTTAAATGAAAACTATAATTTAGAATTTAAACAAATTATTTTTAAGTGATAGGGACTGTAAAAATAAAAACAATCCAATGAAATGGAATTATCTTTTTGCTCTTTGAAGAAAACCAGATGATTGTGACGTCATAAAGGTAATGAGCATACCTTGTCGCTGTTTATCGTGGTAGCTGTTTGTCCCCTTTCACACAAGGCAACTGAGTTTCCAGCAAAAATCAGTTCATTGGTGAGAAGGGCAAAAAGAAAGAGGGGTAAACGAAATCAGGAGATTTTTTTGACGTTTCTCTTCACACTACGCTTGTGTGCGTTCAACCAAGGTTGTTTCCTCCTCCGATTTTGTATCTTCGTGTGAGACCCATCGCCCACTAGGCAACTTTTTGTTGCTAGCGCCAGCAACTTTTTGTTGCTCCCAATCTAATTACATTAGCTTAGTCCCCTTTCACACGAAGATACTAGTTGCTGGTGATTTTTTTGACGTTTTCTTTAAATCTCCTTAACAATCTCCTGTACCTTTCACACGCAGATACAAAGTTGGAGGAGACTTGCTGTATTTTCCTTTTAAACTACCTTGGTTGAACGCACACAAACGTAGTGTGAAGAGAAACGTCAAAAAAGTTTCCTGAATTTGTTGACCGGGGAGATTTCATTTCCCCCTCTTTCTTCCTGCCCTTCTCGCCTATGAACTAATTGTTGCCGGCAACTCAGTTGCCCTGTGTGAAAGGGGACTTATATGGGAAAGCGCCCACTAGGCAACTTTTAGTCCCCTTTCACACGTAGATACTAGTTGCTGGTGATTTTGTTGACGTTTTCTTTAAATCTCCTTAACAATCTCTTGTACCTTTCACACGCAAGCAACAAAAACCCGGAGATTTTCTTTATTTTCCTTTTAAACTACCTTGGTGGAACGCACACAAACGTAGTGTGAAGAGAAACGTCAAAAAAATCTCCTGAATTTGTTGGCCGGGGAGATTTCATTTTCCCCTCTTTCTTCCTGCCCTTCTCGCCTATGAACTAATTGTTGCCGGCAACTCAGTTGCCCTGTGTGAAAGGGGACTTAGTTGCGCAACTTTTTGTTGCTCGGAGTTGCTCGAGGAACTTTTTCCCGGCAACTTTTTGTTGCTTTCCCTCGCCCACTAGGCAATTTCCGAGCAACTTCCAGCAACTTTTGGGAATTTTCCAAAATTTTTGCTAAATGAGAGGCTTTTAACCCGAAAAACAAGTTTATTTTCACTCTGAACGAATTTTGTATCGTCACTGATCCAAAATACAAAGTCGATTTAACATTTCAGTTAAAAATACTGAACCCAAAAGTTGCTCGGAAATTGCCTAGTGAGCGATGGCAAGCAACTCCGAGTAACAAAAAGTTGCGCAACTAAAAGTTGCCTAGTGGTCGATGGGCCTGAAAGTTACAAGAGATTTAAAGAAAACGTCAAAAAAATCTCCAGCAACTAGACGACTTTGCCGTCCAATCAATTGATGTTTTTTTTTGTTGTTGTATGCTTAAAGTATTTGCTTTCATAATTTTGCAATGTTCTTGCTCTTATCAAAATAAAATAAAACATTTTGATGAAATTATGTGTTATTATTTGCCGAAAGTGAAGAAGATAATCGGCCCTATCGAGGTAACCGTCGGAGCGGAATTCTCTCCGATTTCTTACGAATCGGAGACATTTTTTTTCGAGGTAGTTCTCCGACCAGCAAAATGTCTCCGATTCGTAGGAAATCGGAGAGAATTCCGCTCCGACGGTTACCTCGATAGGGCCGAATTATTTGCAAATTATTTATGTATTTATATTTTTTTTCAATCCGCCAACAATCCGCCACCTAGACACCTATCGCTTTCAAACCCAAAATGACATGTAGTAAGAACTTTCGTTTTTGATGTGAGGTGGCATGAAAAGCGAATCGCTTTTTTGAGAATAGGAAATTGCAAATCCGCCACTTCCTGGAATAGCCCTGCAGAATTTGGCCACTCTTCGATTAAAACTGACTCACTGTGCACCACCAAAATGTACTTTCAAAAGAAGTTCTTTTTATGTCAACTTGAGTACGTGAAATGTTTACAAATATGATGATGTATTATTTGCTGGTTGCTTTAATTGTACATTCTTCGCAATCAGTAGTAGTCATACTCAACTAAAAATGCAATCAAATATAAATTGCAAATAAAATCACTCTGCAACCTCGGATACCTCATATACGAGCGAATATTTTATTCAAATCATGTAAAATGCGTAATTAGAAATCTCAATCCGATTTATTGTTAAAGGTCTTTACACTTTTGGATGTTGATTATTGGCATGAAACTCAATTTCATTACAAACGGAAAAGGCCAATGGACTATATCAAAAGCATTCAAATTTAATTATCAATGTATTTTGTTTCATAATGTTATTGGTACATAGATGCAAAAACATTAATCTTATTAATTTGAAATTATTGTTTACAAACAGGTACTTGCTTCACTTTTAACTGAGATTTAACTTTTAATATATGAAATAATTTTTTTTTTTTTTTTTTTTTTAAATAAGTTGTTGTAGGAGCACTCCATGAAAAAAAGGAACTCTCAAATTTACAAAATTTTAGATTTTTAAATTTACGCGTAAATGTACATTTAATGCAAAATGGCGTCCTCATAAATAATAGTTTAACATTAAAATAAAATTAAGTGACGTATTTCATTTCTAGGAAGTTTTTAATGAGTGTAAGAACACTATTGCACCAAGTTAAGATCGGCAGCATATTTTTTTATTTAGATAAAGTAGATTACAGTCACAGCTTTGATTTGGTGTATATGTTCTTAGCTCTTACCTTATAGGAAATTGCGGCATTGCATTCTGTTTTCATAGTTTTCATCATATAGAACACAAGAATTTGACTCTAATTAAACTGTCCCAGTTTTAATTGAGTCTACAAAAGTAGTCATTGTTTTCATTACAAATCTGGGCCACTTGCACAGAAGTTTTTTTGACAGCAGTAACTCCTGATTCATACATAATTAAAGCTATCTGACTAATTTGAATCAAATCATGTTGCAGCAAAATATTTTTTTCTCCATCTCAGTTTAAAAAGTTATCTTCTCCTCGTTCTCTGGATAAATATTTAAACTCTGAATAGTAGTCCAGTAACCTTGTCGTCTCATGAGAGGGCGTGTATGCGTTAAATATATTAGTTATGATTTTTTTCTGAGTCGTTTATGATATTGGCCTCATGAAAAACCCAAGTTTTCGAACTCGAGCGCCGAACGCATCATGGTCAAAAATCGAAAAAACCGCGAAATTTTCGCGCTTTTTTCAGTTATTGGTAATTTTAACCCCAAAGGATTAGTTTTTCGACTATAGCTTCGCTCTACGATTTCAAAGTAATGAAATTTTCTTCAATTTGAGCCCAGAACCACCTGTATAGACCCAACAGTTTCGAAAATACAAAAATTAAAAAAAAAAATTGATGGCACAACAGCTCATGAAGAACTAGGGCCTAGTGACTTACAACTCTCAACCATTCCTGTGTGCGTGTCTGCAGGAATGGAGGGGACCTACAGTTTATTGCCGAATCCGAACGGCTAACGAGCGGCACTTTTCTGTGACAGCAGATATACTCTTAGAGGATTTGTCAATTCCTCGCAAGAGGCAGTAGCCGTTTTTTCTTTTAAATAAATAGGTGGCGAGGCTGGGGATCGAACCATAGACCTCCGGCATGACAGTCCATCGCACTAACCATCACGCCACGGCTACGAAAATACAGACATTCAAAATTTAGCTATAATGAATTTATAACAACAAGTAGTATAATTTTCAGTATAATAAAACAAAATGGTTCTTGGCACAATATGCATAAAAATACTAGAGCGTATAAGTTGGGTCAAAAGAAGAAAAAAATCTTTTGGAGGGGGTAGTCTATATCCTCCCGTTTAAATGGGAGGGGCAATTTTTCAAAAAATTGACTTGAAATATTATAAAAATCCAACGAAAATTTTTAGAATAAAATCCTTTACCTTTTGTCAAAGCCAGGAATCCATTCTTTAATTTCCTTTCAAAATAAAGTTGTTTTAGTCAACAGTTCTTGAACAATTCCATTTCAACCTAAAAAATTAGGAAAAAACATAGTTTTTTGGGTTTAACTATTTTTTTTTAAATTTACGTTAATAAGTACCATTTTTATTTTAAATACTCAACACCCTTATTAATTTTGAGTCAAATACTAAAAACTAAATGCTTAAATGTCTTCTTGTTTTGGAAATAACGTTGACAACGGTTTATTAAAATAACACTTTACCGTTAACATCCGATATTTAATCTTCAATATTAGGTCGTGTGCGAATTGGTTTAAAATCTCGATTAGTGTCAAAAATTAAATTTTGGATAAAATTTAACGCGATTTTAACCGAATTCGCACACGGCCTTAGTTTAGTTTATTTTGCCAACAAAAAAAAAAAAAAAAACAAGACAACAAATTTATAAGATAACATTAATAACAATCGTGATTTACATAAATAAATTAAGTTTAAAGTTAAAGTAAGTTATTTGTTTTTAATTTAAAACAAGGAAATATTTCAACAATAGTAAATTAAAATAAAAAAAATGAATGTCATGAAGAGATTGCATCCATCATTTTTTGCATGATTTTGTTTTTATTTTGTTAATCTCTGCTAACAGTTATTGTAAACCAGTCAAATTATTTGTTAAGTCTTTGAGCACCGATTAAAAGGTTCATGAGATGCATATAATTAGTCCTTGAATTTACTTCTTTTAAAAACCTTGTGTGTCTTTAAGTTCGAACATTTGGATTAACATATATTTGAAGAGTCAATATTATCATTGAAAAGGTCGAACGCAAATAAAGCCTCAGATAATTCTCTACGATTCTGAAGACTATACATATTAATAAGCTTTAGACGATGAGAATAAGAAGGTAACAAAAACGAGTCACGGATCCACCCCAGACCTCTTAAGGCAAACAGCAAAAATTGTTCTTGGGCAGATTTAAGTTTTTTAACGCCACCATCATAATACGGAGACCAAGCTATACTACTATATTCTAAAAGAGGCCTAACTAATGAACAATAAATAGATCGCCTTAGTGATGTAAGGATCGTTAAATTCTTTAGATCTTTAACCTACTAGACTTTCCCTTGAACCATATAAGAAAGTTTACGTGCAATCCAGTCGTGCATGTTATTTTATTCAGGTACGCGCGCAGTAACCTCCTTCAAATCATAATCATATTAAAGCCATCTTTAAAAAGTTATAAGTGATGAATTATTGTAGGGGTGTTGATTTTAAGTATAACTAGTTTGCTGGATATTCGAGTTTGTTAAGTCTTGAAAATAAGATTTTCCGATAGCCAACTTACTCGATGTTTCATTTATTCATTATTAATTAACGAGGTCAAAAGACCACATCAATTCAATCCTGGAAAATCCGTTATTTCTCAAGCAGTGATAGATTGTAAGTTTTTTGAAGCTTAAACCGTTCATGCGCGTACAAAAAAAAAAAAAAACATCTTTTACAATCAAAATTCTTGACTAAGCTGTCTGCAATTTTTAATTTTTTCTGTTTTGTTGTTTGATTTTATTTTTGTGATAATTCTAAAATGTAGTAAAATATATTAAACATTAAAGATTTTTTAGGAAGAAAATGCCAAACTCGCAAGCTAAAAATTACCAAAAAGCTTGAAATATTTCTAGTTATATTTGTGCAATACTTTAACTTTATGGCAAGTAAATATACTCACTTTTTATACTATTTCTTCGGCTCGATTCAGCTTTTAAGACCTTAGTTTTTTAATATCGTGTCTATTTTATTAATTTATACAATATACTACTTACTTCATATTTTTTAGATTATTAAAGCCTTTGAGATTTTTTTCAAACGATTGCTGATTTGTGACCTAGCATCCATTGTATTCAATCCATTTATCCATGTGTTAGAATCTTTTTTAAAAAATAAGGTGCATTTGACACTTGTCACAAGAAAACAGAATGTATCTTTCTTCTTCAAAGTTATATTAATGGAAAAACACTCTTATTTAACACTATTGTATTTTACTTATGAGAATCATTATCACTTCGGCTAATTATTGTTAATTTTAAGATGAATTATGCAAACAAATTTTGTAAAAAATTGAAAAATAAAATTAAATTGAAAAATTCATTTTCTTACCCACAGTTCTTGGCTTATCAGGCCCCAATTAAATAAACATACTATATATTCAAAACAAACAAACAAAATACACAAAATTAATTGTATTTTATTTTTATTACCTAATAACATTAAGGATTGATGATGATGGTTCGAAAACCTATTATTTGTGTGTTAAAACAGTTGTTTCAAGTAAATTTCTAAACAATAATGCGAGTAAAGATATATATATGTATATAGTATACTCCTATTTATTTTTTTACTTTATATATTTATATTTAAAAAAAAATGTGTGAACTATTTAATTGTTGGTTACTTTTTATTCAATTGCCTGCATAACATTTCACGCCCGTTAAACCCGAACTCTCTGCGCACATGTCTATTTGTTTAAAAGTGAAATAAAAAATAATTATATTTACAAGCTATAAATGAAATTTTAAAATGTACTTACCTTTTAATGTTGGATCTCCTAAAAACAGTGGCACACAGCTACCCCCGTTTTCGTTGACTACTACAGGGAACACTACTTTTCTTTATAAAATGTATGCATATTATATCTTCCGTTTAAGTTCACAGTTTTATCCATCTTACTAATAACTAATATTAAATTTCTAAGTTTGCACGGGAACACAACACTCAAGCATACGACACGGCATATGCGTTTAGAATTTATTTATAACCACCATTTCCGACGTTCCAGTTATAGTTTGCCTGATCGGGAATTTGCTGCTGCATGAAATTTGCATTAAATGGAGCCAACTGTGGGCCACTCATACCCGGTTGCATTGGGCCTGGGTAGTTGAAGTTCGGATATTCTATTGGGTTATTGTAGCCTCCTTGATAGTAATTGTCTTGAGTTGGTACCTGTTGAAAGTTGGAATACATTTGTTGCTGTGGCACTTGTTGCTGCTGCTGTTGTTGGTAGAAAGGCACCGAACCAGATGCTTGAGAATTTTGCTGGGAATTTCTTCCCGATGGACGTCTAGCATTTTTGTCTACTTCGGAAGAACTTTCTTCTTGTCTTGAGTTACTTAGCTTTCCACAACTTTGCTGCAACGAACCCATTAGATTGGCAATGAGGTTTTGAGTATCAGCTAAAGATATACCAGCGACGGATTTTGATTTATCCATTTGTTTTGCAGGTGGAGCTGGAGGCGATGAATCTATTGACTTTTCAATTTGTACCTGCCGAAGGTTCGAATGCTGCTGAGATTTAGATGGCGGTGGTGATTTTGAACGACTATTCGTCGGGGCCGGTTTGGATCGATCATTAGAGTTGCGAGTTATATTACTTGAAGCAGCTTTGAATACATCTTCGAAATTATAATCATCATCTTCATCGTCATCATCGATAAATTTACGCGCATTACTTCCACGACTTGCCTCATCATCAGTATACTGATCCTTGCGTCCTGATGCCGGTGATTCTTCTCCGGCACTTTTTTTCGACCTTGATGAGTCTGAAAATTTATTATCACTGTCAGCTGATACCGAGGCAGACGGCTCCTTAGCCTCTGTTTCTAAGTTAACATACTTTCGCAGCTTCTCTACTCGCACCGGATCGGCCGTTTCAAGTTTTTTCAAATGCGCAATTAAATGATGCTGTTCTTCAGTAGACAGGTGTTTAAAGTTCTGCAGCAAAGTCTGCAAATCAGAATCGGTTAGACTTTCCAATGCATTGGCGCTGCTTGAAACATTTGCTTCTTTTTCGCTGGCTTCAACTTCCATTTCAACTTCAGCTGCCATTGTTGCAATTGTAGCAACTTCTTGCTCAATTATTTCTTCAACCAAAGCCGGACTTATTTTTGGGGCTATACCCAGTTCGGGGAGAACATTCTTCATTTGAATTGGCTTTCCGTCGGCTTTTACCTTTTCCTTGGACAATTTGACCAACAAAATAAAAAAATAAATAAGTTTATCCATATCAGTGGTTGAAACATCCTCTCGTCCTTGCATAACTAAGGCGGCTGCTAATTTTGATGAAAGAATTTGTCTATCAAATGGCAAATCTGCTATTGTTGGTTTAGTAGCCTTTGGAACTTTTGGCTTTTCTTCAGCAGGTTTATTTTCATTGTTCTTTTCGTGATCGGCTGAATCACTTGACTTTCCTATAAACACGAAAATGGTAAGATGAAAAAAAAGTGAGCCGTTAGAAATAAAGTTATATTGCTGAGTAAAAAAAAAATAATAATAAAGTTAATAAAATTAATATTTATATGATACATCCTACCGTAAAAACTTGCCTTTCGTTGAATTTTTAAGGACACTGGAAACTTAAAATTAGCATTTTACACCTTAATATACTTTTAACATAACACTTAACATACTACAAGAAACCATTTTGTTTTAAGTTTATCAAGTACGAACTCTAAACGAGTTTTGAAATGAGACTTTAATTTTAATCAGGAATTTGAAAAAAGCGCGAAAGCGGTCGATCCAACTCCATTGACGGAAGTTGAATCACTGAAAAAAACAATATAATAGTAGAAATTGATAATAATTTTTGTTTTTAATAAATTCAAGCTTTTTTATTGAATATTTTTTTTTTAAACTACATTTTTATAACTTAAAAAGACACATTACCAAAATAAATTTCAATTTGTAATGTTATACTTTAAAAAATACTCACTTACTGGAATTATTTAATCCTTTAAATAAGTATGTACCTACATTTTATTTTCGGTTTTAGAATTTGAGATTGAAAATATAAATTTAATGGAATCGGGTGACAGTGTGAGTTACTAAGTCAGTTCAAGGAGTTTATCAAAAACACGAGAACTATTTTCATACTTGCAGGCACATTTATTCACAGACATAGCACAGGGAACTTGTCCCAACTTTTCCGCAAACTTCACGAAATTACTTCCGTTAATTCGTAATGAAATGCCTGAGCAAAACTTAAAAAATGTTAAGGCGAATAAAAAGAGTTTTTTTTTTTAACATTCAAAATTTTATTACAGCTTTGCTGAGAAAAAAATTTGTTCTTATATTTTTCTTTTATTTCATAAAAGATTGTACTATTTTTGTATAAATCACAAACAGTAAAGAATATAGTGCTTTATTTTATTGAAAAGTAAAAACAATAATTATTTTATTGGTTTTGTTCTTAAAAAAATGCAAACTTTTTTACAGTCGGTACCTAAATAAACCGTAAATCTAAATGATATTAGTTCTTATTAGAAATAAAGAAATTTATGATATATTTATATCAATGTTTGGAAAAATACCATTCATTTATAAACATATCTATTTTGAAGATTTAAGCATTAAATACGTACCAACAAAATTGTTTTCCAGGACCTGCAAACCATTTTTCACCAACGTCAAACACTACTGACATAAGCTTTTTTTTTATTTTTTTTATTGATTTACTTTCAGAAACATTCAATATCCCTAATTAAAAGCTTCACTTGAACGAAAAATTTTCTAAAAAAATACGATGTTCACAACAGAGAAACCCGAAAATACAAGCATCTATATTAAACTACATAATCATTTTAATATAAAGAGATTGGTTTATTTTGTAAAAAATATATCTTTTTAATGATAGAGGACCTCTGTGATGAATAAACTCGGATAGTCTTGCTCATAATAATGCTTTATTAAATCGAAAATGTTTAATACTTTCTCTCTCTTGTGCTTAATGCACAATTATGATGCTTATGAATTGTTCATAAGTTTAAAATTTAGAATTTTTCCTGGGTTTGTTTCACAATGTCTGATTAAAATTTCAATTAATCTATTTGGAACTTATTCGGCATTTAACAACCGCATTTACGTTTCACAACATCTGAATAGGTCTAAGTGGCACTTAAAGTTCTGAATATTTTACAATTGAAGTGCTGATTAACAAATTAAACAGGCAAATAAAATATTTACAGCCGTCAATGTGACTCATATAACAAATACATATGTAAATACAGTTTGGACTTACATATGATGGAGACGAGAAGAAATCGTGTATTTTGCGTTATGACCAAATTACTTACTTCACGATAAAAATACCACCCCCTAACACCGTAAAAATGCACCTTCAAAATGAAAAAAGTATTTTAAACCGCTCAAATCCACTTATCCTCGTACATTTTCTAACTGTTCAAACTGATCTCCATCAATTTGCAGCATACCACAGGCCTCGGTCCACTTCGCGGTCTAAAAAGTTAAGCTAAGACACTTCAAAATCACATTTAAGAATTAAATTAATAATTATTTTATTGAATCAGTCAATTTTTTTTATGGAAAACTGGAATAACTGACAACTAGCTAATCGACACATAAATTTATAGCCTAGTTCCTTTACTTTGAAACTCTGTGCTTTTCTGTGCATTTGTGTGATTTTCAGTCCAACGTTCTGTCAAAGTTCATATAAAAAAAAATAAAATGGCACTAAAATGCACAGAAAATCACAGAGTTTCAAAGTAAAGGAACAGACCTTATGATTGTGAAACGCAAAGTTTTTTAATGAAAGGATTTAAGTTGCGGATAATTTAACTGTCGGATAGTTATGGGGAACTTTAATCAGACATGGTGAAACCATCCCAAAGAATTATAATAATTTTAATTTTAATAATGTATAGATAAAATTAAGAATCATTTATTATTTTTTTCATTTAATTTTTTGTAGCGACTTAAAAATACAATTAAAAGCGAAAGAATAAAAGAATTCCATCCTTTAGCTTTTTAGAAGCCATTAAGAGGTTAAGACAAAATAAAATAGGCAGTTATTCTTGAATGCGCGACAGATTGCTTTAAAAGCGAACCTTCACTTCACTCAAGTTTCACCAAAGGACCCAGTTTCGTTGTCAGAAGAAAAATTTACTTTATCACTGTTAAAAAGCCCAAAAACTTTAGTATAATTTACTTTCTACTATATTTTAAACCTTTTTTATTCAATTTATATGTAAGTTATTCACAGAAGTTCATTTGCCACAGTTGACGGACATCTTTTATGATATTTCAATTTTACTGAATAAACACTATACAGTGTTTTATAATCCCGTCAATCAAATTCGAACAAACTCTGAACTTTGGACAGAAGCCGCCACCATGTAATATAACTTTTCACTAGTGCATAGTCACAAGCACTATAGCACAATGTATTAACACATGTCTCACTCACGGACATGAGCAGTTTTTTTTTTTAGGAAACTCATGAGCAATGGTAAGCGTAAAGAATTTTAACAATAAAACACACATTTATGACTTGGTTTCCATTTTTCACGAAATTGCAGTATTCACCGCGCACCACGCCCACCGTTTGTGTACATACATATACGAGTGCAGTAGATTGACCTTAAGGAATACGCTCATTTTCGAAAATTCGGTTTTTAGAAACAGAAATTCAAATTTGTTCATGTATCTTATAAAGCTATGTATGCTGTATAATTAAGTTGGTACTCATTAAAGATTGTTTCTTTTTTTTTCTTGCAGTTTAAATATGCAAAATACACTGTTTCAAAAATTAAATAACAAATACATAAATATCATTCTAAAATATTACAACTTTTATACTTATGTGAAGATTTTTATATGGAATGTATTTTGCAACCTTACTCAATCGTATGGTTATTTTTTTTTAGTCCTTAGGTATGTACATCTTTGTGAACACCTTTAATTTGCACTTCTCACAATTATAAAGTGTATATAAGTTTTAGCTCTAGTTCGGTGGTTATTTTTTGAGTTTTTGTCAATTTTGGAGTTGATTAGTTCCAAAAATCCAAATACAGCGAAAGCTTGAAAATGAGAATTTATTAAAATCAAAAATGTACATATTTCTTTTTCTTTGGATAGACAACGTATGGATACATATTACCTACACACTACAATTTATATTCGTTTGAAAAAGTCATATATTGCTAACTGTGTATGCGGTTTTTATAAACATATATTTGTTGCCCTAAAATTATGAACGGAGTAGCCTTGCTTAGTAGCCGTGGCGTGATGGTTAGTGCGATGGACTGTCATGCCGGAGGTCTAAGGTTCGATCCCCAGCCTCGCCAACTATTTATTTAAAAGAAAAAACGGCTACTGCCTCTTGCGAGGAATTGACAAATCCTCCAAGAGTATCTCGTGTCACAGAAAGGTTCCGCTCGTTAGCCGTTCGGATTCGGCAATAAACTGTAGGTCCCCTCCATTCCTGCAGACACGCACACAGGAATGGTTGAGAGTTGTAAGTCACTAGGCCCTAGTTCTTCATAAGCTGCTGTGCCATCAAATTTATTTTTTTTATTTTTAGCCTTACTTGAAAATTGGAATTTTTTTTCTAATTATTGAGCTATAAAATGCTTAAATAATTGGCGTGTTCAGAAAAATAAAATCTCTGAGATTTCTCTGAGTCAAAAAGTGAGCAAGCGAATCCAAAATTTTTTCTCCTCAAAGTTTTGACAGCAAAACTGAGAAACTTTGCTGAGGAATCCTGTTCATGTAACTGAGATTGCTAAGGGCTCTGAGATCTCATCCCTGAACATGCCTAATCATAAGCTTGAAAATTGGAATATTTTTTCTTATTTCCAAGCTGTGAAAGCAAAATAAAATTTGTTCTAATTTCCAAGCAATTCTAATTTCAACGAAATCTAATTTTCAAGCTTTTGCTGTATAGGTATTTGGGTATTTGAAAAGTCCCAGTTATTTACATATTTAAAAAATTTAACAAATTCCATTATTTTTTTTTTAATTTCAAAATGTTTTCGCAAATATTGTATCTTACCCTTATAAAAGTTGTTTCTTAAATAACAATTTTACTACTATTTTTGTTTAAGATGATGAGGAAAATAATTCCCCTATTTCAAGTTATTTGCTTTCCCAGAAAAATAAATTAACAAACAATAAGAGTGGGACGGTTGTATCTTACATGGTTCGATGGGAATCTTTTATTAAACTTACTCCAATCTCAATTTACAAACAACTATAAAACAAGAAAAAAATATAAATACCATCAGTCGTGCAAACTGCAAAAATGTTAGTGCTGTACGCGTGATTCGTGTAGGCTCAAGGTTGTTAAAGTCCCGCCATCGTAACATACTAGGTGTATGTATGCATGCTGGAGTATATGAGGTTAAGTGAAAATGAACTCTGGTAGACTGAAGGTTGACGAGACTACCACAAAAATTGGCATCACTTACACTATGTCAAAAGGAAAATCTTTCAAAATTCAACCTCAGATTTTTGTTATATTGAATAAAAACCAAACAATTGCATTATTTTCATAACAAGTCTATAATTGAACAAAATGTAGGTTGTAAGCCACACCGATGAAAACCAAATGTACATATGTTGCTTCTGTCAGTCAACAAACCAAAAATTATTTGCAAATATTTTACTCCCTTCCTCCTATTTCCTTGGCGTTAATCATGGAACAATTATAGCTTATGGGATATTACATAAGAAGATAAAACAAACTATGTGCAATTCGAGCTTAAAGCAATATCGGCAAACACTACATGGGAAAAACGTCACCGACAGCACACATAGTTAAACCATCGAGCGGTTCAATTATAAACCAAACCCT
Organism: Epistrophella euchroma; assembly: GCA_947049315.1. Taxonomy (NCBI): domain Eukaryota; kingdom Metazoa; phylum Arthropoda; class Insecta; order Diptera; family Syrphidae; genus Epistrophella; species Epistrophella euchroma. The sequence goes on along the minus strand of OX346247.1, from coordinate 106,618,384 downwards.
CCAAAGCCCATGATAGTAAAACAAAAATTTATGAATGTGAAATGCGATCGGTTTTGCATATCAAACAGGCTAAGTAGCTACACGTCTTAATGATAATTGACTCTGGCCGCATAGTCTATTGCCCTTTTTCTTGCGCGCGAGTAAACTTAAAGTTAAACAAAAAAAATAAAATAAACTCATCTTTTGACATTGAATAGGTAGAGATATAAAGATAGTTTTTCTGTTGTTGTTGTCCCCAGTTTTAGTTTTAACAATTGTTGACCTTGAAAATGTGGTATTTACTGTAGACTCTTTGGACAAACGAAAAGGTAAAAATCATTATATACACACAGTCGTTGGCAGGCATCGCTTGTGCATAGTTCGGTTAACTTAAAAAATATCATCAAAAAAACCAAAACGAGTTTCGATACGGGTACTAATATGTCCAGGAAACGAAAGTGGTTTTCGGGCGGTGATTCAACGGGATTCTCTGGAAATGATATTGATGAAAAGGTTACTCCTAATTCTAGTGGGGCATTGAAACAAAGCCCTAATGACATCATGTCCACGAGAACGTTAATGTTCTTTCGTCAGTTTCAAATTGCTGCAGCGCCTTCCCACAGAGACAATTACATTCATGACGAAAATAATAATGTAGGGGAATCAGATGTCCGGTGAAATGAGTGAATAAAAGTGAATTTAACTTTAGCAATTAAATAAAATAAAAACAAAACTGTTCAAATTAATTTAAGTGCAGCAGATGAGCAAAGTATCCAACTTGTACCTAGTTATTTAACCAAATGTCATGAAAACAGGTTTGCTAACAATGGATATTTTGTAGATTAATTTAATTTATTAATAAAATTGTAATAGAATTAAGTGGAAAATATATTAAAAAAATTAATTATCTAAGCTATGTATTTTATTTTAAAAAAATGTGACATTTTTTAATGAAGCAAAAATCATGTTTGAATGTTAAATGATATGAATATGCAGCTTATTGCGATAGCCGAGACAGGTTAAAAAAGGACAGTCTCAGCGGCAATTCGGTTTTTAGAAAATTGTGCAAGTCATTTTTTTTTAATTGGAAGGCCTTCTGTTAATTCAAATAAGGAAGCAAATGAGATTAGTTTTTTTAGCATTGAAAGACGGGTACCCAGAAGGCCATACATAATTTCACCTTATGTGAATATTATTTATAAAATGTTCAGAAACAATTGACACAAACAAAATAAAGCAACCTTAAGGGTTTCTTTTTTATAGAAAATAGATTAAATACATGGTTTAATTTGAAGTATGAAGTATTTGAGAGTACATATTTATCAAGTCTTGTTAAGGTTTGATTTAATTTGTTAACTAGGTAAGCTAATATGGTATCACTTCACATACGAGGGTCATTCAGGGCGTATACAACGTTAAACCGGCTAGATAACGAATGTGATGAGTTAGGCCAATATTTATGGCATCATCTAAAGCTATCCAAACAGTCGCAATCATTTTTTAGTGGGGCAGAAATTATTATTAATTTGAAACAATGCATATTTAATGTAGTAATGGTTATCATTTGAAGTTTTAACAGTAAATTTTTAAAAATAAAATTCAGATACGGCAGCAACATTTCATAGATGACAGCAACGATGGCAAAACATCATTTCAGATTATAAATCACCACCACTGTATGTATTTTACGTATAAAGGGTTCGCCATGACTGAATAGTTCGCAAAATTCATTATAGAAAAAAATAATTAGACAAAGAATGTTTTAGCCGCAAATGTGTAGTGAGCGCGGAAATGTTCAGGATAATTTTAGCGGACAGATGGATCAGTTTTTTTTAAGAGAACGTCTTCGTTCTTTAATGAATAGGCACTATCACATGGTTCTGATTCTGATGCAAGACAATGTGGCGGCTAAAATGATATTTACCTGGACTGAATTGGTCTTCGAGGTCCCTGTGCATATGCACGCTACGTACTTGACTGCCCTTTGCCACGATTAAGATTTGCAACTGTTAGGTCACTAGCAAAAATGCATTACCTGGCAGTTTTCCAAGGCATTGAAGAAGTGAAAAATACTGTTGTTTCGGTAGATAAACGGATACCCGTATATTTCATAGATTCATTTTCTGATAACATATATAAAAAAAAGAAAACAATCAAAAAATAAGATGGCAAACTGATATTAAATTCCAATTTTTAATCATTCCACTCAAAAATCTTACATTTGAATTTAATTCAATACAGTCCACTAAACAACAACAAAAATATTTTTCTTTTTTATTTTTGTTATTCCTCTTCTTAGTATAATTTATATATTTCACATGAAATTTTACATTTGATTGGGGCCGGTCAGTTTCAAAAAATGGAAAGCTGCATCTTGTTCTTTCTTCTTCTCACAGAATTCGCACACTTGTGTTTTTGCTCTTCTTTGTTGTGATTTAGTTTTTTCTTCATTTAACAGAAATAATGATTACGAAGTCGTGATTTTTTAAGTTTAAATCTGCGTTAAGCACACGCAGTTCACATCACAAAACAAAAAAACGATAGTAGAATCCCGGAAAAAAAAGTTACCCGCGCATGAGGCCTACATTTTAGCTCCCGATAAAATTTCAAAACGAGTCTAGAAGTATTCATAACATTTAATTATAATTGAAAGAATGTTTAATCAACACCATTATGCGGTTTGAAAAAACAAACAAAGGGTTCCCGAATTATGGCCAACCTGGCCAACCTATGGACGGACCTGTTCCCTGCTGAGCCCCATAAAAAGTACCCTTGTAAACGGAACTTTTATAAATTGGCATTTCGTTCACCTCCATAATGTACGTATTATATAGACTAAAAATTACATAATGGTAAAGACCTAACATCTATAAGTTTAATTTGTTATTTTGAAAAAGAATACGTTTGAAAAATTTAATTCTTTTTCGACGAAGCAAGTTTGTCGGAGAACTACCTCGAAGCAAAATGTCTCCGATTCGTAAGAAATCGGAGAGAATTCCGCTCCGACGGTTACCTCGATAGGGCCGTGTATACCATTTGATTATTTCAATGGAAAAAACTATGCATAATTGCCTTTTTTCAGAATTCAACTTAATATATAATTAAGTAGTTCAAATGTTTCTAAAAACTCAAATTGACAAAAATTGACTTACCATATAGATACAAGTAAATTTAGAGATTCCGTGGAGTATCTATAAAATGTAACTTAACTTCTATCTCTTACCTGTCGATTCGGTTCAATATCCTATATTTCGATTTTTAAATACATTTTGCCTTAGCAAATTCCTGTTTCACAACACAACAATTACCGAACCGATCCCGCCGGCCGTAGACTTTGACTTGAAATATTTTTTTTTCATCTATTTTTTTTTTAACTACAGAACTAATTACAAAAAGAGATACATATATATAGAAACAAAAATAATTACCTTTCTCGTTCACTTGATGAATAATAGCTGCAATATTTTTAACAGCTTTCTTAACAGCTCTCACTTTTTGTGAATCATCAAGAACATCGGCGATTAGGAGTCCCTTTAATTTTTCTTTAATTGTCTCAAAAAATACTGAGTTATCCTCGTTCACAAGCATATCATCTGCAGAATTTGCTTTTACTTTTTCCAAGGCCAACGCTTTACCCAAAAGGTCAACTACTTTCGGTCCTAAACTTCCCAAATGCTCCTCAAGAGCTGTGAGCAACCGCAAAACAGCCACCACCGTTAAAGGTCCGTCATCTTCGGGTTCCTCCTTAATTTCCTCTACCTTGGACTTACCCTTTGAAGGAGGAGAAAATCTGCCCTGCTTCTCATACTGAGGATACAAATACGGATCAAGCACTCTATAACCAGGCCCATACGATGGCGGTGGCGGGAAATGGCCACCATGATAGCTGGGATAATAGTCCGGAACTGACGAACGCGATGATAAATAATGTGACGAACGTGGTGGTCCCCTCGACCTTTCATATAGATTTCGATAGGAAGAAGGGTGACGGCGGTCAGGCTCCCTGTAATCATCACTCAAAGGAGATAAACTGCGGCTCCTAGAACGAGGGCGGATGCGTTTACTTCTTGACCTGGAAGACGATCTACGCTCATCATCTTCATCGTCGCTTATATTTATGACGGCTAAAGGTTTCGGCGGATGTGATGGATCCTTCTTGCTACTTGGTGCCATCGGATTAGAACCAGACTTTGTTGATTTTTCAGCCGAAGAACTAGAAGTATTCCTTTGAGCATTGGGCTGGACCTTATACTTCTGCTTTAACTGATCGGTCTTCTCTTCGGCGTCTTCTTTCAGACCAAGATTAATTTTTATTTGTTTCTTCTTCTCTTCAACTTCATCGGCGTGTAACTCTTTCATTCTTTTTGTCCAAAACACAATCCATTCAGGCTTGTAGTCGTACTTGTTCGGGTCAACCTTCTTCTCGGCCTGCAACTCCTTATAGCGACGATTCCAAAATTTCTTCCATTCTTCCGGATAAAGTGGATGTTTCTCGGGGTTTTTCTCATATTCCTTTAGAGATTTCTCAAGGTTTTTAACAGAAATTTCCAGCATGCAACGGTATTTCTCCCACTTATAGCGCTCCTGTGCTATTTGGAAAGCCTGCATTGAAAGTTCCTTAGGTGATGGCAGCGTAATATTGCTGTTATTGTTCTTTTTAGAATCTCCTGGGCGATCCTGTTGGAATTCGAAATAATAATTTATTTCTTGATTTAACTTAAGAAATAATACTGTGTTTTCTTTAAAATTATACAGTATTAAAAATTTTATAGATTTTCTTTGTTTTTTGTATACAATCTACACTTTGAAAAAAAAAAAACACTAATTTAATTAAAATCTTAGCGTTTACATTTTGTATCATTCAACTTGCACTTCTTATATTGTCGATGTACATAGTTCAGATCATAACATTCTCGATTATCGCAAATAATTAAAATAAGGGTGGTTGCAATGACCGAGGTTATTGCAATAACCGAGTAAATATTTTTGTAGGCTCAATTCGAGATGCAAAGCAAAAATTAGAAAACCAGCACTTTTTCACAATTTTTTAGTAACACCCATTTTTTTCGAAACACACAAGCGCCAAAATAAAGGGTGTCCAGCTGGAATTTTTCAACTTTAAATTGCGATTATCGAAATACTAGCGGGTTGAGGTAAGCAGGAGGAGTATCATTCAAAGCGCAGGATTTGCGGAATTGTTAGTCCCCATGAGTCAGTGGTCGGGAGCGCACCGCGTGCGGTGGAGCAATATTTGAAGTGCGCTGAATCATTGGTACGTGCGCGTCGCACTTTTTGTACTCATTTTAATATTTTACGACTAAGTGATGGGCCAAGCACGCAACTTATCTGGTCGTGGGTACAAAGATTCAGGCAAGAAGGTACAATGGTCAATAGACCTATTCCTGGACCATCAATGTCAGCAACAACGCCAGAACATGTATCTCAAGTTCGAAATGAAATTATTCGAAATCCACGTAAATCGATAAGGAAGATTGCGGCCTCCACAGGAATAAAAAAAATCAACAGTGCATGTTATTTTGAAAAAGAAATTAAAGCTAGCTCCACCTGTACAAAATGCAAATTGTTCAGAAAGTGACTATGCTGGAACGTTTTTGGACAGCACATTTTATTCAGTGACGAAGCACATTTCCATATTGATGGATATGTTAACAAACAAAATATGCGATACTGGTCCCCAACAACCTTAAAAAACGCCATCAAAAACGTTTACATTGTTTAAAAACGACAGTTTGGTGTGCCATTTCAGGGAGAGGGGTAATGTAAGAGCGCATTAAAAGGCCATCATTTGGATGATATCGTTTTTAAAAAATAATATCAGCATTGTTATAAATAAATAAAATAGATTTGGTGGCACAAATGGCTCATGAAGAACCAGGGCCTAGCGACTTACAACTCTCAACCATTCCTCTGTGTGTGGAGGGGACCTACAGTTTATTGCCGAGTCCGAACGGCTTAGGTGGCGGTGAGGTGATTTGTCACTTTCTCGCAAGAGGTAGTAGCTCCGAAAAAAACTTAAGGAGGAAGCGGCTCGTATTGAACCCCAGACCTCTGGCATGACAGTCCAACGCACTAACTATTACGCCACGGGCTACTACTCCGCATTGTTACTCTGCATTTAATTGAAAAAAAAAAAAAGATAAAAACGATGTATTTTTTTTTTTATATTGAATTTTAAATTTGAAAATATTCCGCTGGACACCCTTTACATATGATGTATATTCATACAACTTCATCGTACCATCACTCAAAAGTAGCAGTAAAATAACTGCCGAGAAAAAATGTAACGCAACCGACAAAAACAAACATAGCCAAGAACCTGAGTAAATAAAGATTTTTTATGCATATAAAAACAAAAGTTGCACTTATCGAGTCAACTTTCTGAAGAGTTGCGATTACTGCGTCAACAATGATATAAATTTAGAAAATCGAGGAGTTGCGTGAATCGAGAGTTGCGTTAATCGAGAACATACCGTGGTTACTGCACTGTCGTCTAAAATTCTCAAGTTTCAAGTTTGAAGGAAATCACTTCAGAGGGCTACAGATAGAAAGACATGTACTCTACAAACGTAGAGACGATTTTGCGGGACGAATATCGTTTCTCTTTCATCGTAATATCAGGTTTGATTGAAATCTCGAGTTCGGTTTTTTACGAATCCAAAACTCGCCATAGATATTATTGCTTCTTATTGGTATTTCGACTATTAACTGAAAACAGTTTTACCCTGTGAACATTTTTCCAAACAATAAATTAGAAGATGTTTTTCGGCGTTTTTTTTATGAATCTGAAAAAAACTACACTTAAACAAAAAAAATGCCATTAAGTATAAAAACTAAACATTTGAAAGTTGAGAATGGTATTTTTTCATCTCGATTAGATATTTGCTTACATATATGTATATACTTTGTGCCCATAATCATATCACAGAAGCCGAGGAAAAACCTATGAACATAACCTTCTTCATTTTTCTAGTTTTTTTATTTTTTGTTTATTAAAAAGAAGTTACTTGAGGCTGACAAAAGCATTTGAAAGCACTTTTTCTAATTACTTGTGTTCGATTTCGAGAAAACCAATTACAAAAAATATGGTTAGGTTAGATTGGCAAGATTAGTTTCAAAAAAAACCAACGTCGACACGATTACAGCATTATGAAAGTTCAAAAATCAATAGCTTTAAGGATACGGAATATAACAGTTTTGCTTATAAAAATACTGTTTTTACAGCTTCGCAGGTCTTATGCTGGTGGGCACTTGGAGTTTTTTTTCACCTCGCCCGAAGCACATTGATCTACACCTACTTTGGACACGAATTATATACACAAAAAAGGCTAAACAAAATATGACAAAAAACCTGAATTTGAATTGAGATTGTACACCAAACAATAAATCAAAAACAAACAAATCTTCCAAAAAAAAGTCCGATATAAAGATGTAAAGCTTTTAGGGTCCATGGGTACAAAAATCAGTGTTTTTTAGTCAAAAATATTAAACCTGAATTTTAAACTTAAGTAATTATACCTCTTCGAATGGAGGAGAACGACGAACTCTCGGAAGAGCAACTTTATATGCCGGCGACTGACTTCTGCGCTTCTTTTTGGCACTCGAAGGTCCAGATCCCTTGCGTTGGGTGTCTTCTTCACTAGAGATCTCGTCCAGACTATCTCGGTCTTTCGGACCCGCTACATCGGCATTAATAGACGCCGGAGTCTTAATTGTGATTTGCAGAATTTGTGTATTCTTATTCAAACACTCGCGATCAATAGCATTGGTGAATGACGGACCACTCTTCTCGTCGTAATGATACTTTTCATTTATTTCCTCAACTATCCGTTCACGAAGGGAACGAAAGTCGTCCGCATGATACACACTAACAGTTAATCTACCATAATGATGTTCAATGGCATCACAAATGCCAACTATCAAATGATTCATAGCTTGGCGGGCATCAGGCTTGTATCGAACCGGAGCAAGTTCCCGGATCGCTGAAGGGAAGTGCTTCTCTAAATACTTGAGGCGATGATTGTAGCTAGTCCAATGACATATAATGGTGCGTGGATCGCCCCGTTTCTCGCAAAGTAAACACACGTAGGACGGCTCTCGATCATCATCGTTCAGCAGCTCTACGGTGTACTCGATTCCAATTAGAGCATTCTCCCTATAGTTTTTAATAGTAGATTGAATTTCGGCAACTCGGTTGACTTGGTCTTCGAAGCCGGGCGGAACTGGTTCGCCGGGGATTATGTTCATTTTCATCAATTTAACACTTGATTTATTTACTCTAAATATGCGTTAATTAAAGATCGACTATGCAGTTGTTTAAATTTAATTTAATTTCAATATTTAAGGAAATAAAAGTTAAAAAAGAATGTATCCAGCTCACCTGTTAAGAGGGTTAAACTATTGTTTCTCTTTTACTTTTATATTAGGAAACATAAATGCGAGAACTGAATAGATTATTTTGTTCAAAAATCAAATTTCTTTTTGTGAAAATATTTAGTTTAATTATGGTTTAGCTTTAGAAAATGTGGCGAAGAAAAATTTTCGTGTATTGATGTGAAAAGTTCTAAGATGGCGAATATTGTAGTAGATTAATGTTATGTGCTTCTCTTGTTGAAGTTTTAAGTTTTCAACACAGCACACGCGACACAAGGCCGCTAAACTTTGAAAGGACGCGCTGCCGTATTTTTTCATAGACTGCTTTTAAACGATGCAGTTTTCCTTATAAGCACTTTGTGAAGAAGAGATGTATGTGGTGACCGAGGTAATCAAAATTGCTAAGGTTCAAGAAACTGCCGAGTAATCACCACTCCTTCTTTGTGTTTTTCATAATTGTTTGATTATGTTTTATTTCAGTTCGTCTTTTACTGTGTTCTTCGCCTAATCAAGTGCAGACAGACCTTTTCACTTAAATTTTCTTTTAAAAACTGCAAAGTTTGAAAGGATCTTTGCAATCAAAAGGAAACCAAGAGTAACATTCCAAACAAGGTATCATCATCATATTATTTTTAATAATAAAACGGCAAACACAAATTTTGTGTTACAATTTACGCGGTCTCTAAAATCCGAAGGCATATAAAACATCAGTCGGAAAGGTTTTGTGCCACAGAAGTGCAGAAAATATGAATTTATTAAATTATTTAACCGCAAATAAGTAAAATTAACAACAGAAAATTTCATATCAAAAGCGAACGAGAGAATATTTTGTAAACAAAAATGGGACGAAAGAAGAAAAAACCACAAAACTATTTAACACATGTGCATGTGTTCGAGTAGGTTACAATAGGAGCAAGATAGAATACAAAGTCAGTGGAGTTGACTGTGTGCACTTTGTGTTGGTAAAATGGTAGGAACAAAAAATAAACATATTAAAAAATGTTTTCTGTCGGCTGTTTTGGTCACAATAATTTTATGTCGAATTCCTTTTAAGAAAAAAATCGATTTGTTTAGAAGAAAAAATCGACTTTTCTGGACAAATCCCTTGTATTAAAATAAAAAAATCGATTCTGTTTAGAAAAAAAATCGAATATTTTTTGTAAAAGGAATTCGACATTAGTAATGAAAAAAATGTAACATTTACTTTTCCCGACGTTTCGACAAAATTCAAATCATTACTAAAATTATTGTGACCAAAACAGCCGACGAAAACATTTTCCAATATAAATAATATCAAAAAATAAACAGTTTTTCTTTTTTTATTAAAGGATAAATGTATGTAATTGGCACTCGAATTTCGAGGGCTTGACGTACTAGTATACAGAAAAGTTTTAATTCAGTTTCAATTTTCTTTTATTTTTTCAATAAAAACATTACATAAATCATTTAAAAATATTAACAAAGCATGGTCAGGACACGCATAATATAAAAATGAAGTCAAAAACATAAAAGCTTTTGTTTTATTTTTTTTTATTGAGAGTAGTTTTGGTTGTTCGCTTTTGTATTTTATATTGAAATAAAAACGCCAACAATAAGAATTTACTACGCGACTTCTTTTTACCGATGGTGTCTTTACTTCTTTTAAATCTTAATAATCTTTTAAAACTTAATATCAAGAAATGCTTCATAATTTCTTTCTTTTGAAAACGTTGCGCTTATGACTTTGAATATTCGCTTGAGCGCAGTACTCTTTTATGGCCTGAGCAAACAGAGTGCGGGACGATCAATACTAACTAATTGTAAGTCCAGAATCGTTTCACGAAATATGTATTATTGTATTTTATGCGATGGAATTTTTGTCCAACCTCGCCAAAGCCTCAGGTTTGCAATCTCGCAAATTTGTTCTCATGATGTTGTTTTTGAGTGAGATATTCTATGTTAGCACATTAACTGTCCTATGTATCACTTTCCTTACGGCCATATTATTCACTCGTTTAATTCAGATTTAAATTTAAATCCAGATGAATTTACATTGAATTTGTATGATATACATCCAAATTTAAGTTTTAATCTGGATGTATTGAGTGAATAATATATGGCCGTTAATTTACATATATTTATGCTCACTGAGACTGTTGAAAGAAAGAAACCTTCTTTTTGAGTCACGACATTGAACGAACTATGGTTTGCATGAACCAATTTTTAGGTCAATTATGTTTGGTTTCACAAATATTTAACAGGCTTTTAAATTCATAAATGTTGTATTTTGTATGGAACAAACGTCATTTAAAATTTTAAAGCGTGATAAATTGTTAATACCATGTTGAATTTAATTTATTTTTAAATCATAAAATCTTTGTTGTTTAATTATTTTAAGTTTATTTAAGTATTTATTTACTGCAATGTAATCTGTTAATCTGAAAATACTGATAACAAAAAATAAAACTAAAATGCATATTGACATATATGCATATATTTTATATTTACATACTCGTAAAGGTAATAAATGTTTAACTTAAGTTTAGGGTTAAAGAATATATCAATGCATTAAGAAGTCTTCTTTAATTTTGAGGTACACTGCATTACTGTCCTGTGGTAGAGTTATACTCTCTATATTGTTTAAATAAACAGCACCCAAGTATGCATAATCGTTTGCAAGTGACGTCTTCCTATAGAGCACACCAACATCTTTCACGTTTACTGTTGTATCGAAGTTTAACACATAATAACGAATTTTCCAATCATTATTTCCAGTCAGTGGAATTTTAAGATCGACTGCGTTATCTTCAAGAACCATTTTTAATGCATCAATATAATTATCAGTTATTGCAGATAAGTAACATCGACCAGGTTGGACTTTTGACAGTAAATAATCCCCAAGGAATACTAAACACTCACCATCATCCTCATCTATTTGCAATCGCAGAATATAGTCCAGCTCTCCATCGGCTTTATCCAATTTAAAGGCATATGCAAAAACAAGTGTTCCATCTATACGATAGTCGGTGGTAAAAATCCGAAAGCTAATATCACTAAGAATAACTTTCAAGCTAGATCCACCATTAAAAGCGTGTTCAAAATTTCGTTCAGCACAACTATACAAAGGTACAGAAGGTTGTAGAGATTGTTTAGATAAACTGAAAAATTGGCTGCTGTTTCTGATTCTTTGACCCAACTTATAAACACCCTTTCCAGATCCAAGGCAAAAATCGGTATATAACGGAAGACTTATATAAGGATGCGTAGGAATGTATTCCCAAAATGACCACCAAAATTTGTCATTTCTCAAGAGAAATGCTTCGTTAACTTGGTCATTTCCATCAGAATTTTTAATGTCATATCCAAACTGACCAAGAGTCTCAAAGGTCCAAGCCGGAGCAAAAAAACCATATGAGAAGTTAGTTTTGAAAAGTTTACCAAGTGTTTGTTTCGTTTGAAATTTCGCCACTTGCCCTCTGCCGAAAATATCAATTCCAAAAAATGATTTAGAAGCGGATTCTCCATGTGCTTTAATCATATCGGATGTTCTTTCCAAACTCTTATCATTCCATGTATAATTTATCAATGTTGCATCGCTCAGTTTGAAAAATTTAATATTTTGCTCATTGATCTCATTTTGCCAAATAAGATCTCCAGTGTTGATTACACTATCATACCAAAACACTATGCCATTTTCCACCTCACTTCTTACCCGAGCTCTAAGCTGTTCGACAAAATAGCTATAGTTAAAATGAATATTTTAAGCCGTAAACAAAAACATTCAAGAATACTTAACTTACAAAAGTTTCTCCATAAGTGGTTTGGCAACTTTACACTCAATGTTGAGAAGCCATCCTTCAAAGTAAAAATGCTTACACAGTTTGACAAGTGCTTCTATTGTAGCATCTATACTATCTTTTGTCCGTAATACTTCTTCCAATGGTGGAGAACTCTCAGTTATAAAGGTACCTGGACAGTGAGTCATGCAAATTTATAAAGATTATATCTTCGAAAATAATAATCGTACCTAGAACTTTAACTCCGTGAGAATGTGCAGCATTTATCCATCCGCAAGGAGGTATGGTAATGTATTTGTGGCTGAAATAACAAAAATAATCCACTCCCGACCAATGAAAGAACCGATAGTCATCATATTTTATAGATGAATGGTAAAACCTAAGACAAAAAAATGTAGTTTTTAATTGTTTTTGAATATGTTTGCTATTAATAGTGGCACAAAGATTTAGGCAAACTAACGTTATTTCGATATCAAAATAATTACCGATTTGACTTTATGTCCCAAAATTAACAATTAAAATGTTCAATGATGGTTTTCAACAGCTTTGTTTGTTGAACTTTATCCAGGGTTAAAACAAAACCTGGACTTCTCCATTATCAAAAAACAACAATAGGTGTGTTTTATTGCCAATTTTATAGTTAGCCCAGTAAAATTTCCTTTGGTGAACAATAACAAAACGAAAAGTGCCGATAAATAAGCGAGTAAATTAGTGAATATAAAAGACAAAGAGTGTGGACTTGACCCTTGAATGTCGGTAACGTAGTTTGTTTTTCACTCACAACAGGATATAAACACAGCCAATTAAATATAGTGGACATATGTAAAAGTGGATATTGAACCTGTATTGCTTCGCTAGCTTTGAATTACCAATAAAACGCACCCAATCAGGAAAGAATTTATGTAGTCTAATAACACTGGACAACAAAGTTTTTTGTCGATAAAATAAAGTACACTTTTCTTTAGTTTTTCGGTGTGTTGAACTCGAATCCTTAAGTCAGAAATATCATCACATAACGTTTTTGAGATATTGTTTTTGGAAAACATGTCGTTGAATGTGAACGTGAAATTTCTTGCAAATTTTCACATTTTGCAGTCAAAACCTATGTATAGCTAAAAAAAACATTTCGTAGGTATTTTGATTCTGTAAAATTTTTTTACTGGCCATTTGTTTTTAAAATAAAATTTAGGCGAGTAAAATGAAAACAAAATGACCCGCTGTTTCAAAATGGCGGCTTTTTCCTTACCCCTACCACCCCAAAACTCTATTTATAATGTGGATATGTACCCAAACTCATACGATAAAAAAAATATTTGCCTGTCAAAACATGCAACTTCAAAAAAAATTTTTGACTATAAATCCAGTACACTATAAAATATTTTTCTGCTGATTGTACGAAAAAAAGTGTGTTAACATTTTTAATGCAAAATTACATAAGTTACAACTTTGGCCTTTACATTTTTTTAGAAACACTTTTTGAGAAACTTGCAAAAAAACTGAAATTCAACCCCTTTCACTTTTTCAAAAATTTTAGCACCGATTTAGATTTTTAAGATACAAAAATAAACATCTCCACCAAAATTCAGCTCTGTCGCATTTTTTCCCAAGTGAATTTTATTTTTTTTTTTTGTAAAAAAAAAAGTGGGCAGAAATTGTTGTTTTCGTTTCCATTTTGATGACAATTTCACAGTGTTTATGAACCACCCAATTTGTTCCCTTAATTAGTTCTTACAACTTTGATCATTCGGTACGTGAAAACGGTTCAACGGATTTATTTGAAATTTTACAAAAATATTGGTGGTCTATAGTTCCTTAAAATGTCTTACCAAATTAAGTTCTGCAGTCAATATTTATAAAGCAGTAAAAGATTTACAAAGTCTTTAAAAAGTCGTTTTATTGACCTTTTCTTAATGTAACGATGAAGAGCCAAAAAAATCGTTATAAAGTTTTTTAAAAAATCTTGTAGAATATTAATTCCAGTTAAAAGTACCCTTAAATTTTCCGTGTCCCCATTCCTTGCGAAGATATTGGTAGTCAAAGTCAAAAGTCTCTTTTTTCATTCAAAGCTAGATATTCTTTTGAAAAAAAAATTGTACAATGACGAAAAGGCTCTCCCAAACCAACGCGATTAATCGCTGCGACAAAAGAAAACAACAATAACAACACGTGGTTGTCAAACAAAACAACACGTTGTTGTTATTGTTTTCTATTGTCGCAGCGATTAATCGCGTTGGTTTGGGAAAGCCTTAAAGCTTAATAAACAAGTTATCGAAACAAAGAATTAAATTGGCTCAACAAAAATTTTTATCGAAACAAAGCATTAAATTGGCTCAACAAAAATTTTCAAAGAAAATGACAATGTTCAAAAAAAAAAAGAAAAAAATTTAAAATTTTTGGGTCGTGCTGCTTCTTATGCTTGCGCAATAACGGTAACTTAAAAAAATCATTTGCGAAAATTTCTCAATACAAAAAGTTTAAAGCTTCAGAAAATGCTTTTTGTTTCATCTCAATACGACCACTTTTCACAGAGATACAAAAAGTGATTTTTTTTTTGTTCCCTTAATTGTTTTGACAAGTGTATTTACCTACATAATTCTAGACATTTTAACTGCAACTAAAGTTGAGTTCTTATGTAAACTTACCGATCTTCCAAATAATTTCCCATCATGTCATGGCAGACAAGAACTTCCTTTTTATCATCTTCGCTGATTGTTCTGCGGCTGCTGCTGAGATATGGAAACAAATTGCCAAGGAAGACTGCCTTTTGTCTTGGTGCTAATGGTGTTACTATATTCCGCCAATCTACATCCTTACTTCGAATATCAAATTCCCACAATTGCTTATTCGTTTCAATTGGTCGTGCCTCCAGTTTATCTTCGAATGAAAACATTTTACTTTTAATTTTCTTTTCGTTAAGTTATTCAAAGATTAACATTAATTAATTGACTGGATGAAAAATTCTTTGCGTACGTTATTTATATGCATTTTTGCATTTGAAGTTAAATCTTATCTTAAAATTACATAGAAAAAAGGAAATCGTCTTTGTTATGATTGTTATCAATGTGAATCTCCATTAATGCAGCTTACATTATGAAGGCCAGTTCATTCCGCTTTAGTTCTGATTGATAAAATTCTATGCAAATTTCCAGTTGAGGAAGGCTAGCGATAAATTGGCTACACAAAGTCTAGCAGTGCTTAAACGTAACCTAGAAATTATTATTCAGAAATCTACTCGACCGATGATGCAGTTGGTGGTCATCTTATGGTTGTGTTGTGGTATAGCTGGAAGTCACATGAGAGGGGTTTCATTTCTACGTTTTTGTTTAATAAGAAGATATTACAATACTCATTTTGTGTTATATTAGGTGTGTTTTTTTTTTCTATTTTATATCGACATAGACAAACATTTTATTCAGAAAATAAGACACAATAATTGGGCTTTAAAATAATTCTTAATCTTGATATCTATCAAGGTTTATATCTTTGAGTGCCAGTTGTACAATCGTTGGTTAAATGTTGATCGGTGGTGCAGGATTTTTAATTCATCAATTTCGGAGGATTAACTGAGGTTTAGCGATGGTTCAGGCATGTACTTTGCTATTACAACATACTTTAATCTTGAAACAGTTGAACCCAGAGATCAGAAATAACTGTTGACCTTTATTTTCAATTGGTTTCTCTCTGAGAGTTACCACATTTCTTTAAGAAGATTTACGGTTACGGTTTGAGATTTATTTATTGAAAAACAAAATATCGGTTATCGGTTGAGATTTATTTTTAATTTTTTAAAATATCTCTCAATGTTTGAGTTTTTTACGAAAAAATTAATGGAAAAGGTAAACCTTTAACCTTTTTCGTAGAAAATAAATCAAAAATGGTTAATTCGAACAAAAAATTGGAATAAAGCGACCTAGCGACTTCAAAAATGCATATTCATAATCTATGAAGTGCCACCTTTCAATTGATGCATCGCATTATATGAAAAATCGACTTTTATCTTTAAATGCGATTTGCGGCTAAACTAGACGTGCTAGAGGCATTAAAGTTGGCATCTTTAAACTTGACTTGCGGCTAAACTAAGCGACCTAGCGACTTCAAAAATACATATTCGTGATCTAGGAAGTGCCAGTAGTTCTAAAAAAAATCAATAATAAGTTGGTAAAAAAAGTTTGTTTTTTTTCAAAAACTTTCAAAAAAGGCCGGGCAAGGTGCTTTTAATAAAAAAGATTGTAAAGAGAAATTAAATTTTTGGTTAATGGGTATTTTGGTCAAGAAAACTGTTCACATTGGCGCCTGCCTGGCGACTTATCACGCCCTAAGCGGAGCAACGGATTTTTATGTTTTTTTATTTATGGTATTAAGTTAAGCTAATGATAAACTCTCAAGGTTTTTTTTGACCCAAGATTGTCCTTTTTTGTCACTAAAAATAAAATTTAAAGATGAAAATTCCCTTTCAATTTTGAATTCAGTCGTTGGACGCCAAGCAAATATGTCAGGAAACTTGATGATGATGACTAAAAAGCCTAATAAGCTGCATTTCAGCATGCAGTGCTAACAAAAAATTAAGGGCCATACTAAGAGGCATTCTGATTGATAAAATTGCAGATGAGATTTATTTTGTATTCTCAACGATAAATCTCACTTATTAACCGAAACATAAAAAAAAAATCAGAATAAAGGTTTCTTTAAGACCTTGACCCAAAATTTTTTTTTTAGAATAAAGGTTATTGTGTGACTTTTATTGAAAATAGCAACAAATACGAGTTATTAAGGGACCTTTTAAAAGGTTGAGATTTATTTCTGATCTCTGATTTCTAGTCAATAATACTGAAACCAGATGAAAAAATATTTTGTTGTTTTTTGGAATTAAAAAAAAAAAAACAAAACAAATAATCGAAACATACTCATGCTTGTTTTGTTATGTTTATGACTCGAAAATTTTACCAGGATTAAGCTTCAGAATGCTTTTTGTTTCATCTCAATACGACCACTTTTTACAGAGATACAGCTCTTCGAAAAACACTAAAAAAAAGTGATTTTTTTTTTGTTCCCTTAATTGTTTTGACAAGGGTAGATGTATTGAAAAATTGAGAAATGGTCACTTCATAAATAAAATGTTACTATTTTTTGTTCATTTCGTCATTTTGTAGTGCAATAAAATATATTTGTAAATTGTATTTATAAAAAAAAAATAAATAAATTTGATGGCACAACAGCTCATGAAGAACTAGGGCCTAGTGACTTACAACTCTCAACCATTCCTGTGTGCGTGTCTGCAGGAATGGAGGGGACCTACAGTTTATTGCCGAATCCGAACGGCTAACGAGCGGCACTTTTCTGTGACAGGAGATACTCTTGGAGGATTTGTCAATTCCTCGCAAGAGGCAGTAGCCGTTTTTTCTTTTAAATAAATAGGTGGCGAGGCTGGGGATCGAACCTTAGACCTCCGGCATGACAGTCCATCGCACTAACCATCACGCCACGGCTACTACAATTGTATTTATATAATTGATAAAAATAAAAGTGTCTTGAAATGAAAAAAAAAAGCTTTGTTTGTTTGTTGTCCGGAGTCCTCCATCCTCCGCGTACGGATCCAAATACGGATCCGCAAAACCGTTTTTGTCGGCTCAAATTAGTATGGAAATTAGAATCACCACTGACCCACTTGCGCATGTATTGTGAGAATGAGAGTTTACCATACTCAGCGAAAACCGAAACAAAACGGATCCAAAACGAATCGCAAAAAAATTACTTCCCCACTGAGTTCTACATTACTCTTCAACAAAGCTTATTTCATTCCAAGTTTCTCCAATCGAGTTTCCCTACAACAAACAAAGACAGCTTTTTTCATTTCAAGACACTTTTATTTTCGTCATTTATATAAATACAAATTTACAAACATATTTTATTGCACTACAAAAGAAAACAATTGAACGAAAAACAGTAATATTTTATTATGAAGTGACCATTTCTCAATTTTTAATAGGAAAAGAAAACACAAAAAAACTACGCCTTCGCAACTATGCACTTGCAAAGATGAACTAAATAAAGGTGTGGAGAAAAATGCCTGTAGATATGTTACCGTAAAATGCCGAAATAATGAATTTCTAGAATTTGCCGGTAAATCATAGAATTTCTCAGCACCATTAGTAAGAATTGTTCTAGAATATACCGGTAAATTTTAGAATTTCATTATTTCGGCTATTTACAGTAACAGATCCAAAGAATTTTTGTTTGTCAGTTTAGCAAAGATCCAAAAAAGACCGAGAATGATGGGTCAGTGAATTTGCTTGAAGGGTGGGCTGTTCTCTCTTTAGCGGGTTGATTGCAACTGAGATTTCATAAAATAATTTGCCCAGCAATACAGATGTCTAAAATTAGCAATGAAATTAGGTAAGAAATAAATAGATTGTGAAGGCGTAGTGTAAATTCTTGTTGCAATTCGCATATTCATCTACACGCACCGAAATAACAAAAACAACGAAGTAAACAAATGGGTTTTGGAGGGTGAAACGTACGAAGGATTCATATCTTTATATTTAGTATCTTTGGTTTAGGAGTCCGATCCCTATTTTTGTTTGTAAATTTCCCCAAAAAAATACTCAACTTACTTACCGCACTCATCACATTCACCACAACAATCTACGTCAGCTACAGATTCACCATCGCCCCTAAACTTTTCAATACTTTTTCGAAATCTACCCCTATTGTAAGCGTAATGTAAAATTCCGTTCGTAAAAATTAAACAGATTTCATAAAGTTTCTGTTCAATGTATTGAATTATTATACTGGTATTAAAAGACAAATGCGACACCATTTTTTTTAGTGTTTTTCACTTTCAATTGATGGAAATGTGAATATTACTATAATGACACTTCATTACCCAAGAACCCGCACTAAACAAAAACAAAACACTAGCCGTCACGTCGCCGATAACAGCAGCGAGTAGTGTTCACAGACGTGTTGGTTTGTTGGAATGTTGGTGGTAAAACAGAAACGAGAGTGGCCTCGGATCTTCTGAGTTCTGAGCAGCGTTGCCGAAGTGACACGATAATTTCCTCGTGGCACGGTGGCACGAAAAAGTTCAATATGGCACGTTTTTTTATTTCCATTAATGAAGCAAATTTCAACAAAATTTAATGAAAATTGGTCCCAATTACGTAAAAAGTGGGTAGAAACACATAGTTTTTGACAATAGAGCAAATGATTTCCATTGATTTTTGTTATTGTATTACACCCCGTAATAAAATTAATTACAGTTTTTTGCAAGAAAATACAAGAATTTTAGGTTTTTTCATGTGGCACGAAAATTGCCACGTTTTTTTTTTCAGAAAATATGGCACTTTAATTTTATTCGAGAGGGCAACGCTGTTTCTGAGATAAGTCCCTTTCATACGATTTTGTTTTTTCATGTGAGAAGAATACAACAAAAAAATCTCCAACAACTTGTTTCTTCGTGTGAAAGGGGACTATTTTGTTTTCGTTTTTGTTGTACCTCCACCTCTTCTACGAAACTCACCTCACTAACGTCTTTAGTACCGTCACAATTATTCACAAACCTTTTGTTGAACAAGTTACTATAAGATACGGATACACTTTTTTTTTAACAAATCATAAATCAATCAATTGATTTTCTTTCAACCATAAGGGCTTTTATTTATAATCAAGAACAGCAAAACCGTTTACAGCTTGAAAATAAAATTCGCATATGTTTTGAGTTCTGCCCACCCACAACATAAATTATCATTTCATTTGACAAAGTTATATCATGTCCCAATCAGAAGTTGCACCAGTCAATCCAGATGACCTACAGGATCTCAAAAATCGTATGAAACTAATTGCAGATGCGGATCCCAAACAGTTCCATAATGAATTTTCTTTGATTCGTTATCTACGAGCTTTTAAAACGGCCGATGCAGCATTTCAGGTAGGTAAATCAATAAAACACTATTAACGGATTCCAGGAAGATGACATTACTAAGATTAAAAAACAAAGTTTTTTTTTTAGTTAGATCGAACCAAAAAATACTAAAAAAAATTATTTGGTGTTTCTAAAATTATTTAAAAAAGTAAATTTCATTACGTCCTATGATAAGATTAGTTATATTTTTCCCAGGAAAATAGGAAACCAATTGTTATGAGTCATGTAGCTTGGCAGTTGGTAGGTATAGAATAGATACCTAATTAGTTTATGAAAAATAAACATATGTTTCCTGTTAAGCTTTGTTTATAGCTAGCTTGTTACACAATTTATCTAGTTTTAATCATAAAACAGACTAAAATCGTTCTGTGTTGCCTATTCAAAATTTGAATTTTTTTTTGTTAGGTAGGTTTTTTTTTTTTTTTAGTATTTTACTTCCAAGGTCAAATTGTATCATCTGTGGGACTTACGACGTCACAGTGTTTAATTTGTGTTTGCTCTATTAAAATTAATTAATATGAAGATTGAAGAGCAAATCTTTTTATAGGTGTCAATTGGACAAGGCAATAAATTTGAATAAATCCATTATTATTATTTCATGAAGCCAATTTCAATTAAACCTCTGCTTATATTATTCAAATAACAAAATGGTTTGTTTAATAAATGTTAAACTACAAATGAATAAAATATAGGTATTGAAAAGATAGGTAAGTAGGTATATGATATTTTTCGGTGCAATAAAGATTTAATTCCAAAACACAACAAACATAAATGGAGGAAAAATATTAAAAACAACTGATTGTTTCCACGGAAAATTAAAAAAAATGTTTTTACATAATACCTAGATAGCGTTTTAATAAAAAAATCATATAGTGTACGTGCGTATGGACTTAACGTCGTTTCGGACGAAAAACGACACAACTCAACAAATTTCATTTTTCACAATAGGCAACAGAAAATTAAAAAAAAAATATGTTAAAATGTCAGGACCGCTCAAGAGCTCATTTAGTTCCAAATTTTGGAATAGAGTCTGGTATTTTTCCAAAAGCTTTTCTATTATTGACAAAATGCAATGTTAGCTAAAAAAAATTTCATTTCTTTGAGTTGTTTCGTTTTCCACCGATCCGACTATTTAATTTTCACAAAAAACCTGAAATTATAAAAAATGAGATTAATGAAGAGCTGTCTTTTAGATTTATACGTTTGCTTTGCATCTTATGCATTCTCAGAATAAAATATTATTTACATAAACAAAAATTATTTTTTTCATCTTCTAGGCAATTTTAAAAACAAACAAATGGCGAGAAGAGTATGGTGTCCAAGCTCTCGCCCAAAATGAAGATCTCAAAAAGCACAGCAACAAAGCCCGTGTTCTACGACACCGTGACTGTATTGGACGTCCAGTCGTATATATACCAGCGAAAAATCACAACTCATCCGATCGTGATATCGATGAACTTACCAAATTCATTGTCTATTGTCTGGAAGAAGGTTGCAAGAAATGTTTCGAAGAAGTCACCGACAGTCTCTGCATAGTCTTCGATCTGGCAGAATTCAGTACGACTTGTATGGATTATCAGCTTATCAAAAATCTAATCTGGCTGCTTAGTAAACATTATCCGGAGCGTTTAGGTGTTTGTTTGATCATCAATTCACCAGGGTTTTTCTCCACAATATGGCCAGTGATCCGAAATTGGCTAGACGAGAACACTGCCAAAAAAGTTATTTTCGTTGATAACGAGACAGATTTGTGCAAGTATCTTATACCGGATATTCTGCCAACTGATATGTAAAATAAGCTACCATATTTTAAACAAACCGAAATAACCCGTTCATCATCAAAAAATGATGTCAATAATAGAGACCTACATTAATGTACCTTATTCATAGAGCTGGAAGTAATATAATATATTTTAGGTTATTACGTAGTAAACAAATTGAAAATCCGCAGAGAGAGAGTTTATAAAAAACACACAGTAAGATTTCAATGCAAACATTGTTTTGTTATTCCATAATATTATGTTTTATTGATTTCACTAGTTTAACTTATGTATAGTACCTATATAAATATCATTAACAAAATTTGCAGTCAAATTATTTTCTATTATAAAAAACATACATTCAAATTGTATTATATATTAAATTAATAAATATTGAATGTGAAAACAATGAACTTGTTGCATTAGAATTTGCATTTGTTTACTTAAAAAGTTTGTTAAAAGCATATACAAGATATAAAAGATCTAGAAAAATAATAAAGTAGCTGATATGTGTGAGAGTTATGTAAAATTGTAGTGTATATAAAAGAAAAACTAATAAAATTTAGTTTAACTGGAATATTTTTAGTACTTTTTTAAAGTTGGATGCCGAACCTTGCTTTACAAAATCTCTGAGTCCTGCGGTCTTTACTTATACAAGACACTAATTCTGCATATGTTTCAATTATTGATAAATTTAAAAGTGAAACGACCACGAAACCGGAACGAGATAAGTTGTAACACGAGATAAAGTAACGCTTCTGATTATTAATTGCTTATATACTCGTAAAGTTTATTTAGTGGTTGATATAATACGTGTGTTGAATGAAAGAACTCCACTGAAAATATAAAAGTTCATATAGGCAAGTATTATAATCAACAACATGATGTAATGAAAATTTTGGAACTTTTGTTTACGACGTAACCAAATCCTAAGAAACCACCAGAGCTTAGCAGAATAGTGGGGGTGTTCAGTTGATCAACCAAAGATATCCGTAAAGGTTTCAGTTTTGTAATCACTAGCTCTAGCTCTAGCTCTAGCAACTAATGCTACCCAAGATATCTAAATATTTTTGGAATATCCCAGATGGCCTATCCGAATCAGCCTGGGACAGTTTTTGACACTTAAGGTAGATAAATATTAGTAGGAAGCTCAATTTAAGTAATGTCATAGACCAACGAAATTTAGTTTACCCAATCATCAAAAGGAAAAGACACCAATAACGCACTTAGGTGAAATGAACCATCTAGTCTACTTATATTTTTTTAAATTCCTCTATTTCACTTAAAAAAAGACGGTTATTTTTAAGTGCATTTTTATCTTCGCTAAAAAAATAGTCCAAATTTTTATTGTATTTAACATGGACTTTATTTTAGCGAAGATAAAAATGTACTAAAAACCACGGCTAATGTCAGTTACACTTGAATGAGAAGCGCTCGGGCAAAAAATTGTAAGGAATTGTTTCTTAGATTTGCTTTTGGTACTGAAAATGTATGCATTGTCATTTTTCGCTCAGAGTGGCCTTGGCCATAGGCTTGAAACTTTACGGATTTCATATATTAAAAATGTTTGACCTCGCAACTGGTATATAAAATCATTCAAAACATAATATCGAGCTAACGGACTGCAGACAATCAAAAAGTACCCATTCTTCAGATAAAGCAACAAATTGTTTCTGGTCGGTGATTCATCTAACTGAATGTTTAATTGATTATTGCAAAATCGGATTTCACCACCTTACAACCGCAATTTTAAAGTGTTCAATTTCTTTCTGGCGAATACACGTAAAAAGATAGTAGAATGAGGCTTTTAGTCCTCTATATATAACTAGAAACTTATAAATAATAAATAAAAATATTATTCTATGTATAGAAGGCTTATTCATGAACATGTCTTATTAGAAATAATTTGAATGCAGCCCTGAAGCTCTAAGATTCTCCGCCGGTGCGCGGTAGGTTAACATGATTCTATATTAAAGTTTTGTGTGTCGAAGACAAAAATGAGCAACTTATTATTTTTTTAACATAAGAACACAGGAAAATTGAATAAAATTTGGCAAAATTTCAATAAGCTTATAACGATAACTCAAGAAATATAGACTTTTGACAATGCTTTAGATTTGGTAACTGATTGTAGCATGAGAGGTTGATGTTGGCCCGTCACTATAATATATGTCTATTTAATATATCTGATGGATATCGATGAGACCAATGAAAAACCATACGTATGTATATCAAAATAGAGGTTTTGATCTTAAGACATGTTTTTCTACTAGTGACTTAAGTGACTTACAACTCTCAACCATTCCTGTTTGCGTGTCAGCAGGAATGGAGGGTACTTTTACCAGAGTACTCTTGGAGGATTTGTCACTTACTCGCAAGAAGCAGTAGCCTTGAAAAACATGAGCCCAAATCTCTGGCGTGACAGTCCAATACACTAACCATAACGCCACGGGTTGCTGCATGTACATACATAATAGACAAAAATTCGTTTACAAAACAAAGAAACAACTGAGCAAGAGCTATAGATCTTGACGTATGTATATTCAGGGTGGAGATTTATGTCTTTAGCCTTGATAAGAAATGGATATTTGTGAAGGCTTGAGTAGCCAACTTAATTCATTATTTTTCAAACTATGGCGGTTGTTTTTTAATTTTTATTTTGTATATTTGGATGAACCAATCCAACTAAAGCTAAGGCGTTTTGTAAGTTATTTTTCTCCAGTCTTTATTAAAAACGTATCGTATTGAATCTCAACTGTTGTTGTTTTGTGTTATTGAACTCTTTCTTGAGCGATATAAGTTTTTTTTTGAAAAAAAAACACATCTTTAACTTATTAATCTAAAGACATTGCCTGTATCACATTGGTGGAGAAGAAGGACATAAGTTGTATGTAAAGTTTTAACTTAAACACCCTTCTCTGAAATTAATTGATTCAAGTACTTAATATTCTTATTTTATAATCCAATAGGTTTTGTTTATCTAGATCCATCTCGTAAAACCATAATTTCAAGTAATTCTTGTTGAGTTTCGAAAGCCATGTCTTAAAGTAATGTTTTTCTAAAATTCAACTATGTACTTACTCATTTAATATTTGGTTAATTTAATTATACTATGATTTTGTGTGTCTAAGGAAACACGCTTCTTACAAACTACCAATATCATTGAAACGTTTGAGTTTTTCTGGGAAATTATCCTTGTATAGAACAGGATCAGCACGAAATTCAACACTTTGCAAGGGCATGCTGCCATAGATTTTCGCAAATCGATCAATACATGCAGATCGTTCCATCATATGATTCAAGTCGGCCGATAGCATTTCAGTGTTCGTGCATTCTGGACATTTGAATTTCTTTCGAGGTGTCACTTTAATCGGGGGCTTATTAGTAATATTTGCAACAAGAAAGTTCATCGCAATATCTTCGCAATTCATGTGTTCGTCGACCCAATCTTTTATGTCCCCGGGCATGGCATTGGTGTACATGTAGCTCCAGTATTTATGATGGAATGCTGCTCCAGTTAGAACCATGGAAATTTGATTAGTCCATTCGGATTCGTAACGCCAACGAAGAGTTATGTTATCCCAAACATGGATACGACTAGGGAAACCAACAATGCGGTCGGGGAACTCTCGCCAAACTTCGTAGCTAAAATAAATTCAATCTTTTGTAGGTGTTTTGTTCTAACTTGTTGTAATTGCTACTCACCCAAAATCAAGTTCATCTGCAGTAAGCATAACAATGTCATCGTCAATTGTTAAAATAGCCTCCGTTTCGATATCATCATATGGAAAGAATCGATTGGACAATTTGTTCGCTTTTGTCTGGATCACTTTAAAAGGTTTGAGTATTTTTGGAAACATTGATGCTAAAATGAAACGTCGATCAGTGACAAAAGCCAAAAAAAAAAACAATTTTAACTTACGATGGGGTGGCAACTTTTTCTGGTTATTCCATACAACTAATATTTTCTGCAAAGACGGAACTACTGCAAGTTTTTGAATGAGCGTAAACAAACTCTCCACACGGTCGTAGGTCAAAATAACCGCTGTGAATCCTTGAGATTTTGGGGCTATTAATGGCAAGAATAGAGGATTATGACTAGCTTTGTAATTATCTGGAGTATTCCATTGGGGTGATGTCTTTGCCAGATGAGGAAAGACTCTATCATTGAGTATGTTTAATACTGTCCGTGTGATGGCAGATAAATCTTTAAAATACTTCTCATACAGCCATTTTCCTTGTTCTTGGAGCTCAAGAATTTTTTCCGGCGAAACTGATTGTAATTTGTCCAAGACCGAATGGAGATCTGCTTCACGAATGCGAATTGAGGCGAGCTCCCAATCGATGACATCCTTAAAGGGAAGTATATAGTTGTCTGCCATGATAACTGGAATACAATTGTGAGCTAGGATTTCCAGTAAATCTGGCTGTCCTAGTCGGACACTTCGAGCAATTAGACAAAATTTTGCTCTTCCTAGAATTCGAGGATATTCGTAACGCTTGCCTTTGGGCAAACTACATCGGACACTTGTGTTTATTCTTCGGTGTTCAGCCATTTCCTCAACCTCTTGTTGTGGACAGGTCGTAAGAAGAAGCACGTATTGACCGAGTTCTTCTGCCAGATCACGCAAAAGTCTCACGTGTTGAGGAAACATGTTAAGTTGAGCTGCAATTAACAAAAACTTCTTTTCCAATCGACTTACTTTGCTGTGGCCCCCTAATCGGGGACTCCACACTGGAATAGAAATGTCAAAGCCAACACGATATGTCCACGAATCAAAGCCACCTCCCATGATGAGCGCTTTATCTGTATTAACGTCCATAACTCGATTAAAGTCAGGGTAACTCCCTGGGAGCATGTTAAAGAGAATGTGATTCTCTCCATTTTCCCAGTAGTTCAGCGAAGCCAAAGCTTTTCCTACTAACTTCGTATCTAGCAGGTTTTGATTAAGTGTATCAATGCTGGGCACAAAAAGACAAGCTTCATTTGGATTCGGAGTGTAGTACGGACTTTCTACAATTGCTTTGAGAATTTCATGATATTCTTGAGTTAAGGTGTACGCTTGCTTCGAAGACTGATCCACATACTCAGTTAACGGATACACATAGATGGTGATTCGGTCTTGTTCCCTCTGTCCACATCGGTAGACATTGAAACAATCCCAAAATGAACAATTACCATTTCGACCTCGAGCTAATTCGGCATCATCTTCTAATACATATTCTGAAATTCTTGAGATATCAAGGGATACCTTTTTATTTGAAAACCCATTAGCTGATTGTTTTTTCTCTTCCAAAAGATCCCAGAGCAGAGAAACTCCGCCGAAAATAACTATTGCTACTAATGTGTAAGTTAAGATGTTGAAAATTCTCTCATTTTGTTGTTTTTTGTTACTTTTAACAAGAGCAGTATTTTTTAAGAAATTTTTCATGTTTTCGTTTTCGAGTTTTTTTTTGTAAACTAGAAATGTCATGTTTTGACAACCATAAAACAGATGTAAAAAAGATCTGTTCGATTTTGATTTTTAATTAAACTACGTTTTCACCAACCACTAAACCGAGATTCATGGCGAATTCCTTTCAACAAAAAATTTGATTTTTTTTTTCTAAACAGAATCGTTTTTTTTTTCTTTTGATACAAAGAATTTGTCCAGAAAAATCAATGTTTTCTTCTAAACAAATTAAAATTTTAGTTGAAAGGAATTCAGTATAAGGAAAATTTCTTATTTTACTTGCTGTGAAACGTAGAAATTTCCTCAAACAAAGATTAAAAATAAATCTCATTGAAATCTTCATTGGATTATGCGCAACTGTTTTCTAATTATGTTTGTTAATTACTTTAAATTATTTCTTCGCTACAATTTAAACTATTTTACCATCTGGCATCTACCTGCCAGATTTAGAACTAATTTTTGTATCCTTGAAATAGATCCGGAGAAGAGGATTCCAAATTGTTTTCGTATTACGTGTTAAGAAATGGTCTTGATCCGTAGATAATAAAACACGGTTATAGAGACTTTACTTTCCTGTGATAGTCAACAATAAATAATTGTTTCAGCACTTGGGGCGCAACTTGTGCAGCAGCGTTGAACCCCTACAACAATTGTAGCGTTTTTGCTAGTTTTTTTCCACAAAAAAGTCACTACGTAAAATCGGAAAATATTCCAAAAACACTACAATTCCTGAAAATAAAAAATGACCCTGGGTTTGTCATGTTTTCTTGATATTGGACTAACATCTTTTTTTATTTATCGATTCGGTAGATTTGCCTCTCGCACTTAGACAATACATTTTTCTTTCAGTTTTCTTAAAAGTAACTTCCGCTGTAAATTTTTGTTCAAAAAATGTAAAAAAAATAACAGCTAATCAAAATAGACACGTTAAAATGAATTGGTACAATGGTTAACTTATGTCGAATTCTTTCCAACAAAAAAATCGGTTTTAGAAGAAAAAAATTGATTTTTCTGCACAATTCCCTTCTAGATTGAGGATTTAATTTCTATTCCTTCCTGAGGGCGGAACATTTGTGATAAAAAAAACTTTTTTTTGAAATAATGACCCAGACAAAAATTAACATGAAAAAATCATATTTTATTCGCCACGAACAAATTATTTTAAAATGGAAATCTGGATTTACGAATCGAACTGACATTAAAAGAAAATTGATTTGTAAATTTATTTATTAATTTTGGGCCGTTATAACCAAATTGTTACTTACAGTGGGTACTTGTGTTTGTGTAGATTACCTGGATTTGCACTTAATTTCTAGAGAAGTTTTCAATAAAACACGAAGCATTTTAAAGCAGAACAGAATATAACAACTGTTAACAATAAATATATTATATATTATTTATTATGTGAAGCTATTTCTTAAATAAAAAACATAAATTATACTAAAACGATTGACTCAGATGGATATTGTTTTTTTTGTTTATCCAACTTTTCAAGTGTCTTAGTCGAATATTAATTAAGCATAATATGAATCAGTGTTTAAGTATGCGCATAATTTAAAATTACGTTATGCAAGTAGAGATGTCGGTTGTTAGACCAATCACGAATGCAACTTTTGGTGCGGCGGTTGCTGCTACTGACGCTGCTGCTAGGGGTGTTTCTTTAACTGTGGTATTAGCTTCTTTGCTTTGGTCAGGCATCACCTAAAGTGTAACGAAAATTTTAAAATATAATAAGTACTGATCAGTCGTACGTAATGTATGTATATCTAATTAGTTAGTAATGTTTACCCTGTCAGCAACATGTTTATAAATGAGGCCATCTGGTCCTATGTAGCAAGTAGAAAACCCATCGTACCATCTGCATAAATTAAATAAAAGTAGTTTAGATTATTTTCAAATAGGAACCATTTTTTTTTATTTTTAAGTTCGTTAAAATTGCAGTCAGAATATATTCAAGTAACTATTTTTTTGTTGGGCAATTTTGACTATAACTTAAGGCATATTTCAAAACCCGACTTAGCGATGAGTTATTCTTAATTTCGAAACCGTTACATAGTTTCGCTACGTTATATATAATTATTTTCAGGTAGAGACTCTTATATTAACGATAGTAAGCGAAATTATAAGACAAGTACATTTGAACAATGAATTTAGTACCTATCATAATTTTCATGTTTTTTTTTTAAAGTGCTTGTTTTATTTTAAAACAAGTTATTTTTTTAATATAGTAATAATAATACATGCATAAAGCAATATTTTGCGCAAAAAGGATGATCTTGATTCCAACACACATAATTTCATTGATAGGTTAATCAAATAAAACAAAAACAAATTTGATGTCTTAGACAAAACCTGTTTTATTCGATTTTAATATGTACCTCTTTCACTCAGAAATCAATTTAATATTGATATAAAATATTTTAACTATAAAATATTTTTAACTAATTTTCGATTTGGAATTAAAAAATAAAATAAAAAAAAAATCGTTTCAATTAGTTTTTATTTTTAGATTTATTTTTTTAATTCCAAATCGAAAATTTTTAACTAATTTTCGATTTGGAAAAGTAAATCTAAATTTGTTTGAACTAATTTTTTTCAATCCAAAAAACTTAGTTTTTTTTTTTTTAATTGTCTATATAATATTAATAAAGCTACCTAGAGGCCTACGTATAAAAAGTTTTATAGAAATTAATGAAGTCGTTATAGTAACGTAGAAAATAAATGGGAATATAGCATAGAAAACTTTTTTTTTTTTGATTATTTTTTAGAAAAAGATAGGGCAAACATTTTTTCCAAAAAAGTTTAACGAAAAGCTCTACCTCACTTCACTTTTCACTTATTTGGCATCTCTGAACTTCAAATGTGCTACGAGCTGCAGCTACACTATTATGTTCAGCCAGTTATGTAGGATCAACATAATCTAAATATTTTATGAAAATTTGATCAGAATACCTAATTGGAATTCGAAGCGTTTGTGTTTCAGTACTAAGGTCATTGGACTAATATTTCAGAACACAATCCAATCAATTCCAGAGATTTATGTCGACATTTTTGTTTTATCATACATAGATAAAGTGTCTTTAAATGTAGGTATTCTCATTACCATTGACCCTTTTACGAGTTTTTTTTTGGATACTCAAAATGGCATACAAATAATCAATAATTTTCTGAAATAGCAGTTTTATTTATTTAAAAAATAACATTTTAATGAAATTCTATTTTAATAAAAAAAAAAACTTACGCTTCTTGTTGGTCTAAGATTTCCTTAAATTTCCAAAGTTTAACTTTCCAGAATTGAAACATCACCTTAATAATAAAATTGCTGAAATATTAATGCCACTTATATTTTTTTTTTAAACTTACCTTCAAACCTGATATACCTCGAACACTCCATCTTATCCTGACAGAGAAATCTTCTGGGTGTTTTGTGATTTTAAGAACTTCTAACTTAACATAAGCATACTTCAAATGACCAACAGTTCGTAGCAAGGCAACTTGCTTCACGTAATGATATAGCCCTCTGAATCAACAAAAATATTTTATAATTTTTTACTGAAAGATTAATGTTTTTTGAATCGTTAAGTTACACTGTGTGCTTTCCTTTAATGTTGTTTTCGAAGATTAAGTTTGGACTGTAAACCGAATAGTCCATTGGTTGAACAAACAATGTTGGGAGAGTGTTTCGCAGTACATTGAAAACGTGATCTAACTGCTCTAGAGTTGGTTTGTTTGGATCACCGGAAGGGTCGGGAGACTCCTTGACTAATCTGCTACTCTGTAGTAATTACTGACTCAGGATCTGATAATTAAAAATGAAAAAATAAAGGTACCTCCAAGACGTCAGTAGATAACTTTTCTGTAATAGGCTTTGGAGCTGGCTCAGTTCCAAAATTCACTAGTGAACTTATCCTAGCTGGGTAAGGTGTTTTTGTGGGCTGAAAATTCAATTGTTATGGTTTTATTATAAAGGCTGATTGAAAGAGGTACATTCTTCTTAGTTATGTAATCAAAAACGCTAGCTTCAATTTTCATTTGTATATCTTCATTACCAACTGCGAAATCAAGCAAAATGCTTATTTGTTTTACTTACATCAACTCCATGGTGCATGTTCCTTCTTCGTTCGAAGTCCGTGCCATTGATGATTGGAAGAGGAATTCTCTGCCGAAGAAATGTATTGCTGAATGATACCAACCGCAGTGTTGATACATTTCGAAGGACGTTTGTCATCTTTTCGAGGTTTTGAAAAGTTTCTTTATTTAGCTGTCGGTAATTGTGAAATTGAAAACTTTCAACTTCCAATTATATTCGAGAACTAGTGGAATGCTACACAAGAAAAAAAAACTCAAAATAATTTTGACTTTTCCCATGTGGGTTATTTGCCGGGCCCAGCAAAAAAAAATTCGAAAAATGTTCCATTCCCAGATGTTTTTTTGTTATGACAGATGTTGTGAAAGCCCAATTCGCCCAAAATTTATTCAGCTGTTCAGCATCAGTGTTCAAATAGGAAAGGATTTTTAATTTAAGGTTTTATTATATTCACTTTGTAGGCTGAGATTATTTTTATTTTCGTTATTATTTTACTGATTGAAGATTCTTTCAAAAGCTGTGGTTTTAAATAGTGCCGAATTTATACGAGTGATAAAACGCTATTAAATTTCTCATTTTATACTAATAATCCGGTTTTATGACAGTAATTTGGTATGAAATGACCAATTTAATGACATTTTGTCACTTGTGTAAATCCGGCTTAATCCTCTGGCTGAGTACTTAAGTATTGCATTTAAAATAATTTTGTTTCTAGAAAATCGATCTGTCATACAAAATTTGTTTTAGTATAAAACGGTGCTATATCAGTAAGGACGCTTTTACACGAGTGACAAATTGCTATTATGTCTGCCATAAAAGAGACAAAATAATGAATAAAATCAATGGCTTAATGAGACACGAAATCAAATGGCACTCTGACCATCTGGCATTTATAATGGAAAGAAATGAGCACTTCCATTCTGTATTGTGCATTGGCCACGTTCATCACCACGTTTTTGACAGATCTAAAAATTCAGTTCTGAAAAACGTAACACTGAACGCAAAAAAAAGTCTGAAATTATTTATTCTGTTTTTATTATTTTTTGCACTTTAAAATCAAAATCCGAAAAGCAATACGAAACCCAGACGATCAGACCACACACCAAAAAAAAAAACTAGATCAAGAACTGTTTTTTTGTTGCTTTTAGCTGTCATCTGAATTTTCAGATAGAATTTTTCATCTGAAAATTCAGAAAAAAACGTAAGAAACGTAACTAAATGTCAATCGACGTCAACTGAATTTTTATGACTGCTGGCCAATCAGAAGCTCTAAAAATGACAGTTCAGAACTGTCAAATGTGCTGATGAACGCGGCCATTGCCATTATTAATAGGCCAGTCCCACGGAGAAAAAATCTCAGTGAGCGCTCAATGTCAATTTGACGGAGGCGAAATCATTTCGTGGGACAACATTCTCCGCTCAATTTTAAAAAACTCAGGTGTTACAATTCTCGTACTGAAATTCTAAAAAATCACTTTCAACTTTTGCTTAAAATGTTTAATTTTTGAAGCAGAAAACTTATTGAAATGAATGAGAAATAATAAAAAGATCAATTTATTTTAGTTTTTATTAACATTCCGTCTTTATTTTGTATTTATTTACCACTTTTGCACTTGCGCACCACAAAAAAATTTAAATTTGATTGTCAAAAGAACAGCTGTTTTGGCTGAGAAAGAAAACTGAGAAATGAATCCAAAAAATTTTCATCTCACATATCTCAGCAAAATATCTCAGTGCTCAGGTGAGATTTTTTGTCCCACGAAAAAAAATCTCTGAGCGCTCTGAGCGCTCAGAGATTTTTTCTTCGTGGGACTGGCCTAATGATGTCAGCATAATTACATTACACGCATGTCAGTATAGTTGTAAAATTAAACGTCATATGCACATGGTCATTATTTTAATGACAAAAATAATAATAAATAAATAATGGCAGGTTTTAAACTATTTGCACGATTTGGTCATTAATGCGGCAATGTAACAAAAGAAATTATGGCAATTTGTCACTCTTGTAAATGCGGCATAAGTATTGATGTAATCTGATAAAGAATTTTCATTCAATTTTCATTTTCAATTTTCTCAAAAACTAAAAGACATTTTGGCATCCGGTTTTCTGTTTTTTAATAAAAATTAATAAGAGCATTGAATTTTAAAAACAAAAATTATACTTAATTACATAAAATTTTTAAAGAAATTACTTTGAAACTTTTTTTTTCAAATTTTGAATTTAATTTTTCAAAAACTATTCACTAACACAACTTAGTTTACAACGAAAATCATTTTAAATTGTACCGTTTTTTATCTGTTTTAAGTCAATTTTTTAGAAAATTGCCTCTCCTACCTAAACGGGGGAAATAGACCCCCCCCCCCCTACCATACGATTTTTTTCTTGTCTTAACCCAACCTTCTCGCTCCAGAAGTTTGGTGCATCTTATACCGATCACCCTGTATACAAGATATTTGCAAATTCTTCTTGCAAACGCGTTTTAAATGCAGATGGAGTTAAGAAAAAGCCTAATGCGTCAAAGTTAACAGTAGTTATGCTGAGCACCAAATACAGAGCTTATATATTTTTGAACTGTATCGAGAGCAACAAATATAAGTGAACATTATATCGAATAGCAAAATGTTTGATTATTACGTATCCGGATATAAAGTCCAGACGTCTTTTGGGAGGTTTTGGAATCTTCCAAAAAGCACTACTCACTGTTAATGATACCATCAATAAACAAAATTGCTCGCCCATTATTGTTGGCCATGACTGAGTGAAAAATGTGAGTAGTGCGGTGTTTCATCTGCCGCAAAGGCACAAGAATCCTAACCGAGAGCATTCCAGTATCCAGCCGACTGCGATAATACATATTAGAGCATAGTCTGTAAGCACTAACTAACTAACATTTTTTCCAATATAGATTTGTTATACCTACATAGTATGGTAATTGCACTTACTAAGGACTCAACCACATTTTAAAAAAAATGATAAAACAATTCTTGGCCGCTCTCGCCCAAGTTCCATACAGATTTACCGATTCTCTTTTGCAACAGATTCTGAAAAAATCAATAGAAATTTGATTCGATCCTAATTTTTATTAGTTAATCATTGGAAAACAAACTAAGCTATGAAAAAAAAAAATTAAAGTAAAATTTAGTGAAATATAAATGATCCAGCATCTTGTTATTTAAACAGGAAAAAATTATAAGTTGTTTACACCAACGGATATGTATGTGCATTTAAATTTCATCTAGCTCAGAATCTTCTGGTGGAAAATCTCCAATCTCAACTCCAGAAGGAACAACAAAACCTCCATAATTGGCTTCACATTCAAAATAGCGTTTGCCATCAACTCTAAGGAGAGCACTTTGTATCAGACCCATTTTTTTTAAATTATTTTTTACAAACTTACGATCCATCATTCTTGCCCAATGGTTCATCATATTTCACTCCAATGAAAACTCCCTTTTTACCCTGGATTTCGCCCTTGTACATCACTGTACCCAGTCGAGTAGGGTTCCCTTTTACTTGTACCTAATTTAATTTTTGTGTGTCAAGAGAATTCCCAAAGATTATACATTATTTAATCACTTACCTTGCACCTAGAGCCAACCGTCATAAGATCAGCTCTACGCTGCTCTTCTTCGGCGGCTTGCTTGCGCTTTTCCTCGATTTGTTTCATCTCATCCTCATTATACTTGCCAAGGCGGTTCTTTTTCAGAAAACTTCGCACAGAATCCTGCTTCTGTTCGTATTGTGTATCAGTTAGTTCAAATTTATCAACCTCATCAGCAATTATTAGGAAACTATCTATAACATGCAATCGCATACCCTCCTCAATGGGATACGAACCAAGAAGGGAATTATTGTTATCAATTTTACAAACGAGCCGATCCCCATTGTAGAGCTCAATTTGCATGGTTGAGGCACTGCCTCCAGTTACGATTTCCAGTTTTTCCTATAAAAACACAAATGTGTGCACAATTACTTGACTTTTATATTATTTTCTATATGAATTCTTCTATTTATTGATTTATACTAAGTTATAGAATTCTTAAAGGAGGTGAAACTTGTAATTTATAACCAGGTGCTAGCTATTTTAAAGACTTACCTTTAGCTCAGCGATAGTTAAACTTTTTGGAAATTTCTTCTCAAAGGCAACGCCATCGTTTTTGGAATTGGAAACATTAACTTTAACGAAGTCTGAAATTGAAGGTATTACAATTGAGGATGACATTTTTTTTGCTATATTTATTTAATGATTTAATTGAGGAATGTGAATATTTTCCAAGTCCTTCGACCGGCAAACGATTTTCTGTTTTTTTTTGTTTACGGCAGACACAGAACAGACGGTCGATGACATCCGGATGACTCATATGCAAATAGAAGTGTTAATAGCGGTGAGGGAAATTATTGATCCCTGGAATAATGCTTTAATTATTTTGTAATTTTTTTTAAGACCACTAGTTTTAGGGCAGGTTATACAATGTTGGTTCATTTGATCCGTTGTGGGCAATTCCAACTAAAAATACTGAGTATAGATTAAAAAGAAGATTTATTTTGACAGTATGAAGATGTTGTTTCACTTTTTCTAATGGAGTTGAAGTGAGGCAGATAGTTTCATGTATGGACGTATTATATATGAACTGCTAGTTGCTTACCTCAAGTTGGTTCCATTTTTATCTCAGTCGTTTTTGGCGACATTAGCGCCAGAAATTGCAACTAGCGGAAAAAAATAAAACCTCAATTTTGACATTAAGTACGTTCAATAAAAAAAATTTCAGATTCTGAAAAATCAGATTTTTTTCGTTGAACGCAAAAAAAAAACAGAAATTAAAGTCAAATTTCCGTATTAAAGGCTCTCCCAAACCAACACGAATATTCGGCGCGACGAACGAAAACAATAATAGGTGTGTTTTGTTCAACTTCTGAATGTACACATTAAGAAACTCTTCACATTAAGCAAAATTTTCACATGCAAATTCTACCAACAACAAGTTAACAGCACATTTGATCTTCAGTAACTCTATGGCTTAATGTGGAACATAGCAAAATCGGCACAGTAACTAGCTCAACAAAACACAGCTATTATGTTTTGTTTGACAACCACGTGTTGTTATTGTTGTTTTCGTTTGTAGCGCCGAATATTCGCGTTGGTTTGGGCGAGCCCTTACTTATTGAATTTTCATACAACGAAATAAAAGAGAACTTTATATATTCGTCAATTGTTTTTTTAGCATGAGCTTTGTAGATGAATTTTTATGTAAAAAGATTAACAACAGGTTTAGTTGTTATTATGCAGTAAATTTGTTTTAACACTTCCCCCATCAAAAAACAACTAGCATCTGAATTTTCAGATGAAATTTCAGAATAAATGTAACTAAACGTAACTAAAAGTTACTAAAATTATCTTAATTTTTATGACAGCTGGCCAATCAGACGCTCAAAAAAATCAGAAATCTGAAATTTCAGATGTAAAACGTAATGGATTGAACGCGGCCACTGAAAAAAGTAATAAGAAGCAAAATACAATAGATGTCGCACATTTCTATGCGTGAATATTTAAAAATGCCAGTTATTGATTATTGTTAAATACTATTTTTTGAATTTAAAAAAACAGATGTCGCAAGCTTCTATGTAAATATTTTTAAGTTCATTTTTTTCCTGAAGTGAAGGGTTTGGAGCTAGCATCGCTATCTCTTATTTTGGCGACATTTGACATACATATATATATGAAAAAGGCCCGTTTATATTTTGGGTATGTTTGTTCTTGAGAGAGTACTAGTTCTGTCTCTAACACAAGATTTAAGGCTCTCCAAAACCAACGCGATTAATCGCTGCGACAAAAGAAAACAACAATAACAACACGTGGTTGTCAAAAAAAACAACACGTTGTTGTTATTGTTTTCTATTGTCGCGGCGATTAATCGCGTTGGTTTGGGAGACCCTTTATTTCAAATCTTCGAGATTTAGGAAATAAATTTGTATGGTAAATCATCGGGATTTGAAGAAGATTTAGGGAAATATACTTAAATCTCGGTTTAGTGGTCGGTGAAACGTAGTATAAGGGCCAGTTGTACAAATATTTGATCGGTGGTTCAAGAATTTTAACTCACCAATTTTGGTGGATTAACTGTGGTTCAACGATGGTTCAGCCATGTAATTGGCTTTTATTGCATATTGAAACCTTGAACCCACATCGTTGAACTTCAGTTAATCCGCCGAAATCGGCGAGTTAAAATAAGTGCCAGTTGTACAATCGTGGTTTAAATTTTGATCCGTGGTTCAGGAATTTTAACTCGCCGATTTCGGCGGGTTAACTGAGGTTCAACGATGGTTCAAGGTTCCAATATGCACTAAAAGCCAATTACACTTTTTGCAAAAAGTACAAAAGTGAAAAACTAAAACATGCGCTGGAAATGTCTGTGTGCGAAAAAGCCCCCGAAAATAGTGTTTGATATATCATTTCAGACTGATACTACAGATAAAACACGATTTTTTCGCACACAGGCATCTCTAGGCAAATTTTTGCTCATCACATTTTCACTTTTTGCCCTACTTTTTGCAAAAAGTCTTTGATGTAGTTAAGCCTAAAGTCTGTATTTATATTGTTCAACTTTTCCTGTTCCGATCACTTGTTCCTGGGGGAGCGGGGTAAAAAGTGAGGGGGATGGAAGAAATCGGTTGTTCCGCAAAACTCATCCGATTTTTCCAGCCTATTTTGGTTCTCTTTCACCTCCTTTCCAGTTTCTTGTGTGTGTTTAGTATACATGTGTCGTTTATTTGATGGTGTAAGTAAATCTTAATGAAAAATGAAGAGGAAAGCAATAAGACCGAAGAGTGCAACAACAGAAATTCTCATTGGAAAAATCGGACCATATGAACATTTCACCCGATTTCTGGAAAAAACTTATGGGAAAAGTTGAACAATGTAAATCCAGACAAACTTTCTGCCTCACTTCAGCTCCATTAGAAAAAATGAAACATCTGCAATCTGTGAAAAAATGAAATGATGAAAAATAAAATCACAGAATCACA
Source organism: Epistrophella euchroma (assembly GCA_947049315.1). NCBI lineage: Eukaryota > Metazoa > Arthropoda > Insecta > Diptera > Syrphidae > Epistrophella > Epistrophella euchroma. Next base: position 106,579,990 of record OX346247.1, on the reverse strand, counting down.
CAAAAGCACAAAATGACGTTTTATAAAGAGTGTTGGTCTTATTAATAAACATTGTCTAACTTTAGACAGCCGTCCAAGTTTTTAAAAAACCTTTCTAATTTTTGCTAAAGTAATCTATCTTTTTATCTTGCTTTAGACAACGTAATCTATTGTCTAAACCTAGAGAAATGCAATATTTTTTTTATTAAAAAAGCATATTTCCGACTGTTTCAAAATACTTAGACATAGTTTAAACAGCCAAAAATCTAATTAATAAGACCATGTGTGTGCAAGTGCGTGTTTCATGTAGGTGTAAATCTCTCTTTAATTCGGGATCAGAGATTTTGATCACGAATTGTCAGGGATTGATTTTTTTTGGTTGAAAGAAATGCAAAAACTTGTCTGGGATCAAAATCCTGGCAGGGATCAATTTTGTTTGGCTGAAAGAAAAACCACATGATTGCCACCCGAACCGGGCCACTAAATGAACACCCCTTTTGCACGGCGAATTCACGGACCACCACAGACTTCCAGTGTTCCAATTCTTATTTCTGTGTTGCCACAATGGCAATGACATTTCGAAAATCGAAGTTTCTTTTAAAACTTCAAAACTTGCCCTAGTGCACAGTATAGCACAGTATTGAGCATTGTAGAAGTTTTTGTTTTCGGATTTTTTTTTAATCTTCACTCGTTGGTAGCTAATTAAAATAAAATTATTAACTTTTAAACATCCTAAACATTTGATTTATTCAATCAAACGTCAAACAATTCTAAGTATATTCGTGATATAAATTAAAATGTCTTCATTTTGGTCGCGCAATTTAATCTAAAACAGGGTAAAAACTAAGTTTTAAAATAGATGAAAATAAGACCGTTTCCCAGATTACACCTTAATAATTTCATCACGCAATTTTGCTTTATAATCTTCATAAGTGTCTCTACCTGATCTTGAGTGTTCTTAAAAAATATCGTCTTGGCTTGTTTAGTTAAATTCTTTTATATTTGATGAAAATGTGACGTGTTGCAAATATATTCCGTTGTTATTCGCTTTCGCACTCAAGAAAAAATTAGCAGAAGCAGTGTGGTGTCTGCGTTCTATCGCTCGGTCTCGCTTTTCTTCTCTAGCTGCTTTTACAGCTACCGCTCGGGTGCTCCGGTGTTCCTCTTGTCCTCCTTCGACTATTCGTCTCTACAGTTCCGATGCAAAAAAAAATAAATAAAATAAGTAATATTCTTACCTAATCTAATTTTAAAAATTGATCAGAAAAACCACAAAATACCTACATTCTAGTGATGAGAGTGTTTGAATAAATAAATATAATGTACCTACATACCTAATATATAAAATTAAATAAAAAAATAGGCATTGTATTTTTTGCTTGCGTTTATTGTTTTATTATAGTGCATTTTCTTTATTTTAATTTCATTTATAAATTTGTGACTTTTGATTTTGATAATTTTGCTTGTTTGATTTAAAAGTGGTTGCGTTTCGTATTTGTGTAATTTCATGCAAAATCACACACCCGACCCATCGAAAGTTTTCGTGACCTTTTTATAGACGATTTGCAATTGTGTGTGAATAATGTTTTGAAAGCAGCCGGTTGCAGACTCGTCGTGTGTGCGAAAAATGTGTGGACGACAAAAATGTTTCATATTGACCTAGCTTCAACACTTTGATGAAAATTGATCGATTTGTTTTTGGTGTACCAACATTAATTTGATTATTTGACTTGTTGATTCAAGGAAATATAAAAGTTGATTTATGGCAGTTTATTATTTGATTTGGATTCCAGAGTGGGATCAAAATTAAGTTTTTCCTGTTAAACCTGTTATATCATTTTGTTCACTTAATTTTCGCTGTTTCAAACATACAGAGCATATGTAAAACCGAAATTTTAAAGCTGGCGCTACACATCACACGTTAATAAAATTGGAAAGAATCGTGATTATTAGCACCCTGACAAATTATTAAATGGTGTTTAGAGTCTCACTATTTATGAATATCTTGTTGTGTGTAGTCAGCTTAAATGCAAGTTAAATAAGAGATTCCTTTGGCCAGTTCCTAGAAGTTTGGGACTGTCATGAATTGATCCACATTTAATCCAAAATGTCTTCCCTTCTGGCGAGTTGTAAAAACGTGGTTCATTACTTTATCCTGGCGACCGTGAAAAGGCTATAACTCAAGTTGTTGTTTTGTTAAAACCTTCAAAATAAAAGGAACGAATTCTAAATATGAAATATAAAAAGCAAAGTAAAATAGTTATTATAACTACAATGATTTTAATTACAAATTACAACACCGCCTCTTTATAAAAATCATACTAAATTGATCACATTAAATTTGAATATATATGTAAATCAAAAAAATAAAATTTTTAAATTTAAATTTTTGCGATGTTTTTCGACTCATTCTTTTTTTCCGACTTTCGGTCGTTTTTGTTATCAGACCAGCCTGCATCAGTAAAACCGCCTGAAAACCATCGTCAGATCCAAAGTCGATTTGACGTAACGTAGCCCGTGGCGTACTGGTTAGTGCGTTTTACTGTCACGTCAGAGGTCTGAGTTCGATAAAAAAGTCCTTTTGCTTGTAGAAAGTATTCAAAGCAATAACTTCAAAAACTACCGAAGTATATTGTAAGGGTTGCTACGCCAATCATTTATGCCAAACTTTTTGAGAACATTTTTTTAAATACTGTCTTCCCAAGAACGTATTTACAAAAATAACACTCATAAAATTACGGGAACTACAGAAAAAGAAAACACTCGGTGTTCCATTCGCCACTATAAAGATTTAATATCAGTCTGTGATTCGATGGAGCGATAAATAGTGCACCCGAATCCAGTCACAACTTATGTTCCCAAATTCAAGTCTTCATGTCGGGTGCATAGGTGTTGACCCCTTATCACTACAAAAAGTACTCGGATCAGCTTGGTTAATATGAAATATCTATAACTCTACTTTAAACAAGGTTCGCTTCAAATGGTTTTGCCACATGAATTATCAAGAATGAAGTTAACTAAATGTCAGCATTAACATACCTATAGGATGTCATAAACAAAAACTGAAACATTTTGGTGGAACTGAAATCAAGTATTGAGATTTGTATAGATAAAATGATTTTACATGTTTTATTTCCCTTTTATTTCTTTGTAATTACTAAGCGAAAAAGGCTATGTACAAATGTAGGTACAAATAATTTTCTGTCTCATAAAATACATATCAAAAAATTAAATAAAAAAGTAGGTAGGTAATAAAGTGATAAGAAAAAAAAAACTAAATTCCGCAAACAATACTTATAATAAACAAAATATGTCTGTATTCACATTTAGCCTTTTAAGTTTTTCTATGTGCTCGTTTAATACGTGTGTGTATGATGTCATGTTATGTTATGTTGGGGCATTATTTATTCCTAAATTGATAACCCTGCAGAGAATACAGAATTTTGTCATTAGTTTTGTTTGCAAAAAATAGGTATATCCAGTAGATAGTTTACTGCGTACCTACTATTTTTTCAGCCAAATAGTCTACGGTCTATTCCAAAAAAGGAAACTGTTATGAGTTAACTTTGCTATTGAAAGAGGAAAATTATATTATATAATATAAATTATATTATTGGAGATGAATAGTCGTTTTTAAACTTCAAGGTTGCTAAAAGCAACTAATCAATCTGTCTTCTTTTAATAAAATATTTCGCACCAAAAGGCTTTAAATCAACTACGTATTTCCAGAGTCAACAATAATTTTCATGTCTTAAAGTGAAAGAATCAATTTAACAAAAAAAAAAAAAAAACTTCTTAAAACGACAATAATACAAACAAAAAATTACACAACCAAAGAAAAATGCTTTGGAACATTTGCCTTATATTTGTGATATCTCTGGTTTCTTCACCACATAAACACAGTGTCTCCGGTGGCGGAGCCCCGGGTGATTCGGTTGTGATTACTGCAGGTGCTCTTAGTGGTAATCGCTACAATTCAAATCCAGCAAATGAGGTAGAACACCACCAGCAATTGCACCATCCATCACAGAAGCCACAACATCAACAACAACAGCAACAACAACAACAACAACAACAGCAGCAACATCATCAACAACAGCAACATAGTTCTTATCAGAGCAGCAACATAGCAGCGGGTAGTATTAGTGGCTCAAAAGCTTCACAACTGCCAACAACAACAACAGGTGCTGTTGGTGGTGGTGGCGGTGCCGGTGGATCCCATGCGGCCTCCTCCTATGCTCAACATCATGGAGCACCTGGAAGTGGCCACATAGATCATCGGCACTCGTATAATCTTCTCAGCGAAGCAATGTCTCAAGCAGTTAGCAACGAATTCAGTAAGTATTAACATAATATTTATTATATTATTGTTGACAATTAATTTGGCGGAAATAAAAAAAAAATTACTCGTTGCACGAACTTCATATATATTACATATTTAAATACAATTTTCCAAGTGTTATAGGTGCCATAAACTCATGCAGTGAATATAAATTAAATAATTTCAAATTTCTCTTTATTTGGGAGGTTTTTAGGCGCATATAATAAGTGTAAAAAAGTACTTTTAATTTTAAACACAAGTAAGTTGACAAAAATATCTGTATATGTATCTTTTAATTAAGCGAACCGCAGTCTACAGAAAAAAGATAACTTTTTATTTTAAAGTCAGATTTTCGAAAATGATTTGGAAAAAGTTTAGCCTTTTAATAATATTAATTTAACTTCTTTGAGCTTAAATAATTTAATAAATTAATAAATATGTTCTGCACTTCTGCCACACAAAACCTTTCCAACCATGTATAATTCAGAATTTAACAATTAAATTGAATGCAAAGAGTTTTTCTAAAATGGATATGGCGAATTTTAATTCTCATCTTCTCATATGCTTTCGCATATTGTACACTGTGTAAATTGTGCCACAAAATTCAAGTTTGCCGTTTTATTAAATGATGATGATTTGGGCTGAAAAATTAAGTTTGTTCTTAAGAAGAATTGAGTAAGGAGAGCATGGATATGAGTGGAAACATTTTTTTAGGTGATATTTGTTGGTCTGTTTTATCTGTGCGTCCAAGTTCACATGGAGCTAGAACCAAACCAGGTAAATGAAAATTTGATAGAGCATTTTTTGTGATTACCTAGAGGAGAAATTCAACGACTTTTTTGTCTCTCAAAAACGTCGAAGTGTGGTGTCTAAACCTAGCCATTGTTAAATGGCATTATTGACAGTCTACATATGTAAGGTGTTTTCTTTTTTTAGCTATAATCAGAGCAGTAGGCAGAAACTTAGCAAACCGAGTAAAGCTCTGAGCAGAGTTTGATCAGAGTTCTCCGATTTATGTAATTATGAAAATAAAACATGAGCAGTGAGCATTAAATTGTCATTATGCTTGGTAGTAATCTGTCAAATCACATACAAATTGTATGAAGTTGGACACGCTCAGCTGTTTTCTTCATTTTCTCATATTTCTGACTTAAAAACACACAAATTTTTTAATCAGAGCTTTGGTTCGCTTTCAGGCAAGCAAGTTCGTGTATTTTTTACTTGCGATATATGCAGGTACGTGCTATAGGGAAAGTTTTGTATTCGTAAAAAAAATCGAACTCGAAATTTCAGTCGAACACTAAAAAGTTCACCTAAAGCCTTAATTACTGAAGCGAACTCTAAACTTTTTAGGTGATTCCTTAGAGGAAAAATCGTGATTTTCTTTTTAGCTCAAAAAATAAAGGTAACTGCCATACAACCGTTTTGAAAACGGTTATTTATCTCGGCTTCAGAGATTTTGATTAATTTTTTTTGTGTACTTATCCTGGTTTTGTCTGCATTTTAACGGTATTAACGGTACCTGCCATAGATTTTTTTTTTATTTTCGACTTTCTCGTTAATGGCTCAACCGTTTTCGTTCAATATTACTCTGAAGGTAAATTAAAACTCTGATTAATACTGCATACAAACATTTTGACAAAATTATTCTTTTTTTTGAAAACGGGTTGATAAATATTTTTGAAATCATAGTTTTAGTTGTACATTATTAAATTCAAGAAACTTTATATATGCATGTACAATGTACATATACGTATTGTTTTTGGATAAAAAAAAAAAATTTGTAAGAAAACCGCTCCAACAATTTTTGAATTTTTTTTTCTGTATAAATTCATATTTTTGCAAGATATTAAAACATTTTAACTTCTTGTTTATCAATTTAAAGAACGTGTTTCACGCTTTATTTTCAGAAATTGTTGAATTTATTATATGGATAACTACATACATAATATATATATATAATTATTATTTAATAATTGAATGTACTTATTTATAATACACTCAATTTTTAAAATCCCAAGAAACTTTTACTACAAGAGCAAGTTAGTTGTCAATTTTTTTTTTTTTTGACAAAGCTATAAATTATAGATTGTTGTTTGTTCAAATCTTCACATTCTTCTGTAAATAAAAAAAAAAATCATGCCAATACGCTTCAAAAACTGGTTAAGGTGCTATTGACTTTTAACTTAGACTCCTACTCGTATTTTCATTCCGATGAGAAAAAAAAAAAAAATTTAATATTCTGGGAAAACTTGTTTGTTTAAGCAAATTTGATTAAAACAATATACATACTAAATAAATCAACTTACAAACAACAAGAATGCTTTATTATTTACTTTTATATGTTCTTTCTTTTTTTTACATCTAAATAAAATTATATTCTGCATTTAGAAAATGTTTCAATCATTGACCGTTACGATCCTTGTAAACATACAATTTTCCAAAAATGTTTGCAAATTGGTTTTGAGTTGAACTAACGTCTTTATTGCCAGATGTGATTTATAAAAGTCCTAACGTTAAAAAAAAATAATTCAATAGTTGTATGTGGATGTGTTTTTTTTTACGCACCACACTTAAGATAAAATTTCATCAAAACCGCCCAAAACCACAATCGCCCCGCTTTGAAAATAAATAAATTAATTGATTAAATTGATTTTTTCATAACACCTAATTGAGTATTTATAGACACTTGAAGACCCTAATAATTTTACACCATATTTATGAAGCGTTTTATTTGTGATCGATTTTAAAACATTTAGATTCAACCTTCAAGATTTGACCTCTGGATCTTATGCTTTAAGATTCCTACTATATCGACATTTTTCGCAGGTTTACCGTACTGTCTTATGTTACATTATATTGCTACAGAGGTACATACTAGAATTTTTATATAGATATGTATGTTCCCTACACCATGTACAAAAAATCCCTACTTTTTCGCTACACCCACAAAATCCATAAAACCACTAAAAAAGTTAAGATATTGGTTTTATTTTTCTTAGTTTTTTAATAGTTTTAGACTTAAATATAAATAATAAAAAAGTAGACAAAAAATTAATACATAAAAAAAATACCTACGTAAATTTTAGTGATCATAGAAAATTTTTGCGGACATTGTTCCGACATGATTGTTTTTGGTTTCAAATGATGCTCAATCCAAATTTGAATCTTGTAATGATGATCTGATAATACAAATCGAGTTTGGTCTTTCTCAAATAAATGCTATAGTAAGGTATCTGAGATAGCCGTATCTCAGGAGCAGGGTTGCCATGTCTTGAACTAGTTCCATAGCCCAATTTAAAAAATTTTGTAGCCCAAAATCGGAGCCGAAAAAGTAGCCCAAATAGTAGCCCAATACCAATAAAAAAAAACATTTCTGATAACTTCAATCACAATTTGTTTTTATTAAAAAAAAAACAACGAATAATAAAATAAATTTTTATTAACGAAAAATAAAATAAATTTTTTTAAACAAACAACGAAAAATAAAATAAATTTGTTCATAAGAAAAAGAAGAGTTAACAATATTATCAGATTAACTGCTGAAAATCAGTCTATAAATGTGATATCCTCATCAAAATGTTTGTCATTGTCATCCTCGTGGTCATTGTTATAACAATGGTAAATTGTTTAGTTCAAGTTACTTATCATTTCTTTAAAGGGTAAATAATTAATTACAGCAAATTTTTTAACCGTAGCAACAAAACGCAAAACGAATAATTGCATCAAGCGATGCTGTATAATTAATAGATTTCTTGGTTATGCAAAGTTAACAATTGTATTACGAAATACGCCAAATCCCTGAAACTAATTTATCCGAAATATTTTTGACGTTAAGAGCCAATTCAGTTCAAAATTCTTCAAAATTTGTTTGCAAATTTGGCGGAGCTTATTCCATTGTAACTCCAAATTTGGAATATTTTTCAGGGTTTTCTTGCTTTTTGGAATTATCTCCAAGGGAATTATCATTAAGGGAATGTTTAGAGGGAGAAAAGTGTTTTATTTATATGATTTATTTGTATGATAAAATATAGAATAAAATAAATAAATTTGGTAGCACAACGACTCATGAAGAACCAGGGCCTAGTGACTTACAACTCTCTCCCCTCCAGGAATGGAGGGGACCTACAGTTTATTGCCGAATCCCAACGGCTGGTGAGCGGCACTTTTCTATGACAAGAGATACTCTTGGAGGATTTGTCACTTCCTCGCAAGAGGCAGTAGCCCGGAAAAAAACTTAAGGTGGAAGCGGCTGGTATTGAACCCAGACCTCTGGCATGACAGTCCATCGCACTAACCATTACGCCACGGGCTGATAAAATATAGCCCAAGATTAAATTTGGGCTATTTATAGTCCAATTATGATTGGGCTGTCATACTGAAATTTTTGTCGGCAATTTTGAAAAAAGATAGACCAATTTCCGATAAATAGCCCAATCTGGCAAGCCTGCTCAGGAGTCGTGACATGACACATGATTTTTTTTTCGAAATTTAAATAGTGCGAAGTCGAAATTCGATGTCTATTTCGAAAAGAGAAATGACTCTTCCTCTTGAGGTACTGAGTGTGTTTCTTTATTTATTCCGGATAAGGAACAGAATGGATGGATTAGACGAAATTTTTATCCAGAATATACAGAATGGAATGAATAAAGAAACAAAACTAGAACAAAAAGAATGGCAATCCAGTTTTTTGGTGAAATGTCAAAACAATTGAAGAAATAAATGTTTTTATTTTGGATATTTATGTATTCTCAAAGTCAAAAGTTTAGTAAATTTTACATTAAATGCATAAAATTATACTCTGGTACATTAATTCGCGGTATTATGCTATTTTTAAATAATTAACACCAATGTGAATCTGCCATAATTGAGTTTAAGAACGTCAATTATACTGAACGCGCCCAGTATTCTTTTTCTATTCTTTTTATTCCACACTTCACATGGAATATAAAGAATGCATTCCAAACGTTCCGGAATGAATAAAGAAACAACAAAATTGTTTATCCGGCATGTTCCGTGGAAAAAAGAAACGCAAAAATGGTATTCCGAATATTCTAAACATACCGGAATTAATAAAGAAACACACTCACTGTGTATTGAAGGTTTACTTGGAATCTGACGTAAGAAATAAAAAGTTGGAAACTGATTATTGAGTTTGTGTAGTAAGTTGTTTTAAAAGAATAATATTTTGGGAAACACTTTCTCTTTGGTGTGTGGTATGATTTTAAAAAGAAAAATTATTTAGTAATAAAATTCTAAAAGTACCTACGCTTTTATAAAAAATTCTAATATATCAAAAATCCGTCCTTTTTCCCCTACGGTGTAGTTCTCAAACCGAAAATCCCTACGTTTTGGGATTTTTCCCTACGTGTGGCACCACTGGTGAGGGCCTTGTCAAATTGTCAATACGCAATTTGTATTAAGTTCAGTTCATCTTACACACATGTAGATTTCACGATGAATACCTAGTGTAAACTATATCCAACCAGATATAACTTGTTTTTAACCCAGGTGTACATTTAAAACTGAGTTAAGTTGGCTGTTAAAAATGCGTACGAATACACAGTATTTGACAGTTGATGTATAACAACACAAGAGTGAAAAACCACACATTTATTCACCTCAGGCAGTTCGGGAAAATAAAAAATTTAAAATAGAAAAGATAAATAATAAAGGGGATTCAAAAAATGGTATACAAAACTATTAGTAACTTATTTAATATGTTATAATCACGTTATTTGTATTCAATTCCAATTGGCGATGTGTTTTGTGGTAAAGAAAATAAACAACCGCTTAGAATAGTATGAATGTATTTATGTACACATGTGTACAATAAACATCTTACTATACAGTACCGGCGTAAATGTATACCTCACATCAAACAGCTCTGCCAAATTGTTTCCCAATTTCTCGTTGAATATAAGATACAGGCATAACAATAATATTCATAATCATCTGCTGAACTCGCGCAGTGCCGGATGAGCAGATCTCGTCATCTCCCTTTGTCATCCTATCTAAATCCACTTAATTGATAATCCCAACCACATACTGACCTCTTTTCTTTATAGAAATAAAATAATGAAACTATACAGAAACTCAAAAATAAAATATATATAGAGCAAACCGGGGAAGGAGGAAATGAAGTGAATATCCCCTCGCCACTTTTGGGTGAAAGATTGTTAGCCAAATTTCTTGCTGAAGCAGGTGCCAATTTTTTTTTTTTATTTTTTAATTCAAGCTGCATTAGATTAGATTTACCGTTCGCGGTCATTGTGGTGGGGACTAAGGCGAGTGATTTTTTTTTCACTATGATCTGTGGTGTCTGGTGTGTGTGTTATTAATACACGTGGATATCTTTCTCAACAGTCATCTGTGATCTGTCACTTGATGCAAAAAGAAAACCTCGTCCAATGTATTTGTTGCCATATGTTCGACAAAAATCTATCCGCGTCCTAACCTAACTAGTGCGGAATCGCAAAATAAAAATCCGAAATTAGGGCGAGCGAGTGTGCTTATATTCCCGATTGCTGATGAAAGACATTTTACACACTTTTGGCGCAACAAACATTAATAGAGCAAAAATCAAGACCAATGGGTAATTAAATTATTATTTCTCCTTCTTGTCGTCGTAGTCCTTTCATTTGAAAACATTTTTGTCGATTATGATGTTATTTTATTTAAATTTTCGAATTAATTAGGTATAGGAAATTTATTGAAATTTGTTGCCGCACTATTTTGGGAGAAATTATCGTGTTTATTATAGTATTGAAGCTAAATTTAGAAAGAAGTTTGTGTCAGATTATTAGCGCCTGTATTAATAACTAGCCGACCCGTGCTCGCGTTGCTTCGCAAGCTTAAAATATACTCATTAATATGATTAGGTAAAAGTATATCAAATGCTTCATGAGACTAACCGCAATTTCAACTATATTATTAACAAAAATTCTATATACATACTTCCATATGCTTTCCGTAACCAAATAAAGAATTTTATTTTCTCTCACTGAAACATTTTCATGATGCCAACTATATATTTCCTTTTATAACTATTTTTCATTTTTTACCTTGGACGGACAACAGTGTTGCGACCGTCACTGTCCTCCGGCTAAGGGAGCTTGCACTGTATTTTATTCCTTACTCCACTTAGTTGAAATCAGTAATGTTTCATTTTCATAAACTTCAGCAGCTTTCAGTAAACCTTTTTTTTACTTTCTTTCTACTGAATGCACTGCTCATTTTCCTCTCAAAATATGTACATTTATGTAACATTTCGGTTCACTGTAGAAGAAGCACCGAACACCCTGTATACTCTGTTTTTAGTCAACTAAGGAGCAATACGGGTCACTTATGTTTTGCAGCAATAACTGTTGCCAAAAAAAATTTATTCCGTTTCGATTTTTTAGAATCGATTTTTCAATCGTCAGTTAAACAATCAGAGATTGACTCTTAACGCCATATTCAGGTGTAAATCAGGTTGAAGTGAATTTAAAGATCCAGTGCATTTTGTTGGAAAAAAATATGACGAGTCAAGCGCTACTTTTGACAACAAAATGCACTGTAGGTTTTAAACAAAGGCAATTATCAAAAAAAAAGTCACTTAAAATATTTTGTAGGAAATTTGCTACAAGTTTGTAGTACAAATTTTTTTTCTGGGATCAAAAATACGCCAGTTACTTGGGAAAATGAAAATAATCTTTAAAAACAAAATGGTGGCCAAACAACACCATGTGCAATTGTGAAAAATGTGGTTTTCCGCTTGTGAACTGATACTGTTTAAAATATCAAAGGAAAAATGCGTCTTGGAATTATTTCCCAAAGTATCATACAATGAAATCTATAAATACCTCGTACTAAATTGTATGATCAAGGTGATCTTGCAAAATTCATAGCTTCAAAAATTGTGTACCGATTTTTAAGAACGATAGCTTGTTTGACTCAATATAAAAAGCACTTGAAATATAAGTACCAAAGAAAAAATATGAAATGCAAACTGTTGCCAAAAACGGTCATCAAACTTTAAAAAACGTGAAAGATAGCAGAGCAGGATTTGAATGGAAAATTGAATTATGTTTTTTTTTTCAAATCTTGGAAAATCTATCGGAAAATGGGGTACCTACTTAATTCGAGTTTGATGAGCTTCTAATTAATCAAAAGGATTTGGGTGAAAAAAAGTCGAATTGTTCGAGAAAACTCGAATTTAAGTTAGCAGAGCAGGTATTTGTATGGGAATTTGAATAATTTTTGTTTTGCCTCAAATCTTGGAAAATCTTTCGGAAAATTGGGGTACTTAATTCTAACTAGATGAAATCTTAATTATTTAAGTACCTATATTTATGACGAAAAAAGTAGAAAAAAATAAAAAAAATAAATTATTTTTTTTTTTCAAAATTTTTAAAATATTTTTTTTTTTTGTAAAAAACATTTTTTTTTTCAATTTTTTTTTGATTCGTAGAGCACTTAAGTAGCACCTAATTATGAGAGCAAACCAATTTCTTTTCCATGCGTTTTAACTAGTTTTCGAAAATTGCTTTGCTAACTTGAAATCAAGTAAGCAGAACATTAATTTTTTCCAAAAGTACTGGAGCACTTAATTTTGTTGTTGGGTACTTAATTAGCACCTATTGAGCACTTAATGATAAAACTTTGTTCTGCTGACCTTGCTCTGCTAACTTGAGAATTATGATATAAGAAGACTGTTTGCTGTTTTTAGTACCTTTGTATAACATTAAAGATCCTTTAAAATAAATAATACAAAATAAACACTAGCGGAGTTACTGTGGTGTATACGTACTTTTTTATCAGCATATATAATTAGTTAGATTTGAAAATCTGAACATCACAGCTTTACAGTTAATTTTATGTAATTCGATATATTTTGAATAACAAACCCCTCTAAAGTCAAAATAAGGCTTTATGTGAGTAAAGCCAGAGTTTGTTGTTTAAAAAAATTAATCATTGGCGAAGAGGTCAAATTCGTCGCACAATTTGTATACAATTTGGTACTACACACTCCTATATGGAGATATGTACATATATAAAGAACTACCCGAAATTCTACATCAATAGAAACAAATAAGTTAGGTTTACTATGCAAATCGGTTGATGTTCAACCGAATAATGCACGTACACACAAAAATCCAATACGTCTCAACAAATTTAAATTCAACAAAAATATCCCCATGGTAATCAGATAAAAAAAGAAATATTCATTTCAAAATACTTACGTCGTGTTAAAAAAGAAAAAAAAACATTAACAATATTTGGCGCACTATTGGCCTTACTGTGAGAATCTATTCGGAATAAAAACAATCAAATCAATACATATTTGAAATAATCAAATAGAAAAAGATTGACGATAATGTTTTTAAAATCACAACAGCATGAATTAAGTCTATTTGACTGTTCTATTTTAAATAGACTCTTGTAATAAGCTTCTGCATCGATACACTACCAATTCGTATCAATCGCCAATGTAGAAAGGCCGTTCGAACAAAAAAAAGTGCATAAAGTATGCAATTTATTGCTGTCACGATTTACCAACTTTTCCGGCCAAAATTTCCAATTTTTATCCACCATCCCCATCTGGTTCAATACAAATCCAACAAAAAAGTCCCCAACCAAATCAGATAATGTTTGGCCGAGTTATGCAGGTACGAACACAAAAAGAGATTTATTTTTATATACATTATGTAAATATATGTAATGTATACATTAGACTGATTCAAAAAAATTAAAACGTCTCCAGACGATAACCGGTTGTAAAGTTATAAAAAAATAAGCAAACAAAAGAAAACTTCCCATACAATTTGAATGGAAAAAAGAAATTTGCGATGAGCGACCTCTAAATATTAATCTTAATGGCTGAAATTTTACCAGCCTTATTATTTCACTAAACTCTAACTAAAAAGCAGCTAGTAGCATTAAAAATCGGAGACATTTTAATTTTGTTTAATCAGTCTAGTACCCGCCTAGAAAAATGGGTCTAGGTTCTAATAAGGCCCTGGCAAGTTTTTAATATTTACTAACAACGGTCTAGCTAAGGTTACTATAGGCATTCGCTAGGCCCTCGCCAGTTATGTACCTTTTTGCCTCGTCAGTTAAATTCTGCCTAATACTGTTGGTGCCTCCACGAAAATATTCTCCATTGTTTTTATTTTAAAAAGCACTTTTCGTTGTTTGTTATGTTGATTGCTTCGAAGACTTCAGTTTATTTACCATGTTCCAGCTTGCTGATGGTTATCCTGGTTGGTCCTGTCCACTACATAGTTCTTATAGTCCCAATATTCGTAGCGTTTATGTGCAATTAAAAAAAGTTCAAACTGACGTTTAGTTAAATGTTATTTACTTTGGTGTGTGTGCAAGTATGTGTGAAACATTGTAGGTATGTTCAGTGAGGCTGTTCGGAATTGCTTGGAATAGTTAAAAAAAAGAACAAGTTTTCGCTGTTCAGTGAGAAATTCGCTGTTCTATGTAAGTTTTGACTTGCTGTTCAGTGAGTCGTATCAACTTTTTTAGTTAAATGGAAGGTGAAATCTGAAAAAGACCAACGTGACCCCCCCCCCCCCCCCCCCACACCAAAATATGTTACCATAGTTCGTATTAAATTCGTATCTCGTTTATTTATTTTATATGGTTTGGTGTATTTTTACCCCACAAGATTATTAAATTAAATTTTTTATTGTCATTTCATAAAAGAAGATTTTTATATTTGTCTGTAGTTGCGAATTTACTATTAGAACCGATTAATTTCATTATTTGAAATTAGTTGATAAAAAACGACGATTTTTGTTACGATATGTTTTCCACGTCTAGGTTTTCCTTACCAAAAACTTGCCAGGGCCTTGCCTAAACCTGCCAAAAACTTACCATTTTTCCAGGCGGGTATACATAGAACATAATATGGTAATTCTCTGCGTTTTTTTATATTTATGCGTTTCTTTTTAAATATTATGTTGAGAGCGAGAGCCAACATAAATATAAATTTTTTTATTTTGAAATTATTTAAAACGCCCCGCGCCTCGCGCTATACAAATTCATTCGTGGCCTTATTTCACGCGGCTTAATTTCTATCCACATAGCCAACTATGGACCCAAAGTATCATGGATTCTATTTAATCAAATTAATGCTAACGTGATTGTTCGACCAACTCTTTTTATAATATTTTCCAGTTGTCTTCATTTAAAACAGTTTTTATATAAATTTATCAAAATAATGATTTTTTTTGAAAATAAACAGACACACTTAAATCAAACCAAATTTATAGCAAGTCTTTAAAGTATTAATTTTTTTTTGCATAGAATCAAGATGAAGAAATACAATTTTTACTTAAAATCGAATACTATATACAGGGGTTAGATATGATCTAAAAATGCCTTTCCATCGATCATTAGAGAGAATATATTTTATATTTATAAAATAAATTGTATGATATAAAAAGTATACCATATGGTGTGAAATACCTACTGTCGGTTTTTTGCATAAAAAAAAACAGGGTGCTAACAAAAAGTAGAAAAAAGATAGATATATTTAAAAAAAAACAACGTGACAGATAACCATTAAAACTTAATTATGTATATTTTGTAGTTTAAGAATATTGCTTAGTAAAAAGGAGGAAGGCGCTGTTATATTATAACAAATTTTTATGAGTAATCTACGTTTTAGAAAATCCTTTATGTTTTCGTGATCTAGGTATATGACACCACAATTTACTCATATGTATACCTATCTTTTTCAAAATTATTGGCTTAGAAATCTACACAGCATTGAACTTGAGTTCAAAACATAATTCAATTTAACAGTGTACGTGTTACCGTAAAAAGGCGAAATAATGAATTTCTATAATTTGCCGGTAAATCATAGAATTTCTCAGCACCATTGGTAAGAATTGTTCTAGGATATACCGGTAAATGGTAAATTTTAGAATTTCATTATTTCGGCTTTTTACAGTAACATACATTTAAATCTGAACTGAGTTCAATCTGCAGTTTAAGTTAAATGCTTGTATTCTGCCGTTTAAATATAAACACTCCCATCCACAAAGAAAAAAATGTTTCCCATGTTCTTCGCTCATGTGTTTCTCTTTCATCTTCAAAAAAAAATAAAAAAATGAGAGAATTGCGCTGACTGCGCATGCGATTCAGAGAAAATGATAGGGTAGTTCGCTAATATAGTTCGTTTAATTGAATTTAGGTTCAGTTTATGCTGTGAAACCCAAGGAGTTGAACTTTAAATTAAAACTTAAGTTCAGGTGCAGCTGATCTTATAGCCTTTTCACACCGAACCCAAAACAGGGTTTTCGCCAAAATGTTTACCAAAACTCGAAAATCGTTCACACTGAACATTTACCTGTTTTCGTTTGACATTTCAATTGTTTTAAAGTCAGCTGATATTGGTTTCAGGCAAACACAATGGACGCGACCACGCGACGTATAGGCGCGATGGCGCCGGCCGATGCTTTGAAAAGGCGCGGTCCAAAATTAAGAATATAAACAAACTATATTAACTCTTTAAAGTTTGGTTGAAATGAACGGAATAAAAAAGCAGCGCACATCTGTGACGCTAGATCTTTTATATGAAAAGAAAAAAAAAGAAAACAACTTATCAAATTGGAAGAAATTCAGCTTCTAAAGAATATTTTGTTAATTCGAACAAACAAAAAAATATTATATTACTTAATATAATTAATAAAAGCAAAAAACAAGATATACAACTGGCAATTTTAAAGTGTTAAAAAGAACTAAACCCGCTTGTTTCATTATAGTCAGCAGGATTCATGCATTCCGATTATAAACTTACGGGACTTCTAAATGCTCTTTCAGTGTCGCACTAAACATTGACATCTTGACATGTTTGCCTCATCATACCTTACTATTTTCTTTTGGAATTGTATACTAAGGTTTCTGTACCTTTTCATTTTTTTCCACTCAATCACATCTAATTTATAAAAATGCTTTTGAATAAAACAATAATTGCAGTAAATAACAAAAAAAGCTAAAAGAAAATGGAAAAATCGTATGGAAAATTACCACTTCTTTCGAATCTGTCTATTCCCCACGCATTTTACAACCTTTTACCTCATTTGTTTATGTCCTAACGCAGCAAATTGAATGTGAAAATCCTGGATATTTAATTTAATTCGAAAGCATACTGGCTCCGTAGCAATAAAGACGCGCGTCCTGACGCCTCGTCTTATGTGTTCAAATTTATTGGATTTAATTTCTCTTGACAGCATCCAGTCAGCTTTTGTTTTGACGCAAGATTTGGGACTGAATGTTTCAAAAGGTGTGTTTGTTTAGTTCAACTCTGAATTGCAACTGGTTTTAGACTAGTTTTATTTTAGTTTTGTAGTTTTCGAAAACGTGTGGTGTAGCAAAAATGTATGGGAAAACTTGTGTTTTCGATTAGGTTTTTGCCCAAAACCGATAATTTTTCGAAAACCGGGTTTTGGGTTTGGTGTGAAAAGCCTATTAAGTTTAAACTTTGACTGTGAAACTGGGGTTTAGAGTTTGTTTATTTTTTAATGTGTTTTCTGTTTGTTGTGTTGGTGATTCTGAAAAAAATATCATTATCCGTTTGTTATTTCTTTTCCATTCGTGCAATTAAAAAACGAATTTTTATTTATTTATTTAAACTGGGATAGTTATCCTCAGTTTTATGTATTTATCCGTTCGTTTTGTGCAAGTGGCCCTAAGTTGTATATTTAATTATCCATCATCCTAATAACTTAACCCTTTACTGTTTAAAATAATTGTGCGCCAGTAATATTTCTTGTCGTGATTTGAAAAACCTCAAGTTCAACCAGACAATACGTCATTTGACTTTTTTGCTGCAAACATTTTGAATTCAAAATCACAGCTATGTATCAGTCAAACCCACTTAAGTGAAATGAAAAAAATCCTAATTATTATTTCACTAAAGCTGGTTTTTCACTTAAGCGGAACTCAAAAAACTGAAAAAAAAACTTTCACTTAAGAAGATTTTGAACCTGAATGTGAACAAAAAGAATAAGTTGATAAAACAAAAATTTTGTCCTTAGTAACAAAACAATAACGAAGAAATGGCCTGGGGGCATATAATGTAAAACGATTATCGTAAGAAATACCGCGTATTTGTGAAATTGCGATTATGAGAACGAGAATGGTGGTAAAAAAAAACGAAACTCGTATTTTATTACCGATTACGAGTAACGAGACTCGTAAATAAAAACAAAAACTCGTTAAAACTAACGAGTGACATTTGCTGTCGGTTCGGCTTTCGTTTTGGATTTGTTGTCGTTTGTTTCTTTGATTGCATTCTCGTTTGTCATAATCGCTTTACGCCACCGTGACTACCGTTTCCCTAGGTTTCATTTTCTCTGCCGGTCGTTTCGTATCCCATAATAAGGGTCCTGGTTAAAGCCTGCTCATTACTTTTTTTTTTGTTTGATTTTTGTAAATGTGTCCATTTTTTTTCACTTAACCGAGTCTTTTATTATAAAAATATAAAATTTCAAGGAAATATTTTTTTCATATATCCGGGTTTTTCACTTAAGCGGGTTTCAGTAAAGCGGAGTTATTTGCGGGAAATTTGTCGAAAAATGCACGGGGTTTAGCTATGTTGTTTAATTAAGCGGGTTTTTCAGTTAAACGGTATTCACTTAAGCGGGTTTGACTGTATTGTATATCTAATATATACATGATATGTAAATAATGTTTTTCACATTGTACATACGTGAAGTTCAAATGGAAGATTTTTTGCGACCTTAGTTTAGTCCACTAAACAACAACAAACATTTTTTTCTTTTATTTTTGTTATTCCTCTTCTTATGTGTGTACGTGAAGATGAATGAAAAAGATAAACGAAAAAAAAATATATTTATTTGTCTTCAATCTTCATGTCGATTGTTTTTCCTATTAACATAGCCATGTTTATATCATAGGCCTTTGTTAGCACATATACTTTTACATTATGGCAAGACAACTTGAACAGCTGGTTGCCTTAGAATACATTCATCTATTATGGCAACGATTTTTCAAACATATTAGCAGACACAGCCGTATATGTAGATATAAATAAATATGTAGGTACACTGCCGGCGACAACGCGAACTAATTCTTAAAAAAACCTGTTTTTTTGTTTAAATTTATTTTTGTATTTTTATATTGACATAAAGATACAATATACCAATTTGATGAAGTGTATCGTACGCACATGATCTCAGTTATGGCAATGATATTGAAAATTTGCAATTCAAGTCTAAGGTCTTATGAGAATAATGTGATTTGTATGCATTTCATGAGGATAGAGACAAGCAAAATGATTCATCCAATTTATAGAGTCTGAAGGTTATTTTGTAGTTTATTATTAATTTTTACCTTAGACCCTTATTTTGTTTGTAGTATATACACTATACATATGTACATATATATGTATATATAATATATATACATACTATACTTAATCAATTTCGCGTTAATTTAATTTTGTTCATGCCTGTGTACAATTACAAAACTCAGTGATTTATTATATACATACTATATTAAGTCATATTGCCATTAATATTGAGTATTTAACTCCATTATATAAAATACCCATATAATTTTAAACAACCACAGTCAATTTCCGAATTATGATGAATTTCAAATTCAATATTTAATTGAATAAATGTTTTTTTTTATAAATTCATAAATACATGCATTACCCACCTGGAAAAATGGCAAGTTTTTGGCAAGCTTAGGCAAGGCCCTAGCAAGATTTCGTTAAGGAAAACCTAGACGAGGAAAGCATGACAGACCCCAATTAGTGCCTCGCATAGAAAATTTATTTAAAAAATTACTGAACAATGCAACATTTAATACAATTAATACGAATTTAATACGAAATATGCATACATATTTGTTGGGAGTCACGTTGACATTTTTTCAAATTTCACCTTTCATTCAGCCAAAAAAGTTGACAGCACTAAACAGCAAGTCAGAACATTTCTCACTGAACAGCAAAATACTTCTTCTTTTTCGTTCTAAACTGTTCCAACCAGCCTCACTGAAGTGTTTCAATGCTTCACACATACTTGCACAAACACCAAACGTCAGTTCAGTTTGAATATTTAATTTTCCATGCGCAAGAATTTTTTAGTGGCCCGTGTTTTATAATAAATATAATAAAATAAAAATTAAATAGAGTGGATTCGCGGTTAATTATAGTGAACTTTTGTTAATTTTATCAAGAAAAAACATGTAAAAACTGTACGCGTTTAAACCGACGTAAATGCACACAAACGGCACGAATATTGAGACTATGAGTACTATGTAGTAGACAGGACCAAGCAGGACGACCATAAGATTATTGGCAAGCTGGAACGTGGTAAATACATTGAAGTCTTCGAAGCAATCAAACAAACAACGAGAAGTGCCTCTTGAAATAAAAACCATGGAGAACATTCGTAGAGGCACCAACTGTATCATCCTGGTGGCCGTCGTCGTCAAAGAATTGTCTCCCGTCAACAATATACAGACTACATCAACTGTAGGTACCAGACACTGACTGAAATATGTGGAATAAATCTAGTTTTTACTAGTCAGGGCTTAGGCAGAATTCAACTGTCGAGGCAAAAAGATTCATAACTGGCGAGGGCCTAGCGAATGCCTACAGTAACCCTTGCTAGACCCTTGTTAGTAACTATGAAAAACTTGCCAGGGCTTTATTGAAAACTAGGTTCTTTTTCCAGGCGGGTAATTAATTTTTTTGATTAAACTTAGAAAAGAACAAAATTGACAAAGGGATGGGCTCTTTTCAATTAAGTACGAACTTGCTTTTATGTATTTACAATCACTCTGTGATTTTAAATCTGAATATTAGAATTTATAAACCCATTCATCTTATGTTACATGATGAAACTAACATCAGGTAGGCATTGTTTAACACCATTGCAATCTACACCATCCGTTTTCATTAACAAATCTTTATTCATATTCAAAAAGGAAATTAAAAATCCTTGCAGTGTTTTTGAAAAAAAAAAATTTTATAACATAGGTACAACTTTTAAGAAAAAAAATGTCTACGCCATTTTTTAGTACGTATATAAATATATGTATGTATGTACATATATTGATGAGGACTTAAAAATTTAATTTCTAAAAAATTCATCCACCAATTTTTGAAAGTATCGAATTTTCAAAAAAAAAAAAATAATTATTATTTCTTAAAATCAAAAATTTTGAAAAGCAAATTAGAACTAAAATTTGTTCTCTTAAAAAAAGACTTGACATTTTTTACAAAAAAGGTACATTTAAATTTACATATATTAACAAAATAAAAAAGGAATTTTAAGAAAATTTGAATATTTGAATAAAAAAAAATGAAAAGTGTTTGAAAGAGCCAAAAGTAGAAAAAAAAATTAGAAAAACCGTTAAGAAATCGTAATAAAAAAAATCGATTAAAATATTTAAATTTTCTTGGATTTTCTTTTTTTTTTGTTTTATTTGTTAATTATTATTTTAAATGTATTTTTTTGGCAAAAAAATGTCAAAAAATAATACAAATATGTAACAACCTTAACCCTCCGATCACAACAGGGGTGCTCTACCACCCCAGGCATTTTTATTAACTGTTATTTTAAATTTACTTTTTTCCCCTTTCTGCCGTTCTATGTTTTTGTCAGGTGGCAGTTGCTGATGAGTAATCCCCGCGATAGGTTATATTTTTTGAGTGGGAGGGCAAAAGGTATGCATTGGGGTTGTATATCACCCCATGTTGTGTTCCATGTATGTAAAATTAAAGCAATTAAAGGGGTTGCAGGACACCTCATGGAGTCCAATGAACGTGAGCCCCCTCCGAAACAGCAAAAGCAATCGCGATGTGCAATTTGTCCAAGGAAACGAAACCGCAAAAGCAGTATTGCGTGTCGTAAATGCCAATGTCCTGTATGCCCCGAACACAGGAAAGAGATTTTTTTCAAATTGTTTTTAAGTTTAATTTTTTTTGTAAATATATTTATTTTTTTATGAATTAAGTTATGTTTCAATAAAAATTTTATGTTGTTTTTTTTTTTTTAATTTATTCATGGCTGGGGTGTTCTGCCACCCCTGTTGTGGTGTATGTATATTTTAAATGTGTTGTTATCGGAAGGTTAAAACCGTTACCCGCATAGAAAATGTTGTAGGTTGGGTAAAAAGTTGGCAAAGTTAGAGCCACTTAAAGAAACCAAACCAAAAATAATAAAAACCGTTATAAGTACAACAGGAAGCGAAAACGGGAAAATTACCTCTTAAGTTTTTCGACTTAAAATTACCTCAGGAACTAGGGTTCCCAATTTTTTTTCGATGGATTATAGTACTTTTTAAAATAAGGTATACAAAAATATAGTACACTCCAAGAATATATAGTATTGTATGAAAATGGTAAAAAAAGGCCAAAATTATATTTGCGTCTTATTTATTTTAATAAAAACTATATATTTTTTTTTCACTTCTTGCATCTTTTAACAATTTTTTTTTCGCAATTACATTCAATTTTCAAATTTTTATAGGGCAATAGTAAATTTTTTTAATAAGATACTCCCCGCCTGGAAAAAGAATCTAGTTTTCAATAAGGCCCTGGCAAGTTTTTCATTGTTACTAACAAGGGTCTAGCAAGGGTTACAATAGGCATTCGCTAGGCTCTCACCAGTTATGAACCTTTTTGCCTCGTCAGTTAAATTCTGCCTAAGCCCTGACAAGTAAAAACAAGATTTGTTCCACATAATATTCTCCATGGTTTTTATTTCAAGATGCACTTCTTGTTGCTTCGAAGACTTCAGTGTACTCACCACGTTTCAGCTTGCCGATGAACTGGTGGTCATCCTGATTGGTCCTGTCTACAACATAGTTCTCATAGTCCCTATATTCGTGCCGTTTGTGTGCATTTACGTGTCGGTTTAAAAGCGTGCAGCATTTGGTAGTGTCATTTTTGTGATCCTGCGGTGGTGCGCTTTCTGTTGCTTATATTAGGAGATTGGGAGGTATTCAAAACACGTTTTTTCTTGTTTAAGAAAATAAAAGTTCACTAATTTCACTAATAAACCGCGAATCCATTATTTAATTTTTATTTTATTTTATTATAAAACACTGAACACTAAAAAATTCTTGCGCATGCAAAATTGAATAATTAAACTGATGTTTATTTATTGTCATTTACTTAGGTGTGTGTGTGTGCAAGTATGTATAAAAGGCTGAAGGTATGTTCAGTGAGGCTGTTCAGAACAGTTTAGAACAGAAAAGAACAAGTTCAATGAGAAATTTTCTGTTCTAAACTGTACTGGCTTGCTGTTCTGTGCTGTGAGTTTGTTTGCACTTGCTTTTTAGGGAGAACAACTTAGAACAGATTTCTGATAAATGTCAAAATCAATTGTGATTTTTTTTTAATTTAATTTTATTGAGACTTTAAAGATACAATCACAAGTTTATATGTAGTACAGTGACATAAGGTAAACTGCGGCTATACTGTATTGCCTGCTATGTGCTGTGATATAGTGTGTATGCCTCATGGCAATCGGTTAGTATATTATAGCTGCTCTTGCTCAGGAGCTCAGAACCAATTGTGATTCTTTCTTATTCTGTTTGACACACCGATTCACAGTCATTATTTGAATAAACGTTCTCAGCGAGGCACTAATAGGGGCCTGTCATGTTTTCGTCTTCCATGTTTTCCTTACCGAAAACTTGCTGGGGCCTTACATAAACTTACCAAAAACTTGCCATTTTTCCAGGCGGGTCGTTATTTTTCTATCTTCTCGCCATTTCAAGTTTATGATTGAAAATATAAGGTCTGTTTCGTTTACTTTCTTCACTAAAATTGTAATGTTTATCAAATTTTGAGGAGAAAATCGTCCAAAAGTAAAAGAACGCTTTTTGAACAAAAATTGTTTTGAACGTCAAAAAACGTAAACAGAGCATACACAGCAAAAATGTAAACAAAGTAATAACCTTAAAGTTTTTATTGTATTATTAATTTTCACTATCGAAGATTTTAAAAACTACAGACAAAATTTATTAAAAAGCATCATGAAAAAATAACAAAACAAATTTTAAATCCACCGAACTAAAAATAAAACAAGAACTAAACAACAGCCATTTTGTATTTTTTTTTTTTTGTTGTTTACTCCTTTTGACAGATCTCACATTTCTGCCCGAAGAAATTTCTTGGGCAGACAGTTTCTGGAAGGGGAAATGTTTAACTCTCTCGTGAGCGTTATCTTTCGTCCAAAACCTAATTTTTGCGTAAAAGAACAAGATTTAGGTAAATCTGTCCAAAATTTATAAAAATTGGCAGTCTTGGGGAGTAGAAGAACGCAGAAGTAGCAGGAATTAAATTATCTTACATTTGGTAAGCCGTTTTGTCGCTTAATTCAGTACGATCTTTTAATTTAGCAAAGATTTCATTTAGTATTAAAATTTCGAAGTAAAGGTCGTCCATGTTGATACTTATTTCTTCTTTTAAATTTAGAACATTTAATAATGTATCGAATTCATCAAATGAGACTTTGTGTCTATTAAGGTGATATTACATTGTCATATATATATGGCAAGTTTGCCAAATAAATATGGCTCAAAAATGTCATATAAGTGTGATTGTCATATTTGTATGACAAAATATATAAGACTCCATATATATGACAATCATGAACTATTTTGAATTTAAAAAAAATATATGATTTAATGAAACGTGATTGGTCAAATATATCGTATTTTTTTAAATATTTTATTTTTCGTAGCAACTGTTTCATATTTGTAAACAAACATTGACAGAAAAAGCTTGTGAACATTATATGGCATACATATATGGCATAGTCTATTAATACTTGTCATACATATATACAAATATTGTGCCATATTTTATATGACTAGCATTGGTGATATATATATCACCTTTACTTTCTATGATTGATAAATCCAAGTGAAATATAGTAATTTTGCGTACTAGGTATACATTTCTTCAACAGTATACAGTACGCAGACCCGAAAAATAGTACGCTTGGGAACCCTATCAAGAACCCATGGTTTTCGTCTGCATCGCCAACCTCGGGACACCCTGTCCATATTAAGATTTGACAAATACATAATATGTATTTTGTTTTGTTTGCTAAGAAATATAATAAAAAATAATAACTAAAGAAAATCATCATTTTATGTCTACGAGCATTAGTTTACAACAAAAAAATCTAACAAATTAAAGCTACACAATTCGTGTAGATACAATTTGTTTTATCTACAATAAAAAATAATAAACATTTAATTGAAGTCAATTCAAAGCGAACTGCTTTTAGATATAGAAACTATTGAAATTATAGATCTACTACGTACATTTATGTACCTACCTACTCTATCATTGCAAAACCAAAAACTTCCGTCAATGACAGAAATGTTTAATTCTATAAATCGCTATATTGTGCACAGTGTATTTATGTACATAAATGTATCTGAAGGGCATTGGTGGCCGGTGGCACTTGCAATACTAAAAGTAATCGATTGACTTTCCGTAATCCCTCATGTGTCACGTGTTATCATTGTATGCATCGAAAAGCACCTACGCTTAGCCACGCAATTTAATTGCCCGCATAAAAGTATAAGAATAAGACAAGCAAAACTGTCTTTGTCTTGACAGAAGACACGAACCATTATAAGTGATGCATAAAACATTCGTAAACCCACACAAAGTAGAGGAAGCAAAATATCCAATGAGTATTGTGGAGGTGCAGGGAAATTATATTACGGGAATCTAGTCCACATATTGAAATTAATTCCATGCTATTTATGATACCGGCAATTAATTCTGTGTGAAGAAAAGGGTGAATACCTCTAAATAATTTTTTACAATTATTATCTTTATAGCTTGTTGCAAAACTAAAAGCAGAATCCTAGTAGCAGATAATTTGGAGAGAATCCCGCTCTTTTTTTCGGTACAAACGGCACAAGTCCGGTTTTTTTTTTGAAATTATATAGCCCAGGAAAATTAGGATTTTGTTACGGAAAAATCCTATAAAGCTGAATTTTGGCATACATCTCCTTTATACCCTGCTTTATAAATCCTGAAAAGTCTCCATCGATTGGTTGGGTGCTAAATTTTTTATAACGGTAAATATAAAAAAAAGGTTTTTTTTTCAAAAAAAACTGGTTTTTCTCCATTTCTAACGGTTTTTCGTCCAAAACACTAAAGTCCAAAATTACAGTACATTAAATTTACAAAAAATAAAATTTATATAACTTTTTTAGATGGAAGTAACAGTTGCCGAGTTATTGACGTTCAAAGATTTTGATTTTTTCTATTCGTGTCTCAAAAACATCATTTCCCAATTTTTTCTCGTTCAAGGTTCTTGTTTTTGCTTCGAAAAATATGTGTTTATGTATATTTGTGATAATTATATACATATACATACCAATCGACTTTTCAGGATTTATAAAACAGGGTATAAAGAAGATGTATGCCAAAATTCAGCTTTATAGGATTTTTTCCGTAATAGGTGCCCTATATTGACTAATTTTCTTGGGTTACTAATGATGACATTTTGTACCTTTTTGTGATGTCCTATTGACTTAAAAAAAAAAAACAAAATGTTTATTCTACAAGAAAAAGCATTAAAAAGAAATGCCGTACTGTGGAAGAACGACTCAAGTCCAAAATATTGTAATTCAATTTTATCAGAAAA
Source organism: Epistrophella euchroma (assembly GCA_947049315.1). Lineage (NCBI taxonomy): Eukaryota > Metazoa > Arthropoda > Insecta > Diptera > Syrphidae > Epistrophella > Epistrophella euchroma. The sequence continues at coordinate 106,553,029 of OX346247.1, read as the reverse complement.
AAAAAAAAAAAAAAAAAAAAGTTGTCAAAACATAAAAATTAATACATTCAAATTAAAATTATATTTTCAATAACAACTCTTAATATTTGTTTTAACAAAAAATAAAAAATAAAAGGAATTGTTTTTAAAAACTTTCATTTATAATTTTGTTTCTATAGAGAAGAGCAAGTCTGCAGAATTTGAATAGTTTTTTAACATCTATATTGTTAAGTAAGAGTATAACTTGGCTTTGCGTCAACATATCGCTTCCAAAAGCATCCCTCCTTATTTCTTTTAAAATCGGACATCTTCCAATAAAATGGAGAATATCTTCCCTTTCATCTAAGTTGCACAAAGAGCATAAAATGGGTAGATCATTCCTATGCGGTATAAAGTTCAACGGCATAAGTTCTGCCCGCAGCTTTACCATCATTGATATTTCGGCAGTACTGTTATCATCCTTAAAATAATTCCTTCTTCCAAGTAATGATTTAGTTGACTGTATAGTTGCCTGTATATCGATCCTGTTGCAGCATTCAAGTATTTCTCTCGCTCCTTTAAGTCTAATGCAGATATGAGCTTGAGCTGGTAAAGCGAAGTTTCTAATTCTTCTGAACAATACCAATTATTGTTCAGACTTAGCTCTATCCCACAATCTGTCGCTAGATCCAGCCAGTCAGCGCACCAGCTTGTTTTAGTTCTTATGATTTGAAGCGCTACTATCTTTGGTAATCGGTTATCCTCCATCTTTAATACTTTCATTACGTACTCCACTTGCATTTTTTAGGTTCGTATGAACAAAGGCGATAACCCTTTTTCTAGCATGATGACGTAATTAGGTGTATTTTGTGGCAGTTCGAAGATTCGTTTCCAGGAGTATCGTAGAAGTTTCTCAACCGTGTCATACTGTATCGTTCCCCATGTCTGTGGGCTCAATGTGCAACCTTGTTTTGCTCCCGATTGCGTTTTAAATCCTTCCGACATCTCTTCACCATCCCATATTTTAGCCATAGTGTCCTCATATAGATTCTGTATAATTCTTCCAAACTTCCATGACATGCCGTTACTATATAGCTTTTAAATAAGAGCTTTTCTATCGATCATATCGAATGCAGATCTAAAATCTACGAAAAACGTATACAATTCCTTTTTTTATTAAGGAATATTTCCGCAATACTTTTAAGGGTAAAAATGTGGTCAATTGTGAAGTATCTACCTCTAAATCCTGCCTGGAACTCTTTCAAACGTTTGTTGTTTTCTATCCATTTATGGAAGCGTTTTTGCAAAATCTGCGTAAAAATTTTGTATGAAGCATTTAAAAAAGATATACCTCTGTAATTAGAAGGCTCGTTCAAATTAAAAGATACATCTGTAATTAGAAGGCTCGTTCAAATTTCCTTTCTTGTGGATCGGAAAAATAATCGAACAAAAAGGCGGGTCTGCGTCAGGTGTAATCAAAAATTCACGGGTTGGCAAACACTTTTTTATGGAGGAGTTCTTTCAATTTAGTATGGTGCAACAATATGGCACGCTTCCGATTTTGAAAAGGCTTTTCTATAAGACGTTTTCTGCCTTTTTATGTTGGATAAGCTATAGAAACAAAAATACCACTTATGACCATTTGCTGAAATAAAACTTAAATATTAATGTTCAACTTAAACGCTTATGTTCTACTTTTTCCTCAGCGTAAACTGTCACATAAGCTCTTATGCTGATTTTAAATACTTAAGTTTCGTTTCAGCAAATGAGCCATAACAATGTAAAATTTTGAAAAAAAAAAAAAATAATAATTCAAACACAATTTTTGAATTTTTTTTTTCAAAATTTTGAGTTTGAAAATTAATTTTTAAAATACTGTTCACTAAAATTATTTGAATAAAAAAAGAATACAAAAATGGGTTTTTGGCCTTAAAATATGATACAGCATGACATTGTAAGTGTTGCCGTTGTTTTTTCAATATTTTTTTTCTAAACAGGGGCAAAAAGACCCCCTTCTATGGGATTTTTGTTGCTTTAGTTGCATTTTATGAAAAACATTTGTTAGTATAGTAATATAATACTGAAATTATACTGATTACCATCGCAAAATGGTACAAGTCGCATTCTATATTCATTAAAATAATTGTATTAAATATAAATATTCATGAAATAAAAATAAAATTATGTTATAGGTATTAGAACATTCCTTAAAACATTGTGTATTAGGCTAGGCGCATATTGAGAAGCGTGCGACGCGTGTGACGTGACCTGACGGGTGTCACATGAAACGATTAATATAAACGTGTCATGTCGTTATCCGCATATATTGAAGCTCGTGTCTCGTGCCAAAATATTATTGACAACTTTTTTTTCCACATTCAAATAATAACTTAGTTCCTTTATTTTGAAACTTTGTGATTTTTGTACATTTGTGTGAATTTCAGTCCAACCGTCCAACGTTCTGTCAAAGTTCATATAAAAAAATTAAATTGGCACTTATGTAAATGCACAGAAAATCACAGAGTTTCAAAGTAAAGGAACAGATCTAATATATGAACAAAATTCGCAACGATTTCTTCTTAATTTTATAAATATTTCTTCTGTCAATTTACAATAAATAAACTTCCAAACTAACGATTTAGTTATTTTCAATTTTACTGACAGTTTGTTTAATATTTTTTTATATTTTTTGTCATGTCGCGTCGCTTTATCAATATGCGCTGCTCAATTGATTTATATTGTTTACAAAAATTCGTGCTGTGCTGTGTCACGTCACACGCGTTTCAATATGCGCCTAGCCTTAAAGAACTGTTTTTTTGCATTTCCCTTTTAATTTAGCGTAACAAGTAATTTAACTTATATTTTCATTTTTCTCCGATGGACTTGTGCCGTTTTTCCCCTGGCTCCTTCATTAATTGTTTTCTTCATTACCACCATGGCTTTCTGTGCTTTTTATGTTTGTGTTTATTTTTTGTTGTTGCAATTGGTGAAACTTTCAATGGTTTTCATAAGCATTTCGGTGTCGAAAAATTTCGTTTCACATCAGCAGCGTACTAGGCTTAAGAGAGGAACAGACGTGATATTATGTGAAATCGTTTCCTAGAGTAGCTGATTCCCTTAACCTTGAGGATTTAATTGCGATAGCGATTGATAGCAATTTTACTAAAGGTACTTCAATAATGAATTATTGCGATAACTAGATGTATTCCCTCAATCTAGCAAACTATTCGAAATAAAGTCGGGAATGTTATCTCATTAATTGGCATGCAATAGAAAATAATTACTTTAATGTATATGCATATATTGTTTAGTTTGTATTTTGTTTGATATCATGGAAGCGATCACAGTATTATAAGAAATGTTATGTATTTAAATATAATAGCTGAGAAATTTATTGTTTTAATTGCTACTTTTGAGAGGAATTTTTATTTTAAGTAAAATTATATTTTGATTTTGAGACATCTCAGCACGCGATATTAATACTAATATAACGTTAAGTACCTATATTTTTAATGGATTTTGATGGGGTTTCGGAACTACAAGATTTATAATATTCTTTAACAAACAAACTTCTGATTCCATGTTTAATTTTATTTAATTGTTGAGAGTGTAAGTCAATATAGAAGTGGCGTTTCCTAGTCTTATATTATTTATACATATATGGAAGTGACTAAAGAAATTCCGAATTATAACAGTTTTGTTTTTAAATATGTACTAGTAATTTTAATTTTCTCTCTTTTTCTGTTGGAAACAGTCACAAAACGAAATTAAAACTCTCACTATCTCTGTACACCTGTAACATAATAAACTAAATCTCTTTTCATGGTTTCTTTTTTTTTTGCTGAACTTTTATATACTGACGAGAAAAATGAGTAATTGTTTCACATTAATTTTGTTGCAAGAAGATTTGGAGAAGATTTTGCAGTAATCTACTACTAGATTATGAAATAAAAAAATTTATCCACTCGAAGTCTAGATCATAGAGTACCTATATTATCTAGAGAACCGACTTAAGGTGGTTGTTCTCTTCCGCCCTACAAGCTGTACTGAGAGGATTTGCCCATTAGATTTCGTATGAGCTAGTTGTCCCGTTCATTTTAAATGGAACTCCAAATGTATATAGTTTGCCCTATATTTTGAGCATGTATTAGTGGTCCCGTGCATTTGAAGTGTAAAATAAGAGAGTTTTCTCTTACTCAATTAAAATTAAATTTGCGGGTGTTTCAGGCAAGGGGGGTACGAGATAATATAGATAGGTACTCTAAGGTCTAGGTGTTGATTCGGTGTGCAAAGAATAGAAAGCAGATAGTGAGTGCATTTCGGGCATTCTTGTCTCGTCCATGATCTCTTAAGTAACAAAATTCAATAAACAAATACTTCGAAAAAAAATTCAAAACAGAACAGAACACTTTCATGACTAACGTCAGAACAAGTTAGAACAGTCAGGCATATACAAAACACAATTTTAATTTCAATGCTGAAAACAAAAAAAAAAAACTTACAACAAATGATTTTGACAAGTCTCACAAATCTGTTCTAAATTGTTCTACCAAAAAAAGGAAGTGCAGAAAATTCTATTTTCATAAAACAGCAAATCAGAACAGTTTAGAACAGAAAATTTCTCATTGAACAACGAAAACTCGTTCTTGTTCTAAACTGTTCTGTGTAATGCGAGAAGGGAAAACCCCCGATTTTCGTTTGGTGAGTGAAGTGAGTTCCCGAAATTGATCGAAGCCACTCCTGCTAAATTCGATACCATGTACTTTTTTCTATACTTTCGACTTTGCTGAAGTGCGCCAAATATTTGTATATACAGGGCCGTTCAGTATAAGGATTAAGGTGTACCAAAGAGCTAGAGCGAATAGGTTGTGTTTATTTCCCCCATTTGGCGGGAGGTGCAATTTTCTAAAAAAATCGTCCTGAAATAGAAAAAAAAATTCTTCAAAAACAACGGTAACACCTAAAATGTCATGTTATACTTTTTTTTTAAAGCCAGAAATTCATTCTTTTATTTTGTTTTTAATTCAAGTTAATAGAGAGAACATTTTTGAAAAAAATTGTGTTCAAATTAATTTTTTTTCAAAATTTTACATAATTAAGTAGTATTTTTGTTTTAAATATTCGATGCTCCTGTAAATTTCTAGTCAAATAGGGGAAAGAAAATACTAAAGTGTCTTTTTGTTTTTGATACAAAAAAAATAACGGGAGGGGAAATTTTCTAAAAAAATGACTTAAGACAGAAAAAAAGTTATTAAAAAACAACGGTCACTAATACAATGGCATGTTATACCTTTTTATAAGGCCAGAAACCTCTTCTTTTATTTTCTTTAAGAAAAAAAGTTATTTTATTGAATAGTTTTTCAAAAATTAATTTTCAAAAATTTTGTTTTTCAAAATTTTATGTTATTAAGTAATATTTCCGTGTTTAATATTCAATGCTTCCACCAATGCTCAGCCAAACACTAAAAACAAGATATTTTTTTTTTTAGAAAATAGCCCCTTCCGCCTAAACGAGGGAAAATAGACCCCCCTCCCATACTTTTTATTTCTTTTCTTAACCCAACCTACTCGCTCTAGCTCTTTGGTGCACCTTATACCGAACACCCTGTATAACGGATGGGCCGCGTATTCGATACTCATTCATTCACCCTATACGTACATACCTAAACTGCATACCCAAAATAAGTTATCCTCCATCCCTGCAGTTTAACTAGCACACAAAAATGGTTGAGAGTTATTTTCCTAGGGCCTCACGCCTCAGTTCTAAGCCATGACTTTTCCAATATAGAGGATTTAATTTTATTGGAAACAGTTTTGAGTACTTTTTTTTTTAATTTTTAACAAAAAACATAAAATGAACCTTTATCATGACCCGAAAGAACATTCTCTGACATTTACTTTGTGAAGAAAATTATATTCAAATATTGGCCGGACTACGTCATCTATGGTCCATTCGAAAAGTCCAATTTTAGATCACTCTTTTTCTTGCATTGAGAATCTTTCCTGCTTCCCTAAACTATGTTCAATCTAAGCATTAAACAAAATTACCTGTCATTCAACAATTGATACGAAATGTCAAGGTAAGTGAAAATTAAATTGTTCTTGAAAAGATGAGATAATAATTATTTTTTGTTGCACTTACATATAATAATCAACTGTTTTATACGAAAGTTCACATAATATTAATAAGGAAATAAAATCCATTATAATCGAAGACATTTTGCTTGTCTAATGATTGTGAATGTGAGAGGACAGAAAAAAATAACGTCATAAAGTAGGGAGATAATAAATTAATGTTTTTCACTCAATCTCTTTCGAAATTTGAATACATTTTATTTTATTTGGCAAAAACTCAAATCCATTTAATCAATCATCGTAACTACAATAAATAAATTAAATTAATATTTTTTACCTCTTGTTTTTTTTTTTTTTTTTTTTTTAATTTTTTAACACGACAAAGTTTTTAACTTTAAAAGCATTAATTTCAAACCTGTCATTTCATTCATTTATTTATGCATAAATAGAGCGTTATTTTGTTCTCTTTTATGGGAGAAACATCTACATATGAAGGGTTCACAGCTGTAGCGAACAAAGTCAGAAAAGGTTAAATTCAAAGATATTTACAGGTTAAGAAAATACACTGTCATTTATTAGTATTACTAAATTAATATTTTACTCGTATTGCAGGCAAATTAATAGTTTATTCTCTAAATTGTCTTCTAATTTAAAAATAAAATGAACGAAATACACAACATTTAATACTAGTTTTAAATGTTTTTTTTTTTTGTATGACTTGTTGGTTGGTACAGTTGTGAACCCTCCATATGTATCTACGTAAGCGAGTACTTGTCTTGTAGGTGAATTCTTGAATACGTAAACTATTTGTTTACAGTAAAAGCCTCTATGGACGGAGACTTACTGCCTGAATAGAATAGAATGCTAGAACTGGAGCCGAAGACAGAACTGGAAGAACTGTCAAAAAGTGTCGTACGTTATTTTTTTTTTACCTGCCCACAATGCAGCTGTACAGCTTTAAATGTATTTTAAAGAAAAACAAAAGAATATTCTTGTGTACAAGCTCAGAATCCACATTTTTTGTTTCCAATAATTTTCCTTTTAATAAATAATTTTTTTCGCGATACAAATAACCACACAATTTTTTTCCGACACAAAAAGTTGTTTTTTTTCTTCATAGAAATTGAAACGTCAAAAGTGTCGTACGTGAAAAGTTAAAAGTTGTTGAACTCTACCGTCTGCGGCTGCAGCTCCGTATGCGGCTACGTTCTGTTGTGTTCGCAACATTGAATTAGCGTGTATTCAATATTTAAAGTTGCTCTTTCTATAATAATTTTTTGGTTTTGAGAACTTTTGAAATAATAATCTAATAAAAAAATTTGTCATTGTTCGGCATCTTATAAACTAAGGTGATATTTTATACAAAAAAGTCTAGTGCGCTTGTTAAAGTTTTGTCTCACAAAATTTGACAGGTTTTGTTTTACACATATTTTACTGAAAAAAGATGCCAAACTAAATTAAAATGGCGAACTATGCTTGCCAGTTAAGAGAACATTTGAAAAAGTGACTATATTTCAGAATGAAAAACTAGAATTTTGTAAAAAAAAAATTGTGCATCTACCAAAATGTGCTCTCTTAATAAAAATGCCCGCTAGAGATCTTTTATTATTTAAAAAAAAAGAGAAACAATATTTCTGATTGTGTTGTGCTTATAAAAGTTGTTATTATTTTATTACTATATCACTTTCATAAAATGGATTTATTTAATGACAGAAAAGAGTTACAAATATATTGTTATCTTGATAATTTACTAATTGATAGTATTTAAAAGTGTTACCATATTAATTGAATTTTGTACTTTTTGTTTGTTTTTTTTTTTTAGGTGCTCTTGGCAGCGGTTCAGCGGATGGCGCTTGTCATGCTGACGACCTAGATTGCTATAGTGGCAATATCCAGGATCGTCTGGGAATGGAAGCGATACGCACTTTGCATCGACAGTTAGATGACGATGACAATGGCAACATTGATCTTAGTGAGTCAGATGATGTGAGTATATACATATATGATTTTTATTTTATATTTAAATATAATAGTTTTCTCTATTTTTGCGATGAAACATTTTTATGAACTTGACTCAAAAATTTAGATCATGAAGGTGAATATAGAACCGAATGTGTCACACAATTGTTTTTATATTTTGTTTTGTATTTTGTTGTTGTATGTGTGATGTATCATGAAGATAAAATGAGTTTGATGGAGGTATAAATATAAAAGCGGAAATGAATTAGGATTAGATATTTTTATCTAGTTAATATGGTGAGAAATCAAATCTACTATTTTTAAAAGAAGAGAATAAAGATTGAAATTTGAGTTTTGAAATCAATATTTGCGATGTACAGATTAAACGCTCTGAGGCCTTTTGCCTACGCGTACTCAATATTATTTTATTGTCAATAATAGCTGCATTTTATTTTCCCCCAGATCTAATCCGGATCAGATCATGATAATAAAACAAACTGGATCACAAATTTATTTATTTCTCACAGTTGGCTTAATTTGCACAGCAAAATTGACAGAAGGAAAATTTTCACAAATATTATTTGAAATAATATTTGGTATTAAATGTTTAAAATGGAACAGTTTTATTTTTTTAGTTTAATTTTCATTAAGTTAATAGTTTTTATGTATTTTTTTCGTGCCTCGCAACGCGACGTCTCTATTGAATGAAGAAAAACTCATAAAAAAAATTGGAATGATGGCGGCATTTGTTTGATTTCGAGAATTTTTAATTTTATTGAGTTTTTTCTGTAAATCTCAGCAGTGGTACCAACCTATAAAATTAAAATATTGCTAGGGAAGTGTTCAAAAAATGGATTTCGAAATCCAAATCTAGAAGCAGACCTGGATCTTGTGTTGTTTTTGTATTACTTGTATTTATGTTTCCAAATCCAATCCGGATCAGATCTGGGGGAAAATAAAATGCAGCTAATATTGAATGTACGAAGGTTTTTTTATAACACAAAAAATAAATCAACCAGTTAGAAGACTTAGTACTATTTAATTGGACTTGTTGAACTACTGATTTAAAATAGCTTTTAATTGTAATCGGTTTTATATTTCACAAAAATTTAATATCGACATTTTTGGCTTGACAAAGCCAACTAAAAAACGTAACAATATAACTTTTTTGTCGCTTACCATAAAAGATTACAAATATAATATTTTTTTTTTTGTAAATTGAAGGTCAAAAGTTGTCAAATAACTAAAAAATTACAATTGCAAAGTTATTGCTTTTAGAAGCATTCAAACATTTGAAAAGGGCAAATTTTTGTTTTTTTCACAAATTTAGGCAGTTTTGCCTTTGTTAAAAAAAAAGACAGAAAAATATATGTATCTTCAAATGTCTCTACCTAATACTAATAGAATTAAATTAATTTTTAATAAAACGCAAATAACATGAGTTCCATGCAATAGATACATATTATGTATATCAGTATAAAGCCGGATCCACACAATCTCGTGTGGTGTGTTGTGGAGTGTTGTGGACTGAGTACACTAATCAAGCGTTCTGTCTTACAAACTAACATTTTTTATTTTTTACTAATCTGTTTTCAAGAGCATTGTTTTCTTTTTCCCGCAAACAAAAAAAATGTCTGCGCCATAGCGTGGTATGGCGCAATCGTTACAAAATAGATTTCGATACAAGTTAGTTTAAAATCTATTTCAAAATTTTTACCAAACATACACATAGAGAAGAAAGTGGTTTAATAAAATCGTTACGGAAAAAAAAACACTTTTTCATTCAATCCGCAAATTGTTAGTTATATCAAATTCTCGAAAAAAATGACTGTGAAGACTTTTTCTTTAAAATCACATGTTAAAGAGTTATTCATTCAAAAAAAAAAAAAAAAAAAAAAAAACACAATAAGGCTCATATTCAATTTTCAATTCAATTCTTTCATATTTCGTAGAAAATGATATTCTCCAAAAAAATTGCCAAATTCATCTGAAAAATAGTTATAGGCTAAAAAGACTAAAAAAAGTGCCAATTTTTCGGTTATATTTCAAGATTTTGAAGTGGCGGATAGGTCGTGCTTGTGGAAATTTGTGTTTTTTTAAACTACTAATCATACTTTAAACACATCAAAAATTCGAAAATACCCGCCACATTTTGTAGGGTCCTTTTTTGGCTTGGTTTACTGGAAGATGTATAGGGTACTTTGATTTAAAATAAACACAAACAAAATGCACTAGGACCCCGATAGTTCGAATTTTTAGAGACCTACCCAGTGTCCCCAGATTGAGGAGAAAAGCACCAAAAGGGGAAAAAAGGGACAAGCCTATAAAAAGGGGAAAAAATAAATGTTCTGTTTTTATATTTATGTGCAAGTATCTGAATGCAATATTTTTTTCAGTGCATAAGGTCTAATTAGAAATATAAAATTTCTTGCAGTTTTTCACAAATTTTTAAATTTTGGTGTGAAAACCTATAGAAAAAAAAAAACTCAACTGTAGGAACTTGGCGAAAAATTCATGTTACGCAACAGGTATACTAAATTTATCGGAATATTAGGAAGCTTCAAAGTACCTAGTTTTAAAATTCTATATCCACGCTAGCAAAGGGTAATTATGTTGTGAATAAAATAAAAATTCCGCTAAGGTAAATCAGTAGAAGCGTCAAAATTTAATCGAAATTTTAAACCAATTCGAATACGGCCTTACTTTACCTTTTTACTCTTTTTCGGTGAGAAGAAAGAAAACAAAATGCAAACAAACTTTATTTTGAATAGTTTTAGTGAAAAGAAAACCGACAAAGATTTTATAAGAAAAAGGTTTTAAGCAAAAAATTTCGTGATGAAACAGAAATGTTTCAAAACAGAAAAAGCTTACTGGTCTTATTTTTTTGTCTTTTTCATAGCGAAAAAAAATTAAGGAACAATGATTAAGAACAGAATGATTTAATTCATAATTTTTTTTTATTTTATTGTTAAATCAATTATGTAATTTAATTGACACAATACTGTATTGTATAATTTAAGTACCTACACCTACAAATGTTATTAGATTAATTTATAAAAAATACATTTTTTCTTCACAAATTTATACGTAATTTACTTAGGAAAAAAAGGGATTTATTTTAGAAAATTAGGGGAAAAAACCATTCTAGTGCCAAAAAAAGGGGGAAATGGGAACCCTAGACCTACCTACCCTCTTTCGAACTACCGAGGTTTTCGAAAGACTGAATACTCGGATAAAGCTTACTTCCCTTATATTTCTAGGGAAATACTTTTTACTCGGTACCTGACTGCAAAACACTCAGAAAAGCAATAATAGAAAAAATTCGAATTACAGAGTACCAATTGGAGCAATTTTTTTACGAATTACTAGACACACAATGTTGCAAAATAATGAAGCATTCGAAGCCGGCTGTCTGAAGAAAAAAATCTTAATTTTTCAGAAAAAATTCAAAAGTCGCAAAAAATCTTCCATTTGAATTTATTTCAATACAGTCCACGTCCACTAAAACAACAACAAAAATAATTTTTTTTTTTGTTATTCTTCTTATTTAAAATAATATACCACCTAAAATAATGATTTCAAGAAGATTCAATAACTCGCTTTCAAAATACTAGATATTGATTTTTCAATAAAAGATTTTTCAAATATGTCTCTGAAAATCTATACAAAACCTAAAGCGACTTCCTAAATTCAAATTTTAACAAGAAAATGGAAAATAAGCCGTATATATGTAAATATCGGTTTTTGTTATTTTTTTTTTTTTTTTCAGCCAAATATGGACCTTACCTATACAACAGCATATGTAAACGAAAATGTTCATAAAAATCGTTAGAGCCGTTTCTGATACAAATTGCCTTTTTTTTATAACGGTTGTATGGAAGGTTCTGCTATTTTTGTTTTCTTTAGGGAACAATCAAAGTTCCAAGATTGAAGAAAGTCAATTTAATGGTTTTCACAAAACGCCTACTTCTTAACGTTTTTTTTTTTTTGTATAAATTTTGTGTGCCTTATTTTTTTTTTTTTTTAATTTGAGAAAAACCATCTGTAATTAAAGTATTTATCACGTTGTTATTGGCATTTTTTTTATAAAACAAAAGCATATTTCAACTGCACGTTCCACTTTTGGTGTTTCAATAATTTGTATGTAACATTTTAAGTAAACAACGCATAATTCTTATAAAATACCACGCCTGTTTGGAAACAATATATATGTATATCATCTCATTCATATACATAAATATATTGTTTGTTCATTAAAAATATTTTTTTGTCATTGAAAATTGTTTGCTTAATGATCATCAGTTTGCATACTGACTTAAGCGAAGTATTTCTCTCGAATATGTTTTTTTTTTCAATAAATACTAATATACTTAGGTATATGCGCAAATTGCGAAGATAACAATTTAATTAGCGCTAAATATTATTGCGTTATTTCACCAAAAAAAAAAAATTAAATTAAATTTCCCCCTAAACTGATAACCAAAATAATAAACTTTGTCGGAGTTTAGTGTTTGCTATAACGCACCACTACTTAAAAAAAGTAAGGAATTTCCTGATCATATATAAGCGAAATAGACACAATTTGTAGATACAGGTACATACTGCTATATATACATCTAAAGACAGTTATTCAATTTATGAATTTACAAAATTAAAATAGAACCTCAGTAGCGAGTTGACCATGACGTAGTATAAACAAGGTAAACTGCGTGGTCAATAGAACTAAGCGTGTTAGGTCGTTATAAGAGCGCATGACATAACATATAACAAGTGGAGATTATATATTAATCATAAAACATTTGTCAACTTAATGAATTGCCACTTTTTTTTTTAGTTATTTTTGTTGCAAAAATACCTTTCACGCTATTGATTATTTTGTTGTTATGAATAGTTGCTATTTTAAAGAAAACACATTTCTGATCAACCGAAAATGATCGAAACCACGCTAGAATTTTGTTATGAATCACACTAGTTAAAGAGAAATATATTCAATTTAAGCATTATCTTTTGTTATACACGAGAACTTAGTTCATGTTCAAGCATCAGCCTAGCCAGATAATTTAAAAAAAAAGTTAATCTGTGGAAAAATTTCATTTGTAATATGTTATCGCAAAAAAAAAAATTAATGGTCATTATAGTATTCAAGTAGCTATGCATATGTATGTACATACATATACGTGGTTTTGAATTTAATTTGTTTTTGTTAACATTTTAGTTTCTGATGAGTTTTCGTCAATTTAACATAGGACAAAAAATATTTTTTTCAAGAATAGATCAAAAACATTTTTGTACTTGATTAGCATTCGCTCATTGAATTAACTTAAACCCAAATAGATTTAACCCAAACGCAAATAGAGATCTAACCCGTAACTTCTTGAGTCTTATGTATTTTAGTGTTGTCCAAAATCAAGATACCATCGTTTAAAAATGTATCTCTCACTTTTTTTGCAATTTCTTGAAGAAAAGAGCAAAACTTGTGGGAATTGCGTTTGGGTTAAATCTATTTGCGTTTAGGTGAATTCAATGTGCGAATGCTATACATGTACATTGTACGTACATTCATAATACATCCGACTTTTTACAGCATCAAAACACGAAATGATTAAACATTGGAAATGTAATTTCATTTTAAAATTCAAACGGTGGAAAATTATGGTTTTGATTTGTTTGAACTTGAAATATGAGTTATATTAGTTTTTTTTTTTTTTTTTTAATATTTAGAGATCTCACTGAGAAAATTGCATTAGCTCCACAGAGGTAAAAGAGAAACTTGAACAAATTGTCTGTTAGAATTCAAAAGCAATCTATATCCCTTATTAATTGATCAACTGGGGCATTTTCTGAAAAATTGACAATGAACAAAAATATCAAAATATTAACGAAAGTACATAAAATGACTTAGTAAAGCTTTAAAAGAAAATATTCAATTCTTTTATTTGATTTTTAAATTAAGTTTTTTAAATAAATAGTTTTTTAGAAACTAAATTTCAAAGTCAGTTTAAAAAAAAAAATATGATTTTTTTTTCAAAGTTTTGCGTGATTAAGTGCCACTGTTTTTTTTTTTTTTATTAATGTCCGCTTCCTTTTTTTCTTTCAATTCAAGTAATTTGTCCAGAAAAATCGATTTTTTCTTCTGAACAAATCGATTTTTTTGTTAAAAGGAATTCGACATAAGATTATGCTTTTATCAATTTCTAGTCAATAATACTGAAACCAGATGAAAAAATATTTTGTTGCTTTTTGAGAACTAAACAAAAAAAAACAAAACAATTAATCGAAACATACTCATGCTTGGTTTGTTATGTTTATGACTCGAAAATTTTACTATTCATACATTAAAACCATTTAATAAGCAAAATTTTGAAAAAAAAAAAACCATCTTGAAAAAAAATCACAATTTTTTTTTTCAACTTTGACTTTGACAAAGCATATAGCTCATCATTTTATGTAATTTTGGTAATTTTTAATAATTTCTTCCTATTTAAAGTCAATTTTCCAGAAATTGCCTCTCCCCGCCCCAGGGAAGCGAGATAGAATTTTTTGACCGTAAAATTTTGTTCTTAGAATGATCCCAGGAACCATCCCCCAAAATATTATGCATGAATTAGGGGACACCCTGTATTTATTTAGCTACATTTAGCTACAAGTTTATAACATTATTAGCTTTGAGTTTGTAAATTTCTATATAAGTAATTTTTTAAACAAAATTTTGATAAATTAAAATCAATTACACTAAAATATTTATTATAAGCTGCACATGCAGCAAACAAAGGTTCATGAATGCCATAATTTGTTCTATTGAATCTTTGATTTAAAAAATCTACAGATCTTAAGGACCGTGAATTTATGTTAATGTTGAGTTGTGACAAAAGATATTCTGAATTAATTGCTCCGATCAAAATATCATTAATAAATAATATTTTATAAACTGTTCTTCGGTGAGTTAGAGATGGTTAGTTTATTAAGGTCAGGCGTTGGTTGTATGGTTGTAAATGCGTGTTGATATCCCATGGGAGATAGCTAAGGGCATAGAGAAGAAATTGTTTTTGTACAGATTCGAGTCTATTAATATTAGATTGGTAGCTTGGACTCCAAACACAGCTGCAATATTCAATAATCGGTCGCACAAGAGAACAGTATAAAGTTTTAAAAATGTAGGGTTCTCAGAATTCTTTAGAAAAACCTACAAACGAAGCCTAACCTGCATTTCGATTTGTTAATGATATGATCGATATGTTTATTGAAGTTTAATTTTGAGTCCATTATAACGCCAAGATCACAAAAATTACTAACTCTTTGAAGTGGTTGACTGCACAACATATAGACATTGGAAAAAGGGACCCGTTTTCGAGAAAAAGACATACACTTGCGCTTTGACACATTTAGTTCCATATCATTGATATGACACCAAATAGAAACATTTTTTAAGTCTTTTTGTAATAATTCAAAGTCATTATTATTTTTATAAGATAGGCGAAGCTTAGCGTCATCGGCGAACAAAATAAGATCCGAATATTGGATTATACTATGTAAGTCATTTATAAATAATAAAAATAAAAAGGGTCCTAAATGGCTTCCTTGGGGTACACCGGAATGTACAGTTATCTTTTTTGATGTTTTATTTTGGAAGTAGACATACTGCGATCTGCAATGTAAGTATGACTCCAGCCAAACTAAAAACCAATTTGGGAGCCCAATGGTCATTAGTTTTTTCAGAAGTAAACGATGATTCACACGGTCAAACGCTTTTGCAAAATCCAAATATGCGACGTCAGTTTGAAATCCATTTAGGTTTTTGGCAATAACATCGGAGCATAATTCCATTAAGTTGGTTGTGGTTGATTTTCCCTTCGTAAATCCATGTTGATGTGGTGAAATAACGTTTTTAAATCTTTCTTCAATATATTGCAAGACAATTTTTTCAAATAGTTTTGGTAAACATGATAATTTCGCAATGCCTCTATAGTTGGAAATATTACATTTGTTTCCGTTTTTATAAATTGGAGTAATAAATGAAGACTTCCACACTTTAAGGAAAACACCTGTTTTGATCGATAAATTAAATATATAACACACAGCACGAGCTAAAACAGAAATATGACGTTTAACAATAAAGACTGGTATTTCATCAGGACCATAGGATGATGAGTCTTTGAGCTTGGATGCATGTGCTATTAATTTATTTTCGTCAATATTCGGTCTAGCCACGTCAAGTTGGATAAAATTTAATAAAGTTTTTAAATAAGTTTCGGTGTTATCACAGTTTTTATCACAGATGTTATCATTAGTATTATCACAGGAATTACCGTTGGCATTATCACAGATTATATCACAGGTATTAGGCTTTTTATAAACGCTTTGGAAGAAGTTTGAAAACATATCACATATAGTTGCAGTATCATTAGAAGAACAGTCCTTATAGGTCATCACAGCTGAAAAGTGTTTTATTTTTCTTTTAAAATTTACAAACTCCCAAAATTTTCTAGGATTATCTGAGATTTCATTCTTTACGTTACTCAATTAAAGTTGATAACTTGATTTGGTTTTTACACAAAGCTTTCTCCTAACAGAGGAGTATTTAGTGTAATCAATAGCTGATTTTGATGATAAATAGATTCTGTATAATTTAGTTTTGGTGTTTCTTAATTTTTTAATTTCTCTTGTAAACCATTTTGGGTTTCCAGTTTCAGCAGGAATTTTCTTAAACGGGTATATTAAGTTTTTTTTTTTGTTAAATTTCATTGGAGAAACATTTTTTTTTTGTCTATATGGTTAGACACGCCGCACCGTACCATTTAGGAATTTTAATACACCTAACGCCTTGCAGGATTATGGCAATCGAGAATAAACGTTGACTTCCATAATGAAAAAAAAATAGTTAAATAAATGCAATTGAGCCAAAAGAAAACAAAATTGAAAGAAAAAATATCAATTCTATTTCTTTTATTAGTTATGATTTTTTTAAATATTCCAACCCATTTTTTTGTCAAAAATTAAAAACAGGAAACTTTGATTTAAGCTTCCTATATGGTGGCAAAAAAAAACTTCCCCATTTATATATTAAATTCTAAATACACTAGACTATTTCGAATATAATAATAATACATACATACATACATTTCCTATTATTCAAAGTATTCATATTTACATATGTATAAGTACACTCCGCTTCACTTGAATAGAAACAAACTTTTTTTTTTTTAATTCTCAGAGAGTGTTGCGCATTGGTAAATTTAGAAATCCACCTTTTTGTTTTAGGTCTTTTAAGAGGGATCTATTGCAAATAAAACTGCATGAGCAGAATAATTCAGAAAAATACCATTAGGTTATTTTTTTGACATTTTTCTAATTACTTCATTAAAAACACTGTTTTTTTTTTTTTGCGTCATTTGAATAGAAACAGTATGCGATTTTTATCTATAGGTTACGGTTAGAAGAAACAATATTTTTATAATAATAGAAGTGTAAATTAAAAATAATAATTGTTTCATCAAAGAAAAAATGGTCCGCGAAAAATCATTAAAAGCTGCAGAATAAGCCAAAGTAGAAGTACACGCGGAAAACAAGCTTCCCCTACGCACAATTGCCAAAAAAAAATAAGAAAAAGTGTGAAAATTGTTTTGTTTTTTTAAAAACAAAGAAAACTATGGGAAAAAATATGAAAGGTAGGCAAGCAAGAGCCACACCAAATGCAGACCGAACAAAGTTAAATAGACTGACCTCCAATTCAAGCAACCCTGTTGCTAAAATCAAGGCAAAAAATGGAATTACAGCAAGTTTTAACACTTAGACGTGTCACTTGTGGGTCACAACATTTAAAGCGCCTAAAATTGAAGAAAAAAAACCACCGTTAAATCCAATACGAAGACAACATCGAAAAGATTTTTGCATGAAGAATATGACGTGAAGGGTAGAGTGGAGAAAAGTGGTATTTTCTGACGAAAAAAAATCAATTTAGATGATCCGGACGAATATAATTACTATTTTTATGTTATGAGGAAGGAACCAATGTTTTTGGAGCACTACCATGGCCGAAAAGGTGGTGTTATTGTGTGGGGTGCAATTTTGGGGTTTGGAATAATTAATCTGGAGTTTCCCACTTTGAAAATGACGGCAAACTCTTACAAGAAAATATTGCAAGAAGCTTTTCCTAAGTTTACCGATGTCTTTGGACCAATACCTTGGACATTTTAACAAGACAACGCAGCAATCCACAACGCAAGAATCATTAAAAGTTTTGGATATCCTAGAAAAATCTTACCTTGCTTCAATGGCAACCGTACTGTCCGACCCTAAATATTATTGAAAACATGTGGAGATGGATGGTTCGTAGGGTGTTCGATTCTGGACTTCAATATGAGGACAAAGAATCACTTACTGCTGCAATCAAAGAAGCACGGAGTGCAATTTCTTTAAATTATATAAAACGACTATATGATTCACTTCCCAACAGGGGTTTTGAAGTTATTTTAAGTAAAGGTTATTAAAATATGATTATAAATAAGAAAACTACCATCTTTTACTGCATTTTTTGAATTTTTTCCCATATTGAAGAGACTGTTTCTATTTAAGTGAAGCAAAAAAAAATCTGCATTTTTAATGAATTAGAAAAGTGGTAAAAAATAACCGAATGGTATTTTTCTGAATTATTCTGTACATGTAGTTTTATTCGCAATAGATCCCTCTTAAAAGAACATAAACAAAAAGGTGGATTTATAAATTTACCAAAGCGCTACACGCTCTGAAAGTAAAAAAAAAGGATTGTTTCTATTCAAGTGAAGCGGAGTGTATGTAGATTAGGAAATAGTAATTTAATAAAACCTGGAAATGGAAATTTAACGATTGAATCAGACTGGCCCACATGAGAACTTTTGGGTTAGAAAACAAAATGACGAACTCCAAATCGTCAAACGGTGGGTTCGTTTTCTAATTTATAACTTTGACATCTCAGCGATAAGGTGGGTTCAACGATCAGTTAGTTTTTATTAATCGAATTGAATTTGATTGAATGAATCAGAGAATTTTCTGCATTTGCGAGATCAGTTCTTGAAGAGAGACAGAGACATTTTTTATGAATTACAATTTTGGTATTCGGCATTCCAATATATGTTATGAGCTGTCAATAGTTCGAATTCTCAGAAAATCTTTTTGCGAATCAGATGTTTGGTATTCAGCATGGAAAAAAAATCTGTTTAGAATTATAAAAGGATAAAATACACATTTTTGTGACTTTTAGGGTTTGTTTGCAATTCGAAACTTATTCGGCGTTTCAAAAATCTCATTTACGTTTCACAATATCTGAATAGGTCTAAGTGGCAATTTAAGTTCTGAATATCTTACAGGCCACTTGAGGTGCTGATTAAAAAATTAAACTGGCAAATAAAATATTTACAGCTGTCAATGTGACTCATACAACAAATACATTAACATAATAGTTTGGACTTACATTATCACAAATATTTGTATAACGGAGACGAGAAGAGATCATGTGTTTTACGTTATAACCAAATTACTTTCTTCACGACAAAAACACCACAAAAATGCACTTTCAAAATGCAAGAAGTATTTTAAGCCATATACACATTCACATATCCACATACACTGTCCAAAGTCCAACTGTTCAAATTGAATTTCATCAACTTAAAGCGATACCACGGGCATCGGTCCAGCTCTCGGTCTAAAAAGTTGAATTAATACACTTCAAAATTCACAATTTGAGAATTATTTTAATAATTTAGCCAGTTCACGTTTCTGAGATCTCACTGAGCAAGCTTCGTCAGCTCCACTGAGCAAAAGGAGAAACCTGGACAAAATTTCTCCGCTAGAAGTCAAAACCAATTTCCATCTCTTTTTTATAAATTAATCAACTGCGACAAAAAATAATTGAGCAAGCGAGTCCAAAATATATTAGTCTCAGTTTTTTGACAGCAAAAGTGAGGAATCTCACTGAGGAATTACGTTTGGATTTCTGAGATTGCTGAGGCCACTGAGATCTCAATGAGCTTGAGAAACCTGAATTATTTGTTTGAATATTTTCAGTCAGACAAATTCTTTGAAAACTGGAATAACTGACAACTAGCTAATTGGCACATAAATTTATGATTGTGAAACGCAAAGTTTTTTTTAATGAGAGGATTTAAGTGTCGGATAATTTAACAACTGTCAGATAGTTATAGGGAACTTTAATCAGACATTGTGAAACAAACCCTTATTATTTAAGATATCTATTCAAGTTTTAAATTTCTATCAATTTTATTTCAAAATTTTGTAAAAGCTCAAATTTAATATTTACTTGACTTCCAAATTCTATTTGGATACTTCTTTTTATTGTAAAACCTATGTATGCTACTGTGTGTAAATCCATGGAGTTCAAGTTTAGAAAGGGACTTACTCATTCCCTTCATTTTTATTTCTTATATTTTATTGCATATTTTGTCATAAATTAGTGTTTACTGCTCTGTTAGCAAAATTTGGATGTAATTGCACTCGTAAGACCCATACGTTATATCCTGCTAGATATGTACAGTGGATCACAGCTTATTTGATACAATGCCTAGTTTAAAATTTAAGTTGCAATAACTTGTAAACTTAATAAGATTATGGGAAAATTTCAATTCTATTTATAAGGAAAACAAAATATTGGTCTTAAACAACATAATAATAAAAAACTAAAAACACTGTAAAATTAAAAGTCACAGCTTATTTGATACACGATGATCAGTCTTGGAAATATCTACAAGTTATTAAGTTTTGGTGGTATTTTAATATTTTGTGTGGTAACCCTTGGGCCTTTTCGAGAGCCTGGAGTCGTTTCGGCATGGACTCAACAAGCTTCTTTGTTGTTTCTAGTGTAATTTTTTGCCATTCTTCTAGAAGTGCGCTTTTCAGGTCATTTATGTTGGAGATTTTGTGTTTTTGAATGTTATTGTCCAATAAACCACACAAATTTTCAATTGCATTCATGTCAGGTGACTGTGCTGGAGGTGTCATCAAATAAGGGCAATTCCAAATGAGCCACGTCTAATTCTTGTGCTTCGGGTCATTATCCTGGTTAAATCGGAAATTTGCACGAATACCCAACTTGTCAGCACTTTGAAGCAAATTTTTATTCAAAATTTTGAGGTACATGTTTTTGTCCATCGTTCTCTCAATGAACTCCAAATTTCCCACCCCGGCTACAGACATACAGGCCCATATCAAAATGCTTCATCCGCCACGCTTCACAGTAGCTTTAGAATTTCTCTGTTTTAAGCTCTGTATTTGGCTTCCGCCAGACGTAAGACATCCTATCAGAGCCAAAAATATTAAATTTGGATTCTTCCGTAAAGATAACACTATCACAGAACTCTCGAGTCCTTGAGAACATGCTCCTTAGCAAAGGTAAGTCGGCTACTTTGATTTTTCTTGCTGATAAAGGGCGAATCATGTTCGCGAAGCACACGGCGAATGGTCTCAGCACTGTATGTCTTCTCTAATTTTTGCTGAACCTCAGTACCAAGTTTCGGGGCCGATAACTTAGCATTAATTTTATTTTTCCGTACAATATATCGTTCATCGTACGGGCTATAAATTTTGTTCGTTGCTTTTTGTCTCTTGTTTCTAACACGATTTTCATGAATAAACCACTCCACGATATGCTGCACTGTAAAGGCACTTAAACCAACACATTTTGCAATTTGCCGAATAGATTGTGCATTTTTATAGTGATGAATAATCAGTTCCCGAACTTCTATTTTTGTGCGACGATCCATTTTTCAAAAGAAACGCGAATTGTTATTTTTGCTTACGAAGTTACACTTGAAATTATTAAAAATGGATCGGAAACAAACCTAAAGTGACAGAAAAACAATATAATAAACAATCAACTGCCTGAAAATTTGGAGCACTGATGCACTAAGTTAGCTGTATCAAATAAGCTGTGAGGATATAATTTTGCTCAAAAGTACTATTTCTCCTTAATAGTGTGAATAAGTTAATTTGTGCATACTCAAATTACACTATATACTCTTTAAACATAGGACTACTAACCTACATTAAAATTTCGGACATACACTTTTTACCTTTGAAGATAAACTGTTTTTATTTTGCAAATGAACACTGTATCAAATAAGCTGGGAGCCACTGTATATTGACTAATCTTATTATGTATAAAGGCTCTCCCAAACCAACACGATTAATCGAAAATAACAATAAAAACACGTGCGGTTGTCAAACAAAACAACACGTTGTTGTTATTGTTTTCTATTGTCGCGGCGATTAATCGCGTTGGTTTGGAAGAGCCTTAATACTTTCGTATTGTATCAGATCCAGATCAAATGTCACTCGTCTTTTATAACTATTATCGTCTCGTGACCGAAACTCGGCCAACAAAAACTGACACACTCTAAGAAAACTTTCAATTTCGTTAACAATTTTTTTTGAAAATATTGAAGGAAAAAACTCTTTTTTTTAATTTAGTTTTTTTATATATGCAAAGTGTTCGACAGTACAAAAACAAAAATGACGCACACTGTGTAAATGTGTGTCTCAAGTATAGTCTGCACATCTCCGCAATTGTGGCTTTCCAACCAGGGCTGCCGAAGTGAGTACTAAGGGAGTATTTGTATTCCCCTGGCATTCCCTGTATTCCCGTACTCCCCTCACTATAATTGTACTCCCCTCCTGTTTGTAGTCTGAACTGTGAACTAAATAACTGCGTTCGGTTTGCAATCCGATAGGCTATCTGAGATAGGTTACTATCTGATATGTTTTCGAACGAAAAAGCCGGATAGGTAACATTTTTCGTCGAAGGTCAAAACATCTGAAAAAAGGAAAATTAAAGTTTAATTTTGTATACGCAATTATTTGGTTAACTTTATTCCACCATCAGCCATTCCTCAATTTGCCCATTGGATATAGTTTAGTAGATATTACTGAAAATGTTCGGATAGCTTGAGATTTGTTTTTGACAACAGCTGTTTGATTCATCAGCTAAATTTTCCGATGGAATTACAACAACACAAACCTTTCCGGATAGCTTTGGACTACCAGCCAAACGCGCCAAATGTGCATACGTGAAAAATAAATGGCGGAACACCGCTTTGTGTTATTTTAATTCTAAATAAAACTACTGCTGATTACAAAACAGCTGTTGGCAAAAAGAATATCTCAAGCTATCCTAAAAATTCTGGCGTATTCATCTATCCGATGAGAAATGTCAAGAGCAGCTAATATAACCTATCCAATTTTAGTCAGTCGTTCAGAAACAAACATTGTCCAAGATAGGATCTCTTATAGTGAATCCTGAACGTAGCCAATGTATCTAAAGTCTATTCTCTCTCTATCTCAATTGGCTTGGTATTTTTTGTCAATACAAATCGGAAACGGAATTCATAAAGCGCAAGTTAAATGCGTTTTTTTGCGTACTCCACATAAACACGAAATACTCCCCTCTTATCCTCTGAAATACTCCCATGCAAATTTTCAAAGCGGCAACCCTGTTTCCAACCATATAAAATTTATCGAAATCGGTTAAATACTTTTTGAGAAAATGGTACCACAAAATGTATTTAAGGCTATTTATATATAGATAAAGTCTCAATAAATAATGAAATCTGAATCGTATTTACAATTTTGTTATTTATTTTATTTGCAGTTCTTGAGAGAAGAGCTTAAGTATGATTCTGGTTACGAGAAACGTCAGAAAGCATTTCATTTCAATGATGATATGCATATTTCAGTTAAAGAACTATGGGAAGCGTGGCTTCGATCTGAGGTATGTTTAAATTGATAGTTTGAATACTTTTAATATATGTAACTGCATTTCTTAAATTATTTCAGGTGCATAACTGGACTATAGAGCAGACTACCGATTGGTTAGCTCAGTCTGTTCAACTTCCACAGTATGTTGAATTATTTAAAGCTCATAAAGTTACTGGCGCTGCTTTGCCAAGGTGAGTTATTATTTGTTTAACCCTTATGTGTGTGAAAAAAAAACACCTTAATCCGTGTGATTAGGTACCCGGGTACCTTCATATGATTGTAAAGGAATACTTATGGTTTATTTTATATTTTGTTGATAATTATATTAAAAACCATTCAAATGTAATGTATTCATGTTTTTTTTTTTATTTTTTTTGATACCCCGGGTGAGATTAAATTACTGACCATATAAAATGGAATGAAATTCACTTGAAAGTTGAAATAACATTTTTGGGGTATTCACGATCCGGTGCAACAATCATAAATCGAGCGCAGTTTTCCTATTTATATATTACACCGTTGCAACAGAGCAAAAAATACTAGATCAGTTGCACCGAACCGTGAATACCAAAGTGCTTTTTTTCGATTTGAGAATTCAGATGCTGAAGAAAATTTTACCCCAACATCTGAAGAGGGTGAAGTTTCGGACGTTGATCAAGAAGCTCTTGTGTTTGAAGTAAACTTCTTATATTCAGATGGGAGCATGGAAGAATATTTTGTTGTTTCACTGGAAAGACGGAACGCGTTGGCAGGCATACACACAAAATTCGTCGCAAAATTGTTTTTCACTGTTACATCAAAGATAGTAGGAATAAGTTTTAGAAGGAGCTAAGCCTTTAACTCTGTCAATTAAATATTGTGACTAAAAATAAAATAAAATAAAAAAATAAATACAAAAAAAAAAAAGAAATAATTAGCCTTATTGTGAGTTTCGCCCGAACAACATTCCACCCGGAAATTTTTTTCGCCTATTGTGAGTTTCACCCGAAAAATATTTCAGATTCCGAAAATTCCCCTTTAGAGTAAACATTCATTTCAGTCGGAATAATGCCATTCACGTTTTTTGTTTTCACTTATTTCTAAGTAAGCCAACGAGTGAACAATTGGGCGCAAAATGTAAATTTCTTTCAGGCGAAACTCACAATAGCTTCTGAAATTCCGGGCGAACAAAATATTGTAAGGTGAAATACTGTTCTGGCGAAAATAACAATAGGTCTGAATTGTTGTTTTTTTCATTTTCAATCGAAAGGTATTGGCTAAAAAACGTTCCTAATTCGTCCTGTTTCGTATTAGCTGACTCTGAGTATTTTTTTTGAAGCGGAATCTACAGCTTGTCAGACACATAAAATGTTTTCGCTACTATCAAATGCAATATTTGAATTTCAACTCAGTTGGCCCAGTCGTGTTTAATTTATGCAGCCAATTTTAAAAATTATAAAACTTGTCTGAAAGTTTAAGGTACGGATTAAATCGAAGGCATCTCTCCTCTTTATCAACGTATTCTAGACATGTTATCGAAGGAAAAAAAATCGATTTTTCGACCCATTACTTGAGACCACTCCTAGCTAGATGCTAAAATGTTGCGAAAATTGTTATGTCTGTGTTTGTCAGATTACCATGATCATTGATATTGGGAAAAACAATTATGCAATTGAATGAGCTCAATTTTTTTTAGAGGGCATTTTTTTAACCTCTTGCAAAAAAAAAAAATACCCTTGGTAGATTGCCCTTGTGGCACCTACCGAACATGGATTACATGTCTTATGTGCTATAACGTGAATTTACGATATGGGGAATACGCGTAAGGATGCCCTTTTTCAAACCCTTTCGAATGAGATATCAATGACGTCAGTGGCACTTATATATCCGAAGAAATTGAGCTCAAAAGTATTTGAGTACTCCTAATTTAACTGCAATTTACCCCAAACGCGATGACTCATCACCTGAAACTATGAGGCGATAGCTATAAAACAATTCCTCTATAATCCTTGCGCAATCTTTATCTATCGATTGGTATATTTAGGATGTCTGTAGTGCAAACAGTCACTTAGCAGTACATGTTTTCGTGACGGTCCTCATTTCGCTACATCACACCCAACCGTCCGAGAAAGACATGTAATCCATGTCAAAACACATTTATCATTACAAACTGTACTTCCTTCTGATAAAATAGGTAGGTAGAAATAGCGGCCAACGAACAAACTAGCTTGTTGACCCAAATAGCGCAGAAAAGCGCCGTTTTAATACCATAAACTCGTTGGAACCTAGAAGAATTTAGTAGAAGCTGGCGGGATGCCATCCACAAACGCTCCGAGTCAGACATTTTAGTGTCAAACTAGAACAGCCTTGCGATCCTTCGGTTACCCTGCATCTCGTGTCCCCTCAAAACTCGAAGTCTGCATACTAGCAGTCTATAGCGAATCAGAAGGGGTCGATACAAAGGCTACCGTCTCATCGTCTCAAAGCCCATTTCGTTGCGTTAAGAAAAGAGATCAAGTCGTTGATCTTTATTTCGGAAAGTTCGTTAAGGTCGTCATAAAAGGCATGTCCAAAGGATTGTACTCTATACCGGGCTAGAGCAGGGCATTTACAGAGGAAGTGAATAGTTTCCTTTAGGCTGTTTCACAATGCGACGAGAAAACGAGACGTCAGCGTAACGAGATCTCTTCGTAGTTTCTCTCTCTTAAAAAAGAATTTTAAACATTGAAATAATGCATAATACAGCATTTCTCGTCGTCTCGTCACGTCATAAGGTTCGAAAAAATGAAAAAAAGACGCAACGTGATGACGAGAAATACTTTATTATGTATTTTTTCGTTGTTTGAAATTCGTTTTAAAGAGAAAACAACTGTGAAGAGATCTCGTCACGCTGGCGTCTCGCTTTCTCGTCGCATTGTGAAACAGCCTTTTTCCTGCTGATCCGCACAACTTCGACAATGAGTATTGTAAGGTATACCTAGTTTTGCCGCATGTTCTCCTATTGGCCAGTGCCCAGTGCAAGTTGCAATGTCCTGCCTTCATCTGCAGATTAGATCTTTTGTTCGGGATTTACTACAAGTGGGCCACATCTTTCTAGATATAATACAGTTGCTCAGACTGCCCCGCCTTCGATTGGATTCGGTTAGGAAATTTGAGAATACCTCTGATCACGGTTGCCACTTTGGTCATTTGTGACCAAATTTGGTCATTATTTTTTCACTTTGTCGCATGGTCATTTTTTATTCCATTGAAATTTTAATTTTGAAACGCGTCTCCAAAATAAATTTAAAACATAGGTTGCGACAGTTTTTATTTATAAATAATAAATCATTAACTGCCTTATTCATAAACAAAAATTGGTTATTTCAGCTCTCGTGTTCAGGGAAACTACACCATGCAATAAGAATTTTCCGGACTCATAATAAAGACAATTGCTTACTGCTCCATTTGAGTCCGGAAAATTGTTATTCCATGGTGTAGTTTCCCTGAACAGAAAACCGAACTAAAAAGTAGTAAATTATTTTTACTTACAAAATAATTCAATTTATAGTCAAAAGCGTGGGGTGCTTATAATAATATCTATATATTATTATTCTACAGTTATACCGTTGGTAATTATTTATTAGAATAAAATAATAATAATAGTTAAATGCATCCCACGCTTTTTACTGTGGAACTATGTAATTATTTTTTAAGTAAAAATTATTTACTACTTTTTCGTCCGGTTTTCAGGTAAATGATCGCGTATGTATCAGAGAACTATCTTTATACAGGTGTTCATTTTCGTAGATTTCCACAAAAAAAAAAAATTGCGCATTCGGAGGAGAAGCAGACGAATCTGAAATCAGTTTTTCCCAATTACCTAAGTTTTTTTTTTTTCAAAATCTCCAAAAATATGCAATTGTTATATTTTTTTTTGTTGGCTATTTTACTTTGCTTATTTAAACAGATTCAGCGACCCAAAAACATGAAATACACTTGATCTGCGCAATTTTTGTCTTTTTTGTGGAGCTGTGTAATGGAAAGAAAATTAATCGGTTGATAGGACATAGTTTTTTAAATTTAAAGCTTTGCGACTAAGGGCAATAGTTGCAAACCATGAAATTCTGAAGAATTAGAAATTTTTCCAAATCCGTAGTACTGCACAGCTTGATAAATGGCGTCACCACAAATTGTCAATTTGTGACTACTTTTCATTTTATACACAAAATTTATTTACGTGCTTTATCGTTTATTTCATAAATTCTCAAAATTTAATCATTTATTGTCCACTTTGAGAGTTTATTATTTTTCAACAACACCAGAAAAATAGTTTTGTAATTTTTTTTTCAATAAAATCACATCTCACCTCCCGCCCTCCCCCCATCAGTGGGTCACTAGCGTCAACTTTGAGAAACGCCGGTTTATATTATGAATTCTTATTTAACTTTTGCCCGAAAATTTTGCCGCACTAGCACCGGGCCTTAGCCTAAATCCAGCACTGATCATACGAGAGCTTTTACAGTGAAATAGCTTATTAGAGTCCATAATTGTAAGGGTGAAAGGCAAATATCCTATCTTCCCTGTACTGAACATTTTTGTTGAACGGAGTATAGGCACTTGTTCTGCATCAGCTGTTATGCCACCAAATTTATTTTTTATTTTTAAATTTAAGTTTACTAGCAGCGGTTAAAAAATTGTGACGATTTAAATTTTCGAAGGAGGGAAACATTCCTGGGGAAATTTTATTCAAGATGGCCCTGAATATGCTATTTTAGGTGGTACAACGTGCGGTTTGTAGATTCAAACCAGAGAACAAAAAATTGTCCTGGAGGGGGTCCTATTTTTCCTAGTTTAGGCGGGCGGAGCAATTTACTAAAAATTGGTTTGTTTTTCTATTTTTTAAATTGATTTGTTCTTCATATCCTATTTTCTTATTAATTTTAAGTCGAATCGGAAAAACAAAATAGATTTATCTGGGTACTTAAGTTTTTGAGAAAAATTAAATTTTTAAAATTTAAAAATCCATTTATTTGCGAATGGATTTTTAGTGAATTTTTGGATACGTTCAATGAACATTTCATTCATTTCAAGATCTCTTTTCAATTCCTAGAACAAGTAATGTTCATTGATTTAGAATAGAATTAGACAAACAATTGCATTGTCTATAAGATGGTTAATCAATGGAAAATGTTTTTAAATAAGTTTTTGGAGGAAAGAATCTTTTCCTTATTATGAAAACGCATTTGACGCCTTAAGTACATACATAAATATGTAAATGTCAGTATATTTTTTGTTAAAAAACAATTCTTACGATCTGGGAAAACTACCTTTTCCTATAATAACTATTTAAACACTTTAACACGTATAAATTCATCGTTACAAACATCAAGAGTAAAAGTAACTATAAAATATAAAGCACTGCCACACGCCATAATGTCAATTCGTAAATAAATAAAACTTTAATTGCCATCAAATGGTGTAGTTTACAACAAAAATTTACAACTATTGTTTACTTAACACACAATGTACCTTGTATAGATACTGTTAGTCATTATTTTAACAAAATAATAATACATTTACATGTATATGTGTATAAACTGCCTTTTTCTACTCTTTTCTGGGAGCAGTATTCGCATTGTTAAAACATTTGTCTCTCGCAATTCTAAAAACACCACCCAGACCCCCTACCCTACTTGTTTAAACTTCCCTGATATCTCTAGAAACTTAACTCTCTACAATCAGGTCTATGAGACAGGTGTACAATTTAGACTAGCTGCCTTATTCGCATTTAAAAAATTTAGAGTGAATAGAAAGCAAAACCCAGCTTAATTACCACTCATTTGATCATCTCATTTCAGATTGGCAGTTAATAATATGCACTATGTGGGTAACGTGCTAGGGATTAAAGATCCAATCCACAAGCAAAAGGTTGCTCTTAAAGCCATGGATGTAGTTTTATTCGGTCCACCGAGAGGTAAGTATCTGGTGCTTTATTTCAAATTGATTTAATTGCTAATAACAGTATTTTGCTTGTTTGTTTGTTTTAGAAACTGGAACCAGATGGAAGGACTACATATTAGTAACCCTGCTTCTTAGTGCAATTATTGGCTGCTGGTATGCTTACCAACAGAATAAAAATGCCAAAAGACATCTCCGCCGAATGGCCCAAGACATGGAGGGACTCCAGAGAGCCGAACAGAGCTTACAGGAAATGCAAAAAGTGAGTGAAGTTAGCAAGCGCAATTGTAGGTACATAACGAAGATTTAATTCAATCATGTGATTGCTCAATAATACAAAAAAAAAAAAGCTTAAATGCTTCCGGCTTAGTATCGAATTTTAACAACTGTGTGAAGTGACTTTGACGGATAATTTGCAAACATATTCCATGAACTTGATTTTAAAATAATTATACTGACAGTAGTGAGACATAAAAAAACATGTTGGAACAAAAAAGAAATGTATTTGACGACGAACGGCAACATGTTCCAAACCGTTGAACTTGTCGTTTTAAGTTACAAAAAAAGGCGCTTATTAATAGTTAAGCGTATACATGCTATTAGACACAAAAAACAATCATTCTCATCATCATCAGCTACTCATTTGCTAATTGAAATCGGTGTCGGAAATAGTCATTCTTCGAGACGATAAAAATTGATGGAGCATAACGTAAAACAGTAGGCAACGGCGCAGATATTTCGATTTTCGTAGAAGATTTTAACTATTTTGTTTAATATATCAGTATTTCAAAGTAGTCTTATTGTTTCGTTTATTATTAAGCTTCTATGTTTTGGGAAAGTGCTGTTCTCTTGACATTTAAACATTTTAAAGTTTTCCCTCAACGAACGTTGAGGTTACGGTTTTTGCATACAAACGAAAAAAGAAAAGATCATATTTCTGGTTGCCTTATAAAAACGTTCACGTAAACGAACTAGTTTTGTTTCTATCCATCTCCTCCATATCTATTGATCCCTCTTTCAAAATATGTTTCTTGTTTTTAATTTTAATTTTTACATTTTTTTTAGGAACTTGAACGTGCTCGAATGGAACAAGAGAACGTCGCCACCGAAAAAATGGATCTCGAACGACGTCTCAAAGAAGCACCATCATTAACTTCTTCCAGTTCGGATTTAGAAGTTCAGCAGTTGAAAAAAGAAATTGAAATGCTTCGTTCTGAATTATCACGCGCCGAAATCGAACTTGTCGATAACTGCTGGGCACCACCAGCACAATTGCAGTCATGGCTGCAATACACCTACGAACTGGAGTCCAAAAATCATCTCAAAAAACGTGTCTCCGCCGAAAAGCAATTGCAATCAGCACGTGAAGCTTGTGAAAAGCTTCGTAAAAAACGCTCGAGTTTAGTCGGTGCATTTGTATCGACTCATGGCAAAAGTATCGACGATGTGGATCGTTCCATCGTTGAAGCACGTAATTCTTTAAGTGATGTAACAAACGAACTTCAAGAACGTTTGCACCGCTGGAAACAAATTGAAACTTGTCTAGGTTTTAATATCGTCAACAATAATGGTCTTGCCTATTTAGAAAGTGTGCTCTATAGTAGAAACGGAGCAGGAGGAAAGGGTTCAAGAGGTTAGTAAAATTTTGTATGATGCTTAATATTAGTAATTTATTGTGTATATTTTAGGACGAATGACAAATAGCACAGATGATCTTGACGATGAATCCGTACAAGGTAAGACATTTGAGAATTTTTCCCTTTTCTCATCGGAGTGATCATCATGATATGTTTCGAAATCGAATGCATATACATCTTGTTCTTCTTAAGTTTACTATTTTTATTTAACGTTTGATTTAAAAACAAAATATAATTTTGTGTTTTTTGTTTAATGATAATATAGTTAGAATAGAAGAATCAAATAATAATTTAAATTCAAGTTTTCTATAAAAATGGTGCTATGCAATTTAAAATTTAAATTCAAGTGGATTTCTTAATTTTGTTTTTCCATTTAACTAGCATTTGATTTTTTTTTTTTAGAATGAGTGGCTTGTTTTTTTTACGTATTTATAAAAATAAAGTTTTTGTAAATGTAATAGTAGGGGTACAGTTGTTTTTTTTTTTAATGCTTATATTCGTTTTACATGCAGATATGGTGCATTATACTTTATCTTTGGTTATGAACCTATAATAAGCTGTTTATTTATGCTTTAATATTAATTTAATCATTTCAAACATTACAATCCTATTTATCGAGTAAAAATAAGAAAAATCTCTTTAAAAGATTTTGTATAAATTTGTTTGTTATTAAGTTTATCTATCTTTAACAGAGGTTTGCGGGACATAATTTATACTTATGTAAAATAGTTTTTCATTTTATTGAATCTCTGTAGTACATTTACTTGTAGATTTTAATTAAAGTGCATTTAAAACAAAAGAAAAGAAAAAAAAAAAAAACATTTTATATATATTTTTTTATAGTCGAAAAGCTTACTATTACATAATTCTTAGTTGTAAATAAAATATTTAAACAGCTTTTGAGCTTATTGCAGTAATTTGTTTTATATTATTATAGATATAAGTTTTTAATCCCTTCCGGTGTAATAAAGCTTGAATTTGTTGGCTTAAACCATTACTGGCAAAAATGCATTAATGATGTACCTCAATGTTGGATGTTTATCCATTTTATGTAGAACAAGCTAGCAACTATGTATATACCTCAACCGAGAAACTTACTGTAAATTGTATTTATAGGCAGGAATAACTACGAATAAAAAATTTTGTTTTACAGCGCAATGAGGAGAAAATTATTAAATTTCTATTGATACGTTATTAATGTTAGGTTCTTAGACTACAACAATACAACACTTTATTATTATTATCTATACTATTTATTTTTTTTGTTTTTATACGTGCATTCCACAACAGTAAGTGATAAATGCATTAAGTATACTTCTTTTTATATAATAGATAGATTTTTAAACTTTCGCTACAACATTTGGTATCAAAGAAAAAAAAATATTCATGCGAAAAAATTAATCCTTTAGGAGGCAACTGTTACATGCACTTTTCTTCTTCAACAATATGTTACTAAAAAGTCTCCCACCTCCCTGAGTACTAATAAAACCATAGTATGGTCTTGCAGTAACCTCGAAGTTATAAACATAACCCAGGGGGTCTAGCACGTAACTTGAGACGATCGAGTTTACTCGATAAAATCGAGCACAGCCAGTTCCTCATTGAACTCAATCGAGTGTTTTCGGCTGAATTGAGCTAAATAAGGAACTGCCTATACTCGATTGTATCGACTGAACTCGATTGTATCAAGTTACATGCTGGTACCCCAGATTCAAAGATTTAGAGTGTGAGCATCCTGCGTATATAAATTGTTATCGGCAGCTAACAGTAGGTGCGTTTTATTGGCAATTTTATAGCTAGCGCTCCCTTGGTGAACAATAACTCAAACTAGGGTATGAACCCATCCAGAGAATAAAGAGTGGACATAAAAGTTGATATAGCGTTTTATTGAACTTGTATTGCTGCGCTAGCTATGAATTACGAATAAAACGCACCTAGTGACGTAAAATTAAAAATATTAAAATCAAAAGGAAGAAAACTTTTACCTTAAAAAAGTTTGAATTTTTTTAGTTAGAACATTTATAAAACACGCTAACTCTAGTTGACTTCTCAAAATCAGACCAGACCATCGAGTTTGACGTTAAAGATACTGATTTCTTTGGCAATCTGTTTTTTTTTTTGACTTGACATCTTTTGTATTGTCATGGTGAATCTAATAGTTTATTTAGGATGCAAGATTCTCTCAAGTTCTACTCTGTCGTTAGATTCTTTTTAGTGAATTGTTGGACATTTTACGTTGAAATTTTCCCTTTTTTATTCGAAATCTAATTTCCAGAATATTTTCTACATAAAAGACAAAATTTCATTCTCTCCCCTTGCAGATTTTATTTATGCCGACTAGTATATAGTATATTAGTATACTAAGCCTGGTTACTAATTGTAATTTTTCAAAACGCTAAAACGTAATTTTATTGCTGGGATATGTACTGAAAATATTAGGCCTGGTCCTTTACTTAAAGCCTAGTACGCTGCTGATACGAAACAAAATTTTTAGATGATATCCAACATGACAACGATCAACAAAATGCTTACGAAAACCACAACGAAAAATTACTTCTTCAAAGTGTCACCGTTTGCAAAACAAATGCATACAAACCACAGACAACCATGTTGTGATGAAAGAAAACAAATAAAAATACGAATAGAGACCAAATGTCACTTTTCTGCATACAATCAAATGTACAGGCAATTAATTCTGTGCGAAAAAGAGGGGAGATCTCTCCAAATAATCTGCTAAAATTATCAGTCGTTCATCGAACACAACAAAATTTTTCGTTTGTGATTTCGTTATGTCATTTTTGTATGGCATTTTTCGTTTCGCATATCAGCAGCATACTAGGCTTAATGCACAATCAAATTTTAAAGAGGAAGCATGAACACAAAATCCACACAAATTCACAGTACTTCGTCCTGATTTAATTTGAATAACTCGCAAACAAATTTCTTAGACAGGAAATCACAGATAGGGAAAATGTTTATTGTAAAAAACTGCGAAATAAATCAGCCAAGTTCACGTCAACTTCTTAGCCTCAAATCGTTCAATAGATTGTTAGCGTTCATATCGTTTAATTCAGGCTTTTGCAGGGTGAGAAATCGACTACCTTGGGTTCTCCTGCACTCTTTCACGGCCACCAGAGATGGTCTCGACCGATTTAGTGTTCCTTTAACGTACGGATGTTGGCTGATTGGTTACTGAACCAGTCGTCTATAAGGTGCTAGTTTTAAATAAATAATTTGATGTTACTTTATAATAAACACAATATTTTTCTATTTTAATTAGAAAAATTTTTGTTAGTATTTTAATGCTGAATTGCACCGGAATCGATTATGTTTTTCTGTTTGTAACTATCATTTAAAAACTATTAATTTTTTTTTCATCGAATAAAAACATAATTTAGTTTAACAAGAAAATTTAAACTTCAAATTAATCATGAAACATTAAATTAAGATGGAATAAGTAACAGTTTCAGGGGGCTCATTCATGCATTTCTTGCCAGTAAATATATTTTTTTTTAATTCTATATACATATGTATGTATTTGTTAAACGGAAACAGTAAACTTAGTTTAAGTGTTTAATATGAACGCACATTTTATGTTACTTTTTTTGTTTACACAAATATCATGTTTTCACAAACATATTTCTTAAAATAATACATAATAATTGTTGCCAAATTCACTACAGATGATTTTCCGTGCCCCTTGTTCTCCATAATTCCCGTCACTAACTACTCAATACGTTTGCAATGATATTGTTTTATTTTTATTTTTTGTCAAATCTCTCCCTCTTTTAAAGAATTGCTAACCCAAAAATATCTGTAGCATTTTAATTAAAAAAAAAAAAAATAATAATAATAAAATAAATATAAATTAATTGGCATACTTAAATAATATCGTCTCTTTGTACTTTCTTCTCACCGGAACGGGTTAAATTAATTCTTTTAAAGTAAATATACTTTATAACGCAATCTTAACACATAAGAATAATAGCTATAAATTTTGTTCTAATTTATACATCACTAAAGTTAATTTAAAATTAACAAATTAAAAGGAAACTGTATCAAATGAGAAAATAGAATAAAAACAAGAATATTTTTCAACTTTACTCTCTAACAAAAAGTTTTTTTATTTCATTTTTGAACTTTTTTCTTAGATTTTTTCTAAGATGGATTTCCCAAAATTAAACAAAAAAAAAAAAAACAAAAAAAAAAAACAATACAAAAATACTCACGAGTTATCAATTAGAAACGTAGTAAACAAAAATTGTAGTTTATAACTAATAAAAACACTAAATAAAAAAAAAATATAATAATAATCACAATAATAAAAAATAAAATTGTGTAAAATGTGCAGATATTTTAAGGTAAGATAATTTTTTTATTTGGTTGTATTTCCTACAAAACTAATCAAACTAATTGTTTGCAATTGAACTCACGTAACCTTATTCATTAAACATTATTAGATATTCTTAAAAATGACAATAATATTCTTAACGACAGTAAAATATGTTTATTAACTACTACAGTGAACTTTTTTGTAATGTTATATCCCTATCTTTATATGTTTTGTGTTATTGTGTATCCTGAAAATTTGTGCTTATAATATTTTTGAATGTTTACCAGTTACCAGTAGAAGAATATATTTGTTTAAACAAGATAGAAAGAAACGTGAAAACACAAAATCCTTAAATAACACTCCAGTTTTTTTTCGGGCAATTTGATGAAAAGTGTCAGAAATAAATCTCCATTTCAGCGATGACAAATAATTTGACGAGTGAATGAAACAAATGTTTGACAGCAAAAGTGACGAGTTTGTGTAGAATTTTTTTTTTTCAGACCTTTACGATATAAAAAAATGTGCCTAGATATTAAACCGAATACTCAGTGCGAACAAAATATGTTTTTTCTATAATATTTACTCCAAAATAGAAGGAATCATTTTTTTTAGAGAATTGGTTTTCGTAACTTGGCCTAGTTTTTATGTTGTAAAAGTTGTTAGAAAAATAGAAAGTGAATTAGATATGCCAATATATAACAGTATTGTTTATAAAGGTACTGTTTATGCGGCTGCGCAGATGGAGGACCCTCCACTGGCTGGTGGGTATACTTCGGGTACCAAGAGATTTCTCTTAAGTCGCACGAAGCACGTAACTGCACAGGGGCGGACTGGCCCACCGGGCAATCGGGATTTTTCCCGGTAGGCCTTCGGGCAAGACAAAATTTCTTAAAAGCACTTGTAATTCCATTTTTTAAAAGAAAACCTTTTCATAAAACTCACTTACGAAGGCCCTTATAGTAAATATAGTGTTTTTTTTATGAATTCTTGATCAATAATTCGAAACCCACTAGGGTATGGTGCCACAACTCGGTTGCAGGCCCCTTTAGTCAATATTATAAATTATGATTGTGGGTCCCTTATGTATTTTTCGAGGCCGTCAGAATTATGTTTGTGGGCCCCCTATGGATCTTTCAAAGATTAATGTTTGTGGCCATTTCAGTCAATGTAGGCCCCCTATGGATCTTTGGAGGCCCACCGTTTTTGGGCTTTCAAAGGATTTTTCGAGGCCCACGGAATTATGTTTTTGGCCCGCTTCTAGTCAATTTAAGCCCCTATGGATCTTTAGAAGCCCACTTAATTTTGTATGTGGGCCCCCTATGGATCTTTGGAGGCCCACATAATTATGTTTGTGCCCCTTTTAGTCAATGTAGATCTTTTGTAATTTTTGATGCCCAGAGAATTATGTTTGTGTACCTTTTAGTCAATACCTATATTATGTAGATCTCTTTTGGGCCCTTAAAGTAAATACATTTACTTAGCTTCTTAACTATATGCCAATTTCTATGTCGAAAATTATCACCACAAATCGCTTCAATCGCTACCTATTCTTTTTTAATCAATTCAAATTCTTTATGAAGTGAATTCAGAAATAATTATTACTTCTATTAATATTTCATAAATATTTAACAAGCCTTTAAATTCTTAAATGACGTATTTTTTATGGATAATACAAAAAAGAAAAACATAGTAAAGAAAAACCTTCAACCAGTAAGTATGCAGTTTGTAAGTACCATATAAAAATGTGCTGTAAAAAAATTTTTATGAGATGCGCATTCTTGGTAACTTTATATTCATTGCTAATACCTATTAAGATTATGATTGTTATCAAAATTTGCAAATCTACAAAAGATTTGCTAATAGATAATTTCGTTCAAAATTTCCAAATTCAATTCAAAATCATCTCATTTCCCATACAAATTCAAATTTCCAAATGAGGTAATTTCAACTAAATTTGCACGAAATTCGGTAGGAAATTACGTAAAACTTTTATGAACACACCCAAATGGAATTCATTCAAAGTGGAACCTATTGAAAATGACAGAATTCAATGTAAATAACAACAAAAACAAGCGATTGACAATCTGGGCCGTCAAACAAAATTAGGAAATTTGAAATGTGAACACTTTTTTTGTAATTTGCCAAATTACCTCATTTCAATTCTAATGAAAACGCGGTATAATACTACGTTTTCATTAGAGCCGAAATGAGGTAATTTCGCAAATTACGTAAAAAGTGTTTTCATTACAAATTTGCTAATTTCGTTTGACAGTTCAGGCTGTCAACCGCTTGTTTTTGTTGTTTTATACATTGGATTCTGTCATTTTAAATGCGTTCCACTTTGAATGGATTCCATTTGGGTGTGTTCATAAAGTATTTACGTAATTTCCTACCTAATTTCGTGCAAATTTGGTTGAAATTATCTCATTTGGAAATGTGAATTTGTATGGGAAATGAGATGATTTCGAATCGAATTTGGGAATTTTCAACGAAATTACCTCATTTGCTCTAATGAAAACGTAGTATAAGGAACTACAAAAACTTGATTTGGATTTTGTTAATCCACTTATACAATCGTAAAATTAATGTCAAATAACTAAGCCCTGTAAATCTTTTTTTGCTATTTACATATATTTATGTTCAAAAACTCAAGTAAATTAATCTGTTAGTTGAAATTGTTAAAAAATAAAAAAACAATTACGATTACCTACACTCAATGAATTGAAAATGGATATTATTAAATTTTTGTACATTTAAACATAAATAAACATGAAAAAATGAAATATCAAGAAACAATTTCTGCATATCAACTTTTTATTTTTAACCATTTTGAGAGTAATTATGTATTTTGGGGCCCATTTCCTAAAAGTCCCGGTAAGCCCTTTGACTCACAGTCCGCCCCTGTAACTGCATGCCATCGTTTAGTAGCCATAAACTGTAACTGTTATAAATTGACATTTCTCTTGTCTCGTCCTATTTAAAAATGAAATGTCCGCACAATTTAATTGAGATGTATGCTCATTTTTTGATTCTCTTTTGCAAAGGGTTGGGTTCTTTTGCTGTCAAAGAGTGAATAAATAAGGTTTGAATCCACGTGATACAGAAATTAAATAACTACAAACATTAACTGACTTGATCATTAAGATTTTAGCTTGTTTTAAATTAAAACCAGACGTTCTTTACTTTTCGCTCAAATTCATCATGGGCCACTCAGTCATTTCCATTTTCTTATTATAGGCAAAAATTAATAAGATCATAAGTACATACTATTATCACAACTAACCAACATTTTGTGATTGTCCATATAAATCGTATGTGTTAAGAGAAATTGCTAACTGTCATCAACGTAAGAAAAGAAATTTTATATATTTGCCCAGGTTTGTCCGACAGCAACTTTAGTCGCAATGGTGTCAACAGTAGTGGCCTTATCAGTAGCAACAACCTTTCGACAAGTGAAGGCGGTGGAGGTGGTGGCACTGATGGTCGATCTGTTGGCATACGTGATGATTCTTCATGTAGTGACGATGGCACTGACAATCAATCTGTGCATTTTTTCCTTGGACCTGCACCAGCACCACCCAATCGTCACAGTGGCTACCAGCCGTTTGATTCGATAAGTAGTAGTGTCACCAATCATATTGGCTCAACAACACCAATTACACCAATAACGACAACAGCAGCGCCCTCTACTGTTAATAGCGGCACACAAATGCACAATTCGCACGCAGTATTGAATTCAAATGATAGGTAATTTTTTGTTTTATATTTAGTTTTTAGTTTATTTTTCTCTTATATTATTTGTTTTTAATGTTGGTTTTGGTTAATATTGTTTTTATTTTTTTGTATTAATTTATTTGTTGTATACTTTTAATCTGGCTTATGGTTTTGGTTTATATTTATTTGATTTTTTTTTGTAGTTCTTCGCACCATAGTGCCGATGATAGCCGACATAGTCCGTCTGTTTCGTCGGAACGTTCCATACCAATACCTCCAAGAACGAAAAAACCAACTGTTCCGCCAACGGTGCCACCACCACCAAGTGGCCCAATCGGCCGTGCACCTCTACCGCCACCTCGTAGAACAAATCAGAGGTTTGTTTATTTTTTGTTTGCATTGAAACGGTTTTACGTGGTTTTTTCTATTCCTCTCGAATTTTATAAAAGTAATTAGCTCTTTATTTACCAATTAAAATACATTAGGGACATTCACGATCAAAAATATTGTTTTAATTTGAGACTGAAATAATTTAAACCGGAACTATTTTTTTTTTTTTTTATTTTTTCGATCTTGGAAAAGCAGAATCTCTAACAGCCATATTATTCACTCGAGGTATAATTTGGGTTTAAATGAATTTTTTACCCTTCAATTTAATCCGCATTTTTTAAACCCGACAATTTACACTTATGTCCATAATATTCAAACTTGATGGAATAAAAATAAGTAAAACGCATGTTAAACTGTTTAAACTTAATTGAAAACTCACTTAAAAGCTGCGTAGTATCAATAAATTTGACATTTGTAATTATATTTCTACTTTTTTGTCGCTTGGTTTTGTATTTTATATTTTGATTTTACACCCGAGTTCAATTTCTTTAACTGCTTTCTGGAAGTCTGTTTAAATTAAATCCAATTTAACTTGACAAGATTTAAAACTATTTTTATTTCCGGGTATAACGAGTGAATATGATGAGCTTGGGTTTGACATTTGACATTTTGTTACCAGATGTACATTTAAAACCAGATTTAAGTCAATGAATAATATGGCTGTAACTTATAAAGTATAACCTTAAAAGCAAAATCAAATTTCAGGCAGAAATATTATTAGATTTTGCTTTGGTAAATTTAGATTTCTGCCTAAAGTTTGATTTTTTTTATGGCGAGGAGGATTACGATTTTAGATTTAATATTTTTTTCGTCATGGCATTAGTGCATATTCGTGTCTGTGTACATCTTATGTTTGTCAAACTGTTAACTGTCAATTATTGTCTGGCGTATAACTGGCTGAACAGAATAGAATGACGGAACTGAAGCCGCAGACGGAACTGTCCACAATGGAGCTGTACAGCTTTGAAAGTATTTTGAAGAAAAACAAAAGAATATTATTGTGTACAAGCTCAGAATTCACATTTTTTGTTTCCAATATATTTCCTCTTAATAAATAATTTTTTTCGCGATACAAATAACCGCAATATTTTTTTCCGACCCAAAAAGTTGTTTTTTTTCTTCATACAAATTGAAACGTCAAAAGTGCCGTACGTGAAAAGTTAAAAGTTGGTGAACTCTTCCGTCTGCGTCTGCAGCTCCGTATGCGTCTACGTTCCGTTGTGTTCGCAACATTGAATTTGCGTGTATTCAATATTTTGACAGCTATTCCAGCTCCGGTTCCGTCTGCGTCACCATTCTGTTCAGCCAGTAATGGTGTTAGTTAAAAGAGAAGTAGATCTGTCAAAAATCTGCTAAAAATTGTTTTTTGAAAAAATTCTATGTATTTTTTTTTTTGCCTATTGGAAGGCGAAATCGGTCAAAATCGGTGTTTTTGACAGATTTGGATCAACAAAATTTGATGTTTTTACCAGTGGAAAACCCCATGAGTTTACCAAACGAAAACCTTATTAATAAAAGTTAGATGCTGCCAAGTATGGTGTAGAAAAGATTTTACTGACTGCGTTTCAACTTCAACATACCTTCATAATATGGCCTCGGAAATTTTTTTTTTGTGGTCCGTAAATCTTTTTTATGATGATTTATGTGGTGTTCAAATGAGATTGGAACACCCTAAGGTTCATAATAATTTTTTGTTTTTACAACAACTGAGTGGAATAATTCATCCGATGAATCGAGTTCTAATTCAAATCAAAGAACAAGCACTTAGGCCCGTTTGCTGAAACGGAACTTAAATATTTATATTCAACTTAAACGCTTATGTGACAGTTGATGCTGAGGAAAAAGTGAAACATAAGCGTTTAAGTTCAAAACAAATTTTGAACATAAATACTTAGAAAAATAAAAATAGTATTTTAGTTGTCTAATGTTAAAGATATCGTGAATAACCCTTATGTACTTTACTCCTAATGGTTTTAATTTAAGAGCCAGTTTACAAACTTAGTTCAAACATTTGATGCGTGATTGGAAATTTAAACTCAACAATTTTGTTGAACTACTGATGAAATATTTGCATCCCGTTTTTACAACTGGTCCTAAGTGGTGCAATTAATTCCAACTCCAAAATTAATTCAAGAATCAGTTCTTTTATAATTTAATTTTCGAGTCTTGCATTAATTTTAATTTGAAGTATAATCGTTTTACATACAATAATAATTG
The DNA here is from genome assembly GCA_947049315.1 of Epistrophella euchroma. Taxonomy (NCBI): domain Eukaryota; kingdom Metazoa; phylum Arthropoda; class Insecta; order Diptera; family Syrphidae; genus Epistrophella; species Epistrophella euchroma. Next base: position 106,511,086 of record OX346247.1, on the reverse strand, counting down.
ATTTGATTGTCCTGCATGTTATTGTTAAAAACTAAATGACACCAACCTTAATCGCAAATAAAAAACATTGATATACACAAATTAAGTATTTACGCACCATTTAGGAGAATTTTTCTGGCAAATATTTTTATTTTTGATTATATAAATAGATCATTATGTCTTATATGTCCATATATAATTTCAAAGTTACGTGTTATTAAAAAAAAACAACACGAAAACAATAGCTACACAAAAAATTAAATAACTGAACACACAAAATTCATAAATAATTTTTCACGTTAGTACCTGCAAGTCATAACCAAAAATGTACCTCAGCTACATTTAGCAGAATGCGGCTATCTAGTATGATTCGTACTTGCTTTAAACAAATAAATTAAAATAATCATTTAGCTTTGTGTCCTATCAAATTATTCTGTTCGTCTAGTTTCTATATAATTTGTTTGTATGAGATTAGACCAAAATAGTGCTGTAGAAAAAAAAACTATCATTGTTCAGTATCTACGATTCAGTTTGGTTAAAAGCTTTTGCAATCATATAGCCATACACTCAAATTTAAACTGCTCTAAAACCACAATGTGATAGAGGGTTTGCTCTAAAAAAAAGAAACTCAACTGTTGTTGTCAAACCAATTTGAATAAGTTCTTAAAGTGTCTCGCATAAAACAGCAATCTCTAACAAATTGCAGAGTTATCGACCCTTTTTTTTTGTGTTTTTCGTTATTGTTTGAGTGTTTTATTTCAATTCGTCTTTCGTCTTCTACTCTGTGAACTTCGCTTAATCAAATGGAGTAAAGAGTGCCGATAGATTTAAACTTTTCACTCACGCTAAGTTAATTTTATAAAAAATGACAAAACGAGCAACGACTAAAAATCGCTTTAGTGTAAAAGCAGTCAAGGTGAATTTTTATTAGGTCGGAATAGTTTAGAACAGAAAAGACCCATTTTTTGCTTTTCAGTAAGAAATTTTCTGTTCTAATCTGTTCTGACTTTGGTTTTGACCTGTTCTGTTCAGGGCCCTTATTATAAGATAAGAAACGAACGGCAGAGAAAACGAAACCTAGGGAAACGATAATCACGGCTTAAAGCGATTATGACAAATGAGAATGCAATCAAAGAAACAAACGACAAAAAATCCAAAACGAAAGCCGTTTTAACGAGGTTCGTTTTTATTTAAGAGTCTCGTTACTCGTAATCGCTAATAAAATACGAGTTTATCGTTTTACATAAAAGGCCCCCCCCCCCACTATTTCTTCATTGAACAAACTTATTGTGATTTTTAAGTTCTGATTCTGAATATTTGTTGAACTATCACATTGTGCGTTCATTGTAAAGTTTTAATAACAGTAGTCTAAGGAAGCCAAAGATGCAGAAAACGACGATGATTCTAAAGACCAAGTTCAAACAGACGAACAGCGTACTACCTAGCAACTATCTGTTCTATGACCATCCCACTAAACCGAGTTGTCAACGTTAATTTTCTTGATTTACTCTTTCGATTTTTCGTCAGGGGACAATTTTTTCATCAATGCTTTTTTATTCGCTTTTAAAATGTTTTTTATTTTCTGAATTAGTTGTTCTTAAAAATATAATTATATTTTTTTATATGTTCAATTTTGTGTCAGTGCCGTCTACGAGAAGGATGCAATAGTAGCAATAAGAAACAAATACCTATGTAATTTTGAATAATTAAGTAAGGAAATAGAATGTTGTCATTTTTATTAAGAAGCTAAATCAATTGAAAAAACGGCTACTGCCTCTTGCGAGGAATTGACAAATCCTCCAAGAGTATCTCCTGTCACAGAAAAGTGCCGCTCGTTAGCCGTTCGGATTCGGCAATAAACTGTAGGTCCCCTCCATTCCTGCAGACACGCACACAGGAATAGTTGAGAGTTGTAAGTCACTAGGCCCTAGTTCTTCATGAGCTGTTGTGCCATCAAATTTATTTTTTTTAAATCAATTGTTTTAATACAGTGTTTCCCAAATTTTTGTCATTGCCGTTCCCCTTTTAAAATTTTCGTAACCGTGAGTACCCCCCGTCATATATTTATTCTTTACTTTTGTAGTTCAAAAACGAAATTCAAAATTAGTATTTTAAGGCATAGAAGACGAATATTATTTTTTTTGTTATGTGAACGCTTTGAATACTCGAAATTTTAAAGCCTTAATCTCAGATTTCGGGCGTTTCCAAAAACGTTAAATCAAAGCCAATTTTAACGGAAAATGATCGTCATTTATGATGCAGAAGTTGCAATCGTCCTGCTTACTTGCAAAATAAGCCTTTTGATAAACATCAAATGAATTTTTTTTGCAAGCGCATTTGACGTTTTCGATCAAAAGCTAAAAAAAAAACAAGTTAATTCGGTGAAAAATCTATTTATTTACTCTGTGACACTTGGGGCAACTTGCACCACGAGAAGGATGCAATAGTCTCAAACTTGGGTTTTTTTCTTTTGATTTTGACAGCAAATTCTGCGTCGTATAACGTTAACAAACAGATATATTTATTGAGATAGTTTCAACACTTTAGATTCTTGATTATATTGTTTGCAGCTCTCACCTATGTAGTACATTGTACATATCTGACAAGAAGTAAAGAAGAAACCGTTTTATCTATCTTTTTCATCACCTCAAATTTTTTACTGCACAGCTGCACATACAACGCAGTTGATGTTTTCGATCAAGTGACTTTAGCAAACTGCATTAACGAACACAGTGCTAATGCAATAAAATTTTTATTTGCATTTTCGAACAAAAGAATTTTGCAGTTTGCGTTTACGAATATTTTGCGAATTCATTTTTGACGAAGATGATGTTTTCGAAAACGACCTTTGCTTTGGTGAGAGCATACCTGCTATAGCAGTGAAAACTGAATTTGCGAGTCGTTACCCGTCGTGTACATGTACGTCTACCTACAGTTACTCAAGTTTTATGCGTTTATTTCGAAAACCCAGATAAAAGGAATAGAAGTATAAAGGCTGATTTCCAATGGCGCGTTCGCGTTAGAGACGCTTACGTATACGTTTACAAGCTTTACGAACGCGTCGACATAACAGACGACTTGAAGAGAACCTGAAAATCAAAATGAACCTACACAACTGTAATTTCGAATTCCTTTCAACAAACTATTCCATTTTGTTTTAAACAAAATCGATTTTTTTTCTTTCAATAAAAGGAATTTGTCCAGAAAACCCGATTTTTTCTTCTAAATAAATCGATTTTTTTGTTGAAAGGAATTCGAACATTAGTTTAACTGTCAAAACGCACGCTGAAGTTGATTTTTTTCAACTTTAACGTTGAGGTAGCTTATGTTACGTTGGTTTGTGTACATGCTAATAGGTGCCTTAAGGCTGATTTCCAATGCCGCGTTGGGCGTCGCTTTGACAGATTTTTCTTTCAACGCGAAAGCTCACGCATAGCAATTTAAGCAAATTGTTAACAATGACGCGTTGGGTATTATGTTACGATTTGGCACCTATTAGCATGTACACAAACCAACGTAACATAAGCTACCTCGACATTAAAGTTGAAAAAAATTAACTTTAGCGTGCGTTTTGACAGTTAAACTAATGTTCGAATTCCTTTCAACAAAAAAATCGATTAATTTAGAAGAAAAAATCGGGTTTTCTGGACAAATTCCTTTTATTGAAAGAAAAAAATCGATTTTGTTTAAAAAATAATGGAATAGTTTGTTGTAAGGAATTCGAAATTACAGTTATGTAGGTTCATTTTGATTTTCAGGTTCTCTGCAAGTCGTCTGTCATGTCGACGCGTTCGTAAAGCTTGTAAACGTATATGTAAGCGTCTCTAACGCGAACGCGCCATTGGAAATCAGCCTTTAAAGATAAAAGAGCTGAGTGCCCTACACATGAAGACCTTTTCACACAGACAAAACACAAATATCTGCGTACCCCCAGGGGTACGCGTACCACACTTTGGGAAACACTGTATAGATTGAATAAATATATAACCCTGAAGAACTAAAGAATACTTACTAAACATTGGAAAAATAATGGAATAGTAGATTGCTTTTATTCGCATTTTTTACAAAAAAAACCAAAACAGCCTAAAAAATACAGTGGAAAAGTTTCACCAAAAAATTGGTCAAATACACTTAACAGCAAGAAAGAATAAAGTTTGTCAAGAATTATATTTCAAATGACAAATATTGCGATTTCCGAGTTGTGAGGTAATCAAAAGGAAATCGCAATTTCGATAGTTCCTGTGAGGCGCCCAATTTTTGAGAGTGATGCCAGAACATAAAAACCTCACAAAATCAATCTTACCTCACCTTGGGAAGTTATAGTGACTTGTGTGAGGCAAAAGTGTGGTTTGTTAGAATAGGGGCTAAAAATTTCATATTCAGACGCAATTTTCTACATCAGCAACCCATCTTAAACTTTGAACCAAACATTAAAACAGAAGAACCAATGAATGCATGTTTGTAACTAACAAGTTAGTGTTTGTCTATTAAACAAAAGAAAAATAATTTAAAATCACTTGTAATTCTGTTTGATTTAATTTCAGAGCAAAAAAGCAGAAAACTCCATGATATTAGCATAATGTCAAAATGAGTTTCTGTACTTAAAGTGATAAATGTAATAATTTTCATTTTCTGTTTTGTTAAAAAAAATTGTATAAATAATAGTTTAATTATTGTATCTAATATAAATTCTATGTGAGCCGACAGCAACATTGAGCAATACAATTTGCTGACATGTTTTCAATTTTGTTACAAGACGTAAGCCGCCTTTTGTAATTTACTTATCGATATGTCATTCAACTGATTGTCATTTATCTGTCATCCTTTAACAATGAATTCACCGATTCATTTTTTTATATAGCGCTTTTTTAAATAATTTATCTGTTAATATTGTTTTTAAATAATGATTTTTTTTTACATTAGGATGATAACTGCAAACAATTAAAGCTAATTTTTGATTAACCTTCTTTTAGTCATATCATCCGATCCCAAAGCGCTGACTTGGTGCCAATGGAAGTCTACAACTTCATTGCCCGCCAACAGCACCAGCAACAACAACAACAGTCGCATGGAAAAATACTCTCCCCTAGACACAGTTCTTCCAGCCAGCAATGTTTGTCAAATCAATCAACAATGTCATCACCCGCTGCAACAATTGTCGCACAGCAACTCCAACAACTCCAGCAGCATATCTTTGACTTCAATTGCGGAACAGCAAGTGATAACTTCAGATCCCTCCACGACATTACAACCACAGCAGCATCAGGGGCTGGTGACCAAGAGCCACTCAACGACACCGGCAACCACCCCCCAACACCATTCATTACAAAGTCTTCCTCTGGCTCATTGCAACAGCAATCGTCTCAACGCAACCAACATCCGTCAACCTGTCCGACCACCGCCGCCCAATCAACGGCCGTTACTACGACGACACACGGTGATACCCAAGTGGATGATACCAATTCAACAGATTCTTCCAGCCTCGACGACGAACTCAAAAAAAGACGCCGAAAATTACGCTTCCCATTTGGAAAGAAGTCCCATAAAAGCAAGCTTGCATAGTTCACACAGTGCTGGATGCCTTAATGCGACTAGTAATTTCGAATCGGTTGTGTCAGCGGCTATGGCAACACTTGCACATAATTCACAGAGTTGCAGTAGCAATAGTATTAAGCAAAATCCAAATGAATCTTCCATTAAAAGGCGTCAATCTGCCCAATCCTTCACAAGTAGTTGTAATTGTAGTAGTAATATTAGCTGCAATCGTTCGTCGTGTACAAATGACGAATATAGCGGTAGTGCCAGTGATGCCAATGCATCACAATTTACTGGCAACAATAATGAAACGTAAGATAAAAGAAAAAATTGTATTTTGTAAATTTATTTTTGTAACACATGGATGACGTTTTGAAAACTGTCACTTATTTTTATTTTTAATGAAAATTTTTATTACATATTTGACATTTAAACTTGGTTTTTTTTATGACGATATTCACATTGGCCTCACTTTAGGCGACTCATTCTGACGTCTGTGTTTTATCTCACTCCCATCTCTTGGTGAGAAAGAGATAGCCAAGTGAGACAGGATTTTTCAAAACAAATTAAAAAATTCTGCCTCACTACTAATTTTCTAGTTTCGACGTGAGGTAAAATAAGGATACGTCAAAATGAGTCGCCTGAAATGAGGTAAATGTGAACACCATCTACATATGTTAAAAGATCTTTTACAAGAATTTTAATGTTTTATTAATATTTGTATAGATATTAAGGATGCCAAATTTTCTTATGTTAATTTTAAAAAAATATCTTTCAAAATTTGGGATTTCAAAAATAACCTTCGCCAGAGAATGAGTGAAAATACTTGGCGTTTTTTTGCTGGCGAAAAAAAGATGATATTTTGTGAAATATCGTGTTCATAATAAGACTTTAATACATCTTTGAAAAAAATTTTCAAATCAAGAAATATTCAGAACGGAATTTGAAATTTTTGGAATTCATCTTAATTACATGTTTCGTTGCAGCTAAGCAAACGAATTGAACGAAAAGGAGATCACATATTTTTTGTCGCTTTGATTTTGTTGAATCTCGATCAAAAATAATATAAATAATAAATTACCTAAACAAAAATGTTGGGGTCACAATACAAAAGATGAACGAGCTTTAAGAACTATAATTGTTGCAGTATGAAACGAATACAAGCAATTTATATTATGCTCTAATAATTTTCGTCCAGTTTCGTTCACTTTTATTTTCGTAAAGTAGGAGCGCTATTGACTGACGTTTTGGTCAAACAGATTTTCAAAAAAGAGAAAGATGGTTCATTTTACTTATGTCGTTTTTTATTGTAGAAAAGATTTCATCTTTTTGCGAAAAAATTTGCACTTTTTCCAGTTTTTCATGTTTTATTCACAAAAAGATGCGTTCTGGGTGAGTTGTGAAGACGGCAGCTGCGATCTATTTAATTTGGGAGATTTGATCTGCGTTCATGTCTCTCATGTCAAATTGAAAATATATTTGTTCAGTGAATTAAAAGTCTATTGGGGTATTCCGTCGGAGCGGAAAATTCTCCGCGATGTCAGAGGATATCGGAAGAAATCCTTATGAATCTGTCAAAAATGTCACTCAAAGACGCACCTCATTACAACGCAGCGCAAAACACCGATGTGCGTTCCATAATTTCGGACAAAATGTTCCGAAAAGCCGTTCGGAAAAACACCTTGAAGCAAAAATACTCCGATTCGTATGAAATCGGAGAATTTTCCGATCCGACGGATACCTCGGTAGGGCCGTATTTGTGTGATAAATCGTCACCAATACTATTAATATATGGGCTGACATGTTTTGAAGATGAAATTTTTTGATGCCAAAATGTTTCATTCAAAAGAGCAATTCTGGAGTTTGAGAAGAGATTTTATGCTGGATTTACATGTATCTTCATGCAAGTTCTGCAAAAAATAAGGGATACAAAATATAAAATGCGTGTTTGTTGGATAGAGAGAGAAGAACAAAATGCAGAGATCTTGATTATAGGAACGCAGACGAAGATTATAACGAAGACGAACATGTTCATCTTCATGGTGGTGCTCTTTCACACATTCGGTTTTTTGGTATCACTCTATCCCGCTCTACTTTTCTTGATGTTTGCAGATGAAGATACATGTAAATCCATCATTACAGATTGCAATGAAAAACGACATTAGAAGTCATCCAGTATGACTTCTCTAATTTACAATTCGGAAACCCACTTTTCGTTCAAGAAGTTATATCTTGGAACATTTTTTAAGTGTGTCTCTTAAAGATGGAGCGCTTGATGTTAGTTTCTTTGTGGCATTTAGGTTCATCGCCACCTTTTTAATCATAATTCTAATGTGTTAGGTACTTTTCTCAAAAATGTGAACTTTTGTTAAAAATTTCTATCACTTTTTGACAGAGCATTAACAAACATTAATAAAAATTTGTTGAGAAAATGAACGCAATACATTGATGAATCTGTTTGTTTAACGTTTCTGAATATTATCAAGCGATATACATCATGTATTTTGAAATTTTTCATTGGGAAACGGTAACAATTTTTTTTTTGATAAAAATCAATTTTTAGTACATACATACATATGTATGTAAACTTCAGTTTTATACTTTTTTCATTCAACACATTTCAGAAGATTCAACAATTATGCAGTTGGTTAATGTTGAATAATTTTGTTGAGATGAGGTGTTGATTCATAGCGTCATTTTTTAATCAATGACTGAAATATTTAAATATAAATTTAAAAAAACTATAACTTTTTGGAAAAGACCCATTGTTATTTTATTTTAGAATTTAAGAATAACTAAACAGTTTATATAGGATTAAAGTGAATAAACTTGTGAAAGCAATCTCGAATTTACTATGACACTTTTACTTAACCTCAATTTAATAAGTAATATTATGTTTTGATTAAGAAACAATTCCATAAAAAGACATGAATATTTTATTTTTTTTTTTTTATATTTCTTGTATTTTTTTGTATGATAACGCTACGTTACATTTAGAATTTGTACTTAAATTTGAGTCCGTTACTTAATTGATTGTTATTGTTTTGTATGAAAGGCGACAAATTTTCTTAAAAATGGATTTATTTTGTTAAAAATACTTATGTAGGTATTTGTATTTTTTTATGATAAAAAAAATTTATTTCTAAAAAATAAAATATGTATTTAGAATAAAGTTATACTTGACAAATAAATAACATACACTTTAACCCTACTTATTAATATTTAAACAAGTATGTCTATTTATTTAATTTAGTGAATCTATTTAGATGAATAATTTACTTAGGTATTTGCTTTTTTCCTCTTGCTTTAGAACGTAATTATTTTAGATAAAACAAAAACTAAGCAATACGAACATGGTAATCAAACTAAAAAATTATCTATATATTTAATAAATTTATTTTTAACAAAATTGAGTTGTATGAATTTAATTTTTGGTAAAAAAAAATACTGCTCCATATAAATTACATACCCCTCATTTCCCTCTTTAGAAGGAAAAAAATAATGTTAAAAATACAACAGCATTTACATTAAAGCCATTTAGGTATCATTTCTTTCCTTTTAATTAAATCCAGGTTTAAGGCTCTTCAAAAGAGAGATCAGAAATAACTGTTGACCTTTATTTTCAATTGGTTTCTCTCAAAGAGTTACTACATTTCTTTAAGAGTACTTCGGTTACGGTTTGAGATTTATTTATTGAAAAACAAAATACCGGTTATCGGTTGAGACTTAACTTTTATTTTTTTAAATATCTCTCAATGGTTGAGTTTTTTACGAAAAAATTAATGGAAAAGGTCAACCTTTAACCTTTTTCGTAGAAAATAAATCAAAAATGGTTAATTCGAACAAAAAATTTGAATAACATAACTAAGCGACCTAGCGACTTCAAAAATGCATATTCGTAATCTAGGAACTGCCACCTTTCAATTGATGCATCGCATTATATGAAAAATCGACTTTTATCTTTAAACGCGATTTGCGGCTAAACTAAGCGACCTAGCGACTTCAAAAATACAAATTCGTGATCTAGGAAGTGCCAGTAGTTCTAAAAATAAAAAGGTTGGTAAAAAAAGTTCGTTTTTTTTTTTCAAAAACTTTAAAAAAAAGGCCGGTCAAGGTGCTTTTAATAAAAAAGTAAAAAGATTGTAAAGAGAAATTAAATTTTTGGTTAATAGGTATGTTGGTCAAGAAAACTGTTCACATTGGCGCCTGCCTGGCGATGGGCGACTGATCACGCCCTAAGCGGAGCAACGGATTTTTATGTTTTTTTATTTATGGTATTAAGTTAAGCTAATGATAAACTATCAAGGTTTTTTTGACTCAAGATTGTCCTTTTTTGTCACTAAAAATAAAATTTAAAGATGAAAATTCCCTTTCAATTTTGAATTCAGTCGCTGGGACGCCAAGCAAATATGTCAGGAAACTTGATGATGACGACAAAAAAGCCTAATAAGCTGCATTTCAGCATGCAGTGCTAACAAAAAACTAAGGGCCATACTAAGAGACATTCTGATTGATAAAATTGCAAATGAGATTTATTTTTTTTGACCGAAACATTAAAAAAATCAGAATAAAGGTTTCTCTCAGACCTTGACCCAAAAATTTTTTTTTAGAATAAAGCCTTAACTACATTGTATGATGATTGTTAACTTAACTACATTGGCCACTTTTTGCAAAATTACAAAAGTAAAAATATTTTTTTCCAGCTAGCGCAGTTGTTTTGTGAAAAAGAATATACACAATTTATTTTTAAACCAAAATTTAAGCTTTCTGCATCATTTCTATAAGTTTTCCTGTGAGAAAAACTATCCCAAAATGAGTTTGAAAATTTTCACTTTTGTACTTTTTCACTTTTTCGGCTTATGTAGTTAAGGCTTAAAGGTTATTTTGTGACTTTTATTGAAAATAGCAACAAATACGAGTTATTAAGGGACCTTTCAAAAGGTTGAGATTTATTTCTGATCTCTGCTTCAAATCCAAAGTGAGACATTCGGAATTACAACGAAACCTTCGCCGGTCAAAATGAATTTACATGGGGATTAATGAGAGTAAGTTGATGGACAGTTTTCGAGATTTTCCTGGACCTTAAATTGACCCATTAAATTTTAATTTAAATAAAATTATAGGTATTGACCAGCGCTCATAAGAGCAATTACCCGATGCAAATAATAATAAGCTTGACACACATGATGTTCAAGTATTCATCACGCGCCCTCCCTCCTTATCACCACAATGAGGGTCCAAGACTTTTTTCATGGGGCCATCTATCTGCAAGACTCACTTAAATAAAATTGTACTGTATTGTTTGCATTCTTTAAGTGAGTCTTGCAGATAGATGGCCCAATGGAAAAAGTCTTGGACCCTCATTTTGGTGATAAGGAGGGACCACTTCATCATTGGGCACAAGAACTATTTTGCTATCACAGATAGCCCCAGCGAAAAAGTCTTAGACCCTAATTTTGTTGATGAGGAGGGACCACTCTATCATTGTGAACAAGAATAATTTTTCTATCATAATTATCTGTAAAATCGATTTGTTGCATTCTTTGAGTGAGTCTTGCAGACAGATGGCCCCAGGCAAAAAAGTCTTGGACCCTCATTTTGGAGATGAGAAGTCATAGGGAACACGAATTATTTTGCTATCACAATTACGTATTTGTAAAATGTATTTTTTGCTTTTTTTCAGTGCGTCTTGCATATAGAAGGTCCCACCTTAGAGGTCTTAGATCCCAATATTAATGTCTAGGGTACTCAGCACTTTTATTAAATATAATTTTTCAAGTGCTATACCTTTTATCTGGCCTTACGAAAAAAAAGTACATTTTCAATGCAGCATTAACTGCAAAGGCCCCAATGCAAGATTTGCATATTTACATGTAGAAAGTAAAGATCTATCTTTAAACACCAGTAAATTTTTACTATCATTCACACCCAAAATTTGCTGTGGGCTCTTTGTCTAATACTTAGTGTAGTAGCCCGTGGCGTATTGGTTAGTGCGAGGGACTGTCACGCCAGAGGTCTGGGTTCAATACAAGCCGCTTCCACCTTAAGTTTTTTTCCGGGCTAGGCTACTACCTCTTGCGAAGAATTGAAAAATCCTCCAAGAGTACCTATCTCTTGTAGTCTTGTCATAGAAAAGTGCCGCTCACCTTAGCCGTTCCGATTTGGCAATAAAGTGTAGGTCCCCTCCATTCCTGCAGACACGCACATAGGAATGGTTGAGAGTTGTAAGTCTCTAGGCCCTGGTTCTTCATGTAAATTGTACAGGACAGGAGTCTGTAATGTCAACCAAATTTGTTCGAAATTTGGTGAAACCCCGATTGGAATCTATTTAAAAAGCTTTTTAAAGCTCTGAGCAGCTCTAAACTAAAAAAGAAAAACGCCTAATATTGAGTAGTTTGACTCTGTCTAATGTCTAACTAGCTCAATATGCTGTTTAATTAAATAAAATGTTATTATTTTAGTTTTAAGACAATCCATATTAGTCTGTCTAAGTTGGTTTAACCGAGGACAACAATTAGAAATTTGTATTTATAACTTTAAAGTTAGAGAACGTTTATAAATATGACTGAAATGTACTGTGGAAAGAACTTAACAAAATTTTAGATGAAAATACCTGCTAGGTAGCTACCTATTTACGTTTATATTAATGCCGAAATGAGGTTCAAAAGTCTTAACCAAACAATGTAGATATATAATCGCTCGCGCTCTACTGTAACGGCCATATTATTCACTAGTTTAATCCTTAAATCCAGATGTAAATTAATTTAAATCCAATAATTAAATCCAATTCTATATCATTCACGCATCAAATCCGCAGTTAAATACTAATTTTTAAATTCAGCTTCAATAAATCCAATTGAATTTAGACCAATTATATGTTTTCAGAGTCATCCATTTTTCAATACACAACACTCCTCCTAACTATACAAAATAATATCCCATGTAAAACTTCACTTATCCCCAGAACCTACCACATCCCCATTTGTCATCAAATTATACTCACCATAGAAAAAAGGGGAGCATAGCAAATAGATGTTTTGATTTTGACATTTTTCTCATTCGAATCCGATTACAGTATGCATAGTCGGTGGCGGCGGGTGTACAGTGTGATTAAATTATCCAATTTTTTGGCAAACGGAAACTAAACTTTAAAATTTCAACAATTTTAAAGAATTCCAACCTAAATGTTTTGAAAATTCTAATTATTTCACATGAACCCCCAAGTGTTTCTCATAAAATGTGAATGACAAATTGAATACACATTAAAAGTGACACCTATGTAGCAAAATCAACATAAATAAAAATCGAAAGAAAATAGAGAAGAAAAGTGAATAAACCCACAATCCATAAGAACAACAAGCCAATAAAAAAATGAATATACCAAACTTCGCAGTGTTGGGGTTTTCCTCGATTTCGATTTGATTACTTTTTTTTTTTGTCCATGCGTCCGTCTGCGTTCGGTTGGAATTTCTTGTCTATAATAATTTGTTTGCCTAAGCTCCATTATAATTCGCCCATATCCCCCAATACCGATTCTTTTTTGTCTTGAACTAAGCTTCAATAATGGAAGAATTATTATTTTTTAATAGGTTCTATCGGATTTGAAAAAAAAAATATATTTTAGAGCTTGTGAAATACAATATTGATAACTAATTTAAAAATTCAACAACAACAAAGTGTTCCCATTTTATGCGTTTCTATTTCTATAAATATTGTGAATCGTGCCAATAATAACGATCGTATTCGTGTGTTTACATTTTGTATACTTTGTTAAAATGGAAGTTAATAAGAACCTAAACTAGTAGGTACATATATGTACATAATATAAAGAGTAATTGAAAAACTTTACAAAATTTAAACATTTTTGTCAAGCGCCCGATCCCTTCTCACTTATCATTATAAACTCCCTATTGTGTGGATGTTGGTTTGTGGGCATTGCGGCCACCCCCCATCCGTATCCATAAAAATAGCCAAACAACTTCATTTCTGCAGTTGAATTTAAAACGCGTGTTTGTGTGTGCTTGTTATTAATTAATACACATTTATTAATATAACAGAATAAACCAATGCAATAAGTCAACTCAAACCTATCAACGAACATAAAATTCGGTGGAAAATATAGGTATATTAATTTATTTTAAAATCAAACAAGAGAAAAAACCCAAAAAAAAAAAAATTCTCAGCTACTTGTTGGAATTAATAAAGAAATGCAAACAAAACAACAAAAAAAATAATACTAAATATTAAATTGGTATGTGTTCAAATTATACACTAGTGTAAGAGAGCGGTGGAAAATGTGTCGGTGTGACTTATTGGGAAAATTCCAATTGAAATCTTCTATGTATACGTAAGCAAGCGACGAAGTAGTTGTGTATTGTGTTGTGTTTATGTTTTTTTTGTTGGCTGTATGGTGTATTTTTTTTTTATAAATTGGAATTTGGAATGTGTATCTGCAGAGAGTTGCCGTGGTGGAATAAATATCGATCGTACTTATTTTGTCATATTCATTCCAAAAATTGTTTCAACAAAAAAACGACAGAGGTCAAATTAATAATTTTTTTTTTATAGATACAGATACCTATAACAAAAGAAGAATGAAAAAGACAACAGAATTTTACTATCATTTTGTAATCTCTGCAATAAGAATCAAAAGAACTTACCTACATGGAATTTTTTATTTAGCACAAACCATTCTATTTTCATTTATTAATTTTGAATTAAATTTGAAAAACAAATCAATTTGTTAAGTAGTTTGGTAGTACATATGTACGTATAGTACGAGAGCCAGCAGCCACTTTTAATAACCCACTCAATATACCTACATGGTTAAAACTTTGTTTAGGTAGGTAGATTGTAGGTATCCTTTATTTGATATATCTGAAAATCACATCTGGCAGGGCTGCCCCACCCCAGGTACAAGGTTGCCATTAAGATTTTTTTAAATGCTAGAAAAAGGCCAAAATTAACCTCCTACAAGTACAAGCTTGGTTTTTGAATAGGGTCTTAGATTTTGATATTTTTAATTCTAACGTCATGATGTACTCAATTCAAACAGGAAAATTTAATTCGAAAAAGGGGAATACAAATTTTTTTAATATTTTTTTTTCGAACATCCCTTAACTGTAACAAAAAAAATACAGCTTTACACTCATTCATAAATCATAATTATGTAGTTACCAGTTTTAAGGTTAAGGTGTATTTAGAAAATTATTACTCTGAACGCCTCATACCTATCATTGTAGCTGATCAAGTGCCCTCGATAGGCACGCGTATTTTTATCGCGCTGCTGGATTTGTACTCACTTGACCTACGTTAAAATTGTGATAACAGACAACAAGTTTAGCATGCTTCAAGAAGTTTGAGAATAAATCGAGTTCGCGCCGAGAGATATTTTTTATCTTCATGCTTCAAACTTGTACTTGTAGCGTACGTACTCTAGTCTTTTTTTTTTTCAAGCCTTTTAATAATAATTAATAAATTTGAAATTTTTCGTTGGTCTTCAACACAAAAGCGAAATGTTTTAGAGGGTTGTAGAATATTATTTTTGAAACCAACTTTTGCATTTTAAAAATAGAAATAGAATAGTATCGAACTCAAAATACCTACCCCCTAGCGTCAAATTTTTACCCCCCTTTCCCTGACATTTAACCTCTATTTAAAGATCTTAACCTTGAATATCTGACAGATAGAAGCGGTGTTATGATCTTCGAAAACCATTTCGGTCGATTTTTAGAGATTTTACATCAAATAAAATACTTTTTTTTGCCACTGGCAATCGACTAAACAGCATATTTTGGTTGTTTTTTTTTTTTGTGAATGCTTGATTAATACAAAATTGATCGTGAACAAAACACATTAAGATATCAAAAGAATCGTAGTTTATTGACTTTTGATAATAAAAAAAAATCGAAATCAAGAGTAATTAGCTTTCTATACCCACTTACCCTTAAAATAATCATATTATAAAACAGCAAACACGAATTTTGTGGTACAATTTACGCAGTCTAGAAAAGCCGAAGGCATATAGATTATATACCGTTGGAAAGGTTTTGTGCCACAGAAGTGCACAAAATATAAATTAATTAAACTATTAAACCGCAAATAAGTTAAATTAACAAAAAAAAATTCGTATTAAGATGGAGCGAGAAGAGAGCGAGAAGAGAGCGAGAGAGAATATATTTGTAAAAACACAGAATGAAAAAAAAAAAAACAAATACGAAACAATATGCAACATAGTTATTGTGCATGTGTTTGATTTGGATAGTAGATATGTAAAATGGAGAGCGAGATAGAATACAGTCATAGTGGAGTTGGCAGCTTGCACGTGTCGTATAAGTATACAAATCGTCGTGTATAACAAAAACTAAAATACATTTGGTTGGGTATTGTAGGTTCGGTCACGGTCTTATCATAGGTTTTAATAGGCAAATTCAAGAAAAATTTTGTAAGTAGGTACTTTGTAGGCTTTTAACTTCAGTCAAAATGTCCGTCAATTAGAAGATAATTACTACGTTTCCATGTGGTATTTAAGCGAACTTGAAGCTCAATTAGGCCCTTTGTATATCCGCATCGAGTTGAAATGAGCTTGAACCAACTCGACTGCACTTCAGGAGTGGAGTCGAGTCGAAATTTGTGCTAAAAAACCTGGGTTGAGGAGTTAACTTGAGAAACACCGCGTTCGGGGGGTACACAGATAGGCTATCTGAGATACTTAAGTATCGGATATGTTTTCGAACGAACCGGATAGGGTACCTATCAAAAATCAAAACAGCTGAAAAAAGTTCAAGTAAGTACCAAAAATTATTTTTTCCCAGATCTCTGCTGTGTCTTCCAAATCGTATGTTGTGTTTGATTGCGCATAGGATAGTTTAGTATCCCGAAAATTTTAGGATAGCTTTAGATTTGTTTTTGACAACAGCTGTTTGGTTCATCAGCTGAATTTTCCTATGGGATTACAACAACACAAACCTATCCGTATAGGTTTGGCTTGCCCCCCGAACGCGGCCCATATGTCATCTCGACACCATTTCAATTCAACACAAGAGCTCTCAAATCTATGAAGGAAAAAAACTGGGTCGAAAATCCGACCCAAATCCAACTAGAGCTCTCGGTCCTGAATATAAACGTAGTAAATGTAATTGGCACTCGAATTTCGAGGGCTGGACGTACTAGTAATCATAAATACATAACCCCAAAACCACATTTGAACACTCTTAAGTTCATGCTAATTTACGTCAGTGCCCCTCATGACTTTCAACAGTTCGTGCATCATTGAAGTAAAGCTATCCAAAAAAAAAAGTGGTCAATTGAACATGTCCCAAAACAAAAATTCCATTTCTCTTATGTTGCAAATTGACCTTCAAACTCCTTTTGCTTTAATCTGACGTTTCTTTTTTTGTTAATTTAATTTATAAACATGTCTTTGGTTTAACTCATCAACATTATGTTTCATAATTTCTCTTAAGCTAAAATCTGAAAATACCACTTCCTTTAAATTTTTCAAAAGGGAAATCCGAAAAGAAAAGATAACACAAAAGGAAGCGGCGCGGCGCAGCGCAGCGGCGGCATTTTTTGCCAAAGAGATTTTCTTTGGAATCGAATTGTTTCTGCAACACAACTTGACAACGATTAAAAATGATGTGTACTTTTTTATATATACACAGATAAGTATTAAAATAATATAACTCACAGTCCAAAGAGGACATTATTTAAAACAACAGCAAAACAAATGGACAACGACAAAGAATATAAGTATATAATGTAGGTATGTACATTGCAAATCCAACAAGTGTGTGCACTGACGGGTGTACAGGCAGTAGGCACTCAGGCAGTTCTTTCTGAGCTACGTAATACCCCAAGAAAATGTCAACATGCAGGCGCTTTCTACCACATAGATACAAGCTAAATAAGTTTTGCCGCGCAACGCTACGCATAGGAAATTACGCGGAAGTGAAAACGCCTCTTCAGTTCAGCAACGATCCGATTCGACGATGAATAAAACCGTCAATTCGACCGACCGACCGACACGACAAAGATGAGTAACACATTTCTGAGGGTTCTTGCACTATGGTGTGTCGTTGTTCTTTTAGAGTTCCTCACGTCCGTGGTTCCCCTAAAAAGAGGTGGCGTAATTCAAACGTATATATGCAGGCATTAAATTCTCGTAAAGTAGCATTATGATGATAGAACACTGCCATCACCGAAGTATGGGGGAATGAATGGATAAACCGTTTCTGATGTGTTTATTACGAGCTCGATTATTACCACGTAGGTACATCAGGATTATAATGGCAAAGCTGGCCTTGACAATTTATTTTAATGGCATACCTATCATTTTTGATTTTTGGTAAAAATAAATCTTTTCTTGAAATCAATTCATTAATGTTGACATGACACTTTTTAGACAAAGAGGTGGCTTAAACTTTGATCGCAGAAAGATTTGTGACCATAAAATTGTCATAGGTACAAAAACGATAGTCTTACAGCCATATTATTCAGTGATTTAAATCCGGTTTTAAATGTACATCTGGGTTTAAAGTAACTTAAACCCAAATATCAAACCCAAGATCGGAAATAAAAATAGGTTTAAACCTTGTCAAGTTTAATTCGACTTCCATCAGAGAGCAGTTAAAGAAATTGAACTCGGGTGTAAAACCAAAATATAAAATACAAAAGCAAGTAGAAATATAATTACAAATGTCAAATTATTGATATTGCGCAGCTTTTAAGTGAGTTTTCAATTAATTTTAAACAGTTTAACATGCGTTTTACTCATTTTTATTCCATCAAGTTTGATGTGAATATTATTATGGGCATAAGTGTAAATTGTCGGGTTTAAAAAAAGCGAATTAAATTGACAGGTACAAAATTCATTTAAAACACAATTTTTCCTCAAGTGAAGAACAAGGCTCTTAAACTTATGTCGAACTCATTTTAACAAAAAAATCGATTTTTTTTTCCTAAATATTATCGATTTTTTTTTCAATACAAGGAATTTGTCCAGAAAAATCGATTTTTTTCTTCAAAACAAATCGAATTTTTTGTTAAAAGGAATTCGGCATTAAAAAAGGTGCAAGGCTAAATTTAACATGCTTATTGGAGCATAGAATTAGTTGCCCAGACCATTAATTGTGTGCATTTGAGGTTTTTTAGCGAAAAAATTTTATATGTGGAAAGAGAAACTCTGTTCGTTTACTTTTCAAAAGGTGGAATGGAAAATAAAATAGAGTTTAGAAGATTTTATTTAATAGATCAGTCAAGTAGAAGACTTATTGCCGATTTCATAAAGCCCTTTTAACCATTGAAGAGGCTTTTAAATTTTTAAATGACGTTTGTTCCATACAAAATAAGTCATTTAAAAATTTGAAAGCCTTTTAAATCTTTATGAAATCGACCATTAGAACTATTTAATTGGACTTGTTAACTTCCTATTAGGTTAGGTTAGGTTTGAAGGGGTGATAATACGGCTAACCGCATCATCTCACCCGGATCTCAGTGGATCCATTGTGCTCCCCAAGAAAAGGGTAGGTCGAGTATAAGGACGGGTGAGGAAAGGAGTAAGTGGAGCCTGGGGTGCCTTCCTGAACCATCTTGAATTCTGGATGAATTTTATGATGTTTTTCAGTGGCAAACACGAGATGTCGCCCAATTCTTCGAAGAAGTATTCTCCGAGGGTTATCTTCCTGGTTCTTGCTAAGCTGGGGCACTCACAAAGGAAGTGATAAGAGCCCTCTTCCGCCTCTTCGTCATGACACCCTCTGCATAAGTCAGATGTGGTAATACCCATTCTGCTCATGTGGTTTCCCATTGAGTTGTGACCCGTTAGGATTCCAACCAGGAGGGACAGTTGAGGTCTACTTAGCGTAAGAAGGTAGTCAGTTTTTTTCTTAGAGATATCTGACCATAGGTTCCTCGAAACCCTACAAGTATCAATTGCTGACCATCTGTCGTTGGCGGCCTTTAGGAAACTTTGGCGTATTCTACTTTTTTATTGTGCCAGTGGCATCGAAACAGAGGATTCAATTTGGCTCGGATCAAGGGAAGATCCGGTTTTGGCCAGTTCATCCGCCATTTCATTCCCATATATGTCGCGGTGTCCTGGGACCCATCGGAGGGTAACTGTGTTTGCTGCACTGACTAATTTCAACTCATTACGGCACCGGTTCACCAGTTTGGATTTAACTTCCTATTGGAAGTTATTGTAATCGGTCGGTTATTTGTGAAATTGAAAATTTTGACATTTCTCGACGTTTCGAGGTCTCTGGAGTTTGATTACATTGTTTTGAGAGAGATGTCTGTGTAAGTACGTTCGTACGTTCGTATGTTCGTATGTACGTTCGGAAGCTTTTTTTCGCCGACGATATCTCGAGAACGCTTCAAAAAAAACAGTTGCCCGATGAGCACTTAATTTTAGAAAGAAATTTTGGCCTAAAAAAATTCAAGAAAGTGGCCAAAATGGTCGATGAAGTTAGCAGAACACGGAAATTGACTTTTTTAAATTTTGGTTTTTTGAAATCAGTATTTCAAAATTTTGTTGAGATAATGCAGCATTAGTTTGTACTCAACAAGCAATTAAATGAAAAAGCAGATTTTGGCAAATTGAAGAATTTTTCTTGTTATTTTAAAAAAATTTTTTTTGTATTTTTGTAATTTGCACCAATTTTATATTCTTTATTTTAAATTTTATGTACTTTTGGGCAACTGTAGTTTTTTTTTTAAAAACCGTATGAGCATTAAATTGTTTTCTTTGGCATTTAATAAGCACTTAATTAGCATCTAATTATGCAATCATAAAACCTTTGTTCTGCTGACTTTGCTCTGCTAACTTCAGGGACATATAAAATTGGAATATATTTAGCAAAAATCTTAGTAAAACTGAAAAAACAGCAGCCATCTTTTATTTTTGTTGTCGATCTTTTATTTCCCACTATGGCTTTTGACTGAATACAGAACTTACCAGAATTGGACCAAATTTGGCGGAAAATTGTGATTTTGTGTAGTTTCGGGCTATGGTAGCGAACACACCTTATGTCTTATCGGTCAAACCTTTTACTAATAAGGAAGTTTGCAGGAAAAGAGTAAAGAATCGAGATCGAGAAAAACTTGAAAGTACCTACGAGTTGTTTCAAATACAATATCAAACTCAAATTTATTACTTTATGGATTTATTTATGATATATATTACGAACTTGGTATTTTTGACATTGTAGCGGTCATTCATAACTTTTTAATTGCTCAAGAGATTCCAATTAAATATTTTTAGCTCGCTCATATACAACATCCCACATGGTTTGATATATATCTACATACATATATCATCTATACCTACTCACAACGGAAAAGCTTTACATATTATTCTACAAAAAAATTGCAAACTAATTTTCTTTTCTTGGAAAAATACTGAGGGAGATTCTGAAAATGGTCCATAACTTGGGCAATTTCTTCATGAATGAGATACCAAATGAAGGAATATACCAGATTATAAAAACAAAATAAACAGAATAAATGATAAACAAAACGTAATAAGGGCAGCAAATTGTGGGTATAAGAGGCAATTTAACAAATTTTTAGTGCCCTTTAAGCTGCCTTAATACAGGAAAATCTATTGAAATTTAAAAAAATGAAGAAAAATAATGTACATTGTTGGTATACATAAAAACATACATTTAAATAAAATGAAACTAAATTTGGCGACTCGACAGGTTGTGAAGAACCAGGGCCTAGTGACTTACAACTCTCAATCATTTCTATGTGCGTGTCTGCAAGAATGGATTGGGACCTTTAGTTTTCTGCCGAATTCAAACAGCTAAGATGAGAGCCACTTAGCTGTTTAACGCCAGAACCCCGACCTCAACATTTTTTGACGAAACATGTCGCATTCGTTTGTCCAGGTAAAAAAATTGTTTGTCCACCTCCAGGAAAAAAGTAATTAAGCTTTTCTTTTTTATGCAAGTACCCCAAAATTAAAAAAACGCCTCTACTGCCCTCAATTTTGAATTTAGGAGGTCCGGACCAATTGCAATCGTTTGTCCACCGGCTCCTTATGAATGACCACCAAAAATTTTCGTTTGTCATTTTCGTAGTTCAAAAATTATTCAACTTAAAATTTTTAGTGCCATGTGCTACAAAAAAAGAAAATTTGAATAATTTTTTAACTAAGGGTGGACAAACGAAAATTTTTGGTGGACAATCATAAAGAGCCGCTGGACAAACGATTGCAATTGGTCCGGACCTCCTAAGTTCAAAATTGTGGGCAGTAGAGGCGTTTTTTAATTTTGGGGTACTTGCTACAGGGTGCGGCAGAGAAATTTGCTGATTTGAATTGGGCGCCAACGTGCGAGGGATGGTCAGAAAATTGCGGGGAGTGTCTCATTTGAAAGAGGGGTTCCTGAAGTTTTGTTCCCCCATAAGCCATTTGCCATCATGCGTTGGACAAAGGAACAGCGCGCGTTCGCCGTAGAGGCTTACTTTTCTAACGGTCGGTTCGTAGTGCGCACTCAGCGGGCCTTCCGAACTCGCTTCGATATTCATGCCGCAGGTCCCGTTCCTGGCCGACAATCGATCATTTCTTGGGTGAGGACATTTCGGGGAAGAGGGAGCGTCGTAAGAAAAAGTCCGGGAGCTCAACAGACCATCAGAACTCCAGAAAACGTCGAGAGGGTGAGGGAATCGTTTTTGCGCTCTCCCCGTCGTTCTGCACGTAAATACGCTGCTGCTGTGGGGATGTATGATCATTCAGTGAGACGAATTCTTCACGGCGAACTAAAGTTTCATCCTTACAAGCTTGCTGTGGTCCAACAGTTAAATGAATGCGATTTTGCGCTCCCCACATTTGGCGCCCTGTGATTTTTTTTATGGTGTTATCTGAAATCCATTGTTTACAACGACATACCCCGGACCCTGCAACACCTCAAGAGCAACATCCGCCCAGCCATCGCCAACATTCCCGTCGATATGTTGGAAAGAGTGGAGCGAAATTTCAAAACTAGGGTAGAGCAGTGCATCGCTTGTGAGGGCCTCCATTTGCCCGACGTAATTTTTAAAACCACTTGAGACAAAAATTCAGAATGTGTTCGTTACAATAAAAAAAAATAAATCGATATGTGAAGTACTTTTTGTTGTATTGAGTTTTCAAATAAGCAAGTTTCTCTGTCGCACCCTGTATAAAAAAAAAAGCTTTATAACTTTTTTTCTGAGGGTAACAAACGATTTTTTTTATTTTTTTTTCAAAATTTTATGTAGTTAAGTATAATTTTTGTTTTCATAATTAAATGCTTTTATTAATTTTCAATGAAAAACAAAAAACCGGATGCTAAAATGTCTTTTAGTTTTTGAGAAAATTGAAAATAACGAAATCTACTTTACTACTTAATTTGTAGAAATAGTATCTTTTGAACAACAAAATAACGGATGGAAGTCGAATTTAAGGAAAACTTACTTTTGTTATTTTCAATTTTCTCAAAAACTAGACTACATTTTCACATCTGCTTTTCAGTGTTTTACTAAAAATTGATGGGAGTATTGAATATTAAAAATAAAAATACTATTAAATAACGTAAAATTTTGAACAAAATTAGTTTGAACACAATTTTTAAAATTTTTTTTTCAAAAATTTAAGTTTGAAAATTTAGTTTTAAAAAACTGTTCACTAAAAGAACTTAATTTATAAACAAAATGGAAGCACATATTTCTGGCTTAACAAAAAAGTATAGCACGTCTTTTTGACCAATACCGTTGTTTTTTAATAATTTTTTTTTTCTGTATTAAGTCAATTATTTTATAAAATTGCTCCTCCTGTTATTTTTAATTTTCTCAAAAAATAAAAGACGTTTTGGCATCCGGTTTTCTGTTTTTGACTAAAAACTAATAAAAGCATTGAATTTTGAAAACAAAAATTATACTTAATTACATACAATTTCGAAAAAAATTAATTTAAAAGTTTTTTTTTATTTTTTTTTTTTTTTTTTTTTCAAAATTTCGTGTTTGGAAATTAATTTGTCAAAAACTATTCACTAACAGAACTTAATTTAAAATTAAAATCAGAGAAGAGATGTCTGGCTTTCTAAAAAAGTATAGCATGGCATTTTAAATTGTACCGTTATTTTTAAATATTTTTTTTTTCTGTTTTAAGTCAATTTCTTAGAAAATTGCCCCTCCTGCCTAAACGGGGGGAAACAGACCCCCCCTCCCATATGATGATTTTTTTCTTGTCTTAACCCAACCTACTCGCTCCAGCAGTTTGGTGCATCTTATACCGATCACCCTGTATATCATATTTTGATGTACCTAGCAAGCCTAGTACGCTGCTGATGCAAAACGAAAAATCTTATACAAAAATGGCACAACGACATCATAAACGAAAACACTGTTAGACGAGCGAAGTATTGATAACAGTAGCAGAATATTTGGAGAGGTATCCGCTTTTTATTAGTTTTCCGAACCATTAATTGTGTGACTTTGAGATTTTTAGCGAAAAATTTGTAGGTGGAAAAAGAAACTTTGTAAACATTGTAAAAGTCGGGAATGGAAGAAGTTTTTTTTTAATAATACAAATTATATATAAAAATTGGCGTTTCGTTCCGCTGATTTAACTGATTAATTCAAGTGCGATCGCCGGGACGAAACGTCAATTTTTATGGACTAAAAGCCTTTAAAAGCTTTTTTGAAAATAGAGTCAGTACTTTCTGGACTAAAAATGGCAAATAAAGAGAAGCGTAAAT
Source organism: Epistrophella euchroma (assembly GCA_947049315.1). NCBI lineage: Eukaryota > Metazoa > Arthropoda > Insecta > Diptera > Syrphidae > Epistrophella > Epistrophella euchroma. The sequence continues at coordinate 106,486,853 of OX346247.1, read as the reverse complement.
GTCCAAAATCAACCAAACGCTTTGAACCAAAAATGTCTGGCAATCTTCATTTTTTATTTAACAGATTTCATACATCATATTTTTATGTACCTATCAACTAAAAATAAAATAGACTTCAACAATAGCATGTTGAATCCAATTTTGAGAGGTAAATTAAAAAAAAAAAAAAAATAAGTTATTTGTCACACACACACAATGATGACGCGTGTCTTCTTCATCCTCATTAAATGGCGACAGCCGTCGAACTTGTTCTTCATTTCGGCCGATGCAAATTTTCAAAGTTTTTTTGGTTTTTTGTAAATTTTCACAGCAGGAGACAATTTTCTCTGTTTTAAATTTAAAAAAAAAACAACAATCTTCAAAGTGGTAAAACGTGCGTCAATTGCTTACGTATACGTGGGATTTTCCTAAATTTGTCTAATTTAGGAAAGATTAAAGAAGAAGGGAAATTAGAATTATATACGATTAATTTTTTACCATTAGATTTATTTTATTGTTTACCTTATAATAATTGAATTGCTTATTTATAAAAATGACACCGTCAAATATCTTAAGATATAAGACCGATAAAAAAACTTTAAGTAATTTTAAATCTATAATGAATGAATAATCGGAAGAAAGATTAAGTGTGTGGTTTATTACTTCCCACTTTACAAATTAAAAAAAAAAAAACATGAATTATTAAAAATTAGTAAGAAAATTCTTGGGATCGAATTAAAGACAGGTCATGTTTTAAAAATAAACTATTTAATCTTTCAAGACATGAAATCATATCATTTAATTTAATTTTAATTTCTCACTTTTTGTTGGTTGAAAACAATTAAATTTAAATATTTTAAAAATTTTTTAATTTCAGTTTTTAAAATAAACAATGACAACCACATAATATACTCAAGTTTTGGTCTTTGTTGCGTAAATCAAAAACTGAAATAACTGCAAATCAGAATGACAAGTCCTGACGGAAGAATCGTGACTCATGGTAAGTTATCAAATAATTTAATTTAAAATTTTGATAAATAATTGTTTAGCAAAGCAGTTGCTGGAGGTCATTGCGCTTACAAAATATAAGCCACACAACTATTCTTTGAATTGAGGTTCATTAACCTCTCCTAAATACATATTTCGTAAAAGTAAAAGAGATCCTCAAAAATGAATTTAAATAATATATTATAAATAAATCAAGAGCAAATTTTTTTTTAATCGATATGCAATTTCTACAGCTTATATCAGTTTTGTAGGTTTTAATTTTTTGACAAAGTGAACCAATAAACAAATTAAAAATAGAAAATACAGCATAAAGTAATTAAAATTGTATAATTCTGTATTTTAATAAATTCTACTTGACCATAACAATATTTGAGAATTATTTAACGTCAATTCGCAATCTACAAGAGCAGGACGCATTCCACAAACTGCCGAATAGAAAATTCGGTGGAATTTAACCTAAAAATCTTATTTAAAAAATTAACAAAAAAAAATTTTTTTAATTTTTTTAAAATTTTAAAATTTTATTTGTATTTGAATTTTTTTTGGAAAAGATTGTTTGTTTCCCTTTAAAATCTTATCCAGTGCTGTAACTAATGAAAAACTGTGAAAAAAAGTGCACAGAATCTCCATCCTTCTAGTCCTGGATGTAGTAAGACTATTTTCTTCTTATCTTCTTCTAATCTGGCAGTTGTTCTAGGAAATTAATAATTTTTAACTTATTAGCAAGTAGTAGCCGTGGCGTGATGGTTAGTGCGATGGACTGTCATGCCGGAGGTCTAAGGTTCGATCCCCAGCCTCGCCACCTATTTATTTAAAAAAAGAAAAAAACGGCTACTGCCTCTTGCGAGGAATTGACAAATCCTCCAAGAGTATCTCCTGTCACAGAAAAGTGCCGCTCGTTAGCCGTTCGGATTCGGCAATAAACTGTAGGTCCCCTCCATTCCTGCAGACACGCACACAGGAATGGTTGAGAGTTGTAAGTCACTAGGCCCTAGTTCTTCATGAGCTGCTGTGCCATCAAATTTATTTATTTTAACTTATTAGCAATATCTAACCTAGCGAAGTTCCACAGGGTTCCATTTTGGGTCCATTACTTTTCTCTATTTATGTTAATGAAATTCGCCACTGCTTTGAGCACGTTTTTTCCTGAAGATTGTATTGATGGAATAATTAACGAGGACCTCTCATCTATTAAAAATTGGTCTGTCAAATGTGTTCTTACTTTAAACCCTGTAAAAGGCAAGCAATTTGCTAGTTGCTATCTCTAACCGCCATATTATTCACTCGATACATCCAGATTTAAACTTAAATCCAGATGAATTTATATTGAATTTGTATGATTTACATCCAGATTTAAGTTTTAATCTGGATGTATTGAGTGAATAATATGGCCGTAAGAGTTCCGCGGATTTGTCCGGTTTTCGAGATTTTCTCTTCTGTTAGTCGAAAATAGAACTTGTGGATATAGTAAATGCAAATCAAATGGTTGAAAAAGATCGTGGTCTTAATTGAATTTAAGTAAGTTTAAGTTTCAAGTAATAAATTGAATTTAAGAAAAACCGAATTCATCCCAACCATTGTGACTTCCTTCTATAATTTCATTCTTGTCAACTAACACAGCTTTTACTATTGTCGGTGTGTAAATTGGACTGAATCTTCCGACTTTTTCTTGACGTACTTTATCTCAATACCACTCATGAATTTTGAATCTCTTCGCTTGTTTACTTTTGTTTTGTTTCGTTTTTTTTTCTCAAATACAAAACTTTAATCATGGAAAAAAAGAGGCTGGATTTGACCCACACTGATAACTTCCCATTGGTTCCCTTTGAAACTCGACACCCGATGTTTTTTTTATAAGAAAACTGCCAATTACAAATCTTCGAAAAACTTATCCATTGTGCAATCAAGGGAAGGCTGTTTGCTTTAAATATTTATATGCGACACGAAAAATTTCAAGGATTATTAGCTCTTTTGCAATTTTTGTTTGGCCCAGAAAAAAAAACAGCAATTGATTTTTTTTACAAATCTTATCGCTTATAATTAATGGCATTGTGTGTAGATTAAAATTATTTCGTAGTTGATATCATTGATTCTTTTTTAGATATTCGAGCCGAAAAACTTTATTTTAACAATTTTTAGCAGTTTTTTTGACCTAGAAAAAAAACTGTTAATTGAATTTTCTTACAAACTCTACCGATTATCAACTATAACTTTATGTATTAAATAAAATTAACCCGAAGTTAATATCTTTGCTGGGGCTGGCAACGAGACGAGACCAGGCGAGACTTTTCTTAGTTTCGTCTCGGTCTCGTCAAAATCGAAAAATTTCGGTCTCGTCTCGGTCTCGGTCTCGATCTTAGTATCGCCTAACCAAGTCTCGTCTCGATCTCGGTCTCGCCTTTTTGTCGTGAAAATTTTAATGTGCCAGTCTCGTCTCGGTCTCGGTCTCATCCTTAGCCTTGGTTTGTTTCGTGTTTTTTGGTGGTAAAAAGATGTAAGATAAGACGCCTGCTTAGATTGAAAAGATAGAGTACGCAGTATGATGGTAAAAAAAATGCGGGTTGTGGAATCTTGTGTGAAGCACAAAGAAAATGTATAAAACAGACTCGTGGGTCTGTTTTTTCTTTTGTTGTTGTTTTGTAGAGGTTTTTTAATCCATTTAAATCGGAGTCATCCTTCAATGGATTTTCACAATTCATAGCTTTACAGGTAGGCAACACACTATATTTTGACCTTTGGATAATATTTTTCTTCCAAACGTCACCCAAAAGGCTTAAAATCCGGAGCAAAAACTTAAATCAGAAAAATTTCGAATTTTTGGAGGTATAAAATTTGAATTTTGTAGAGGTTTTTTAATCCATTTAATTCGGAGCCATCCTTCAATGGATTTTGAAGTTCATCAAGTTTTCCTATCATTCCTTGCGTTCGGGTGATAGTCAGATAGGCTATCGACCTATCCCAAAATTTTTCACATAGCTTGAGTTGTTGTTGCTACAGCTGACACCAGAAGTTTTTTTTATCAAGGGATTACAACAACACAAACCTATCCGGATAGCTTTGGATAGTTAAGCGAACGCGCCCATTGTATTTATGAACCAACACAGGCAGCCGCCAAAAGTAAAATGTTTTAAATGGCGGAGACCAACATGGAGAAATTAATATTAAACTCGTATCTTCAATATCTTCGATTTTTACTATATTGGCACATTAAATGTAACCCAAAAGGTCTAAAATCAACTTTTTCTGGAGCAAAAAATAAAATCGGAAAACCTGGTTCCGGCGGAAAACAAAGTCTGAAAAATGAGCGATTTCTATTCCAACGACATACATACGTATTTTTTTCTGGATTTTCTCAGTGCACCTGAGTATACAACTATGTACATATGTGGTTCGATATTTTAACGCGCATAGAATATTTTATATTTCGCAAAAAAAAAAAACTTGTCAATATTATAAAAATTGAAAATGAGTACCTACTGAAAAATAATTAAATAAAAAAATATTTCTTCTAGCGCCACCGAGACCGGCGAGACCAGCGAGACTCTCGGTGAATTTCGGTACCGAAAATACGGTCTCGTCTCGGGTGCTTCTAAAGTAGTCTCGTCTCGGTCCCGAAACCGAGACCGATACCGAGACGAGACCGAGACTAGTCTATATATTCGATATTTTTTAAAAATTTTTAATGGTTTTTTTAATAAAAAAAAACTGTGGGTTGATTTTTTTTGAAGTATTACCAGTTTTTCATTACTTCATTATGCATAGAATGAAACTGGGTTAAAGTCGATAGCATTATTTGTTCTTGAGATATTTGAAAAACAAGCCATTTTACAACTTTATGTTTTAAATTACTGTAATAAAAAAACCGCTAATTGAATTTATCTGAAAATCCTTTCTGCACGTAATGACCTTATTATCTGTAAAATAAAATTTATTTGAAGTCGATATACATATACATATATGGGTTCTCGAGATGTTGTCGGCGAAAAAAAGCTTCCGAACGTACGAACCTAAGAACGTGCATGGTACACAGACATCTCTCTAAAAACAATGTAATCCGACTCCAGAGAACTCGAAACGTCGAGAAATGTTAAAATTTTCAATTTCACAAAACGGACCACCGATTACAATAACTTCCAATGGGAAGTTAAAAAATACTACGGTCAAAACAATTCTTTTTTTACACAAAACATGCGGATGAGCCATCACTTCTTAGTGTGTAGTTTCGAAGAGACATTGTTGGATTATTACTACCGATTTTAGAATAAATTTGAATATAGGCTACGTTCAAACTTATTTGGTTATTACTCAGACGAGCCGCGGCCGTCAATGCCACCAAAAAACCATTTTTATTTTTCCTCGCACTTCTACCCCACCCGGGGGCGCCCCAGCCCCATCTCCTCTTTCTATCCCCGCCCCTTTTCATCACTAATTCACCCCCGACTTCACACTCGATGTGCGCACCCAACACCACCAAGCCAACCCACACCTTCAGTTTTTTTACGTACGACACTTCTAAATACATGTTCCGATCAGCGTTGCCCAAGTACCACGATCGTGCTTTTTGACACTATAATTTCCAAGTGGCACGAAAAAGTTAAATATGGCACGTTTTTTATTTCTATTATTTTAATTTAAAAAAAATTAAGCAAATTTCAGCAAAATTTAATGAAAATTGGTCCAAATTCCGTAGAAAGTGGACAGAAACACATATTTGTTGACAATGCACGAAGAAAGCAAATTAATTCCTTTGATTTTTTTTGTTGTATTAGACTCCGTTTTAAAATTGAGTACAATTTTTTCAACAAAATAGAAGAATTTGTTTTTTTTTTTCATATGGCACGGAAGTTGACTCATTCTTTCATAAAATATGGCACGCTAATTTTATTTCGGCCGGCAACGCTGGTTCCGATTCTGTCTGTTTCCTACACGCTTCAGATCTTTTATTTCATTTGGCATTACTTTTATTATGTCGTACTTTAAGAAACAATCTAGGGGCTTAAATTTTACAAGAGTGAGAATTCTCAGCTCAATATAAAATTATATTCCCCTTCTACCAGTTGGGCATCATTATTAATTTGTCATTGAATACCAAGTAAACAAAATTATGTCTCGTTATCTGTAAATTATGTTTTTTATCGGATCAAATTAAAATTAAAGCTTAAAAAGAAAAGTAAAAAATCAATTTAAAGAACAGAAATTCTTTTCTTCTTGTGTCCATTTCCATCTCAAAAAAAGAAAAATGAAAAAAAAAAAATCGAAGCCACAAGTTCCTTACAAAACATATAACAACAAAATAACGAAGAACCAAGAAGAAGAGAAATGCAAACAAGGAAATAAAATCGACACGTGTTGGAGTTCCAAATACGAACGTACAAAATTTTAGTTTAAAGTAAAAAAAAAAAAAAAAAAAAAAATTAAAATATAAAGCTTGAGGTAGTATTTTTGATTTTTCTCTTTGCTTTCTCTACTTTTGAATTTCTGATATGTTGGCGAAGGCAAAAATCGTTTCCTTTATGTATGTACGTGTAGGTTTATATTATGTATATGTAAGTGTTCAAGGATAAAGCTCTGACACCAGGAGACCACAACGCCCTACCACCCACTAATTCTTAGTTTTTCCTCGTGTATGTGTGTGTTATGTTGTGCTTAGGAAAGGAAGTATGAAATATTTTGTTTAAAAAAAAAAATAAAAATAAAAAAAAAAGCATTTTATCCATCTGGGTCAGTATTCAGGAAGGAAGAAAGCTTTGTGCAGACAAATTGTTGAGGTAGAGATATTGAACAATCTTTCAATTAAATTATTGTGTTGTTGCATTATGGTTTCAACTTTGCATTCAAAACAAAAAAGTTCTCAACATGAATCACTTTTTTTTCCTTCAAATTTTCGTTATTATTACAGTTGGAAGTACTTTCTGAATTCCGAGGCCGAGGTGGAAAAAGCCATAATTCAATGAACTTAATTTAGTGATTTGATGTATATGTAGGTGCCGTCAGAATAGTTTTACGGTAAAAATTTGCTCTCATCAAAAACAAGAGCATAGAAAAAGGGGGAAGGAGGGGGGCGTAGAAGAACGGACTTCCGGCTTTAAAATAAAAGTATAGCATGACATTGCCAGTGCTGCCGTTGTTTTTAAATGATTTTTTCTATTTCAAATCGATTTTTTAGAAAATTGTTCCTCCACCCTAAAAAATAGACCCCCCTCCCATACGATTTTTTCCTATCTCGACTGAACCCACACGTTCTAGCTTTTTGTCACATCTTATGCGAATCACCCTGCATAAAGTATACACTCAAGCTTTTTTCTATTTTAATACTTTTGGGTATTTCAAATGGTCTGGCAGAGAAAAATCTGCCTCCAAACGGTCTTGAAGCACTGATCCGTGATCAGGGGTTCATTATGAATAGGGAGAGGCGAAAACGAATTTAAGTTTATAAACAATTATCCCCAGAGTTGATTTATTTTTTGGGTTTTCACGTCTATTGCTCACTAAAGCCCCGACCAGGGACTGCAAGACTTTAATTACTGTCATCAGCTTTACCACAGCTTTCGATTAGTATGCTTATTTTTTGGTTAATTTCACATCCAAAAATTTGATGTGGGCTCTTGGTCATCATTCGTTTGATTAAACTTAAAAATCATAGAATACCTAAAATGTTAAAAACACAATTCTCTCCTTTTTACTTGTTTTGGATTCGTAAAAAAAATTTAACTCGAGATTTTGATCAAACTTGCAATTCCGTCCGTCTGTCTGTCTGTGGAATCGCCTGCAGCCTAAACCCATGGACCGATTTCAATTAAACTTGGTATAGAGTGTTTTTGGATTATTCCCCCGACACGTTTCTTTCATTTTCTTTTTAGGACCAAAAATAACGGCACCTGCCATATAATTTTTTTTAAGCATTTTTCGAAAATCTTATTTTTCTCAAAAATGGCTCGACAGGTTTTTCTAAAAAAAATCGATAAATTTTGTTAGGAATATGCTACCTTTTTGTGAAAATTAAATTTCCAAAAAGTGGTTTTAAATGGTACCTCCCATAGAACCATTTTTTTTTTTTTTTTCGTTTTTCTCGAAAAGGAATGGACTGATTTTGATAATTTTTTTTTATTGAGAATCTTCTAAAAAATTTAAATAGTATTGTATACCAAAATTTTCAAAAAAAAATTTTGGATTTTTAAAAAGTTTCAAAATTTATTTTGAAAGCCAAGTACATACATATTTCGAAAACGACTTTTTTGATTTTCATGAAACTTGGTAACAAGCGGTTTTTTAACATTATCTAAAATATTTTGCACAAACATTTTTCTTATAGTCAAAATTAGTGGTACCTTCCATAAAAATTTTAAAAAACCGTTACAGAAAATATAAATTTTCTCGAAAACGACTCCCACGATTTTGATTAAAATTGTTCTAAATACTAATATTAGTATGGTCTACGATCTGCCGAAAACAGAATTTACAGTTAGCTAGTATTAAGAGTACTTCTCATAGAACCATTTTCTTTGTTTTGGACTACTTCAATATGTGTGTAACCGATTTAAATAAATTTTTTTATATAAAAGCTTCTCAAAAATTGAAATCATACTGCATATAAAAATTTTCAAAAAAAAAAAACAAATTTTGGATTTAAAAACAAAAAAAAACTTCAATTTTTTTTTTTTTGAAAATTTGATATTTCAAAAACGGGTAAATAATTTTTTTCGAAATTTAATTTTTAATTCAACATAAATAAGTACTAAAAAATTGTGTACCGATTTTTTTTCTTAAAAATTTTTACAAAATTAATTTAAAAAAAAAAAACGTTCACATGATTTTAAATTTTTTTTCCCAAAACTAAGATTAGTTAAAGAAATCAGATGGTGTACTTTTTTGTAGCTCTCAAAACAATTTAAGAAGATTTTTTTAATAAATTTATTTCGAATTATGTTTATTTTTAATAATTTTTCAATTTAAGCTCTAAATTCGAAAAAACTTTTACCACAAGAGCAAGTTTGTCCGATCCAGTCGTGCGTTTTATTTTCCATATTTTGATTTTCAAAAACTTTTCACTTAAACCTTGATTTGAAAACAGAATAAAAGAATACATTTCTTGATTGTATAGTATTGCCCTTTTTTTTTTTTATGATTTTTCAATTTCAAATCGATTTTTTAAGAAATATACCTCATGCCTAAACAGGTAGAAGTAAACCCCCTCTCGTAAAACTTTTTTCTTGTCTTAAACCAACCTGACGTTCTAGCCTTTTGTCGCATCTTACGCAAAACACCCTGTATAAGAAGTTTGCATTATATATTGGATTTGCAAAAAATCACATGTCATGTCTACTAAGTTTAAATTATTATCTTAAATAAAATGAATGTATTCAGTGTGAGAAAATATAGGCCAGTTCGAGTTTTAAAACTATTGGACTTATGAAGATTAAACTGAATTTATTTAAAATCTTCGAGACTTAGGAAATAAATGTATATGGTATAAGTCTTCAGGATTTGAAGAAGATTTAGGTAATTCTACTTAAATCTTGGTTTTGTGGTCGGTTGAAAACGTAGTTGGTATGTTACGTGTGGCAGATATCCAAAAAAAATAAAAATATTAAAATTACGAAATTTTAGAGCCATATAAATTCTTAACTAAAAAATATACAAATGGGCTTGTCAGTGGGCAAATTTTATTAAAAATAAAAAATACTTTAAAGTCCATGCTAATAGATCATCAACAATAAGAATTACTTAAATCCATCGTTCCAATCATAAGTTATGGTCGCGTGTTCTTACAAAAATCCCATGGGAAAAAGGACCTTCAGTTTTTTCCAAATTTTCCATTTTCCCATGCAATTTTTCTTTCTATTCTTCCTGAACAAACCTTCTTTGTACTTTTACAAATATTTAAAGAAAAAATGATCCAAATCGATCTACAAATCATTTTGACTTAAAAAGACGGGGCACAACTAGGCTTTGAAAAAAAAGTAACATGTGAATTAAAAAAGCGTGAAATTATTTTAAATTTTTATGTCCGTTGACATTTTTATGTTCGTTGACATAAACTAACGTTACGTTATGTAAACACACATAAATCGAAGATAATGTGTTATACAATGTGATCGATATAAGATGCACCAAACTGCTGGAGCGAGTAGGTTGGGTTAAGACAAGAAAAAAATCGTATTGGAGGGGGGGTCTATTTCCCCCCGTTTAGGCAGGAGGGGCAATTTTCTAAAAACTTGACTTAAAACAGAAAAAAAAATATTTAAAAACAACGGTACAATTTAAAATGCCATGCATCTTATACCGATCACCCTGTATACATTGAATAAAAAAAAAAGTACGTATACGTCCAAGTGTACCACGTTTTTTTTTTTTTAGAAACATGTTAAATCTTTCAAAATTAGTATTTAAAGGAGTTAAACCGTAGTCCTTAAATTTATAAAATAATAGGGCTATTCACTATTCGGTGCAAGAAGCCAAGTAAAATTGCGAAATTTATTTTTTTAAAGTAAATCGAAATGAAACATTTTCTATTCCTTTAACACGGCAGAAAAAAATGCACGCACGAATAACAGCTAACAGCAATGACACAGGCGCAAATTTTACACTTTTGTATTTTTCTGTTGCAATGGGGTTAAGCAACTTATAGACAAAAATATGTTAGACTTTTGCACTGTTAAAATGATACTAGAATCAGGCCCGTAACCAGGATTTTGGTTTGGAGGGGGCTTGGTTCATAACCAGAACTTGGCGTCTTATTCTAACTTTTATAGACTAAAGACCATTAAAAGCTATTTTGAATCAATTATTTAACGAGGAATTTTTGTATTGTAAAAGACTCCTTATAAAAAAATTTAAAACTTATTACTTTTTTTTCAATTTCTATTACTTTTTTTAATTAATGTACGTATCAAATGATTACCTTTTTACATGTTTATATTTTTTTTCACAGCAGAAGTAGACGCTTTAAATTTTTGAATTCACCGAGCCAGATTTACAGCGAAAGATGGTCTGTTATTTTCCCTAACCTTAAAGCCTTTCATACTCACCATTATAGATAAATGGAACCTAAGATTTACCTCAGCTTCTTAAGCGAACCTTATTGGCATTTTTTTGGATGTTTCATGCAACGCAAAAATCAACGAAAAAATTTTCGAAGATAAACGCTGATAAGAGCCGCGTTTTATTATCTTTGGATCTGGATCAGGATCATCCCTTGAAAATAAAACGATATGGATCACAATGACAACAGTGTTATATAACTGTCTCTTTTTTACTTACGTTTTAATTATTTTCAGTTGTTTCCCCGTCTCTTTTCTTTGCACTACAACAAACGCTACCTTACCATAAAAGTCATCTACCCGCCAAAGTAAGAATTCATTTTTGGATCTTCGAAATAGATCAAGATAGAGAGCAGGATCCCGAATTGTTTTTGTATTACGTGTTGTAAAATGATCCTGATCCAGATCCGTTAGAAAATAAAACGCAGCTAAGGTTACCTTTAAATGCTAATATCTTGCGTTCTATTAATCTGATGATGAATATTAAAGTCTTCAGGCGTAGAGAATATTACAGAGCATCTTTTCCTAATATAAAAAAAGCCTCAGTAGATTATGTTTCTGGTTTATAACGAGTTGTTTGTTTATACGAAATTAAATTTAAAATAAGTTCTTGTTAAGTTGCGATTTGGATTTAATAACATTTCTGAAAACATCATCGGAATTTTGTCTTATAAGGAAATAAGGATTTCCTTATATTAAAATCATTTCGGGACGGTCTTCAGCCCCCCCCCCCCCCCCCCCTCTGGCTACGTGCCTGACTAGACGAATTGCTCCAGATGGTGAATAACCCTTATATTTTTAAACATTAATTTTGTGTGTTCATTAAAAGAAGACTTTTTATTTCTTGATAAAACTACGACGTATTTACAGCATAATGCTAGACTGGTCGTTAGTTAACTCACCAAGTTTGGTGGATTAGCCCGAAATTTTGTGATTAAATGATTTTGATATCTTACTTTCCAATTTTTTGTCGATTGACATAATTTTTTTGGAGAACTGTTTCTTGAGTAAGTTTCCTACCTCTTTTGAAAACTGACCCTACTTTACTTTTTTTTTCAAAGTGCACATAATTATGTTAGTAGAAACTGGTGTTCTTTATTTGACAGCGAATGGAAACAGCTACTTTGGCATCAAACCATTGTGGCACCATCTTCTTACATACATACAAACATAAATAAAAAAAAATTAAGGAAACAAAAAGCAAGAAATGATTATGTACCTAGTTATTTAACTATGATTCCACGGTCACGGTGGCGGTGGCGAAAATATAAACGAGCCAAAAATGTCCTTGAAAAAGTCCGTGTGTGCCTGGCGAACGATACGACCACAACAAAACATACAATGTGCCAGGGCTTGCCTTTTGCCATTCCATATAAATTGCTCCAGCTTATTGTGTTCCATTGCTTCTTTGTAGTGATGTTAGTAGATCATAGTTTTTTCCATGAAATAAAAACAAACACATCAACAAAAAAGGAGAATAAAAAAAAGTTTAAGAAATCACGAAAAAAATAAACGAACGTGTCGGTCGGTCGGTTGGTCGGTTGGTTGGTTGGCTCGTGCCATCAGTATCAGCTATTCCAAAAATAACACAAAATCGATAAAGCAACATTTCGCCCCAGAAGTCCGGTCTCTGTGTTTTCTATATGAGATGAGACAAAGTGGAGTGGCACTTTGTCACAGAGAATTATTATTTTATTGTCAGAGATGAATCAAAGTGCCAACCCAATGGATCACTTTAAGATAGGGCTTTTAGTATTATTAGGTCTATCCTGATGCTATTCTGTTGAGGCCGTTAAGTTTTTATTAATTTGTAGTAAATTTTATGGATTTCGGCATATTAAAAATATTTAATAGTCAGTTAAAACGATATCAATACATAGGGAAGGCAATGAACGAGGAAACAAAAAAAAAAACTTTGACATATACATACTTATGTATGTGTGTCGTCATATAATAAATATTATCCTTTGTTCAATAAGTTATATAGAAAATTATTATTGATTTTTATATGCAACTCAATTTTTAAACATTGTTTTTGTTCTTATTTTATTGTACTTCGTCAAATCGAGAGCAACAACAATTATTTACACAGCAGTAAATTGAATCATTATTTCTATTAATATTCGCAGCATTCGTTGTTGGTTGGAATGTTATAAAGATTAAACAATAAATTAATTTGGATATATTTTTATTCTCGTCTCTGCAAAACCGCAGATCATAACATACAAAGAGGATGTATGTAATAATGTATGTTTGTATATTTTAATAATTTTTTGTTTGTCTATCTATTTCTATTGGACATTTGGATGACACATTAAGTGATGAATAATAAAGTGGTTTAAATCAAATAAAATGTTAGATATCAAGGTTGTTTGTACAGGGTGGGGCAAAAGGTATGAACCGGTTTTAAAAGGATTTAAAACAAAAACAATTCAACTTACAGAAATTATGTTTATATTGTTTAATTCAGTACAGCACTAGTTTTTTACATTAAATTTTAAAGATGATATCACGTAGGTGGAGGCCGTCAGGCGCGATGCATTCTTTATGGCGAATTCTGATATTTTCAACCGCTCTTCTGCACATTTCGATGGGTATTGCCGTAACATCCTCTCTGATTCTGTCCTTAAGTTCTTCCAGGGTATGTGGACGAAGTTTGAAAACTTTTTTCTCTATGTACCCCCAAAGAAAAAAATTACAAGTGTTCAAATCTAGTGAGCGTGCAGGCCACTCCACGTCTCACCTCTCAAAGAGGCGAGGCGCTGGGAAAACACTTGCCTCAATCTCGTGCTAAGATCAATTTAAAGAAAACATAAATAAATTAATACTTCCGCTAAAACGCGCTAACTCGATGAGCGCCCCTTTGCTGGTCAGGTATGGAATGCGATATTAACTCAATCCATCTGCCACATTCACCGAGCTGCACAATCAGAACCTACACTAACACTACTGAGCAGAAGGGATTTTGCCTGGGCCCAGATCGCGTAAGACGATTCGATTGAACGATCATCCTTTCGACAATTGCTCTCTCTATATTTCACCTTACATGTGATAGAGACAGCTATTGCCAAAACTACGATCGTTCAATCGAATCGTACGCGATCTGAGCCCTGCTCATTCCTAAATGTATATCTTTCTGCTGATTCTGTATCACTGTTAACACTCGCCGTTGAAATCCTATAGCAGTGTGGGATGTAGCCCCGTCCTGTTGGAACCAGATGTCTCCCAGATTTAGTTGCTTCACTCAATTCTTCCAAAGCAACTGCATGTCTAGGGTCTGAGTGCCTGGGAGACTGTTCGATAGCATTTCTTGCCAAGATGACATTTTTCAAGAGTTCTTACAGTTTTGGGTCTTCCAATTGAACCAGTGTTTTCCAATGTCCTAGCCCAACTTCTAATTGCATTACCGCCAGGGACGCAGTGATGTTCAAATTCATGTAAAAAACTATTTTGTACCTTTTCTACGTTTAAGTAGATAAAAAACGTAAAAATCGCGTAAAAAACGTAAAAAACTCGTAAAAAAGGTAAATAAGAAGTAAAAAAAAGTAAATTACTAAGAAAGAAAAAGAGAAAATGAGAGAAATTATCACTATCTGTCAAAATTTTAGTTAATAAAGAAAGTTTGCAGTCATTCAAGTAAGTTGAATTGTTTATAAATTGCCAAAAATAGTATTATTAAGGCTACTTCCTGTAAGAAAAAACATTTTTTTTTAATTTGGATGATTGAACGAGTAAATTCAGATTAGGCAAAATCTTTTTATTGAAATCGAAAGATAAAACAATTAATTAAAGCATTTTATAGTGACGGAAATGGATTAGAAAATCTGTTTTTATAAACATATCGAAAAGAAAATGATAACCCAAAAGTTTTTTTAGAAACCGCACAGAATAATCAGATTCAACATCTTCAGTTTTGAAGCTATAATCAATTTTGATTATTTTCCACGCTTTATTTTACTTTTTTACATTTTTTACTTTTTTTCATAAGCATATTAAACACACAGCAGGTAAAAAACTAACGTAAAAAAACTATGTAAAAAATGGAAAGTAAAAAAGTCGAACAACACTGGGGACGTTTCCCCCAACAGGGATATTGAAGTGCTGTCGGAAGGCTCTCTAAATGGCAATAACAGAGCGGCCATTTTCAAAAAAAGTCCTAACAGCAAACCCACGATGCTCTCCCGTCTAAACCATGGTTGCTACTGAAAATTAGACTCTCTCACTGCCAAGACGAGACCCCTCCCCTTTTCCCACCACAAACACAGGCCGAGCGCCAGCCGGTCAAAACCAGTTCATACCTTTTGCTCCACCCTGTACTTGCTTGCATGAATTAAAAGTGAAAGTATACTTAAGATACAAAAATCTATTACAAAATTTTTAAAATATGTTTTTCAAATATCTACATATTTCGAATATATACTTTTGTTTTTATCTTTTCTTTTATAAAATGCAAAAATGAAGTTAGCTGTGTTTCACTGAAAGCCAACGATATGGCAAGTTATAGAAAAAAATGAACTTCAGATCTTAATTAAATGTGATACATTACGATGATAAGGAAGACAAAAAAGATGACCCCGCAATTCTTTCTGTCTTTCGTTTGTCTCTTTGACGGATGAGTCGATTTGTTTTTTAAACTTGGTGTTTAGCGTTTTTTTCAACATTCGCCCGACAAGTTTTGTTTCAGGATCAAAAAAATGATGACTGCCCTATAAGGGTGTCTCCTAATTCGAGCAGGATATTTTGGGAAATGATTACTGAAATTATTCTACAAAAAAAATTTTTTTGGGTAAAAAATTAAAAACAAAAATTAATTTCACAAAAAAAAAAAAAAAAAAAAAAAAACCAAAAAAGGGTTTAATGGTCGAATGGTACTTTTTTTTCAAAACATCAGTTTATGAGCTGTTTTTAAGATAAAGTACCTTTTGTTTTCATTCTTATTTTTCAAAAACTGAGAAAGATTCTTAGATCTGGTTTTCAGTATTTGACTAAGAGCATTGAATATTCGCGAAATCTGTCGTCGAGAAATTTGTTGACGACAGGAGTAAAAATGTAAGATTTTTTAAAACTTATCTTAGTTTTTATAGTTTAAAATTCTTTGTTTAGGGTAAAAATAACAACCCAAGTTCAAATGCGACTAATAGAGCTCGTGGAGGAAAATGAGCACTAGGGTGGAGTGTCAAAGTATGAAGCAGTTTCGAATACATTCAGTTTGTTACATTTAAATGATTAGAATAATTTGACATAAAAAAAAAATTGCTTGGATAAAATCTTTAGTCCTCTTCCTCAACTAAAGTAAGTTTAGAATTTAATGAAAAAACACCCTTTTTCATAGCTTCGAGGTAGGGCTAAAGATTTTATCCAAATAATTTTTTTTTATATCAAATTATTCTAATCGTTTAAATGAACAAACTGGAGGTATTCGAAGTAACTGATTCAACAACTTTGTTTTTTTCTTCATACATTGACGCTCCACCCTAATTGAGCACCTCGATAAAAACTTTAAACGAAATTGCTTTAGATGGAATCCACCTCCTCTGCAGTATCAAATCTTTCATTTTTCTTGCTTCATCTTCGTCGTCACTGCCGCTCCAAGAAAAATAACTTGCTACACTATACATTTTTCTGTTTTTTTCTTATGTTTAAAACAAATTAACACAAATATAATTTTCAAAAACCAAATTATTCAATTTGTAAGCAATTTGATATGTCAAATATCAGTTTTTTTTGTGGATCGTATTGTGGAATGTAAGAACAAGAAAAACGTTTTAGCTACGGAATACCAATAAAAAAACGACACGACTCCAAAAACAACAGTTGGCGTTTTGGAAAAACGCCTTTCGGAATAAGGGTGATTAGAAAAAAAAGAACAGTGGCAAAAAAAAAAAAAAAACAAATAAAAGAATGGAATATTGGCTTTTAAAAAAGCTATAGCACTTCATTGTATGTGCTTTTGTTGATTTTTGTTATTTCCATTTTAAGTCCAAACCCAGGATCCCCAAATTCCCTGAATTATATTAATTTGTTATTTGGCATTTTGGGAAAATTTTATTTTACTCAAAAAAGTAGTCAGGGATATTTTTGAAAAAAAAAATCAGTCAATTTATGTAATGCCTACCTCCCTCTTATGCAATCTTTTTTATTTTATTTTCTTTTTCTCGAAAACAGTTCAATTGATTTTGATCAATTTTTTATAAAAAATGTTTTGAAAAATTAATACATATTATCTGCGTTTTATTATCCCCTTTTTATTTCAGGTTCCCACCTGGACTAGCAGGGTATACTATAGAATCTAGCAAGGCCCTTGCCAGTTATGTACCATTTTATTTCGATAGACAAAAAATAATAAAAAAGTTGGTTTATTTTGATTCGATGCTTAGACTTTCTGTTCATCAGTCCCAGTTCCCAGTCCAATAAACTTACCACGGGACTAATTTATTAAAAAAAAAAAGTACTATTTTGAAAATTAATAACTTGAATTTTATATTTCATACCGTATAGTATATTGGCTAAAAAGTTTTTGTTTTTGATATAAAGTGGGTATTTTTAATGAGATAGCAACAATTGTACCACAAGTTCTTATTGGCAAGAGCCTTACTGAGTATTTGACAGGCTTTCCTTGTCTAGATGTTCCCTAATGGAAACTTTCCACGCCAATCACTTAACTTGGCAAAAACTTGACATTTTTCCAAGCGGGTTCTTTGGAACAATATGTAAATGCAAAGTCCAGCCGGTTACAAATAATTTACCCTGTATGACTGTACTATAAGTTGATTTTTTTTTTTGGAATAAATTAAATTTTTTACTTGTTATTGGTTTTGTGAACAAAAAAAACAGTATTATCGGTCTGATGAGTCGTGAATCCAATGTTATTTAAGCAGAGCTTAAACAGGTGGACCGATTTGCTTTAAATTTGGTAGAGCAATTTAATGATATTCCCTAGAAGTGAAAATCGAATAAAATTGTCTTAGCTCATCTAAAACAGGTAGCAGCCATACAACGATTTCGTTTTTTGAAAGCATTTTTGTGCGATAACACACGAGAAGTGTAGGCTTTCGCACCATCTATTAATATTGAAGGTTGAATGAAAGAACAACAACTTGAGTGAGCTACCACTAAGATTTATAGGATGGAGTTATAGCTATTTCACGGTCGCCATGCCGATCATCAGACTCATTTAGTGGTGCTTAGTCTGTGTATGCTTAATTTTATTTGAAAAACTATTTGCCTCACTAGGGATCGAACGATAGACCAAGCGTCTCCGAGCCAAGTTCACTATGCACAGCGCTACCGAAGGTCACGTGATCATGTCGATCTCGTTTTTGTTTTACTTTTTCTCGAAAACAGCTCTAACAATTTTGATAAAACTTTGTGCCCGTAATTATTTTTTAGTTATTTTTAATACCTTGACTGGTTTTGTATTTTAATTTGGCAACTTGGTCTTCTAAATATGTCAAGCAATATTTTTTAGTACTTTTTGTTGTTTACTCTTTTTCTATTAAAAAATTGACAAGCATTTTCGGTTCTAAGCGTTCGTTTACTTTAAGACATTTTCACTTCTCTCTAAAAGAATTTCATCCCTACTCCTCAAATTATGACAGATACGAACGAACCTATTAAAAGTTCGACTTAGTGTTGTGTGATAAATTTATCATATGAATAACAACTTATTCGTGTTTTTCAAGGGCAAGGAAAAAAATTTAAATTGAATTAAAAATTCAGTTAGAAATTAGAAGTTTTTAGAAGTAAACGAACAGACCAATTTTCGGTTTGATTTTGGGAGCGTTCCATTCTTATCGAATATGGTAAATTTGGAGTAGAAGAAGTGAACAAAAAAATCCATATTTGATAGGAATGGAAAATTCCAAAAATCCAACCGAAAACGACATAAGATTATGCTGACTATGCTAAATAGAGTGGCCTTTAATATATTTGAATTCGTATTTAATACATGTAATGAATAATTCTTCCTTTTGATTCAAACTAAAAATTAAATGAAAAAGTTCTTCAAAAAATGATGTTAAAATATTATGACAAGAAGCAACACTGACACTTATTTAATCTCTTCTCCGAGAGAAAGAGAGTCAGCTTTTTTTTTTAACACAAAGAAAGCTTTTCTCTCCCAACATCTTCGTGTGTCCATAATATGTCCTTGAAGTTTAACACGCATAAGTCCTTTGCACGAATTCATAATATTTTCCAAATTCAACCTTTAAAATTGAGTATGCAACATCCCCTTTAAATAAGCTTTTCATACCTTCTCCCTCTCTCTCCTGCGATATGAAGGGGAGGGGCTGACAAGTTACATTACCACCACGACCGAGGCAACCGTCTTCGTATTAAGAAAGGTTATTTTTAGAATTAACCCATGGTGCGATGTAAAGAGTGGGTGCAAGAAGTTTCGTGTGCTCGTGCCTCTTGTTATACACATTAGCTCAGCATGAATCAGAGCAAGACAAATGGATAAAAATCTGGAAAAAAAAATTACATGAAGCAACAAAATAAAAACCGTGCCGCCTGAAAAATTACTGGGCTGCTCCACTTAAGTCTGTTTGTTTTTTTGTTTTTTTTTTTTTCTTTTTGTTTCTTTTAATATTTTATTGAAATGATATACCCGAACGGGATTAGTTTTGCCGGGCGCAAACTCTTCGTTTAGGGGTCGGGGTCTTTTGGGTGTTGAGTATCCTTGAGCAATGGCAATGCCCATACCGACACAGCTTTGCAAGGAGTCAACAACTAAAAATTGTGGGTGAAAAATGAGGTGAAGGAGATTTTTTATTTTTTTTTTTATCCTTTTCTTTTGTGTTGATAAAATTTCGAGCTTTGCTGTAAACTATGAAATATTGTGCCGTTGGCATTGAGCCAAGCCATTCTCTTGTTTATTTTTTTTTTTTTAATTTGGTTAGCAAAAAGGCTATTTTTAGTAACGCACCATGGAAATGAATTTTCAATGAGCTTGATGTTGTTTTTTTTTTATATTTTATGTTTTATTACACACACACATTGTTAAGAATAAGAACACTATAATTGAGTGGGCTGCATCTATATAAGCTTCAGACTCTGAAGAGCGTAGAACAAGAAAAATAAATTGGCCTATTAAAGGTGAAGACACTTATAGTTCCTTTGTCTTATCGACAACTTTAATGTGTGTGTCCTTCAATATGAACTATAAAAAATAGACATCATTCTATGTCTTTTTTTTTATAAAATTTTTAGTTATGAACTTGAGGATTGATTACCGAACCCGAAAAATATTCTTTTTTTTTCCATACAAACTTATGATAAGCATGTTTTTTTCTGTCGGCAGAGAGTTTATTTTATAATTTTAAATAATTTGAGTGGGTATATGATATTATGGTTCTTATATTGAGACTTCTCTCTAGCCATCTTTTAGGACAACATATATTCTGAAATGTCTCATCGAAAGGTTAATAAAAATTTGTTAATGTTACCAAAAAAGGTCATAAGCCCTAAAATAAAATATTATTTTCAGAAAATTATATTTAATATTTTTGCACATTGTACGGAGTACGGAGTTACTCTATTTTATACCAATCTAAAGAGAATTAAAATTTACGACTGGATCATATTATATTCTTGCTTTTATGGAAAACAAAATTGGTGGCCACAGCAGCTCATGAAGAACTAGGGCTAGGGCCTAGTGAATTACAACTCTCAACCATTTATGTGTGCGTATCTGCAGGAATAGTGTGAGCCTACAGTTTATTGCCGAATCCGAACGGCTAATGTGAGCGGCATTTTTTGTATGACAAGATATACTCTTAGAGGTTTGGTCAGTTTGTATCAAAGCGAAATAAGGCCGAATACTCCAAAACGGCTTTATTTCAATTTGGTAAACATAAATAAGACCGAATTTAAAAAATCAGCGTTATCTTACGGCACCAAAAAATTCTGTTTTTGCTGCACTTCAATTTCATATACGTATATATATATTTTTTTTTTCAACTTTAGGACCTTATGAATACAAAAATTGATTTTGAAACTTTGCAAATTAATATCGGTACACTCACAGGCACATTTAACCGCCCACCTCGTATTTCTGTAAATTTAAAAAAAAACCGTCAAGTTTAGACCACATTGGGTGTAAGGAATGTTGAAAGCACAGTTTGAAAAATAAAAAAAAAAAACAAAAATTCAGAGAAAAAACCACGTTTATTAAAGAATTAACACAAAAAACAAACAAAAATACAAAATACTGAAAAAGATGTTATCTTTTGTTGTAAAAAAAGTGGTAAAATTATTGAAAAACTTAATTTTTAATAGTGGGTGTTTGCGACGCAGGCTCTAATTACTTCGTGGAGCCGGTTTGACAATCCGTCAATGATGTCCTGAAAATCCGACTGAGGGATGTGGTGCCACTCCTCTACTGCAGCTGTCTTAAGCTCTCCTAGAGTGGTAGGGGCATGTGTTTTCCTAAAGATGATCGATACGTTTGAGATCTGGACTGCAAAATGGACATGGCAAAACTGGAATCCCGACCTCATTTAGGTAGTTAGTTACCAGAATTTGCGGTATCGCAGAGTGCGTTTTACATGCATTAACCGAAAGTACTCACTAAAAATTGGTGCGAAAGGCATCACATGGTCTTGCAAAACGTTTTCCACGTATATCTGAGCGTTCACACTGCCTATATCGAATACAGCAAGGTCCGTGCCTGATGCCTCCCCAAACCATTATAGACCCTCCTTGGTAACCCACTGTTTCGGTTATCGTGCATGGAGCAAACCTTTCGTTTTTTCGCCTGTACACCGAAAAAAAAAATTGATAAAACGACTGTAAAATTAACATTTTTGGGTTATAAAAGTCGTCCAACATTAAAAACATCAATTTTGACATGCTCATCATATCAATACAATATGATCATTATCATTATGATATATTTATTATCATTTTGAAATGACTATTAAAATGAAGAAAGCAAAAAAAAAAACTGCGTGCATTTGTAGGGTTTGATTTGAATTTTATTTTATTAGTTTTTAGGTTTTATTTTCCTATTGCACCATAGTGGTTTTGTAAGTTCCTTTCCCTTTTATTCTGAAATATTAAGAGTTTTATTTAAATTGAAAAAACTTATATTTTACTTACTTGAAAATTTTCTGATGAGATTCGAACCGCTTACGAGCCCAATACACTTCCACTAGGCTAATTCGCAATACGGAAAGCCGACGTTGAAAATTGATACGTTTCTGGTTTATGATTCAATGCCAACCATATTTTTAAATGTTAAATTGATATTATAATATCAAACAAATTGTACCAAGCTGATGTTGAAAATATTTGTGTGATATTTTAATATCATTAATACAACATTTTTAACAATTTATTGATAAATTGATATAATAACATATATTTGATATTAATAAAATATTAAAATGATTTGCCGTTTTCATCATTTTTGCATAAAATTATATCAATTCAACATTCAGGACATCAATGTTGACATAAAAATATCAGATTAATATTTTTTTATGATATTCTAGTAGTAAGAATTATCAACCTAGTTTTGATAATGAGAATTGATATTAAATGTTAAAACCAATCTTATTAAAGTAACACTTTACAATATCAATATAACAAAATAATATTAGCGTAACATTAAAAGTATTAATTTAATATGTTTTGTGGTAAATTTGATATGGAAAATGAAAAATATGGAATTGATATTATGAAAATGTTATCTTGATATTGCGTTTGTTTTCAGTGTAGACACGCTGACGTCCATATGGACCTCGTAGACCTATTCTCCTATTGTCTGAGGTTAAGACGTCCCTTCCTTCTTCTGCAGTCCAGTTAACACATTCTCGCGCAAAACGAAGTCTTGCTGTATGGTGCTGTGGGAGCAATTTGGGGGGCGCACGCTGGTCGGAAAGCTCTGAAATTGAATTCTGCCAACATTTTTCTGATGGCACGTTCACTCACACCAACATTCCTCACCTCAAAAAGACGTGTACGAGCTTCAGTAGCAATGCAAAACCGATTTCTCAGTATGTTGTTAAAGTAACTGAAACAATATTTAAAATCGCTTAAATTGCAAAAAATGCTTTCATGACAATTTTATCGGGCGAAATAAGGGTTTTAGTTTTTTGTTTCTTGCGAAAATATCCGCTAAACAAATCAGCAGATAAATTAAAGTAAACTTAAAGAGTGAGGGTGACGAAAAATGCAAGTGGGCGGATAATTGTGCGGATAATTAAATTCGGTTAAAATGCCAACCTTTGGGAACCTTTGTTTATTTGTTTTATCGACTTTTGTCGATCGTACTATTCGATATTCATAATAAGGGCCAAATTTTGTTTCCTCAGGTATTTTTCAAAATTTTAAGTTTGAAAATAAATTTTTCAAAAACTGTTCGAATTAAAAATAAAGAACGGACTTCTAGCTTTGAAAAAAATAGCGTGTCATTGTAAGTGTTGCCGTTGTTTTTTAATGGTCTCTTTTCTATTTCTAGTTGATTTTTCAGAAAATTGCCCCTCCTGCTTAAACAAGGGGAAAATGGAACTCCCCTCCCATACGATTTTTTTCTTGTCTCGACTCAACCTATACGCATTAGGCCTTCTGCACACGAATCGTCGTCGTGTCATAGACGCGTATACAAGATTTGTAATGCACACGAAACGTCACGTCATAGATAAATCACTACATATTTTCAATCAATTTCACAATTTTGGTACGCGTATGTATCCAACGTTATATAAGTACTTCAAGCTCTATACGTCTGGCGACTGACATTGTTGGCGATTTGCAGTTTCTGTGCTGTGACGAAAACTCGCAGCTTACGCCTTGTGTGCAGTGGTCTATTGAAACAAACGCGAGATATACACAAGCTCCACACAAGCCGCAAACATTCGTTGTACGCGTCTATGACGAGACGCTTCGTGTGCCGAAGGCCTTAGCTTTTTGTCACGCTGTATGTGAATCATCCCAAGTATTTTTGTGCATTCCCCATTTGTATACCAAGATTTTTTTAATAATACAAATTCTATATACATACTCGTACTACTGAAATAAATCAGCCAAGTAGAAGACTTAGCACTATTTAATTGAACTTGTTGAATTATTGATTCAAAATAGCTTTTAACGGCATTTAGTCCATGAAAATTGGCGTTTCGTTCCGGCGATCTCACTTGGACTCATCAGTTGACTAGTGAGGGCCTTGTCAACACGCAATTTCTATCAGGTTCCAGTTTATCTTACATAGATTTCACGATGAAAACCTAGTGTGAACTATATCCAACCAGATTAGAATTCCCTGTCATTTAAAGCTGGAAGTTTTTTCGATGAACTGAAATTGATCTAAATTGCGTATTGACAAGGCCCTCATTAGTCAACTAATGAGTCCAAGTGAGATCGCCGGGACGAAACGCCAGTTTAATGGACTAAAGGCCATTTTCCATTTGTATAGAAAACTAAAAACCTTAACGGCCATATTACTGACTTCCCGCCTGAAAAAATGGCAAGTTTTTGGTAAGTTTAGACAAGGCCCCGGCACTTGCCAGGGCCTTATTGAAAACTAGATTCTTTTTCCAGGCGGGTTCCTTCAGAGCTAGTTTTAAGAAAAAACAAGTTCTATAGGGGTTTTAAGTTTACTTTGAAATCTAAATTGAAATATTCATATATATTTTGACATCTATATCAAATCAATAATATATATATATATATATTCTATACATAACTATAGAACTAGTTTTTCCGTAAAACTATGTATCTCTTTTAAAACGTCAATAATATGGCCGTAACTCTATCGATGGAATTATTTCGAAAACCGTTATTTTTATGAAGAAAAGTGACGTAATCTTTTTTGTTGGAAATTTTTTAAGCTACAAATTTGTCATCATCATTTTTTCTTTACAAGGTACCGTCATAGAGATATTGTTGAAAAATCATTTTGGGTGGCCTTAAACCCCCCGTAAAATTGTAAGCGGCGCTCCTATCGATGGGGACTTTTTTTGTACAGTTTTTTACGAACCATTAGGCTGTATACCAAAACCCAGCTTTCCGGTGATTTCTCCGGAATTTGGCTGTTATTAGCCATAAATATGACCTATAAATAAATTTAAAAACAAAAGAGTAGGTATAAGGACTCAAACACAATTATTATTTCTATATTTACTGTACATATTATATTTTTCACTCTAGATCATTTCAATGACAAATTAATACGTACATATAGTTCCATTTAGGTTTAATTTGATTTTCATTTCTATTTTAAGACCTCCTTTTTAATCTCAAAAATAATTTCTTACGGTAAAAATAAACTTTCGGACTGAAAGAAAACCAAGTCCACCACCTATTTTATATCTTGCCATTAATCCCTTTCCTTCTAAAGTTGCAACCTCTCTAGAGGCCATTCTAATTTTGGAAAATCACAATTTGCTATACCTACGTATTTTATCTTCAAAGAACTGTACTCAAACTCATATATCCTGTCGATATGTTGAAGGCACTCCTCCTTACTTGGCTTATAACTCGATACACTATGCTGCTTTACCTACAATACATCGCAGTCAGTCCACCATTTGGCCTGGGTTTGGTTTCTTCCTTCACGTTCGGTTCGATTAAGCCGCTATTATAGTATTTATTCTGTGTGGACTAAATTTAGACCTCGTTATATGGAGTGGTGTGTGTCACTTATATATTTAATGGAATATCTAGCTGGAATTGAAAAAGTATATTTTTATCCAGATTATGTCATTCTGACGGTGCGCAAATTCAATGCCAGTGAGTGAAAGCCATTTGCAACATCAGTCCTCCGCAAATAGTATATTCTCGTTAAGGTCCTCGCCTCTTATGTTAGCCCTCCTTCCGCATCCAACAATTCACCTTTCCTTCCACAAATCGTTTATTTATACGAATAATGTAATTTCATTTCTATTTTCGGATCTTTACAGAGAGCTCTCTCCTCAGTATGCGGTCGGGTGTCTTGTTTTTTTTTTTTTATAATCTAAGATAGACAAACATGTGTTTGTGTGCACTTTCCCTTTATCCTTTCATTCTATTTTGCCAACTTTGTTTACTGTATTGTATATTTTGTATCCAATGAATTTGCTAATTATAGCGTTTAGTTTTAGCCATAAAAACTCTACTTTGACTTTCCTTCGAAATTATTACGAAAAAAAACTATTTTAGGTTTTAATATCGCAAATTCACTTTATACATCGCAATATACTTAAAGAGATACCAATAGTACCCACCCCTTACTAAATGCCACGTGGCCCAGTACTCTTCCTTCCCTCCTTGCAGTTTTAATTTCTGAAATAACTCAGGTATGGCTTGTTCAGAAACGTTTATTTTTCATGCAAGGCAACGTGTTTTGAAAGGAGTTTAAAAAAAAAATAAATAATGGAAAATAAAGTTCAGAGCCAAAAATAGAAAAAAGCCATTTGAAGTGTTTTGTTTTGACATTAGAACAAATTGGTTGGTTATATTATTGTTTACGGAGACAAAAATAAGATTCTTGAAAATGTTTATACCCATTATTCCGTTTAACTTATAATTAAAAACAAAAACGAGATGCCGACTATGTTGAAGGAGGCATTAAAGAGGCCAATGTTGCAAACTAAACAAGGCCCAATTTCCCAGTGTAGACTTACCTCTAACAGGCAAAATCGAAATAATGGTCAGATCAAGATGATTTTTTTTCCAAGTAAATTTAGACAACAAAAGCTAAAGTTTAAGTTTTTATGTAAAAATTTTGGTTGGAACGACCCACAGTTGAGAAAATATTGGAGACCGTCTCAAGACGGTCTTGCCGGTTTGCTTGTAAAAAAAACAAAGTTTTATTTACAAAAAAAAAGGCAAACAATTGGCCTCGTTCAGGGTTGTATCCAAAGTTATCTGGATAGCTTTGTGTTGTTGTAATGCTTTGTGAAAAAAACAGCTGATCCAACCACAATTAAACGTATCTGAAAATTTTTGGATAGGTTGACACCGCCTTGGATAGGTTCTTGAACGCGAGAATTGTTTAATACTTAATTTTATTTTTTTTTGTGGTTAAAAGGGTTTTATGTGTTAACACGCATGCAGTGTAGGCTGCAAAACTTTCGGACCATCATATTAATATTTAAGGTTTGAATAAAACAACAACAACTTGAGTGAGCTACCATCAAGTTTTATAGCCTGGAGTTATAGCTATTTCACGGTCGCCAGGCCGTTTACAGACTCCTTTTATGTGAAAAACTTTTGCCGTCACTGGGGCTCGAACCATAAACCATGCATTTTGCGCCTCCGGGCAAAATGCACTACGCTTCCGAAGGTCACGTGATCATGTCGATCCAGTGTAGGTTTTATTGTTTGATATAACTGCATTTGAATCAACTAGCATTTTTACTATTAGCGGATTGCCATTTTGAGCCGATTGTGGTCGGGCTACAGCCCCTTATTTTTTTTTTTCTTGAAGAAAACAAGTACAGCAGCTATTTCCTGGCAAAATTGTGGAAGCTGCAGAAGCTGTTCTCCTTCGGACATATTGCTACAATTATTTCTGGAGATGGAGATTGAGGTGTTTTGAAGGGTTTACAGCGGGAATGTGTTGCAATCGCAATTGAAGTGGATGTTCCAGTTATGTTTCAACAGCTGCAGAATCGTACAGAAAAGTTGAAGAAGCTGCTGGATTTTCAATTTCACACATATTCAAGTGCATATAGTAGCCCTTATAAAGGCATCGATTGCCTCAGCTTCTTTCATTTGCTGGATGCATTCTTCAATTGACTTTGCATCATTTTCTGACAACTCAGCTGAATTATTAGGCTCTATATTGTAAACAACATAATCCGGATCACAGATAATGTCACCACTACTGTAAATTTTATCTTCACTTTTCACTTACGGCCATATTATTGACTTTCTTCAAAGCTAGTTTTACTGAAAAACTAATTCTATAGGGGTTTCGATTTTTAATTTTTTTTCAAAAAAAATTATTGATTTGTCAAAATCATGTTTAAATATTTTGATTTATATGTCAAAGTAATACAAATTAGTGAAAAACTTAAAACTCGAAAAAGAACCCAATAGAACTAGTTTTATCAGAACAATACTTCAGTTAGGTTACTCACGCTATGTCAGCCAAATCAAATATGTAGGTGAAATCTTTCTCGCAAATTTGTTCGTCTATGTTTTTCTATGTTACGCTTCCTTTTTTTTCGTTTAAAGTGCAAATAATATTGAATTAATTTGTATCTCCATTTTCTTTTTACTTTATAAAACAATTAAAAATGGACGCACCTTCAATTTTGACAATTCGAATGTGATTGCGAAATTTTCGAAAACGAACGAATTGTAGAACATGGAATTTGATTTCACGTGAAATTGAAAATCGATTTCAATTCGATTTCGTCCGAAATGCAGAACATGGGCGACAGTTAGTATTTTATGCGTATGTCGAAAGTTTAAATTACAAAAACAACAAACAAATTAATTAATAATGAAATATTCGTGTTTTTTAGGGCCATTTGCTGAAACTAAACTTAAATATTCATGTTCAACTTAAACGCTTAAGTTCTACTTTTTCCTTAGCGTAAACTGTCACATAAGTTCTTATGTTGAACTTAAATACTTAAGTTTTTGCTAAAATTTTGTAACTGCATAAACAATACCTAACCAAAAAGAAATATGGTAATAGCCACTTTTTGTTGTTGTTTTTAAATTTCTATATCTACTTCGGAAATTTTGAATTTAATTCGCTTTTTTTTTCTTATCTGCTTCGAAATTTTAAATCTCAAGTCCGAACTCGGAACGAGACTAATTAGGCCAAATCTCAGCATTGAACATTATTAACAATACTGTAACTGACAGATGACAAGAGGTCCGATTGCTTTCAAAGAACAGAAAAAAAAAATGAGATAATTAACTTTATGTGACCATACAAAAATAACGCTTATACGATAATTTGGCGGAAAGGGTTCGATATTATGATATCTCTTTAGCACCGTTAAATAAAAATTTGCAGTTCTTAAATGCTTTTAAAAATAGCATCCTAATCAGAATTTATGAGTTATTAATAGCTGCATGCCATTACACCTTCATAACGTTTTTTTTTTTCTTTTTTTGGATTTCCATGAAAGTGGTGATAAAAATCAGTTAAAATAATTTTAATTTATTTATTTTTAAATTTATTTATGAACTAAATAAAAATAAAACGAAATGTGGAAAAAAATATAGGGATTTCAAGAGAAAAACACAAATAATTTATTAGATTACAGTGGTCATGTTGATAAAGCCAGCACCTTTCAAATTTTGTGTGAATTTGTCAGTAGCGTGTGATGGCAAATAAACCATTTACTTAAACCGTTGAACAACATTGGCGCAATATTTTAGACAATTTAGTATGACGTTAAAGCATTTTTAGTATGATGCTACGTTAAAAATAGGTTTTTCCTAATTTTAAACGAGCTAGCAGCGTATTATCTTTTTAACATTTTACTAAAGTTAAAATCGCCAAATGCATATTGTTGCGGAATTTGATAGCGAAATTAAAAGCAGCCAGTTTTAACGAAGAACTGGAACGAGAACAAGACGAAGATGAAGAACGAGCATAAAACGAAGAGCGACAACGAAACATCAAAATTCGCCGGTGCGAGTCTACAAGCAGAGTGTACTTGTAGTCACATGATCAGTTAAAATTTTCACCTCTCCGGAACTATACAACTTAAATAAAAAAAACTATTTTGAATTGTCTCTAATTGACTTTTCATTTTATTTTATTTCTTTTGGAACATCTTTAGCCGCGCCGCCGCCGCCGATTGTAACAGTATTTTATCTTTTTAGTATCATACTAAATCCAAGTGTCACTTTGGCAGCTAAAATTGCAAAAATGGGTTGAACTGTCACTGTTCACTGCGTGTTCAGAAAAGGTTTAAAACTAAGAATATTTTAGTAAAGAGTTTCAAAATGAGAAAATTGTTAAGTAATATCGTGCTAATACCTTAATATCAGGCTGTTTAAAATTTTGCGCCATTGTGTAAAACATTTATTTTCAAAACTTAAAGCCGAATTTTTGGATGAGTGAATGTATGTCCCGATTAGGGACAGTACCGCAAATATTAACCATCCTGAGAAAATCGATTTAGTGCGGAATCAGGTCTGGCGGTCAGGTCGTTTTGGTGGTCTTTGATCCTCTTTAAAATTGTAAGCACGGCTCATATCGATGCCGATTACTTACAGTTTTCTAATACAGTAAAACTCGGATAAGTGCCTTACTATAAATGCCTCATTTTGAGAGGTACTTATGCGGGTTGGGCAGTTATAAAAACCCACCTAAGTGCACATAAATACTTATCTCTATATTTACAAAAAGTAAAAAAAAAAAAAAATGACAACAAAAAAACGTTTAATGTTATTTAAAAAATAAAAAATAACATTACATCAACTCACTAGTATAGGTAATCTTTTAAAAAGGAAGCGCTAGATGAAAAACAGTTTTTGTCTTTTTCTGCTGATTTTAATTGTGTACTTAAAGGAATTTTTTTCAGCTAAATTTCAATAAAAGGATACAAAATAAAAGGCAGTTAAGCGGGGAAGATATAATTAAGCGAAAGGTACTTATGCGGGTTAGACACTTATCCGGGTTTTACTGTAATATCAATATGAGATGAGAAATTGTTTTGGGGACCTTTGGCCTCATGAAAAATTGCAGTAGCAATTATTTACTAAGCGGGTACTTATACCCCACTAAAATTATAAGAACGGCTCATCAGCTTAAAAAAGTCCATTTCTAATTATTGGACTGCATCTTAATCCTGTGTCAAAATATATGCTTCTGGCCTTTTGTAATTTCATCAGCCTATGACTTCATAAAACAGAAAAAAAAAAAAATAAAAATTGCGCTATGGTTCAAAGTCACTAAGTGCATTTCGTTTGAGTATGTGCGTATCAGCGGAATATTTTTATCTGAATTTGCTCATCTCTATATATTCTCAATTCTTCTAAATGAATCTAACCGCAGTAGGTGGCGAAGTTTAGCTAACTGCGTCATATCTAGAAAGACATGGCCCACCTATAGCAAAACCCGTACAACTGACCTGATATGCAGACCCAGACGAGATATAGCCAGGGTCGTTGCGACCTTTTCTGGTCACTGGCCGATTGGAGAACATGCGGCAAAGCTGGGCGTCCCTCACAACACTCACTATCGTAGTTGTGGGGACCAGCAAGAATAAAGGGAAATTATCTCTCATTTCCTCTGTAAATGTCCCGCTCTGTCCAGAATGAGAGCACAGTCCATTGGAAAGGCCTTTTTCGAATATCTCAATGAAATCTCAGAACTAAAGATCAAAGATTTGATCTCTTTTCTCAACGGGACGAAATGGCTCCAAGGTAAACTTGGTAGCTACTGCACCATATGTCCCGTCCCGTCGGAGTCCCTAGACCACAAGTAGGTGGTAAACGGATTTCTGAAACCAACAATCTGCCTATCCTGGCATTTTTAATCGCGAGAACCTCTTACAATACCGTTTAAAGGTCACACGAGTTATGGTATCAAGGCGCTCTTCAGCACTAATTGGGTCCCGAGCTTAAGTTGCTCAGGGCCGCCATTTCTATACCTACCTACCTACCCTTGCTTATCTCTATTTTAAACTAGTTCAAACGAAAAGAAATCGTTCGCAGCTTTCTTATACACATTTTTTTTTTCAAAAAATTGAAATTTCGAACCTTTTGTTTTTCGAACTTTTGTCTTTCGATACTTTATCTTTCGGAAGTTTGTCTTTCGTAACTTTGTCTTTTCGAAACCTTATTTTTCGAGCCATGTCCTTCGAACCTTTGACTTTCGAGGCTTTATCTTTCGAAACTCAGACGGATTCCCCCGCACTACCTAATTTGAAGCAAATCGGACCGCCTGTTTAGGCTCTAGCTCGAATTTCATTGGTCAAACGAACACACAAACGCACAAACATTTCATTTCAAGACAGCTTTATATTATTAACTTTTTGCTGCGAAGGATATGAGAATGGAGTAAGTTGAAGAATATGAGAATATGTTTTAGGTTCAAGCAGCGTTGCCAACCGCTTTTGGGATACACCTTACTTGAAATAAAATCATGCCACAGCCTCAATTATTTTGACAAATTAAACAAAAATATGATTTGAGTATGGTTCAAGGGAAAAACGGCGGAAGTCCATGTTTTTCTTTTTCAAAATTAAGCTAATGATGACATTTTGTAGCTTTTTGTAAGTACCTACTATACGATGTTTTGTTAACATGTTTAAAACAAAAATAGTGATTCTACAAGAAAAACCAATAAAATTAAATGCCGTGCTGTTGAAAAACGACTTAAGTCCAAAACACTGTATGAAAGAATGGCACACGTCCATGGCTGTGGGATCTTAGCACCCCATATATGGGATATTCGCAAAAAAATGTATGCAGTCTAAAAGGTCAGTAATTGGTCATAAAAGGTCAGGTTCGTTTAAGAAATTGGTCAGGCTTAGAAAATTTTTAATCCAGGGTTGAAGCTTTTCAAGGTCACCCGAGATTTTTGGTACCTCATTTATGGGATATTCGCAAAAAAAAGTATACCACTTTAAAGGATAGTGATAAAAGGTCAAGTAATTTTAAGTAATTGGTCAGGCATAGGCTTTTTTAATTAATTTATAAAGTTTTTTTCAAGGCACAAGGTCATATGTACTTTTAGTACCTCATTTGTGGGATATTCAAAAATAATATATACCATCTGAAAGGTTAATTAATCCCCATAAAAGGATGGTTTTTTAAATTAATCTTTTTTCAAGGTCGTAGAGATTTTTAGCACCTCATTTGTGGAATTAAAAAAAAATAATTATGCCATCTGAAAGTTTACTGAATCCTCATAAAAGTTAAGTTAGTTTCAAAAATTGGTCAGGCATAGATTATTTTTTATAATTTTTATAAACAAAAATTAAATGTAAACGTCAATGACATTTAATTTTTTTTTGTTAAGCTCATGACTAAAAACCTAAAGCTGACCAATTTCTGAAACTGCCTGACCTTTCATAAGGAATAAGTAACCTTTCAAATGGTGTATACTTTTTTTGCGAATATCCCATAAATGAGGTGCCAAAAATCGCGGGTGACCTTGAAAAACTTCAACCTTGGACTAAAAATTTTCTAAGCCTGACCAATTTCTGAAACCACCTGACCTTTTATGACCAATTACTGACCTTTTAAAAGGCATAATTTTTTTTGCGAATATCCCATATATGGGGTGGCTAAGAGCACACAGCCCAAGTCCATAGACTTATTTTCAATGTTCTCAAAAACAAATTTCTGAAACTAGCTGACCTTATGTGAAGATTCAATAAACTTTCAGATGATATATTTTTTTTTTTTTGGAAATTCCACAAACAAAGAGAATCTTTACAACCTTGAAAAAAAAAGTAAATTTTAAAAAATTTATAAGAAAATTTCTATGGCTGACCAATTTCTGAAAATAAATGACCTTTTTTGACCAAAAAAGTTTAAAAAAAATAATGCCTAAAAGGCATGAAACATTCTCACTTGGATATCTACCGCTGGGTTCAAGAGATTTTGATTACAAAATTTAAATTTTCTAGAAATGTAAAGTAAGAAGAAAACTGGCATATAAGTAAAGTGAAGGTAGTAGTAGGTGGATTTCCAAAGCAGCCTCCATGAGCTAATGTTTGGATATCACTATCCTCACGTTTTAAATGGTAGGGAGACGCGAATTTTGACCATCATCAGCTATTGGTTGGCTTTGACTTTCCTCGGCGTTTAAGAGTCTATAAAAGCATCGACTATGTTTATAATCGCATATTAATGACAGCCTCATTTTCGGGTGAACATTTATTTATCTCAAGTAATATTAAATTTCTCACTCCTATGCATAACTTTACTTTAAAAGCCTTAAAATCAGTTTTTCCTTATTTATTAGTAATCACCCTGTCTATCTTTTAAATCCGATTTACGCACTACCAGCTGTCAGCTGTCGAATATTATTATCGACACCCACTCGAGGGTCCCTGTGTCACCCGAAATATGGTCGTCACTGTGTCGGCCAAGTGCATTTTATTATACATTCCGTGACTGAAAAGCCAATTTATAAAAACCAGAGGACGCAGCAGTCGTCTTTTATTGTAAATAAAGTATGCTACGTACTTTTTGATAGATGCATGAAATCCACATTAAATTTATATTTTTACAACTGGAAAGCAATTTTACGCGCATGTTCTTTTCATCGTTCAGTCCATAATAATATTCATTCGTACTCGCTGTCTAAATTTTCCCCCAAACAGCGAACCTGCTCAGCACATGAATTTATGACTTTTTACTTGCCATCTGGTAAATGTTTATAAATATAGAAAAACAAGCTGAAAAAAAAAAAAAAACTTTTTATTCCAAAAATTATTTGTCCGAAAATAGTTTCAAGTCTCCTATCTCGCAGTAAATTGATTATTGCCTAAGCAGCTTGCTGCGGCTGCACTTTATCCAACAAACAAAACTGCGCAATGAGGAAGAAAAGCCTTCCCAAAATAACTTTTCCACTTCAGAGCGGAGCGGATTGAAATGAACAAAAAAAAAAGTTGATTCTAATTTCGTCGTTTTTTGTTTTTTTTTTTTTTTGTTGCTCTCTTACAAAACATCAAAAAAAAAATACAAAAAAAAGAACGAGAAATAGAAATAAAAATAAAAATATTTATCCAAAAATATTTCCAAAAATAGGACACACTTCGAATCCACTTGCCATGGCTTAGATGCTATTTTGAGATTCTTGGTATGCTTAGTGTGTGGTTTGGGATGTTTTATGTGCATAATATGAAGATGCCTTACCCCACACGCTCTCACATTCCAGGAAAACTTATGGTTAAATTGAAAAAAAAAAGAAAAAAAAAACTCCATAATATTTCGACAACATCACCTTTTGAACATAAATTCATTAAACTTTTCACTTTTATTTTATTATTTTTAATTAAAAAAAAAAAATAACCTTCACGTGCATAATTTTTTTCTGTACATAATTAATTAAAAAAAAAAAAACAACAGTTACAGTAATTTATAAAAAGAATCAGAAAAATCTATAAAAATACCAATAGTCGAAGTCGAATTATAAAAGAAGAACACCGAAATGAAATTAAGTTATTTTTAGTATTTATATATTTTTTAAGTAACTCTTGAGTTGATATGTATGCCATCGGAAAGATAATTGAGCAAGAGGTAAGGGAGAGAGAGACAAATAGATTTATTTTGTTTTATTTTTGTTTTTGAGATATAAATAAAGCTAATTCAGATGTACACAGAGTAATGGTCAATTAATTTTGGTAGCAACTTTTTGTAAATATTCGACTGCAAGGACGATAAAGGTGTTAAAAGATTATTTTTAAAAATGTTTCTCTTTACTTTCAAGATTTATACATACATTGAATAAATTTACAAAATTGCTTGTTAGAGTTCGCAAATCATTGCATCGGGTGACGGGCGCGGTGACGGCGGCGGTGTGAGGAACGCTGATAAAAAGTACTTACTAAAGCCGCGTTCCTTTGGGGGTGGCGAACTACTCATGAGTAGATGAAAACTATAATCTAGTACTCTCATCTACCCAAGCTCTAATGCGCGAGTTGATGAGCAGAGTAGTTACGCATCCCCCAGAGGGCATCTGGCTAGGTTAAGAGATTATAATGGGCATGACATTTTATTTCAATTTGTTTACCGTTTTTACGTTCACCATTCACCAATAACAAAAATAAACAAAACAAAGCAATTAATAAGGAGGTGAGTCTCTACAAGAAGACTTTCCATAGAAAATTTTACACACACTTTCTCATTTTGCATGAGTTTTTATATACATACGTCGAAAAATCATATAAACTGCGAAAGTGTGTGTACAATCTCGAAAGCTTTTTGATGGTACGGATTCCACAGATTATAAATAGTTAGCCGTGTTTCTTTGGGGGTGGCGAACTACTCATGAGCAAAGAAACTGAATATGAAGAAATGAATCCTTCGTACGTTTCACCCTCCAAAACCCATTTGTTTACATTGTTGTATTTGTAATTTAATTTTGTGTCGATGAATAGATGTGAAATCCAACAACAATATAGCAGGGTGGTGAGAAGATAAGTACTGTGAATGTGTAAGTTGTGAAGATAAATACTGTGAATGTATGAGTTTTATACCGCCATTTTTACACATACCTTCTCATTTCTTATCTGATAAAGCTTGTAGGCAAACTCAAATGACAGCCGAGGATTCATATCTTTATAAATTCAGTATCTTTGCTCATGAGTACTTCGCTGGAAATTTTCAATGGAACGCACAAATTTCATTTCCCTAGTAGCAATCTACTACACTTTTAAGTGATTGATAATTATTTATAATCTGTGGAATCCGTACCATCAAAAAGCTTGCGAGATTGTACACACACTTTTAGATGATTTTTCGACGTATGTATATAAAAACTCATACAAAATGAGAAAGTCTCTTAACCTAACCAGATGCCCTCTGGGGGATTTTAGGTGCGTAACTACTCTGCTCATCTACTCGCGCATTAGAGCTTGAGTAGCTGAGAGTACTAGATTATAGTTTTCATCTACTCATGAGTAGTCCGCCACCCCCAAAGGAACATGGCTGAAGTCGCAGCTACTTGTTCTAAAAGCATATATGGATAGCAAAATGTTCACTGTAGAAACCACGGTGCATGAATAGTGCGGTTGTTTAAATAGTATCATAATCTAACACTGACTGGCAAGCTTGCGCATAGTTAGGTTTGGTTAAAGGAGTCTTTGGGTATCTACGTTCAGTAAAAAAAATCAGAAATTTCAGGATCTGAAAATTCAGACTTTTTTCGTTGAACGCAAAAAAAATCTGAAATTTCAGTCAAAAGCCATTGTGTCAAATTCCCGTATTTACTTATTGAATTCGTATTGAAGCGAAATAAAATAGCATGAGCTTTGTAGATCAATTTTTATGTAAAAAGATTATTAACAGGTTTGTTTGTTATTATGCAGTAAATTTGTTTTAACGTCAATGAAAAATTGTTCCACAATAATACATACGATGGAGAATTATGGGAATACTTTTGTAAGACAAATCATTCCTTTTATTCAAAGAGTCACTAAACAATTAACAAAAAGTCCTTTTAATCAAATAAGTAAGTATTACAAGTTCAACTTTGATTTTTAGCATTTCAACTCTTTGCACTTCCCCCAACACAAATAACTGTCATCTGAATTATGAGATGAAATTTTCTTGTCTGAAATTTCAGAATAAACGTAACTAAACGTAATTAAAAGTCACTAAAAGTCATCTAACATTTTATGACAGCTGGCCAATCAGAAGCTCCAAAAATATAGAAATCTGAAATTTCAGATGTAAAACGTAATGGATTCAACGCGGACTATAACAGAACTAATGCCCGGTTGCACTAAACGCTCTTAAATATTTATTGCTTCGATAAATTTTAAAATGACACTCATCGGTTGCACCAAACAATTTTTGTTCTGAAAGCCAATAAACGAACCAATAAACTAAAAAGCAATTTTCATCCAGATAAATTTTAAAAGCGAGTTTCAACGAAAATACACAATGGCACTGAGTATTAACACATTTATCATTTTTTTTTAATACTTTTTTGACATAATGTTAATACTCAGTCAGTTCAATAAAGTGGAAGGGCTTTTCAGTGAAGTTTGACATCTCTCATATTGCTATCTCACTTGCATTGGTTAAATTTTTCGTTCAATTTAAAAGACAGATGATAAAATCTAGGGATGGTTCGCAAACAGTGAAGGACATTGGTACAATTAAGAAGAGGAATAACAAAAATAAAAGAAAAATATTTTTGTTGGTGTTTAGTGGACTGTATTCAATTAAATTCAATTGGAAGATTTTTTTGCGACCTTTAGTCCAATGCGTTTCCCCAGGCACATTGGTACAGCCCAGATAAATAAATTTATCAGGCCGAAAATTTTAAAAGCATTTTAGCAAAATACTCACGAATATACTTCTCAGTAACGATCTTCTCACAACTACTGCTCTTCTTCGTTTTCTAAGTTGTGTCAGTCTCCACCCTATAAAACTCATTCATGTCGATTATGAAATTCTCATTCGCTGTCCGCATAGAATTGTCATTTTCATTTCTGTTAAATCTCATGAAAATTGCACGAAGTTGGCCGCACTCAGCTTATTGCTCCGTTTGCTTGGTCAATTTATTTCTGAGCTCATGGTGCAACTGCAGGCTCCTAGATAGCTCTGATTTAAAAAGAAACATAAGATGAGCGCTCTGATATGTGTCTGAGCTAAATAAGAAACACTGATTTTTTTGACAGCTCAGTGCTTTGCTCTGACAATGAGTTAAAAAAGAAAAACGCCAAACGTCGTAACTCGATTTTTTTGGTGCTTGTTTTGGAAGGTTAAAGCTACCTTAATGTTTTCCAGTGATATGCGTTGCTGAGAGGCTCTAGTGAACATAGATCCCGTAGTGAACCATGTATCAATCGATTTTCGGTCCGGGAAATGGCCCAACAACTCTGCATTAAAGGTGCGCTAGGTTTAGATCGCATAATATCTGTTCGAATAGTAGACCTGGACGGAAAACGCTAGCACTTCATTGTTTCAATGCATGATGTCGACTGACCTACAAGGAAACAAAACGCTTATCAAATGTGAAACACACACATTTTTGTAAGAAAGTGTTTTTAAGAACCGTCTTTCATCTTTTTCAACTTTTAACGGTTGTTTTTCCTCTTATTTTGTATAAAAAAAAATAATTTTCAAAATTCAAAACAATTTAAGCTATAAGAGCTTATCGTACTTTTTATTTCTCTGAGTGTAGACGATTGGGTTATGCTTTTTAACCATCATAAATTATTTTTTTTTAAAGCATTTCACATGTGAATCTTTTTGTTTTAAATTGTAAAAATCATAAATTCAAATTTGTAGTAGAGGTATACGTCAGTTTAAAAATGGAACAAGATTACTCTAATTTAATGTTCTGCAAATACCACGACACTAAATAAATTAAAAACTTTATCATTTGAGAACTATTCTACGAGTGTATGACGTTGACAGTCACGCATCAAACAGATGTCAGTTCTACGCAAATTGATAACTTCATACATTGCGCGTAAGTTGTTCATCAATAAAAGTAGACAGACAATCTGGCAAAATGTTTGTGTCGGGACGGAAGGAGTACGTATCTGAGGTTTTCTGTATTTTTTTTAAGTAGTTTATAATTGGACTTTGGAAATGTTATGCTTTAGTAATAGTAATAATGAAATAAAAATTATTTATGAACATTTATGAAAATTATTGCAATAGCGTGATACTGACAAAAATTAAATTTTACTTTTAAAGTTAATACGCAGTTCGTAGTGAATTTTCGGTCCTATTGTTGTCTCTAATACTACGTTTTCACCGAGCACTAAACCGAGATTTAGGTAGATTTAACACAAATCTCCTCACAAATCCCGTGATTTACCATACAAATTTAAATCTCCTCAAATCAAGATTTAAAATAAATCTCATTTAAATCTTCATAGGCAAAATTCGAACAGACCTATTCCCCTATTCAGCGCAATACAAGCTGCGGGAAACCATCTTTTTTTTATCGTTTGACACAAAGCAAACTTGCCATCTCACTTCCACTTCATAAGAAAAATTACCCACCATTTGCATTTTGAAAGGTTCTGTCAAAATTAATCTATTTTTTAATCTTTTTTTCTGGTGAAAACACTGTTTGGGATTTATGAAATCTAAACGAGATTAACTTGCGGTGAAAACGTAGTATAAACATCAGTAAGATTCAAAATAGCTTTTAGAGGCCTTTAGTCCATACAAATTGGCGTTTCTTCCTGGCGCACCGATCTCACTCTCACTTGGACTCATCTGTTGACTAGTGAGGGCCTTGTCAATACGCAATTTGTATCAAGTTCAGTTCATCTTACATAGATTTCACGACAAATACCTAGTGTGAACTATAAGATTCATATCATAATTTATACATTACATTGTTGAGAATATGCCATTGAAAAGACAATTTTTTCAACCATTTCAAAGCGTTCCCACATGAATTTTATCAGATAAAATTGATTTTTTTTCTTTTTTGCTCAGTTAATACATTTATTTGGATTTTGATTATCACACAAAATTTAAGAAGTACAGAATCTGCCAAGATTAGGATCGACAATAATGTGCCGGACAGTTATTTCGTGCGCTAAAGTACTGAAATAGTTACTATTAAAAAATAATACGGCAATACTCCACTTTGAATGTATTGAAAAAAATTTGACAGTTCACTTTGCGTTTTTTCATTTGACAGCAACTTTGATGGAAATTGTAGTAGATTCAAAGGGGGATTTTTTTCACCAGAAGGTTAAATTGTTTATTGGTAGGATTCTATTTAAGATAAATAAAGATAAAATGCAAATTTTTGGTAAAATTTTCTTTTATTTCACTAATTTTAGTGGTTTCACAATATTTGTTTATTTATTATAAAAGCGGATTTTATATATCCATCTTCGGGCTTAACTTTATGACTTGTCAAAAATCAAAAAATTAAGCCCGAAGATGGATATATAAAATCCGAAAGGTGTCGCTTTTATAATAAAATAGCCGACCCGTGCTCGCGTGTCTTCGCAAGCTTTGAATGTACTTATTAATATGAGTAGATAAAAGTATATCAAATGCTTCATGAGACTAACCGCAATTTCTACTATATTATTAACAAAAATTTTATTTCGATATGCTTTTCGTAACCAAATAAAGAATTTTATTTTCTCTCACTGAAACAGTTTCATGATGCCAATTATACATTTCCTTTTATAACTATTTTTTATTTTTTCCCTTGGACGGAAACTCCCTTAGACGGACAACAATGTTGCCACCGTCACTGTCCGGCTAAGGGAGCTTGCACTGTATTTTATTCCTTACTCCACTCAGTTGAAATCAGAAATGTTTCATTTTCATAATCTTGCTTTCAGTAAACTTTTTTTTTCATGCTGCTTTCTACTGAATGCCCTGTTCATTTTCCTCTCAAAATATGTACACTTATGTAACA
Organism: Epistrophella euchroma; assembly: GCA_947049315.1. Lineage (NCBI taxonomy): Eukaryota > Metazoa > Arthropoda > Insecta > Diptera > Syrphidae > Epistrophella > Epistrophella euchroma. The sequence goes on along the minus strand of OX346247.1, from coordinate 106,445,828 downwards.
CTTCGGCTCACTGCAGAAGAAGCAAAAAATAAATACACTGCGCATGGCAGTGGTGCCCATACTTAAAATATGTAGGTATGTACATTTTAGTTCGCTTAAGAAGAAGGAAAAAACAAACACACTACGCATTGGCCGTCGTCGTTACAAAAAGCCAACAATTGAGTGGAATGAAAGGAGAAATAAAAATGTAAATGAGTGGATGAGCGAACAATTGAGTGGACAGAGATTCAGAAGCAAATACACAAAAGAAAATGCACAAAACACGGAACGATAATGAAATGGAACAAAGCAACAACCCAGTCATTGCGATTGAATCGAATTCATAGATGCAAAAATACAAAAAGTTGATAAATTTATAATTTGTAAATAAATTTATTTCTCAGCTTGTAAGTACAGTTAAGAAATGATTTAGGGCTTAAAATTTGCATAAAACTATTGACTTTATACAAAAAATCCCATTTTTGTAAAATATCAAGCAGGTTTAAAAGCATAATTGAATATGTTGATCAAATACGACAAAAAAGTGTACGAAATTTTCTTAAAAGTTAATAATCTAATTCAACAAATATATTTAACAAATAAAAAATATCTATTTACATGCTTCAAAGAATAAAGAAAATTATAAAAATTGTTTCAAGTAAATCCGTTGAATACTTTCTGAGAAAAACGCGGACAAACAAAATATTTGTTTCGTCTTTATATAATAGTAATGATAAACAAATATTGTGAAACCACTAAATTAATGAAATAAAATAAAATTTTACCAAAAATTTGAATTTTATCTTTATTTATCAAAACATAACACAACATGGAGACTACACCACAAATTAATTCTATTTAAGCTCTACACTTTTTTTTAACCTTACATCTTACTAACGGCCATATTATTCACTCAATACATCTAGTTTAAAACTTAAATCTGGATGTAAATCATACAAATTCAATGTAAATTCATCTGGATTTAAGTTTAAATCTGGATGTATCAAGTCGACATTATAGTGATTGATTATTAGTAAGGCCCAGTTTAAAAAAAATGGATGCGTTTTAAGTTGTGTTTCGGTATATAGGAAGGCAGTGGAGTTGTGTTACAGTTGTCATAAGTATAGACATCAGCCAACAACTGCATATTTGAAAAATGTCTTTTTTATTTAGTAAAATCTGAGAAAAATGATACCCAAATGAAAAAGGCTTTATCATTCAATCTATTTGATATTAAGGTTATAATCATTTTGATTTCAAATCACGGTAGGCACTGTGATTTGTATGGGGATATCTTTCATCGGTTAGACAATATTCTTTATCAGAAACACTTCAAAAAAAATATAATTATGTAATTTTAGTTAAAGCAGAAATTATAGGTAGCTCCCAAACAAAATTTGTCGAATATGACTTTTTGACAGACTTGCCTTTAGTCTGTATGGTAACGTAAAATTTCTTGAAAATAAATTTGTATGATAAACTAGCTGACCCGACGAAACTTCGTTCCACCTATAATTGATTAAATTATTAATATGTTCCCTTCGAAAGTCAAGCAAGCTTCAATTATCATGACTTTCCGACTTTTGCGGCCTAATTTTCAACTTTTTTATCTTCGTAGTGTGTTTACCTGGTTTAATACAAATCTAACAGAAAAATCTCTATCCAATTTGAATGATGTTCAGCCGAGTTATGTGCGTACGAACAAAAAAACTAATTCAGTAAGTTTGAAATGTCAAGATGTTTTCTGATGGTCGAATTTTCCGTTGTGTGTTAATCCGGTTTAATACAATAATGTATAGGAACATAAAATTTCATTTCAGAAATTTTGAATTTTCAAAGTGTTTCCATGATTTTCGTACTTCTTCCGTCGAATTTTCTAATTTTCGGTTGAATTTTCAAATTTCCTGGCACCTCTGTGTGTTAATCAACAAAAAATCCGCAACCGAATCGGATGATTTCGTTTATCCGAGTTATGTAAAGGTACTATCTTTTTTAGTCTCGTTTAAATAGTCGGTGAAAACGGTGAAAACAATACACAATTTAAATGTTAATCTTCTTCTATATAAATAAAAATGTAAATGTACGTTTGTTCCTTATGAGTAATCTCCGAAAGTTCTTCGCCGATTGCTTTAAAATTTTGACACAACATTGCATTTGCATACGAGCGTGTTTTTATATACTTTTTTTTAAACATCGCCATCAGTTGGACATAAAAGCTACAAATTATCAATTTATTTTGCTATATTCTTACTATTTTCTACCCGTGGGAGGCCGGGTCGGGCCAGCTAGTTAATATTAAAAATCTATTTTTTTTTTCGCACAGTACTAGTATACCTATCTACTATGCTTAAATGTTAGACCTTTAAGATATCATAGTTTTTCTATATAAAAGCTGATGATGAGCCAATTAAAAATATTCCCAAAAAACGCCAAGTCATCTTAAATTAGCAAAATAAATAAACTTTAGCATCGGAAATGAGTTAAGCTAATGCTAATTTCATGAATGACGCCTACATTGTATACTTTTTTTTTTTTTTTTTTTTTGCATTTTCGTAAATCCTGACTGTTGCGGTCAATTCAAGCTTCAATCACAAAATACAACGCAATTGAAAATATCTAACCCCAAAATTTTACCTCGCTAAAATATAAAAGCTTCAACCGGACAGCATTCACTCACATTTTGTCTGCCTTGTCGTCTTGATGTGTTGTACAAAAATCAGAGATGAAATTTTCCTTTATATTCTTTAGGTAATTTTGGCCATATGTTCTCAATGATGGATCTCTAAGAATAACCGGATTTTATTTTAGACAATTCAATATATGTTTAACTCTTATAGCCATCTCAGGCTTTGCCTGATGCATCTTAACTTGTGCATCTTTTGCTGCACATCAGCAAGAGAAAATGCATATACTCTCCCCCGCTTGACATTCCGCCCCAACAACCAGAGTGCATATTTTCAGATGGGTCCCTTCTTATATTTATACAAAAATGTATCTTGCGCACACAATGAGGCTAAAAATAATTTACTTTGCCATGGGAAAATTTAAGCACAGATGAGACGAAGAGGTCAGGTGAAATCTATAAATAGCCATCCGATGAATTTATTTCGGGATGTGTATAAAACCTCTTCTCATACACAAAGTCTTGAATCTATTTGTGTCGTCGACTTCGACGCTGGTTCTCGCTCGTTGTCGGGTAACCAGTGCGCTCTTAGTGCGACCGTTCCTCTTGAAAGTTCTAAATGTTGAAGGATGTCCTGTGCACTACACCATCCAGCATTCATACCAAATGTGTTGCGAAGTGTTCTGTCAATGGCTGAAATGGTAGTTAATGAATGTCAATTTAAGTTGTTAAACCCTTTGTTGGGTATTAAGCTGGCAAAGTGATACCAAAGCACGATCTAAAAATTGTCAATACTTAGATATACTAGGTAGGTACTTAAGCAAACATTGATAGATGTAAAGTTTTACCAATATTTTTGAGCTTGTAACTTTTGTTCGAAAAATAGAGATTTACGTCAATGACATTGATGTTTATTGTTGATGGTCAATACGGGCATTGTTCTGCAAGCCGTTATTGCTTTCTATTTTTGCGTGTCAATTGTTGGCTAGATTCAATTGCGTCAATGCAATGTAAAATATTGAATGTATTGCATGATTTTTTTTTTTTAATTTTAGTTCGGGAATGAGTTTAATTTTAATAATTAAAAAAAAACTGCATTAATGTAAGAATTTATATTGCTAATAAAACATTTCGTGTTGACTTAGAAAAATCGGACCAAAAATATTTCATGTAAAATAGGTTGCCAAGAACTCACTGTTAAAAATTTATCAGATCTCATGAAGAGCCAAGCCCCTATAACTCTGCAAACACTAAACTAAGGGCCATTTGTACAATTGTGTTTAATCCGTGGTTAAGCTGTTTTAATTCCCTAATGTCGACGGCTTAACTAAAATTGAAAGCGATGGTTGAAGGTTCAAGTATGTGCTAGTAGCCAATTATGTATACGTCTGAACCATCGTTAAACCTCAGTTAATACATCGAAATCGGTATTGCAAAAACACTGATCAATATTTAAACCACGATGGTATAATTGGCCCTAAGTCCTTCACTATGTAATGAAGTGTAATTCTTTTATTCATTCTTGCATATGTGTAATGATAAGTTATTATTTAAACGCCAAATTATGCGATTTAACAATTAAAGTTTTACGCTCGCTATCACATGCCATACAAACCATTAGATAGATTTATTAATAGCCCAGGAAAATTAGACAAAAAAGCTATAACTTTCGTCCTAGTAATCGGATCTTCAAGGTTGGAATTTTTAAATTAAGACAAAAGTCTATATTCTTGAATACAAATTTTTGAGGAGGGGTTACAAATTTTGCACGAGAGGGGTGTTTGAAACCGCCATCAATGTAATTTTCGATTTTTAAAATGCAAAAGTTGATGAAAAATTTTACAATTTTAAGAAATGATCTTCCACAAAGATATTTTACCAACCCTTCTCTACAAAATTGTCATAGAATTTGGTAGAGTAAATGCCACAGGAGAGGCAGGGGGGGTGTCTTACAGTTAAACATTCCATTGAACCCCATTACATATATGTAGGTGAACTTTGACAAGCTATAAATTAAAGATGAAAAAAGTCCCAGAGATTTTTAATACCACATTTTGTAGGTATTTTGATTCTCTTCAAGTTTTTCATTGGCCATTTTGTTACAAAAAAATCCAGGCGAGTTATTTAATGAAAACAGAATGGCGTGCTTTTTCAATATGGCCGCTGTTTCCTAGCCCCTACCACCCCTCCAATTTTTTTTTATGATGTGGAGATGTTTCCAAACACATACGATTAAAAAAATTTTTGCCCGTCAAAACATGCAACTTCAATAAAAAATTTTCAATAAATCCAGTACACTATAAAGTTTGGGCACGTTTTATCTCAAAACCTATTGATTGTACGAAAAAAAGTGTCATAACATTTTTAATGTAAAATTACATAAGCTACAACTTTTGCCTTCACTTTTTTTTTAAAAATACTGATAGTTTTTGAGAAATTAGCAAAATACTGAAATTCAACCCCTTTCAACCCCCGTAAAAATTTTAGCCCCGGTCCAAATTTAGGGTACTTTTTGGAAAATGCTTAAGGTACAAAAACAAACATCTCCACGAAAATTCAGCTTTGTCGGAATTTTTTCGTAGAAAGTCTAATTTTCCTGGGCTATAATACAATATTACAAGTTGACAGATTGCAACAAAAAATATTCAAGAGTGAAAATTTTTACCTTTGTATTTAAAACAGCAAGCCAAATGTCATTTTATTTTTTCAGGTTTCTGTAGTCTTACAAAGGAATACCAAAAGTGCATTACCACGATCTATTGAAAAAAAAAATTGCAAATGCTTCTTTTTCGGTATTACTGTAAGTCCCCGAATCGGGGACCCCAATTATTGGTTTGACTAATAAAATAAAGTACAATAATGACAAATGTCCAAAGTATCAATATTCATTTTCCTTTTTTTGTTTTTTTCTTTTTGTGTATTTATTTGTAGTATATCTAAGTAATAAAACAAGATAAATTCATTAATATTATTTATTTGTCCATTTAATCGAAGAAAAAAACAAAAACCTTGTTGAAACCAGAGCTGTAAAATTTCAAGTACAAGTACCAGTACAGTACCAGTACCGGGACTTGTACTTGTACTTCAGTACCCTGGTACTGGTACTCAAAAAAAGGCAAGTACCAGTATTTTTCAAGTATTTGGGTACTTAAGTACTTGAGTGGTACTTCAAGTACTTTGACAAGTACTTTCAAGTACTTCAAGTACTTTCAAGTACTTTCAAGTACTTTCAAGTACTTTCAAGTACTTCAAGTACTTTCAAGTACTTGACCAGTATTTTGAAGTAATTTATCAGTTCTTCGATTCAACGTCATTTATTTTAGTCTTTTGCACAATTTGTATATAGGTATGTAGCTATGGATATAAATGTTGGATACAAAATCAACAAAAAAAAAGTTTCGAACAAAAATTCTGATAATGTTCGTTTAAAATGCTTATATCTTGTGTTCTATTAATCTTTAGGCTTAGGGAAAATTGCAGGGCATCTTTTTCTAATATAAAAGGCCTTAGTAAATTCCGTTTCCGGGTTATAACGTGTTGTTTGTTTAACAAAATTAAATTTTAAATAAGTCAAGTTGCGATGTGGATTAAAAAACATTTCTGAAAACATCTTCGGAATTTTGTCTTATGTTATTAAGAAAAAAAGGATTTCCTTATACTAAAATCCTTTCGGAAGGGGCTTCAGCCCCTCAAGTCCCCCCTCTGACTACGTGCCTGGTTTTAGTTAAGTTTATGTATTATACACATTTTCAAACACATTTTAGGAACCAGCCTCGCCATCGCCACCTAATAATTTTTAAAAATAAAACGGCTACTGCCTCTTGCGAGCAATTGAAAAAAACGCCAAAAGTATCTCTTGTCATGACTAAATTCAGTTTTTTTTTTTCAAAAAATTAATAGTGATTTTGGTCCTTTTTTTTTGAAAACATTAAAAATTATTTAAATAAATAAATTATTGAAATAATATAATAATTTTTAGACTTTTATATTCCTTTTGTATATTTTATTGATGGTGCTATATTTTTTTCTTATTTATCTTCTTTATAAATTGAAAGTATTCGTAAAAAAAAAACAATAATAATATGTTTGTTACAATTTACCCCGGACTACTTGATGTGGCAGTTGGCAATGAAAGAGCAACCGAAAATATGCTGAGCATATTTTTTCTATCAATCCTAAAGACGATCCGTTTTATGAAAAATACGGCACTTTTCTATGACAAAAGATACTCTTGGAGGTTTTGTCAATTCCTCGCAAGAGGCAGTAGCCGTTTTATTTTTAAAATTTATTAGGTGGCGAGGCTCATGGGGATCGAACCTAGACCTCCGGCATGACAGTCCATCGCACTAACCATCACGCCATGACGGTGTTCACATTGGACTTACTCCTTGGGTTTTTTTTGACGTCTATATACTTTTTCTCGTTCCCACTCTGTGGTGAGAAAGAGACAGGCAAGTGAGGCAGGCTTTTTTAAATTTTTTAAAAATTTGTGGATTTTTTTGACGTTTCCTTTTGTGACATGTGCTTTGTTAGTATTTTTGATGCCATCGTTGTGTTTGTTAAATATATGTTAATTTAAAGGATTTGCCATTAAATAAAAACATGCATATATTTTTAATGGCTTTTGGCCCTTTTTAGATTAGAAAGACTGAGGCCGGTATCACGCCAGGTTTGTTGGCAAGTTAGTCAGACTTCTCTTGCCGACAAACCTGTCGTAATAACGACTTCAGTCCTCAATCTTTTGTCAACACAAATTGGCGTTTCGTTCTAACAATCTCACTTGGAATTTATGTGTTTTATTTTGTTGTTGTTTTTCCTTTTTTATGATGGGGTCGATCTTTTTAATGCATTTTCCAAAAAAATTTATGAAAGATTATATTTTTGCAAGAAATATTTAACATCTATTGAACATAGTTTTAGGGCATATAATCATTTTTTTTGGAGCATATAATTGATTTTTAAGGGTTGATTATAAGCGCTTAAAATTAGTTTTTAAGGGAATATTTTTGGTTGCCCTAGCAATGAAGTGGAAATTAAAAAAAATTTCATTGAGCTTATGTATGTATATGTAAATTCAGGATGATTCTATTTCGAGTCACAAAGTTTAAAAATTGTTTTTTTTTATATAATTTGCGCTTGTTCAAAGAGCCTAGGGTACCTTTTTTTTTTTTTTCTTTCTTATACAAGGTCCAAAAGGCTAAAATAAATGACGTTGAATCGAAGAACTGATAAATTACTTCAAAATACTGGTCAAGTACTTGAAAGTACTTGAAGTACTTGAAAGTACTTGAAGTACTTGAAAGTACTTGTCAAAGTACTTGAAGTACCACTCAAGTACTTAAGTATCCAAATACTTGAAAAATACTGGTACTTGCCTTTTTTTAAGTATCAGTATCACGGTACTGAAGTACAAGTACCAGTACCTAGTACTTGTACTTGAGAGGACTGAAGTCCTGAAATACTTAAGTACTTTACAAGTCTGGTTGAAACACCCTTATGCATACAATATATTTTCCTTTGTTAAATTCGACTTAATTTCTTAAGCAAAATTCTAATCAAAAGGGTTCCTCATCTATTTAATCTCATAATTCTACTATTTCAACGTCGCGCACTGTAAACCACCACCATTGCCTTTGATGCAAACAAACAACTTACTTAAAAATTCGTTGTTAAATATGTTATTGAATAGATTACATGTATAAGGCAGCGTGGCCGAGTGGTCTAAGGCGCTGGTTTTAGGCACCAGTTCGAAAGAGCGTGGGTTCGAATCCCACCGCTGTCACATTTTTTTTTTTTTTTTTTTTTAATTTTATTTTTGTATTGTTATTAACATAAGTTTTTTTTTTATTAATAGCATATTGTTTTTTATTTGTTTCTTTTTAGGAGAGTCCTTAGACCTTACAAAACACTCACGTAGTTTTAAATGCAACGAAGAAAATCCTTTTCTAAAAGCCAAGGGTGAGTTCTGTGTGTGTGTGTTTTTATTCTTTGTTCGAGATTTTATAACGTGAACGTGTGAACAAAACATGTGTCGTCGTGTCTTGTGTTTAACTACAACCTGTAGATTATGTAATTTAATTGAAAATAAATCCTTTTTTTTTTATTGTATTCACCCATGTGCGTCAAATTACAACAGAAACGACATGAATAAAATGGCCCATGAATTGGGACCTATAAAAGGGGGAGGGCATGGGATATAGAAATTGATTTGTTAGTAGTTTGAAAAAGAGTTTGATAAAAATAAAATATAAAATTAATAACCAAAACTCAAATAACCAAATAATAGATAGAAATAAAAAAAAATAGTAAACTGAATGACATTTTTAGTGACGCCATTACATATGAAACAATCGACTAGGTCGCACGTTTAAGAATGTGAGAAATACGAACAAATAAAATTTAAAAAAACAGCTTTTAATGTATACTATATATTTTTTGTATTAAAAATGTTAAATCCCAGATTTTGGTCCAATAAGTTTTTTTTTTTACACAATACTGAATTTTCAAAAAAAAAAATATTTAAAAAAATTAAAAAAAAAATTATTTTTTTTTTTCAAATTTGAATTTCCCTAACAAAAAAAACTAACTAAAACTGTATAGTAAACTAAGAAGTAGGTACACGAAGTTTTTAGTAGTTTACTTGAAAATGGCTTTTAATGGCCGCATTTAGTCCAACCGATGTGTATACTTATACAATTTTGTGTATTTAAAAAAACTTCGTATGTAAGTATAGGCTAGGTTAGAGTGGCCGTCTAGATGTTGTTGACTCACTTAGACCCTAAGGGTCCATTGTGGTACCGTCTGTCTGTATATCGAACTGAATGAGTTTTGATACCCAGCTGGCGATGCTATAAATAAATAAATTTGATGGCACAACAGCTCATGAAGAACTAGGGTCTAGTGACTGACAACTCTCAACCATTCCTGTGTGCGTGTCTGCAGGAATGGAGGGGACCTACAGTTTATTGCCGAATCCGAACGGCTAACGAGCGGCACTTTTCTGTGACAGGAGATACTCTTGGAGGATTTGTCAATTCCTCGCAAGAGGCAGTAGCCGTTTTTCTTTTTAAATAAATAGATGTCGAGGCTGGGGATCGAACCTTAGACCTTTGGCATGACAGTCCATCGCACTAACCATCACGCCACGGCTACTACAGCTGTCGATGCTATGTGCTTATATTTGAAATCGTATATAAAACTTAACGAAAGAATAACATTGTTGTAACGAAATGTTAACGTCAACGTCGTCAACCAAGAAGGTTTATCGAATGAATTTTTTTTTTTTTTTTTTTAATATTTTTCACTATTAGTTTTTCAATTAGGTATAGGTATACCTAGTTGTGACGGATTCTTACTTTTCTTATTATTATTATATTTCAAGCTTTATTCACCCATTAATTTGTTTTATAAAGTAAGATTAAATTTATTAAGTAAAGGTATTGTCCATTATGGAATTCGGATTGTATTTATTTATACTAAATAGTAAATACAGTCTGCATGTTTCGTACCTATCACTGCAATGTCTAAAGTCTAAACTACTGCTGGGTCAATTAACTTCAAAAATGCTACCAAGCGTTTTTTGAATACTTCTGAGGAACGCAAAATTACGGTATCCAGCAAAAGAATTGATCTATAGCGCTTAGTACACGATACAACCTATCGCACCGACTTGGAGTTGTACCGATATCGCAGCCGTCTTCGCTCCATAGCATTCTACGTGCGATTTAGGTACAGCGGATACCTTCGTGTACACACACGATACAATCATCACATGCGACTACGATAATCGGTACGATAATTGTATCGTGTATTAAGCGCTTATGCGCTCAATAAGGCCAGGCGCGCACATGCAACTAAACAGTTTGGTTTCGATTTTGAGCACAATGGGCTTATATGGGAATGCGCGCCGGTTTATGTGCGCGGACTCTCATATAATCCTTTAGTACTCAAAATTGAAACCAAACTGTTTTGTTGCATGTGCGCGCCTGGCCTAATGATACAATTATCGTAATGGTTATATCGTGTGTGTACATGAAGGTATCCGCTGTACGGAAATCGCACATGCGTCGTGTTGAATGCTATGGATCGAAGACGGCTGCGATATCGGTACAACTCAAGTCGGTACAATGGGTTGTATCGTGTATTAAGCGCTTAACGATTTAAGAAATCAGATGGCGTACCTTTGTAGGTAGGTATTTGGTTTTGAGCTCAAAACTTATCTAGAATATATATAGGTATAAAATTTTAGTAATTGAACCAGAACGCACAACTAAGTCCTGTATTCAATGTCCCAACCTACCTATAGTCCACATTCTATCCTTTTGTCGTACCTTACATAAGTATGTAAAACACCGTGTTAATTGAAATTTCCAAAAATAAACCTAGAAAGAAAACCTTTAACCACGTTTCAAAAAATTCTTCTGGCTAAAGCGCTTAATAGGTACACGATACAACCCATCATGATTTCTGATGTATCAATTACTGGTTTTAAAAAAATATTTTATAATTTATAAATTCTTAATTCTTAATTCTAAGAAATATTTTGTACGCTAGATAAGAATTAGCTTGATTCAAATAAATAAATCATACAGATTTGAGTTCATCTGATTCCAGTAGCAACTTCGCTCCGTGGATTTCGGTACAGCGGATGCCTTCGTGTACATAGGTACACGATACAATCATCACATGCGATTACGATAATCGGCCCGATAATTGTATCGTGTATTAAGCGCTTAAAACTAAGCCTTTAAGCGCTTAAGACTAAGCGTTTAAGCGCTTAATACACGATACAATTATCGTACCGATTATCGTAATCGCATTTGATGTTTGTATTATGTGTGTACATTAAGGTATCCGCTGTACAGAAATCCACGGTCGAATGATAAGTATGTCCCCTTGCACACAAGGCAACTGAGTTGCCGGCAACAACTAGTTCATAAGCGACAAGGGCAGGAAGAAAGAGGGGGGTAAACGAAATCTCCCCGGTCAACAAATTCAGGAGATTTTTTTGACGTTTCTCTTCACACTACGTTTGTGTGCGTTCAACCAAGGTAGTTTAAAAGGAAAATACATCAAGTCTTCTCCGACTTTGTATCTTCGTGTGAAAGGTACAAGAGATTGTTAAGGAGATTTAAAGAAAACGTCAAAAAATCACCAGCAACTAGTATCTTCGTGTGAAAGGGGACTATGGAACGTAGTTGCTACCGATATCGGATGAACTTAAATCGGTACGATAGGTTGTATCGTGTATATTAAGCGCCTTAGGTATAGATAGAATAAAATATTGGGTCCTCGCTATAATCGTAATAAAGTATCCTATTCGATTTAACTTTGGCTTCCATTTTTTTTTTTTTTTTGTAAATTCATAACTTACCTTAATAACGAAAGTCAAAAGAAATTATTATATATTTATTAATCCACCTCTATCCACTAAATAGCAATAAAACGAATAACACAATTCACTCAACTCACTCATTCGAATTCGAAGTAGAGCTGCCATCGTTGTTATTTTTTTTTTTTTTTTTTTTTTTTATATTCGTGTTCGCCTTCGCTTTCATCGTTTGTCGACAACAAATACACATCTAAACGTATCTGTTTTTTTTTTTTTTTCGTTCTTCAATTCAATTTTCATTTTTTCATCTATAAAATTAGTTCAGATTCAGTCGTTGAAGATACACCGTTCGGTTTGGACGTGTTTTATTTTAAACTAGCAGAAGCAAATAAATACTCACGAGTTTTTTTTGTGTTCCCTTTAAATAAGTTGATTAGCAGAAACATGTGAATTGTATTGCAAACACGCAAATCATCTTGGTTATTAAAAAATAGAATCAACTAGAACAAAAAAAAACGATTTACAATAAAAAAGAAAATTTTTGCATGGTGAAACTACCTGTCTGTGAATTTTGTAACAGGTGTTTGTTATTTTATCCGATATTCGAGACGTGAACCTCCGACTTAATTGAAGATGTTTTTTTGGTCTGTTTAAAGAAAGTGTCCACTACTTTAAAAGAACCTTGCCTATTTTTAAATAGTTTGGTGGTAAAATATTGTTGTCTCTCTTTGCTGATTTATCAAAATCAATTGGTAATTTCTGTGTTATTTTGTTTCAATTGTCCACAACAGTGGGAAAATAAAATCGAACTTCTATACAAAGATTTAATTAATCTCATGTGACGAGCGAAACGACTGCAACCAAGACAGCAAGTTAAATTAAATTATTTTTATTTTGCTTTATTAAGTAAGCAAAAAAAAAAAAAATTAAAATAACACATCGTGTCGCGATCCACTCAGATATAACAAAAATCACTTGATGATTTGATTTCTCTTCCATAACAAAAAAAAAATCAATTCTTTCAACGAAAAACAACTACCTATACTGTATAGTGTATACTATATATTGTGTATGCATAAAAAACTATAAAGTTATAGATACTTTCTCATATACAACAACCGGATTGTGGTGGGTTTTAAGTGCGCCTCATTTTGCTAAGGAAAAACAAAACATCCAGAGCCAATCTTTTTTCTTGGAAAAACTAAAGTGCGATTTTAGTGTGTGGTGGATTTGTTGTTTTGGTTTTACACTTACCTACGTTTATATAGGTATACGTTTTTTTGCGTGACTAATAAGTTTATATAGTTTCTTAACTTAAGCCGCCTATCGTGTGTGGAATAATAATAATAAAATCAATTAAAAATAAAATACAAAACAAATCAAAAATATCAAGAACAACAACAATAATAATTTTACAATATTCAACGTGTGATCCGTCATCTTTCGTTATCAAATTCTTTTTGATTTATCAATAAAAATAAAATACATATTGGCTGACCTCGCGGGAAATAACTATGCTTGTTTTGTGGTAAATTGGAATTTCTTATTGTTTTTATTTTTTTTTGTATAATTATTTTATTATCTATTAAAAAAGAACTATAATAAATAAGTTTTCATACATAAATATAAAAAATTTGATATAACTATTTTGACTAAATCATTATAATGTAGGTATATATAGGTATGTTTTTTTTTTTTTTATTTTATCATTTATTATTGATTTAAAAATTCATAGTTTTTATTTTTAAATAGATACGTTTTTTTTTTAAATTTTATTCGAAATTTAAGTTATTCCAATACATATTTTAAAATCTTTAAAATCGGCTTTTCTCAATTTAAAGCTTAAGTCAATTTTTTGTTAGTCCTAAGTCGATATATCTATAATTTATATACATGATAGATATAATTTAACATTCAAAAACTCATGTACATAAATGACTCTTATAACAAATCCTTTCTGTATCTTTTTTAAAAAATATTTAATTTACCTATTCAGTTGAAATTGTAAATGTTTTCCTAATTAAAATTAGAATTAAAAATAAATAAGTAGAAAAATTTGCATTTTATAAATTAATTGAGGTTAAAACAAAATGGCATCGTATCGAGAAAAGAGTTACATACCACGCTTTTCCTTCCTCACCTGCATGTTCTAAAAATTTAGAATTTCCTTATCTTAAGTAAAAATTTTAATTTAATTTTTTTTTTTTTAAACTATCAAAATTAAAAAAAATAAAAGCTTGTGTTCTTGTAAGATAAAACTGATAATTGACATGAAAATAGTTTTTTTTTTTTTTTAAACGTTTCAAAATCAACAATATTTTTGATTTTGAATGATTGCTATATAACACTGTCGCCCTTGCAATGAGGCTGGGGGTCTACACAAGTGACGAGGCATGGACGAGGAAGAAGAGGAAACAGTCCAACATCTTCTATGTACATGTCCGGCACTCTCCAATAGAAGGAACACCTACCTCGGTAATCCCTTCTTTGATAATACCAGCGAACTGGCAACGATCGACACAAGATGTCTCTCAAATTTCATTAAAAGCACAAAATGGTTTGTTTAATTTTGTAACTCTCCCATGAGTAACTCTCTTTTAGTGGTATCACAATGGACCCTTGGGGTCTAAGTGAGTCAACAACATCTAGACGGCCACTCTAACCTAACCTAATCTAACACTGTCGCCCTATAGGAAGGTATAGAAAAAATCACTTTGTTTAATAGTTGCCTTTCACACGACTTTTTGACGTTTTCCTCTATTTTCTTCATTAATCCCTTGTATCTTTTACACGGAGAAAACAAACAAAATCTTAGAAATTTTCTGTAGTTTCCCTTTCAATTATGTTCTTTAAATTTCGTTCACCAATTTTACTTCAAGCCTTTCTAACCAAAATCTTAAAATTGCTGGAACCTCGGTACTAAGTTTCCTTGTGTAAAAGGAAACAAATCCAGCTGGGGGTCTACACAAGTGACGAGGCATGGACGAGGAAGAAGAGGAAACAGTCCAACATCTTCTATGTACATGTCCGGCACTCTCCAATAGAAGGAACACCTACCTCGGTAATCCCTTCTTTGATAATACCAGCGAACTGGCAACGATCGACACAAGATGTCTCTCAAATTTCATTAAAAGCACAAAATGGTTTGTTTAATTTTGTAACTCTCCCATGAGTAACTCTCTTTTAGTGGTATCACAATGGACCCTTGGGGTCTAAGTGAGTCAACAACATCTAGACGGCCACTCTAACCTAACCTAATCTAACACTGTCGCCCTATAGGAAGGTATAGAAAAAATCACTTTGTTTAATAGTTGCCTTTCACACGACTTTTTGACGTTTTCCTCTATTTTCTTCATTAATCCCTTGTATCTTTTACACGGAGAAAACAAACAAAATCTTAGAAATTTTCTGTAGTTTCCCTTTCAATTATGTTCTTTAAATTTCGTTCACCAATTTTACTTCAAGCCTTTCTAACCAAAATCTTAAAATTGCTGGAACCTCGGTACTAAGTTTCCTTGTGTAAAAGGAAACAAATCCAGCTGGGGGTCTACACAAGTGACGAGGCATGGACGAGGAAGAAGAGGAAACAGTCCAACATCTTCTATGTACATGTCCGGCACTCTCCAATAGAAGGAACACCTACCTCGGTAATCCCTTCTTTGATAATACCAGCGAACTGGCAACGATCGACACAAGATGTCTCTCAAATTTCATTAAAAGCACAAAATGGTTTGTTTAATTTTGTAACTCTCCCATGAGTAACTCTCTTTTAGTGGTATCACAATGGACCCTTGGGGTCTAAGTGAGTCAACAACATCTAGACGGCCACTCTAACCTAACCTAATCTAACACTGTCGCCCTATAGGAAGGTATAGAAAAAATCACTTTGTTTAATAGTTGCCTTTCACACGACTTTTTGACGTTTTCCTCTATTTTCTTCATTAATCCCTTGTATCTTTTACACGGAGAAAACAAACAAAATCTTAGAAATTTTCTGTAGTTTCCCTTTCAATTATGTTCTTTAAATTTCGTTCACCAATTTTACTTCAAGCCTTTCTAACCAAAATCTTAAAATTGCTGGAACCTCGGTACTAAGTTTCCTTGGGTAAAAGGAAACAAATCCAGCTGGGGGTCTACACAAGTGACGAGGCATGGACGAGGAAGAAGAGGAAACAGTCCAACATCTTCTATGTACATGTCCGGCACTCTCCAATAGAAGGAACACCTACCTCGGTAATCCCTTCTTTGATAATACCAGCGAACTGGCAACGATCGACACAAGATGTCTCTCAAATTTCATTAAAAGCACAAAATGGTTTGTTTAATTTTGTAACTCTCCCATGAGTAACTCTCTTTTAGTGGTATCACAATGGACCCTTGGGGTCTAAGTGAGTCAACAACATCTAGACGGCCACTCTAACCTAACCTAATCTAACACTGTCGCCCTATAGGAAGGTATAGAAAAAATCACTTTGTTTAATAGTTGCCTTTCACACGACTTTTTGACGTTTTCCTCTATTTTCTTCATTAATCCCTTGTATCTTTTACACGGAGAAAACAAACAAAATCTTAGAAATTTTCTGTAGTTTCCCTTTCAATTATGTTCTTTAAATTTCGTTCACCAATTTTACTTCAAGCCTTTCTAACCAAAATCTTAAAATTGCTGGAACCTCGGTACTAAGTTTCCTTGTGTAAAAGGAAACAAATCCATCTGGAAAAAGAATTTAGTTCTCAATGAGGCTCTAGAAAGTTTTACAGAGACATCACTATCAAGAGTATAGCAAGAGTTACTATTAAAATTGGCTAGGCCCTCGCCAGTTATGAACATATTATTTTTTCTCGAGCGATAAAAAATAAAAACGAATTGGTTTATTTAAGATTGGATCATGGCTCGTGGGACCTTCCGTTTACCAGTCTGAGTACGATAAGATAACTTGGGCTAATTGAGAACATAAGATTTCAATGTTGAAATTGATTGACTTTAGAATTGTATACGTCAAACTTGAACTCTCGATTTCAAGCATGTATTTAGCTATTCGTGTCACGTTTACACGTGTAGTACAAAAAACACGTGTAGGTTCTAAATACACGTGTAAATAAAAATACACTTGTTCTTATAATTCTTTTTTAAAACTAATTGGGGTGTCATGTATTTCATCAAAAAAGTATTTGCGCAAAATATATAAGCGACGGGTTTTTAAAAATACATGTTAATTTAGCATAAGACAATTTTTTGATTAATTTAAAGTAAATGCATGCGGAAATTGGATTAAAATGTCGATAAAATTCTATTCGAGATCAAATTTTTACGTTTTCACCAAAAAAAATTACCTTTGGATAAAAAATCATAAAAACGATTTTCAAGTATAATTAGACGTGTATTTTTAAATTTTTAAATAGTAAATACACGTGTTCATACACGAATAACTAAATTACACGCGTGTAATACGGGTACACGTGTACACGTGCTATAGAGGGCTCTACTTCAAACCATTGTATGTTTGTTTTGGTTAAAGATGTCGGTACGGTGTATTTCTGAAGAGATGGCAATACTTATCGATCAAGTTCACTGATATTTAAGTCGATTTTATAAAAATCTTAGACCGAAATTAAAATAAACCCAAAGCGATTTTTTACTTTTTCTCCGATTACTCGATAACAGGTTGAAAACCTTAACAGAATGGAATAAATTCTAATTTGCCTGCATTAATCAACATCCTAGAAGTTATCAAAGATTTTTATGTTTGGTTAATTTTGTTACTTATTTCTATCTATTTATTAAGTAGGTACATAAATTGTTTACTTTTTTCACTTGAAGGTACGTATGTACATATGTTCGAATAGAATTTAATAAAACGTTTTTAAGAACTTTTTCAGTTTAACCTTGATCAATTTCAATATGCTTGTTAAGCCTAACAAGTGACAAAAACCGTAGGTATAGGTAGCCTACATTTTTTTTTTGTTAAAATATAGTGTTACTCATCATTTGTTTACACAAAAAACACATGAGTAAATACTAATTTTAATATGTGCACACATGTACATATATACTATATATATTTATATTTTTTTTTTGTCAAAAATAAAGTAAAGATAACTTTATAAAATATAAATTGAACGCCACATTTTTCTATCCAAATTTAATGACCTATTTCAAACTTTATTTGATTCAATGCAGTACACCTATAATGTTTTGGAATATTTGGAACATAAAACAGATTTTTTGATTTAGATGAGAAAGTTTCTGTTCCGGAATAATAAGATGTTGCGTCTGGTTATAGATGATAAATTAATAAAACACATGCGGATGTTTTTTGTTTTTAAGAAATGTAGTTTGATTATTCAAAAAAGTTTTGGATTTTCTGTACATTTCCCTAAGCCACCACTGATGATCGCTAACTACCCAAAACTGCCAATTTCAACGAATTTCAGTCCAAACTTTTGTCAAAGTTCATATAAAAAAAATAGAATTGTACCTACAAACATTCTATAAAATTCACAGTTAGTTTTTGGAAGTAAAGGGCCAACTATAATAGACGGAAGCAAAGGGATGCTAATGTCAAAAATTAACGATCCGTTTCCTTCCGATCTGTCAAGTACAAAATACCCATAATCGATTTAACCGAACGGCAGCATCTAAGCTATTTTTGATAGTAATAATTTGTTTTTATTAATTTGTTTGTGTTGTTTGGTGTAGTTATTACTTTTTGAATTGTGAAAATATGGTCAAAAAAAATATTACCAAAATAAAACAAAAAAAAAAAAACTTAACTTTGTATTAATATAGGAAACTTTTTCAACAAATAGTCATTTGTCATTTTTACGGACACGAGGTAGGGTTGAGAGATCACTTTTTTTCCGAAGGTACAAGTGCACGAAAACTTAACGAATCTGAGCAATCCGAAGGTGCATTGGATGATTTTCATGTATTCGTTTCGTACGGCGCCGTACGCACCATTTCCTACTGTTATAGTTGGGCTTAAAAGAACAAACGTTATTTAATTTTAACATGATTCTGTTTCAATGTTGTGAAAATATGTTTTATTTGATCTTAAATTGAGAGAAAACTTTTATTTAAAGGCAACAAATTCACTGTTATACTCATTTTGAATATTTTTACTTGTTTGACAGTTTACACTGACATAAATTGTGAACTTGCCAACAAATTTTAAAAATGTTGTTAGGAAAGTGCTGCCAAATTACGTATTTTTACCACTGAAATACCTACATTTATCTGAAATATACACACATTTTTTTATAAATATTTAAATTTTTTTTTTTTCTCAGATTAAAATCAAACACAAACAAATCACTCTACTAAAATAAACGTTTTAACCTACGTGCTCAAAAAATTTTAATGGATTATTGTACCGCAGATAAGATTCAACTTAAAGTATTTTACATCATCGTTCGAATTGCAAGACATGTTTACTTTTATAAATGAAATCAAAGACCTCTATAAATAAATATTTTCAATTAAATTTCAAACACGTGCGGTAAAATTCCTATCTCATTAAATTTACATACATATATTGTAACATTATTTATATGTACATACATACTTACATCATATTATATCTTTTTTCGACGTTTTTATTTTATTTATAATAATATATGAGAGTAAAAACAAGTTTTGTTTATTTAATAAAACATTTTATGTATGGTGGTTTTAATGCATACAATTTTCAAACAAACACAAATACATATAATAGGAATATGTATGTATGTACGTACATGTAGTATGTTCTTCAACGGTAGTGAGGTACTTCTTTTAGTGCTTTAGGATTTAGTTTCGACTTCTTACAGCCTGATATTCATAAATGATATATTAAACTTTTCTTATTATTACACTCACGATAATTGAGTAGTTTCAGGAAACAAAAATACAGAAATGTTTAACTTTTCTTGTCTATACATTTTCTACATACATACTTGAAGCTTCCACACTTTTTTTTTACTGGGAACATGTCAAAATGAAAGTGTTAATGAATTCTATAATGCCGGATTTACACGAGTGACAAAATGTCATTAAATTGGTCATTTTATACCAATTAACTGTCATAAAACCGGATTATGACAATTTATTGGTATAAAATGACAAATTTAATGACATTTTGTCACTCGTGAAAATAACCAAACTGTCAGTTTTATTGCAAAAGTCCTTTTAAGAAAAAAATCGATTTGTTTAGAAGAAAAAAACGACTTTTCTGGACAAATCCCTTGTATTAAAAGAAAAAATTCGATTCTGTTTAGAAAAAAAATCGAATTTTTTTGGTAAAAGGAATTCGACATAAAACTTGATGTTGCGCTATTTGAATTTGCGGTTTTTTTTTTTAATGGTATAATTTCATTATTTTGTAATGCCGGATTTACACGAGTGACAAAATGTCATTAAATTGGTCATTTTATACCAAATAACTGTGGCTGAGTTCCAAAATGTTTTGATACGAATGTAATTCCTACATTTTTCATACGCATCAGCAACGCAAACTTGATGCTTTGTAGAAATATTAAATTGCATAAGTCTGACGTTTCGGAATGCAAAAAAAAAAAAAATTAATCGAAGCATCTAAAAAGTTTTTGGATGCGCAGTAAATGTGCATCTGATGAATTCTGGAACTCAGCCTGTCATAAAATCGGATTATGACAATTTATTGGTACATAAAATGACAAATTTAATGACATTTATTCACTCGTGTAAATCCGGCATAATGCTCCCTTACATGATGGTTTGAAAAAAGAAGATGTGATATTAAAATGATTGGTTTTCATGAAAACTGAAAAAATTACGCCAAGTTTCATCAATAACGGACTGATACAAATTGTTCATTGGATTTGATTTGTTTCGAAACAAATTGAATTCAAAAATGATAATAAATGAACAAAAACTTAATTTTTATTGAAAACTAAATCTAAAATAAAAATCAATCTAATTCCTCATTGGAACACCTTCTCTGACAGTTCTTCTTCGACGATTTATTCTACGTCGATTTCTTGCAGCATTTATTTTTGCTTCGTGTGCCGAAGCAGATGCTTTATAA
Organism: Epistrophella euchroma; assembly: GCA_947049315.1. Lineage (NCBI taxonomy): Eukaryota > Metazoa > Arthropoda > Insecta > Diptera > Syrphidae > Epistrophella > Epistrophella euchroma. Next base: position 106,424,854 of record OX346247.1, on the reverse strand, counting down.
GCTGCTTGTTTCGTACTAGCATAATCAGTTCTAGCTTCACTTAATTGTCGCAAAAGTTGTTCGACCCGATTCTTGGCCGCCTCAAGCAATTGAGTTTTTTCTGATAATTCCTGTTGTGCTCCCTGGGCAGCTTGTTCTGAATTACCGACATTTGCTTGTGCAGTCTGAACAGCTTGAGTCAGTGTTCGTAATTGGGTGGTAGCTTGTTGGGCTGCTTGCATTGCAGCATTAACATTGTTTTGGGTATTTTGTAGAGAAGCAGTTTCTTCTTGAACAACAGCCTCAGCCTCACGAACTTCTTTCTCTAATTGCTCAACTATTCCTTGTTTACCGGCTAGAGCAGCTTCTGCAGCTCGGGCGGCTTGTAAGGCTTTCTCAGCCAATTGGGCTTTAACTTGATGAGCAGCCTGTTGTCCAGCAGCAGTTTGTGCATTTGACGCCGCTTTAGCCTCTTGAGCGGCTTTTATTGCAATACTAGAGGCTTTTTGTTTAGAAGATCCGCTCAAAGTTCTGCTGGCTTGACAATTAGTTTGAGGCTCTCTGTTAAGATCTTCCGATTCGGCTGATGGGGCACTACGTCTATTTTTATGAACTTTTTCAGCATTCTAAAAGAAAGATAAGATTTTAATGTTATTTAAATAGAAAACTACATATAAAAATTTAAACTGCATGCGTATATACCTGAAGTTCGTGAAAATGCCGTTCATATGCAAAACTTACATAATATTGCATAGCCATCAAAATAAAAATAATCGCAAATCGAAAATTTGCCATTTTGTTAAATATGTATGTATGTATTTCAAATAAAATAATTTTAATTTTTTTTTCTTTTAAAAATTACATATGAGTCAAAGCTTAATGCTCATTAAAATAAAGTATCAAGTATAAATTCCGTATTTACCGGAAAGACGGGTTTTAGACCTTCAGTATTTTAATGTACAACACTTCTAATTCCGAATCGGTCTATTCCCAACACGTTTCAGCTCTTTCATCTCCAATCCTAATCCTAACTTTTGTCGTGAGTTCAGTTAAAAAACAAGGTGCTAACCCCGTCAAAGTGATTACAATTTAGCTGTCAGATAAAAAATTACGCGTTCTTTTTTCTGGAAAAGAATCATAATTTCTGCAAAATTATAACTCCTTTTCCTGTTATCATTTAAATGGTCTAAAATCGTCATAATCGACACGTGCAAATAATGCCGGATTTACACGAGTGGCAAAATGTCATTAATTTTGCCATTTTATACCAATAAATTATCATAAAACCTGATTATGACAATTAATTGGTATAAAATGACAAAATTAATGACATTTTGTCACTCGTGTAAATCCGACTTAATGTTTCATTTTGAGTCGGATCGCGTAATCGATTCCCTTTTTTTTTAGTTGTTTCCTATTTTTGACAGATTTGGTGAAAGAGGTGTAGAAATGTAGTGGAAATAATAGAAGAGAGCGCTCGTGATAGAGTAAATTATTTCCCCTTTTTGCCAGATTTTACCAGAGAAATTTGTTCCGGCAGAAAATGGTAAGTTCGGTGTTCTGTCAAAAAGCTAGTGGGAAGAAAAAAAAAACAACAAAAATACAAAATTGCTGCTGTTTGTTTACTTTTAGTTTAAGTTTGTTTTTTTTGTTAGATTTGAATATTTTTCTTTGTTTTCATCTTAAATTTTTTGATAAACCACTGAACAAAATTGAAAGGAAGTGTGTTAAGTTCAATTTAATTTGTTTACTTCAATTTTAATTAAGACTTTCAGTAAATGTATTCCAATGTTGTGGTTTTGTTGACTTTTTTTGTTTACTTTTTGGTGACGTTTAAAATCTGGCAGACATTTTTGGTTCAAAGCGTTCGTGTACTTTTGGGCTGTTTCCATTCTTTTTGACAGAATTTCATCCCCACTCCTCAAAATTTGATAATTTGCCAGTTTTAAGCATTGCGCAAACCTAAGCAATGGCGGTGGCGATCGCGATAACAATGTGGATGCCGCACATGTAAATCAATATGAAGGCTCACATCTACGCGATATGTGGATTGCGATGGTTCTACTGATGCGTTGAACCAAGCAACTTTAACTGAACGCAGCACGCACCATTTGATCGCAGTATGCCACGATATTTTAATTTTTTGTGAAAATATTAACAAAATTCAAATAAATAATAATATAGAACATTATACAGCAGATTAATAAAATTAAAAAAATCCAAATTTTTTTTCACAAAGAATACAAAACATATAAAAGCATACAATTTATGGATAAAATTGCTGTCCGGCGGGTTGATTTATTGAGCCAGATTTATCTGCTACTGATTTGTTCTCACTTTTTGTATGTTCTTTTGACAACTTGCCCGTCACAAAATGTATCGCTATATCGTGTTGATGTGAGCTGGTTTTTGATCGCACCTTGATCGCGCGATAAATGCTATCGTGATCGCCACCGCCATCGCTTAGGTTTGAGCATAGCTTTAGTCCGGAAAATACACGAACAAACCTAAAGCTATTGTTCTACACCCGTCAATCCATCTATCAAAAAGATGAAAGACGAAACTGAAAAAATGAATCGTGTGATCAGCCTACTGGCACCGTGTAAATATTATATTAACGCCATTTTGCAGATTATGTTATGTACAATAAAAGAAAGAACGAGTTTACTCATTTACTTTATTCAAAGCGCCCATATTTGATTTGCGTATTGAATTAAAATTTTTCATCGTTATTTTGAAGTGGGTAAAAATTTTTTTTTATACTTTACCACGTTTTTAAGATTTTTGCCAAGTTTTCATCAACAATTACAATTTTTTGGATTTTTTTAGTAAAAGACTAATAATCTACCTGTAATTTGTATGGGAAATTCCAAGTGCTCGGTGGTACGTGTTAACGTTAACCAATTTCAATGAAATTTTGCACGGAATTTTTTTAAGTCAGCCTCATCACTTTTAGGCCCATCGCCTGCTAGGCAACTTTTAGTTGCGCAACTAAAAGTTCCTCGGAGTTGCTTGCCATCGCTCACTAGGCAATTTACGAGCAACTTCTGGGTTCAGTATTTTTAATTGAAATGTTAAATTGACCTTGTATTTTGGATCAGTGACGATTCAAAAGTCGTTCAGTGTGAAAATAAAACTTAATTTTTTGAGGTTAAAACCCTCATTTCGCAAAAATTTTGAAAAATTCCCAAAAGTTGCTGGAAGTTGCTCGGAAATTGCCTAGTGGGCGAGGGTAAGCAACAAAAAGTTGCCGGGAAAAAAGTTCCGCGAGCAACTCCGAGCAACAAAAAGTTGCGCAACTAAAAGTTGCCTATAGTGGGCGCTCTCCCATATAAGCTTATATAATTGGATTGGGAGCAACAAAAAGTTGCTGGGGCTAGCAACAAAAAGTTGCCTTATGGTAGGGGGGACGTAAGAAATTCGAACAATGTCAAAATAAGCGCCACCCCAAAACCCCTATTTAAATGAATTTAGTCGCGATGGAGACGAAGACCTGAATGACCAGAATTCTCTGAGATTCTCTTAAGATGAACCAACTCATTGCTATTCAGTGCAGACACTATGCCTCCCATAGGTATAACAGATTCAATTACAGAACTTTTAGCACACATGATGAAATGTTTTCATTTTTCAAAACCAAAGCATCAGCCATCAACTAACCTTCAAAGTATTTTAAGAAGTACGAGTACCTATATAAATGGGAGTAAATTTGCTACAATCGAATACAAAAATCATAATTCTAAGACGCAAATAAAGTTGATTAAGAAAAAAAAAGAAAAACAAAAATATAGCCCTATTAATAAAATATAATAGCAAAACAAAAACAGCAACCATGTCGATATAAATTGCCAGCATATCTCTGAGTCGCGCTAGACACTTTCAAAGTTCCCAAGATAATACCTATACAATATTTACAAAACATGGTTTGGTGGAGGTGACTTTGTTTCATATTATGTACATACATATATGATATGGAACAACATACACATTTTTTTAATAATATAATTATTGTCTGTACCAACAATCTCCGACATTATCCGCCGCGCGCCGCCACGCCATCCACCGACCGGGGACAAATTTAGATAATGAGTAATACTTTACAGCAGAATGTGTGGGAGACTCAAAAATAAATTCAAAATAAATTTCCATTCACCCGCCCGAATCAGTGCAGCGTAAATATTTTATAGGTAGGTACGCCATTTTTATTGTGCTGCTGACAATGACAGCCCGCCGAAGTTGTAATATTTTTAAGTGTAAAACAAGTTTTTGACACACACACACCAACTATGTCACCGGGGTAGGTGCGAACTGAGTTTAATGTTTTTGTTTTGTTTTGATTTTATTTTTTTTTTTTTCTTAAGGAAAGTTCGATCCCCTATTTTTTGTGTTATTGGTTTATTCAGTTTATTATCAAAATCAAAGTACGAATTCGACAAAAACAATTTTATGGAGGTAAAAACAAAAATACTTCCTAATTTAATGAGCGCAGTAATGTGATCTTGTTTAATATTCTTTTCCTTCTCTCGCTCTTTTTGATCGCAATGAATAAAGAGAAAAGTGAACAATTGGGTCGTAGATCCTTGCTCTTATAACTTAAAATGCAAAAGACATAGTAGAACTTATATTTATAGGTCTCTCGCTATCTGTTTAGTAAATTACAAACAAAATATTTATGCAGAAGGTGGGGTGGAGAGTGGGTTTCGTAATCCGCCCACCTGTCAGTTCTTTTTGTCTATCTGTCCGTTCGGTTACAATCCGTTAAGTAAAAGTTGAGGAGGGGAGGGGGGAGTACCAGTTTTTTTGGCTTGAAAGTCCCATTACAATTTCTTTCGTAATATATTGAGTTTTATATAGTTTTAAAAGTCTATAGGGCTGTCAAGGTATCGCAAATATGTAGATTTGTATACCCCTCTACCCAGATGGTTGTCAAATGGGTAGGGAGAGGGGAAAGCTCTTACAAAATTTTGTTCGAACCTTGCATTTTGGGAAAGACACTATATTTTTTATGTGTAGGGCGGTCAGTTTGAGTGTAAAAATTGGATCTGAAGCCACTCCCCCCCCCCCCCCCCCATCTTGGAAAACCGGGGGCATACAATTTTTGTGTTATAAGTCTATGGCTATTAACATATCTTCTTTATCCTTTTTTCTAAAATGGCGCCCAATTGGGGGAGGGTTTTTAACCCCCAGTTTGAGTGCAATATATTATAAAAGGAGTGTAGTGTCACGCAATTCCTTAACTGAACTTCCATCGGCATCGGGAGCGGTCTTAACTTAAGTTACAAGTTCGAAAAAAAATGGCTTCACCGGCTTATGCTCTTATTTCAATTACATATACAGGGTGATCGGTATAAGTGCACCAAACTGCTGGAGCGAGTAGGTTGGGTTAAGAAAAGAAAAAAAAACGTATGGGAGGGGGGGTTCATTTCACCTCGTTTAGGCAGGAGGGGATATTTTCTAAAAAATTGACTTGAAACAGAAAAAAAAATATTTAAAAACAACGGTACAATCTACAATGCCATGCTATACCTTTTTGGAAAGCCAGAAATCTCTTCTTTGATTTTCATTTTAAATTAAGTTGTGTTAGTGAATAGTTATTGAAAAATTAATTTTCAAACTCGAATTTTTGAAAAAAAAAAAAAACAACTTTCAAATTAATTTTTTTCAAAATTTTATGCAATTAAGTATAATTTTTATTTTCAAAATTCAATGCTCTTATTAATTTTCAATATAAAACTGAAAACTGGATGCTAAAATGTCTTTTAGTTTTTGAGAAAATTGAAAATACTTTACTACTTAATTTGTAGAAATAGTATCTTTTGAACAACAAAATAACGGATGGAAGTCGAATTTAAGAAAAACTTACTTTTATTATTTTCAATTTTCTCAAAAACTAGACTACATTTCGACATCTGGTTTTCAGTATTTGACTAAAAAATGATGGGAGTATTGAATATTAAAAATAAAAATAGTACTAAATAACGTAAAATTTTGAACAAAATCAGTTTGAACACAATTTTTTAATTTTTTTTTTTTTTCAAAAATTTAAGTTTGAAAATTAATTTTTAAAAAACTGTTCACTAAAAGAACTTAATTTATAAACAAAATAGAAGCACATATTTCTGGCTTAACAAAAAAGTATGGCACGTCTTTTTGACCGTTACCGTTGTTTTTTAATAATTTTTTTTCTGTATTAAGTCAATTATTTTAGAAAATTGCTCCTCCTATTATTTTCAATTTTCTGAAAAACTAAAAGACGTTTTGGCATTCGGTTTTCTGTTTTTGATTAAAAACTAATAAAAGCATTGAATTTTAAAAACAAAAATTACACTTAATTACATAAAATTTAAAAAAAAAATTAGTTTGAAACTTTTTTTTCTTTTTTTTTTCAAAATTTCGAGTTTGAAAACTAATTAAATTCTACCGTTGTTTTTAAATATTTTTTTTCTGTTTTAAGTCAATTTTTTAGAAAATTGCCCCTCCTGCCTAAACGGGGGGAAATAGACCCCCCCCTCCCATACGATTTTTTTCTTGTCTTAACCCAACCTACTCGCTCCAGCAGTTTGGTGCATCCCTGTATAATGAGACCCATTTCATTTTTACTTCTTCCATCGTTCCCTGGTTAAATTGAAAAATGTATCGATTTCAATTTTTTTTTAACGAATCCAAAACTTGTCCTTTAGTTCATATATCACAAGTATAAAAATGTAAATAAATTCCACTGATTAAAATATGATAAAAATATTCGAATGGAAATTTCCTTACATTTTATTGAAAAAAAAAAAAAAAAAAAAAACTAAAAATAATTAATAATAAAAACAGCACGGATATAATTTTAAATTAAAAACCTGTTTAACCTTAATTTTATACAAAAACTTAAATTCGTGTACGTGTATATGTGTCTTATTATGGAAAAATTTTAACTTTACGTAGTTTTGTGCAAATTTTATTTGATTTCTTTCATCTATCCGGTTGATGGATAAAATGATAAATCTCTATAGTATTTCCTGTTGATGGCGAGGAATTAGCAAGAAAAAAAAAGGTAGCTTGATACTATTTTTGGAAACTGGTTGAGAGGCATTGATGTGAATGATGATTCATCAGTGCTTGCCAACAAAATGTGTGCATAGTATACCTACATTTTAAGATACAAAAGACAGTTATTATAACAACAACAACAAATATTATGTATGTCAGTAGGTATTTCAGAAGTATCAGTACAGTCGCTTTAACGTGTTTTTTTTAAATTATATTAATAAGAGTTACTATACTTAAAGAAGATAAAAATAACTCTTTCTTATTATAGTCCAAAGTTGCCAATATTTTAGCAAATGCAAAAAAAAAAAAACTCAAGAACGATCTTTAACTTATTTTCGGCACATAAAGAGGATCACGTCAAAAACTTAAAAACAAGGTCAGTGTACCGATGGCCAATCGTATCCCGCACCCCATGTGACTGGAGAGATAAGAAGCTAAAAAAAGATATTTTTTTTTTATTATTTCTTCACTTTTACTAGTTGTTGTTGTTCTTAAGTATTTGCGAAACAAATAATTGACTTGTCTCGATTTAGTGTAAATTCAACTACATATGTAAACATTTTGCGAGGCCAAACACAGATTTTTTTTTTATTTATTTTATGAATTTAAGTAAATATTTTTTAACTGGTTTTGTAGAATGAGGTGTAAATGAAATAAAAATGGAAAATTTCTTAATGGAGTTTTGCCACCAGGTGGAGCTCTGAACTTTAATTCAGGTTCCTTTATTTAATCTTTTGTGATCAAAATTATATTTTATTGTAAATGGTTATTAATTTAAAACTCAATATTACTTAGGGCCACTTGCACAAAAGTTTACTGACAGAACTATAACCTTTGATTTAATAAATAATTGAAAGCTATCTGACTGATTTGAATCAAATCAACTTGTACCAAAACATTACGTTTAAAAAGCTATCCTCTCATTGTTCTCAGAGGATAAATATTTAAACTCTGAATAGCTCTTATGTCAAATTTAAGAATTTCTTACGAGATATAAAGTATTTGTTGTGTTGTTGATTTTGAAAAAATATTTTATCCGCTTTTTAAATATGTTCTTATCGTAAATTAAAAAAACGAGAAAAGTTTATTTATAAAAATTTGGATTGTAATTCTCAGTTCTATGTATTTATCCGTTTAATTCGTACAAGTGGCCCTTAGGCAAAGTGTTGTGTCGTTGCAACTTTTTCCGGTCACTGGCCATGCGGCGAGGCTAGGCATTCCTCACGTAGCTGTGGAAACAGGAAGGAAACAGTCTTTCATTTCCTCTGCAAATGTCCCGCTTTGGCCAAAACGAGATCACCACAATCATTGGGAAAAGCATTTTTCAATTATCTCGATGAAATTTCTAAACTGAAGACCAGGGACTTGATCTCCTTTCTCAACGCGACGAAGTGGCTCTAAGCCGAGCTCGGCCGCGTCTGCAGCATCTTCTAAGTTCTCTTAGTCAATCTCCTGAAACCATACGAGCAAGTGGCTTTAAATTACCGAAGCCTACAAATTGCCTAGCCTGGCAAGTTACAATTAAAAATCGTTTTCTTTACAGGCCACGCGAGTTATGGTATCAAAATGGCGCACTTCAGCGCTATTTGGTTCTCTGAGCTAAGTTTTCGGGCCGCATTTCTACCTATACCACTGAAAAAAGTAGTTTTTTTTTTTTTTAAAAAAATGTAGTATTTGAGGCCTCTTTTGTTTGCTTTTTGTTGAAGTTCAAAAATTGGCAGATTTTATTGGTTCTAAGCATTCGCAGGAATATAAATAACCTTTCTATTTCGTTGTATACCGATATTATTTGGAAGCAATATGTATTCCATTCACTTTGCTCAAGTTTTTCAATCCAGACTTCATTCTAATCAGCCTCTCAAAGGTATAAATATAGATTTTCTGGTTACTGCCTGAACAGAATATAATGCTGAAACTGGAGTCGCAGACGGAACTGGAAGAGCTGTCAAAAAGTGTCGTACGTTATTTTTTTGTACCTGCCCACAATGCAGCTGTACAGCTTTGAATGTATTTTGAAGAAAAACAAAAGAATATTCTTGGGTACAAGCTCAGAATTCACATTTTTTGTTTCCAATAATTTTCCTTTTAATAAATATTTTTTTTCGCGATACAAATAACCACAATATTTTTTTCCGACCCAAAAAGTTTTTTTTTTTTTTTCTTCATACAAATTGAAACGTCAAAAGTGTCGTACGTGAAAAGTTAAAAGTTGGTGAACTCTTCCGTCTGTGGCTGCAGCTCCGTATGCGGCTACGTTCCGTTGTGTTCGCAACATTGAATTTGCGTGTATTCAATATTTTGACAGCTATTCCAGCTCCGGCTCCAGTTCCGTCTCCGTTATCATTCTGATCAGCCAGTTAATTGACATTATTCATTCACACAACACGTAAATATCAGTAAAATCTAAAATATATTCTGCTACATAACCATTTTCTTAAAATAAAAACAAAACTAAACACGAAGATAAATTCGTGCTTAATCATTTTAACATAATGCTATAGCTTTTATTTTCGATTACCCAAATATAAATTAAATTACCTTTTATATTCCAAAAAAAAAAAAAAACATAAAAGAGTAGCAATCAAATAATTTGGGAAAACCCAGTGTTAAAAATATTTCTTTTTTATTTCACCTTATTATAAAACCGAAGCGCGCAAAACTAGATGTCTACCGATAAATTATGTATTTGATAAAAAAAAAAATTATAAAACCTACATATAGTTCCTTATCAACTTTTAAAAAGAAGCCAAATCTATAATTCAATCAGCTTCATCGGACTTTGATTATAAAACGATTTGTGATTCATAAACATCAAATCTTATCTGAGCGTGGTATTTTAAGTCCTTAAGAATTTCGTTTATTTTTTTTATGAGTTTCGTGTGTCATGTGTCATGAGTTCAGGTAAGAAGTGCTTTGTTGTTTTGTTAGTTCAGTTCTATTTTAAAATAATTGTTCAATTCATTTAAAAAGCTAATTAGACGAAACATTTCGCTAAGACATCTTTATCATTGTTTTTTTTTTTTTTAAATTTGATTATTGATTGAAAAGAATTCGACATGTCAATTATGTATATCATTTTCAAATTCCGACATATCTATCACGTTACTTTTGCCTATCATTAAAGGAGCTGTAAGAAAGGCACTTATTGGCTACATGAAATTTGGCCCCAATGTATTGTTTTTGTTTTATGTATATATTTTTGGGCCCATTTTTCGCTTTTGGTTTAAGCTTTTCTTCCTTTTTTAGGGCTGTTTTTCATAAAGTTTGGGGTCATTTTTCCATTTTGAAAATGGGGCCCCAAAGCTGGTGCTTTTTTTCATAATGAAAAATGACCCCATTTTCAAAATGGAAAAATGACCCCAAACTTAATGAAAAACAGCCCCAAAAAAAGGAAGAAAAGCTTAAACCAAAAGCGAAAAATGGGCCCAAAAATATATACATAAAACAACAACAATACAAATGGGGCCACTTTTCATAATGAAATTCAACCCCAAAATTAAAAATGAAAAGAGGCCCCAAAAAGAAAGGAAAATCACCCCAATTCACAAAATGTAATCAATTTTGTTGTTGTTGTTTTTCATATACATTTTTGGGGCCATTTTTCATTTTTTGTTCAGGGCCATTTTTCATTGGGGCCAAATTTCATGTAGCTGCACTTATTCACGTTTTAAGTTTGCAATGCAAACTGAATTTGTTTTGTGTTCGCAAGCCGCAACTACTTAGGCCGTGTGCGAATTGAGTTAAAATCACTTTAAATTTTATCCGAGATTTAATTTTGACATTTCTACGTACAGATTCACCTCACTAAGGCCGTGTGCGAATTCGTTTAAAATTTCGATTAAATTTTATCCGAGATTAAATTTTGACATTTCTACGTACAGATTCACCTCACTAGTGTCAAAAATTAATCTTCGGATAAAATTTAACGCGATTTTAACTCAATTCACACACGGCCTAAGTGTCAAAAATTAATTCTCGGATAAAATTTAATCGAAATTTTAAACGAATTCGCACACGTCCTTAATTGTCAAGAGGTATGTTGGCTTAGTAGTCCGAAACTATACTCAAAAATATGTATTTTTTCTACCAGTTTTAGTTAGCTGGTGTATTTTGTGTAGTTTTGGGTATAGAGAGTGCTCGAATGAGTAAATTATTTCCCGTTCTTGACAATTTTTACCCGAGAAATTTCTTTGGGCAGAACATTGTAACTTCGAAAATCAGTTAGAAGTCAAGAACAACAATAGAAATACAAAATCACTGCTGTTTGTTTACTTTAAGTATTAGGCTTGATTCACATTATAGTGCCGATACCGATACAGTCTCCATACGTTCTTACTCCGATATAATATTCTTACACAAAAAACAATGAGTATATTCACACCATCGATACCGCTCCAATACCGATACAGTCTCGCTCCAGTTTCGATTTATTGGAAAGAATATTTTATCGGAGCGAGAACGTTATTAATATACGGCCCTATCGAGGTAACCGTCGAAGCGGAATTCTAACCGATTTCCTGCGAATCGGAGACATTTTTCTTCGAGGTAGTTCTCCGATTAGCAAAATGTCTCCGATTCGTAGGCAATCGGAGAGAATTCCGCTCCGACGACGGTTACCTCGATAGGGCCGATAGTTTCTATGGAAAAAAAAGTAAATAATTTCGAATCGGTATCGTTATTGGAGCGGCACGTTTCGAGACTGTATCGGCACTATAATGTGAATACAGTCTTATAGTTATTCTTTTAAATTGTATTCATATTTTATTTTATAACAAACAACTGATTTTTTATTTAAGGGCCAGTTGTACAAACGTGGTTCAATATTTAACCCGTGGTTCAGGAAATTTAATTCGCCGATTTCGACGGATTAACTGAGGGTCAACGATGGTTCAAGGTTCAAATATGTAACAATAGCTATCTATATGCCTGAACCATCTCTAAACCTCAGTTAATCCGCCGAAATCGGTTAATTAAAAATCCTAAACCACGGATCAATATTTAACCCACTCTCTCTTTGAGAGAATTTCATCGCTACCCCAAAAAATTTGATAAATAGCTATTTTTATACTAAGTTTTCACCGACCACTAAACCGAGATTTAGGTAGATTTACCACAAATCTCTTCACAAATCCCATGATTTACCAGACAAATTTTAATCTCCTCAAATCAAGATTTAAAATAAATCTCATTTAAATCTTCATAGGTAAAATTCGAACAGACCTATTCCCCTATTCAGCGCAATACAAGCTGCTAAAGCAAACTTGCAATCTCACTTCCACTTCATAAGAAAAACGACCCACTATCTGCATTTTGAAAGGTTCTGTCAAAATTAATCTATTTTTTAATCTTTTTTTCTGGTGAAAACACTATTTCGGGATTTATGAAATCTAAACGAGATTAACTTGCAGTGAAAACGTAGTATTAGTCTAGAAAGTACATGAACAAACCTAATATCTCATGTGATGCACCAATAGGAGTTTTTCTTTTTTATGTCGTTTTTCTTTCGATTTTGATCCCGGATCACGAATTTTCTTGGCAAAAGAAACGCAGATTGGATTTGTTTTTTGTTTGCAAATGTGTGTGTGGGATATCAAATTTAATTTTGTCAAAAATAGTTTTAATTTAATTAAGCAAAAAATAATTTTGATAGGCAAAGAATTGAAAACGGAATGCAAATGAGAAAGAAAATCGCAGAATCACAGAATCACACAAAAGCACAAAATGACGTTTTATAAAAAATGTGTGTGTGCAAGTGCGTGTTTCATGTAGGTGTAAATAAATTCGGGATCAGAGATTTTGATCCCGAATTGTCAGGGATTGATATTTTTTGGTTGAATGAAATGCAAAAACTTGTCCGGGATCAAAATCCCTCACAGGGATCAATTTTTTTTGGCTGAAAGAAAAACGACATTAGTTCAGAGCTGAGCCCGAACTGTCAAACAAAAATGTTGTGTTTCTTTTTAAGTTCAGAGCGTGCTCCATGAGCTCAAAATAAAATAACCGAGCAGACGGAGTAAAAAACTGAGCGCAGCCAACTTCATACAGTTTCCATGTAATTTGACAGATATGACAATTGAGTGCTCAGGTGTGTTTCATAATTAAATCAGAGTGCTCTGAACATACTCTGCTCAGAGTTTACTCCGTTCGCTCAGAGTCTATTCAGTGCTCTACTCTGAACAAACTCTGAACTAAAAAAGAAAAACGCCAAATGTCACCTGGTCGCACTTACAAAGCCTTACTGCCAGGGTATATCAATTTTAGTTTTTTTTTTTATACATATGAACTTTGACAAAACTTTGAAATAAAATTGTTAAAAATTTGGCATATTTGGGAATTATTTCGTTTATAAATTTTGTTAATAACTTCTAAACTGGCGATCTTACTTTTGAGCCGAGCCTTTCAGTCAGAGTGGACCCCTGAACAGAACTTGAACATGCGGAGTATATTCCGAACGTTTTCTGAACTGAGTTTTTTCTGACTTCTGAGCGCTTTGATTTATTTTTTAAACACAATTTACACTGTCATTTTACTTTTTCAGTTGAGAGTGCATATGTTACCAAAATATGACAAAAAATCAAAAACTTTCTACCTTTAAACCCACTTAGGGGCTAGTTATAGCGATCAGGAAAATGCATCAGGAAAAGTTGAAACATTATGAAATTAAATATTTTCTTCTAATGGTCGGTTGGGGTTGCAAACAGGATAACTACGTCAGTAAACAAGCCTACTGCCAAACTTTCCGCATACACACGAAAAACTTTTTCGTTTGCAACCCTGTCAGTGGAACAAGTAGAAATTGGGACTCAAATCATTGGAACGATTTGTTCCATTTTGGTTGAAATAGCACACAGCTGGCACGAAAAATGAATTTTCACCAGGACCCATGTTCTGTAACTCTCACATCGAAAAAATCAGTCGAAAAACGCTGAAAAATGGAACAAAACTCATGTATTTTGTTTCAGTTTCCATCGTTTCTCGACCGAATTTAAGCATGCGAGAAGTTACAGAACATGGGTCCAGGAAAATAATTAAATACATAAAAAAATTGTGAAATTGAAAATGTTAAGTCCCCAAAAAATTCTTTTAGTTATTTGTCATCGATTAGTGTAGCCAATTGTGTTTCAAAACGAATGATAAAATTGTAAATTTGCACATCACAAATTTCTTCCTGATTTGTTTTCCTGATCGGTCAGGTCTAGGGTTCAATTGAAATCCCATTTCAAATTAATTTGATCATATTTTGAATCAAAAAAACCTTCATTTTGTTTAATCATAGTTTTGTCGGTATTATGTAACTTTGAAGAATCAGAATGAATTTCTATTTTTGTATGTTAGACAATCAATCAGTAAAGATAATATGGAATTCTTTAAATTAAAAATAAAAGCAATCAATCAATTTCGATTAAATTAGACGTGATTAACTGAAACGTAGTACCTATATAGCACATGAAAATATTCAGAAATGTTATTACTGTTATTTGATTTTGTACGGTAACTTTGTTTCAACGAATAGCTATGTTCAATTATTGCACTCACACAATTGTAGATTTGACATTTCTAACTGGGTGCTTATTAAAATTAAAATAAACTAGTGAACCCGACAGACGTTGTCCTGTCTTAGGTTAGGTTAGGTTAGGTTAGTGGGCTGACAGTTGATCTTGTTACCGTCACACTTAGATCAATGTAGATCCATTGTGATACCCTATTGGAAGAAACCTATACTAAAAACAGGACGTGACATATCCCCTTAGAGGGATAGATTTCGGCAAGCAGTTGCTTGAAGTTATCGGGGGTTACAGGAAATTTTTTCTTGTTAAATGTCGTCAGTGCGTAGACACCGGGTTAAGGGAAGGTTTCGTCACCGTCGTGATCTTCTCCTTTACCCCCACTTGGTGCATAATTCTCTCCACCAGGCCCGGAGGAGCGTTTGGCCCCCCACAAAGCCTGGTGGGTGGGTTGATAGGTCAGTGGTTATGGTGTATGTATCTGCTTGTAACGTCAGTCTGGAATAATCCAGAGGGCCGTCCCTACAACAAGAGTATTATACCAATCTTGTGAAGGGGAAGCCATCGCAATTTTTTTTTGAATTGTATTTAGGGACTTTCGAGCCATTTAGTAGAGTAAATGAACTTTAGATTCTTGCTAGGAATGTCAGCGAGTTCCTCTATCCTGTCTTAGCTATGAATATTTAATTCTAACTGGAATAGATAAATAAAAAACAAATTGTACCTACTTCTGGGAGAATTACCATGAGGTGAATGAGGAAACAACCAAATGTTATCAATCTACATAAAAATAATCTAAAAGATATTTAACAACTTTCATATTTATTCACCTTTTAAACCTCCTCTGGACTTCCACAAATAATTCAAGACCAAAATTAGCCAAATCGGTTCAGCCGTTCTCGAGTTTTAGCGAGACTTACGAACAGCAATTCATTTTTATATATACATGTAGATATAGATTTGTCGTCCAGACGGGAAGAAGCGATTTATACAACTCTCAACTATTCCAGTGTGTGTCAGCATGAATAGAGGTGACCTACTATATTTTGTTCTAGATTAGCTTAAACTAAATTTCAAATTTTTTTTCTTCTCACATAAAAATGCTCAGTACCAATTTCTAAGCAAATTTTTCAACCTCGAACCATAGTGGACGTACAGATCGAAAGACGGTGTAACGAAAACCACTATTCTTGACCTCTCCATCATTGAATGAATTAGATCCCCTTATTACATGTGTACACGTTTACCCGTGTTACACGTGCACCCGTGTTACACGTGTAATTAAATTATTCGTGTATGAACACGTTTATTTAAAAAAATACGCGTGTAATAACTTGAAAATCGTTTTTATGATGTTTTATCCAAAGATATTTTTTTTTGGTGAAAACGTACAAATTTGATCTCGGAAAGAATTTAGTCAACATTTCATTCCAATTCCAGCATGCTTTAGTTTTAATAAATCAAAAAAAATCGCTTATATTTTTTGCGCAAATACTTTTTTGATGAAATATATGACACCCTGATCAGTCTAAAAAAAAGAATTATAATTACACGTGTATTTTTATTTAAATAAATAAATAAATTTGATGGCACAACAGCTCATGAAGAACTAGGGCGTAGTAGTGACTTACAACTCTCAACCATTCCTGTGTGCGTGTCTGCAGGAATGGAGGGGACCTACAGTTTATTGCCGAATCCGAACGGCTAACGAGCGGCACTTTTCTGTGACAGGAGATACTCTTGGAGGATTTGTCAATTCCTCGCAAGAGGCAGTAGCCGTTTTTCTTTTAAATAAATAGGTGGCGAGGCTGGGGATCGAACCTTAGACCTCTGGCATGACAGTCCATCGCACTAACCATCACACCACGGCTACTATTGTATTGTGGATTTTTATTTACACGTGTAAATTTTTTTGACTACACATGTACACGTGATACGAATACACGTGTAGCTAAATACACGCTTGAAATGGAGAGCTCTAGAATGAATCATTCAGTTTGGATGAAATCTCAATTTTTGTTCGCACTAAACCATAATAAAACTTTACCTTTGAGTAACTAAAAAACGGCGAAGGAAAAGTACCCACTTCTCCTGAAATATAAAAAAAAACGTGTGCGTAAACCTAACATTAATTTGTTTTTCTGTTATACCTTGCATAATAAAAACGTGAAAATCAACAACAAAAAACAAACCTACACAAATTATATTTGGCGTTACAACAGTCTCCTTATTAATTTTTTTGTTTTTTTTTCCCACTCGAAAAAAATAACTGTTAATTTAAGTACCAATTTACTTACATTAATCTTAAATTGTAATTTTCGGTTGGAATTTGGGAGTGTTCTATTTCGAATATAAAAAAAAATTGAGTAGATTGAGTGACAAATGTCAATATTCGATAGGAATGGAACATGCCTAAGATCCAGCCGAAAACGACATTAAGTTCTTCAGATAAATGAAACACAACAATTGTCAAACTCAATGACTTGCACAAAAAAAAAACTTGCTTACCTACGCAATATCTTAAGTGTTAATTTCTCACAAAAAAAAAAAAGTACACTACAATCCAAATTCCGAACTTAATGAGACA
Source organism: Epistrophella euchroma (assembly GCA_947049315.1). Lineage (NCBI taxonomy): Eukaryota > Metazoa > Arthropoda > Insecta > Diptera > Syrphidae > Epistrophella > Epistrophella euchroma. The sequence continues at coordinate 106,407,748 of OX346247.1, read as the reverse complement.
CTTAACTTTTAAAATTAGCTCTACTTAATTTTTATTTTGTTCTTCTTCAAAACAATACATTTCATCGAACGTCAGATAATATATGTACATATGTATGTATGAATGTAGGTAGGTACCTACATACATACATATACTCGAAATATTTCTCAATTTTATCTCAAAATTCAAACACAAAAAACATAACCTAATCATGTTCGGTTTATTTTTAGATCACTTTTTCTAATTTGTATGACAGAAGCAAAAAACAAAAAAAAAAAAAAAAAAAAAAAACAGATTGCGAACAAAAAACTTGAAATTCTTTATCTTAGATAACTTTGATTACGTCTTTGTGTCGTCTACCTGATGCATTATGACACACTTGATGCTGCCACTACTAGGGTAATTATAATTACCCCACATTGATACAGGTGCAGAGCTCTTTTATAAAAAAAAAATACAAAAGAAAATGCACCCCCATTCACATATTGATATTACATGATATGTTTTTTTTTTTTTTTCTGCTGACAGGTTCACACACATAGACATAACATTTCCTATACATATAAACGCTACAAGTTCTCTCGGTAAACATTGTGAAGATTCTATAAATAGATTTGGATCGATAAGCTCAATGCCACGGCGATAGGAACAACAAAATTTAAAAATAAACTTTGCCTCAGTGTAGAAAATGTCGCCAGGGGCTGTATTGTATAGGGCTGTGACTTTTGAAGTCCTCTCTTTCTCTCTATCTCTCTTTTTCTCTTTTTTCTTATCTTGTTTAGAAAAAAAAAGTGTTGTATTGTGTTTTGTTTAGCTGTTTTCATTGCTCTATTCCTCCACATTTGCCTATTATTTTTTTTTATTTTCCACTCAACTGTCAATTAACATTTTACTGATACTATTAAAATGTTGTTCTACAATAATTTTTGGGTGAGAATTGTTTTTACTTTTGAAAGAGTGTATACAATCCATAAAGAAAAACCATAAGTAACTTATTTTTTTTTTTTGTAATTCATATTGTGTTGTCTGGAGTAGTTTTAGTGGTTAGACTGTCAGTTAAATGTTTGTGGCTGCTTTTGAGTTAAGTGGTTTGACATCAAGATATGTACACAAACCACGATTTACAAGTCGTATTCTTGTGACGAAATTCGGGAAATGAGAAAAGTGGGTTGATTAATTGCGACTTGGCTATAGTTGTCTAGTGTGAACGTAGGAAAAGTCTTAGTCATATTTACAATTTAAATGTTGTTATGGCTTTTTTGTTTAATTAAACTAGAATTAAGATGTTTGTTTTTGATTGGCTGCCTATTTTTTCTTTGATCTACGCATAACATGTCATTGATCCACAGCAAAGTTAAATCTTGCACAAAAATAGAACTGAGATTAAAATAGTCTACAAAGGTGTTGGAAACTCAATTTTTTAAGAGCTTAATAGTTTTAAATTTTCGCTTCAAACTTCAGTTTAAAACCCTAGCTATAAGAACATTGCCACCTCTTGTACCTACATAGTTGAAAATAATTAACTTTATAGGTACTTCATTATTTGGAAACCATTGTATGGTGGTTAAAAATGTTTGTTTTTGTTTTAATGTAGGAACGGGGTATTTCTGATTGAACAGTAAAATTTGCCGAACAAATTTTGTCTAGTATCTACCTCTTTTTCCTCGTTTAAATTTTTCCTATTGAAAACTTTCAAGGGTTTTGAATAAACTTTGCAAAAAATTTTACATTTTCCAGGCGAAAATTTAATCAAATAAAATTGATTCTTTTCCCTGCTTGAGAGATAAAGGCTGATTTCCAATGGCGCGTTCGCGTTAGAGACGCTTACGTATACGTTTACAAGCTTTACGAACGCGTCGACATGACAGACGACTTGAAGAGAACCTGAAAATCAAAATAAACCTACACAACTGTAATTTCGAATTCCTTTCAACAAACTATTCCATTTTTTTTTAAACATAATCGATTATTTTTCTTTCAATAAAAGGAATTTGTTCAGAAAAAGCGATTTTTTCTTCTAAATAAATCGATTTTTTTGTTGAAAGGAATTAGAACATTAGTTTTAATTGTCAAAACGCACGCTGAAGTTGATTTTTTTCAACTTTAACGTTGGGGTAGCTTATGTTACGTTGGTTTGTGTACATGCTAATAGGTGCCAACTCGTAACATAATACCCAACGCGTCATTGTAAACAATTTGCTTAATTTGCTATGTCTGAGCTTTCGCGTTGAAAGAAAAATCTGTCAAAGCGACGGCCAATGCGGCATTGGAAATCAGCCTTAAATCCCTTATGTGACGCGCTGAGAAAGCGTTTAAGCTGAACATAAATATTTAAGTTTCCTTTCAGCAAATAGGCCTAAATATTTTTATACAGTTTGAATTCCTTTTACCCCTTTCCGCAAAATATCGTAAGCGACATTTGTATGTTGTTATACATAAAGCTAATTATTTAATTTTTTTTCCTGTGTATTAAAAGTAATCGGACCTTTTGTCATCTGTCAGTAACAGTATATTGTTAGAAATTTTCAATGCTGAAATTTGGTCTACTTGGTTTTGTTGCTGAGAAAACAGAAAACAAAATGTCGCTTACGATAATTTCTTTTTTTGTCGCTTACTATAATTCGGCGGAAAGGCAAAGGGCTCGATATAAATAAAATCCTTTTTTAATTCCTAGTTACACACATAACTGATCGAGTGAATATTGATGAAGTTATATAACAGAAAATTAAAGTTTGTTCAACTTCTGCTGCATATATACACCTCTACAGCTTCACATAAGGTTCGCAAATTTTCACATTTTTCTGTCAAAACCAATATGAAACTTGGGGAAAATTTCATGTTACCATTCAAACAAAGTTGCACTGTACCTTTCAACTTTGAAAGCTTAACGTACTAATTGGTTCCGATAAAAGCCGTTTTTCTGATCAATGTGCGGAGTCGTCCATACGTTTATGACTTCGTGCTCGGATCCAAGAAAAAAAACTCGTTTCATAAAAGGCAAGCTTTAAAATTCAATTCGAAAAAAAGCTATAGCTACTTTATTTTGTTCAACTGCCAAAACAAAAGACCAAAAAATGCATGCGTCACCGCTATCAGGAGTGAATTTTGAACGTCCATTTTTTTGACATTTATTTCATGTTTAATTTAATTTCATTAGTATAGGTTTGTTTTGTTGGATGTATCTCATACTAATATATTTTTATTTTATTTTTCATTACAGATATGGCACGCGATTCCGCAATAGCTCGCGATCGAATGATAGTTGTACCTGGTAGTTTGTCGTTAGATATTAATTCAACAGTCAATCAGCCCCCCGCACCGGCTGATATAAATCAAGAAATTCTGGAGGTAAATATACTCAAAATAATGATTTCCAAAAAAAAAAACAAAAAAAAAAGTTTTATAAAAAATTGAAAATATTGAAAAAATATCTTTACCGTAATGCAGTAGTTAGATAAAAAATTTAATTAATAGCTTCTTAGCAAAATGCCATAAAGAATACAACAATTAACAAGAAAAAAGCACCTAGTAGCTGCTTACGAAAATTACTTTGCCATTACATAAATGTCGATCTAGAATTTTCTCACAAAACTGACAAAATAATTTATAAAGCCGTGTTTCTTTGAGGATAGCAAAAATATAATCTATAGTAACTAGTAAAATCACCTGCTCATGCGCGAGTAAATGAGCGGAGTTGTTCCATATGAAAAAGCCTTTTTAAAGAAACCAACTTTATTAACTTCTGTTTTTTTTTTTTTAGTATTTTAGGCTTAACTTTCCCACACTAAGCGGGGTAACCATTATCGAAAGGTGATTTCTCATTTTAGTTGAGTGTTTGTACTCATACAAAGCACATCCAAAGGAACACAGCTAAGATCAATTTATTGACGACATATTATGGTACTTTAGGTCAATTAGCCAATTTTCTACCAATATTATTTTTTGCATATGAACTATGAACAGAAAGTGGTAGAAATTGGCAGTTTTCGTAAGCAAACAAACAGATCTATTAAGTATAAAGCTTCAGTCATGATTGATAATAATAGGTGTAATCGCGCATTAGTCCGAAACTATCCTAATCTAATTTTTTTCTACCAGTTCACGTTATCACATTTTGTGTAATGCTGGGTAGAAGAGAGCTATCGCAAGAGAATAAATTATTTCCATTTCTTGACAAGTTATCTGTTCTGTCAAAAGCCAGTTGGGAGCAAAAAAAAACAACAAAGAACAACAACAAAAAGAAATAGCTGCTGTTTGTTTACTTATGTCGAATTTTTTTAACAAAACAATCGATTTATTTAGAAGAAAAAAAAATCGATTTTTCTGGACAAATTTCTTGTATTGAAAGAAAAAAAATCGATTCGGTTTAGAAAAAAAAATCGAATTTTTTGTTAAAAGAAATTAGACATAATTTTTTTTATTTATTCGAAGTAAATTTTTTTTCTTCGAAAATTATTTAAGAAAATGTATTAAATTCAGTTTTTTTTCTTTATTATCAAACTTAATACCTACATATGTCGAATTCCTTTTACCAAAAAAAAGTCGATTTTTTCTTCTAAACAAATCGATTTTTTTCTTCTAAACAAATCGATCCCGACTCCTTAAAATTTGACACATTGGAATGTAAAGTTCAGAAAGCATGTACACGAACGAACCTAATGTGTAAATTTAAATAATGTAGACAAATTGTCAGTTGCATCACTTGTCACTTTTCCTATATGGCCAGTTTATATTTCAGAAATCTCAGAGGAATCCGTATTCTCAGAAATACAAACACAATTCCTCACAAAAATTCCTCAGTTTTGCTGTCAAAAAACTGAAGAAGGTTTTTTTTTTTTTGGATTCGTTGCTCAATTATTTTTTGTCGCAGTAATCAAATAAGAAAGAAAGGAGAAGAAAGTGTTTTTGAGGAATCTTGTTTATATTTAATGCTCCTGCTCTTTCAAAGTGACGACGGAAGAAAATTACTGAGCGCTCTGAAATATAAACTGACCAATAAACTCCCAATTTTTAGACTATTTAGGCCCATTTGCTGAAACGAAACTTAAATATCTATGTTCAACTTACACGCTTATGTTTCACTTTTTCCTCAGTATTAACTGTCACATAAGGTCTTATATTGAACTTAAATATTTAAGTTTCGTTTCAGCAAATGGCCCTTAAACGATGAAGTCAAAAATGGAAAGATTAGGCATGTTCAGGAAAATGAGATCTCAGAGCCCTCAGTAATCTCATTTACACGAAGAGGATTCCTTAGTTTTGCTGTCAAAACTCTGAGGAAAAAAATTTAGATTCGCTTGCTCACTTTTTGATGTGGAGAAATCTTCGAGATCTCATTTTTCTGAACACGCCAAATATGTAATAAGTTATGAAATTTTTTCAGTTCAGTGTAAATTAAAAAAAAAAAATTATTATTTGTTTATATTTTTTATCTGCTATCCTTTATTTAAACAAAAACAAAATAAAATTAATGTTTTTATGGAAGAACATTATTTATTCATTTTGTGATCTTTACATTCAGCCACAAATCCCACCTAACAAGAAGCAAAACAAAAAACACGCCGCGCCACTGCGAATCGAAAATAGATTTCGTCTAAATGGCATAATACAACCATTAATATATCTACATATTTAAGTACATATATATATATATATAAATAGAAATTTTATTGTATATTTATAAATTTTCATCATAGCACAAAGAGATCTGTATTCAAACTTTCGTGTAGGTTTATAAACAAAAATTACAAGAATAGAACCGGCCCGCGAGTGGGATAAAATAAACTTTTGCCGTTTTCGATTTTCGTTTGAACCAAAAAAAAAAAAAAAAAACAAACGAAAAAAAAATGTTTTGGTGCTCAGTTCAGTATGTAGTAGGAAAAAGAAATTTGTATTTATTTTTTATTTTTATTTATTTTTTTTTTTCGTACATTGCTTATTTTTATATATAAAATGGCGTTTCCGGTGTAAATTTAGCAACAAGCAAGCGATTTTTAATGCGCTTTTCCCACACCGGAACGTGGCTATAGATATAAATTTCCAATTGAGATGTTTTGCTAAAATAAAAATATGTAAAAATTAAAACACCAGCTTGTCTTTATGAACTTTGACGTAAAAATTAAATAAATATTTCATTTGAAAAAAAAAACGTTAAAGAAATTGTATAAATAGATGATGTGTTGTTCTTATCTGCATTCAAAGTGAGAGGTTAGTCGAAAGTCTTTGAAATATTGGTCATATATTGCGTAAGATTGTATGCTTTTTAATATAAGTTATCTTGTTTTTTTTGGTCATTAATTGACATCAATATACACGAGATAAATTTGTATCTACTCCATTTCTGCTGACTAAAAAACACGCAGACATGAATGATTGAGAGAGTTGTAAGGCCCTTAATAGTTCTTCACGAGGTTTCACGTCACCAAATATATTTATTAAAGAATTTCAATTTAATATTTGAAACAATATTTTTACTCGTAGGTATGCCAAATCCAACATGTTTAAACAGCCTTTGTTTATGTGTACTGTTTTTTGCCTGAATAGGGAACTCTACGAATCTGTCAATATCAAAAGTGACAGCCATAACTTTGTGGGCTTGACAGATGCGAACGAAGAACGAAAGCAAAAATAAAAAATGTAATAAATTTCTATTTTTTAAATTAAACCGGTTACAATTATAGGGGAAATGATTCCTCCTCGATTCCTGTGTAACAACAACTGTCAAAGACTGAGCTTTCAATGGCCGCGTTCATCACCACGTTTTTGACAGATCTAAAAATTCAGTTCTGAAAAACGTAACACTGAACGCCCAAAAAATTCCGAAATTTTTTATTCTGTTTTTATTATTTTTTGCACTTTAAAGTCAAAATCTGAAAAGCGATACGAGACCCAGACGATCAGACCACACACCAAAAAAAAACTGGATCAAGAACTATTTTTTTTTTGTTGCTTTTAGCTTTTTCAGATAGAATTTTTCATCTGAAAATTCAGAAAAAAACGTAAGAAACGTAAATAAATGTCAATCGACGTCAACTGAACTTTAATGACTGCTGGCCAATCAGCAGCTCTAAAAATGACAGTTCAGAACTGTCAAATGTGCTAATGAACGCGGCCAGTGTCTAGATCTGTTTGGAGCGTTTCATTACTACCGAATATGGAAATTTTTGCCACTTATTTTACTCCAATTTTTCCATAATCGATAGGAATGGCACACTCCTAAGTATGCATGAGCAACAATAACAAAATAAAGTGCATGCATACATGCTGTATCCATAAAACTAAAGTTTTATTAAAATTCAAAATTCCCAAAAGTAAAGTTCATATATTTATAACTAGAATAGTATAAATAAAATAAGACTTAACTTATTGTCAGCCTTCTATAAAATTATTAAATTTTTAACTCGTTGTACATATGGACGGACATACATAAGTATGCAAGGCATATGATTAAAATAAACCAAATCAGATTGCCTTGCAACTGCTGTCAACCGGTTTATTAAAGTCTGTATTTTTATCAATTAGGCTAGAATTTTTGCCAAATGAATAACCTCGCCTTTATCCAGTGGGGTTGGAGGAAATTTTTTTGCCGCCTGCCTTCATCATCGCCACCGACGCGACGCACGACGGACGACGACCGAAACTACTCACGGTGGTGGCGTGCTGTTACTACTTAGCGACAAAGCAAATAAATCTAGAAATAGACTGACCTTAAGCTGGGTTTAAAGCTGTAAACACACTATTATGTGTGTGAGAATAACATTTTCATTTAAGCGACATTTCATTAAAAAAAAAAAAAATAGTTTTGTCTGCGTTTTTGTTAATCTTGTTTGAAAATATGAAACCGATTCTTCTAGCATGTGTTGTGTAATGTATATGTACCTTACCTACATTAACTTTCATCAATAAACCTTGTGTCTAGATTAAGTTATTGTAAATATGTGAGTCAAGACGACAAACAAAATAATTACTTTAAGAATAGCTTATGTACATACAGAATAAAAAAGGAAGCAATACAAAGCTACATGGTTGTATAACTGAGTCTCGCGTGAATTTACTTTGAACAAAATAGATCGGTTATTATCGGATATGATACATTAATATATTACACTGCTAAAAAAATGTGTAATGTTACTTTTTAGACCAATTTATACCAATCTCAACCACTTTTCACTGGATGGGGTGTCCCTCTTGACATTTAACACTATTTAAGTATTTTTACACTTAAATTTCTCGTAGGCTGTGCTGTCAGTTTTTTTGTTTATTAAAGAAGAATCTTTAGGCCTGACATAAATAAAACCCTATGTTTTTTTTATTGTATTCGCTTTGAGTTTGTGGCTGGTATAAATTAAAAAAAAAAAACGGCAAAAACTGCAAACCATATACAAGAGTTGAAAGAAAAATACTTTTTTTTATAGGAAATTTTTTCCTATTTTCACATGTCAAGTGCGTTACCTTACGTATACATTTTTTTTTTTAATTATCAATCTAATGGTATAAACTGGCCAAACTTACAGAAAATACTTATTCGTTTTACTGCTATATATCATACATAAAAACGAACTACGTAGGTATAAACTCTTGGTTTATTTAAGTACGATTTCATCATTAAATACTAAAAATTATATTCCTACAAGTGTTGAATATATTTAATCTAGTCACTGACTCGCCCCATAACTATAAGCCATTATAATCGAAAGCTTAAAAACAACCACAAAACGTAGATTTCAAATATATATTTTTGTGCGGTGCGGTGCGGTGCGGCCGGCGGCGGCTAGAGCACGCTGCTATTTGTGTGTTGCTCATTTACAAATTTATTTATTTATTTTTTGTTTTATTCGGCTTTTCAAAATTAAACTTTCTATTTATAAAACGGGACATAAAACGACGACGCAATTTAAATTGTCTTATTCCTAGCTAGTCGAAGTGATATAGAGTTTTGTATATAGAATTCAATGTGTGTTCTGTTCTATTAATAATTTTGTATTAATAAAAAGCAAAAAAAGAATTCTTAAGAAATTAAATATTTATTTTTGAAAATGAATATATCTTAAATAAAAAAAAACCTACATAATGTACATATCCATAATAATTCTACACAATAATATTTATTGAAAAAAAAAATTAGAAAACATTGAATAGACAGCGACTCGTCGACGCCATAAGATTTTTTTTAATAAAATCAAATTTAATAAAATAATTGTTGTTTTTATACCTAAAATCAAATTATTTTTCGTATTTCGGTATTTTAATTTATGCGCGGTTGATTAATTTATCAAATCAAACGAAAACAAGATTTTTTTTTTTTATATAAATAGAGATGAATTTCACAGAATTTACTGATTCACAAACGTAATGGTCACTGATATTTCAACCCATGATGTGATGTACGAGAAAAGAATTTTAATTCATAAGTTTTTTTCCACATCGCGTTCAAGTAAATTGAATTAATGTATGTATGTATGTATGGATGTAGAAAAAAAAAAACAATAATTGATCTTGCCCGAGAAAGTAAACATCAAATGAAGACTTTTTTTTTTATTTCGTATCGATAATATTTCGAGGTTGCAAGGCTGTTTTTGATTTATGTGCTAGCAAAAAAAAAAATATAATAAACAGAAAAACATTGTATCTAAATTAAAACAACTTCTGGTTTCTATTGGTATGATTCTATTTTAGAAATTTTGATTTTTAAATTAAATAGCATATAGCCTATAATACTGGTTTGCAATAAACAGTGCAGTTTTATGAATTAGACACACTTGTATAAATCTGTTTATGATGATTCAAAGGCAATGTGCATTCTTACTAATTTTCGCACTGTAATTAAACATTCAAGGTTTGTCTTAACCCCTTTATTGCACGCCCTGTTCGGCACCAGATTTAACCGATAGGCCACTTTCATTAAAACTTGATGTAAAGTGTTTTTTGACATTTTTTTTTCTTTTTTCAATTTTTTTAGGATCAAAAATAAATGTACCTATACCTGCCATACAAAATTTTTTAGCCGTTAAGGAAGATAGAAACTCTTCTACAGATTTTCATTCGAAACAAAGAGGAAGTGAGAAGTGCCCCTCATCTTAGCCGTTCAGATTTGGCAGAAAATTGTAGGCCCTTTTTTTGACCTTTTCTTAATGTAACGGTGAGGAGCCAAAAAAAATAATCGTTATAATGTTTTGAAAAAAATCTTATAGAAAATTAATTCCCGTTTTTAAAACTACCCTTAAATTTTCCGTGTCGTCTTTCCTTGCGAAGATATTGGTAGTCAAAGTCAAAAGTCTGTTTTTTCATTCAAAACCAGATATTCTTCTGAAAAAAAATTGTAGAATAACGAAAAAAGAGGACCTTAAAACTGATTAAACAAGTTATCGAAAAAAAGCATTGATTTGGCTCAAAAAAAAAATTCAAAGAAAATGCCAATATTCAAAAAAAAAAAAAAAAATTTGGCTCGTGCTTCTTCTTATGATTGCGCAATAACGGTACCTTAAAAAATTCATTTGCTGAAATTTATCAATACAAAAAATATAAAGCTTTAGAATGCTTTTTGTTTTATCTCAATACGACCACTTTTCACAGAGATACAGCTTTTCAAAAAATACTAAAAAAAAAGTGTTTTTTTTTTGTTCCCTTAATTTTTTTGACAAGTGTAGAATGCTGGAACTGGAGCCGCAGACGGAACTGGAAGAGCTGTCAAAAAGTGTCGTACGTTATTTTTTTTACATGCAGCTGTACAGCATTGAAATTATTTTGAAGACAAACAAAAGAATATTCTTGTGTACAAGCTCAGAATTTACATTGTTTGTTTCCAATAATTTTCCTTTTAATTTTCCTTTTAATCAATCATTTTTTTCGCGATACAAATAACCACAATATTTTTTTCCGACCCAAAAAGTTTTTTTTTTTTTTTTATTCTTCATACAAATTGAAACGTCAAAAGTGTCGTACGTGAAAAGTTAAAAGTTGGTGAACTCTTCCGTCTGCGGCTGCAGCTCCGTATGCGGCTACGTTCCGTTGTGTTCGCAACATTGAACTTGCGTGTATTCAATATTTTGACAGCTATTCCAGCTCCGGCTCCAGTTCCGTCTCTGTCACCATTCTGCTTATCCAGTAATCGTATTAATAGAAGAACCTCTGCTACACCTAGCCTATCTCAGTCAAAGTATTTTTAGTGAGGCTGGATTGTACCAATGAGAAGCATTATCTTGCTGCAAAATCACATACATCGTCGTATAAATATATTTATTTTCCATGTTTTATGATGCGAAGAAAGAAAAATTGTTCCTTGTTTAATTTCTCGTGACTCATTTTGACATCTCTCAATTTATCTCTCTTCTATCTAATGGTGAGAAAGGAATAGCAAATTGAGGCAGGATTTTTAAATGGTTTTAAAAAAAATAAACTTCGCCGCTTGACTATTTCTTTCTCAACATAAGGTGGAGGGGAATAAAACAAAGATATGTCAAAAGCCAAAATAAATCGAGCCAAGCTTCCACCAATTCTGTCCTCAATTAAAAAAATAATAATAATAATAATAAACAACTTAAATTAAGTTGTGAGTGTATCTAACCCAATAAGCCGCAGTGTATGTATATTTGAATTAAGTTTGTTAGTAAAATAATGGAAATTTTTACTGTGTTCAGAAATAGAACTCTATAATAGTCTAGTGCGTTATTTTTGTTGCTGTTTTGTATATAAATGACTTTGACATAACACATATTATTATTTGTTGTATATGGAATAATATTAATACAAATCTAAAATTGTCAATTTATGACAGACTGAAAATAAAATTTGCATAATGACGTGTCATTAACATTATTTCTACCGTTAATTTGCATTATGTTTTAGTATGTCATTCTGTGAAAGAAATTAAAGCGTGACAAAGATGGAAATTTGTGATTTTGACATTTATAAAATGTCAATTCATTTGATTGTTTAATCATTAATTAGAATTAATTAGCCAGTTCAGGTTTCTCAAGCTCACTGAGATCTCAGAGATCTCAGCAATCTCAGAAATCTGAACGTAATTCCTCAGTGAGATTCCTCACTTTTGCTGTCAAAAAACTGAGACTGATATTTTTTGGATTCGCTTGCTCAATTATTTTTTGTCGCAGTTGATTAATTAATAAAAAAGAGATGGAAATTGGTTTTGACTTCTAGCGGAGAAATTTTGTTCAGGTTTCTCCTTCTGCTCAGTGGAGCTGACGGAGCTTGCTCAGTGAGATCTCAGTGAGATCTTAGAAACATGAACTGGCTAAATGGTGTTTAGATTGATAACAGAAGTTTCAGGGTCGCAAAATATATGTTTTGAATTTTTGAGGATTCAATTATGTACTTATAAATATGTTGTTTTTAATTATTTTTTTTTATTTTTGTGAACTTTTAAATAGCAAACAAGAAAAAATTGCAATCAAACGAATACATAGACAAAATTTACACATCCGCAAAATTGTAGATACCTTTTTGGTTTGTTTTGAAAACGCAATAGAATTTTTATTATATTTTGAAACTTGATATTGAGATAAGCTTAGAATGTTGTTGTTTGAGTTTTTGACGAAAGATCCTGTTTAGCTTCATTCTTAATAATAACTAACATAGATTATTAGATATCGTTATCATATAAATAAAATAAATAAATTTGGTGGCACAAACGGCTCATGAAGAACCAGGCCCTAGTTACTTACAACTCTCAACCATTCCTGTGTGCGTGTCTGCAGGAATAGAGGGGACCTACAGTTTATAGCCGAATCCGAACGGCTAAGGTGAACTGCACTTTTCTTTGACAGGAGATACTCTTGGAGGATTTGTCACTTCCTCGCAAGAGGTAGTAGCCCTGGTATTGAACTCCAGACCTCTGGCATGACAGTCCAACGCATTAACCATTACGCCACGGGCTACGTTATTATATAACAGGTTTATAAATGCATGGATTTACTGACCCTGTTTTCCTGTTAGTAGAAAAATAACTTTCAAATGTAAACCCTTTTTGCATGTGAGTTTTATCAATCTCTGGGGCCCGATTTCCGCACACGAAAACTATCAAACAATATCGTTTTGATTATACATATACAGTAACGGACAAAACAATAGGATCAATAATAAACTTTTAGATTAAATAAAGAAAACTCAGATATTTTGCTTTCTCTCCTGGTGAATTGCGGCTGGTATGCTATGTTTTTGACCTGACCCATCTCTTACCATCTCATCCCACTAAATTTACTTTACTTATTCATAAGACCAGGGAATATTGCGCCATTTTTTTCCAATTTCTGGACCTATCGATGCTAGATGATCTTTGGCAAATTGAATACTATATTTCTGGTGTCTTCTAGTAAGAAGTGGTACTTCCCTTTCGACTTCTTCAAAAGAGATGGTGTTCTTTGAACTGTTCTAGAAGAGACGTGCAAGTTCAGATCCAATTTAATATCTGCATGGAGTCAATCCAGTTTATCAATGACGGATCGATATTGATGGAGTTTAGGGCTCGCCGAATTGCAATATTATCAACGTTATTAAAGGCCCCTTCTATGTCAAGAAATGCCACTAGGGTGAATTCTTTGAAATGGATTGATCTTTCAATTGTGCCAACTACTTCGTGAAGCGCAGTCTCCACAGACTTGCCCTTCATGTATGCATGTTGGGCCTGCGAGAGTACACACACCATCACTTAGCTTTAGGCGAATGTTTGTTTCAATTAGTCTTTCTAAGGTCTTAAGGAGAAAGGATGATAGGCTTATTGGCCTGAAATCTTTCGGTTCAGTATGAGTTGGCTTTCCAACTTTCGGAATGAAGGTGACCTTGACTTCTCTCCAATTGGCGGGAATGTAGGTGATGTTAAGACAGGCCCCAAGTAAGTCTTTTTTTTTTAAATTCAAGTAGGTATAATATTAAAGTGTGCGTAAACAAATTCAATTTTTATAAAATTTAACTACTTTAATAATAAAAATATAAACCTTTTTGAAAAGTTACCTTGATTCAATAACATGTATCAATAGAACTCCCCTGTCATATTTCAGTTAAAGAAGGAACAAGAAATGCAAAAACAAATGCTATTACACTCGTTTCAAGAACAAAAGAAGCAACTTGAGCTACAACATAAACTGCAACTGGAGCATAAATATCAGGTAATTAAGCGTAATGAGAGTCAAATAATCGATTTTAAAAAAAGGAAAACATTAAGTGAACAATTTTAAAAATTAACAATTAAATTCGCCTTTAAATTTAAATATGTATAAATATATAATCCACATGACACAACAAAAACTTTAAGTTTGAAACAAACTATCTGCATAAGCATACATCTAATTGTTGTGAATATTTTATTTTCAATTCTTCACTTTTTGTTTTTTTTTTCTTTATAAATCTATACCTAGTCTTTTCGGTTTATTTTTTATTTATTTTTTGGTTTTTCGTCTTTTTGAAATTAAAAAAAAAAAAAAACTCAAAACAAAACAAAACGAACAAAATTTTCCAAAAACAAAACAAAATTTTTCGACATTATAATTGCTATAGTTTGCGGCGCACTCACATGGCGTATTCCAGGAATTCCGGGAACAACAAATTGCAGCAGAGGAACAGCAACAACGGGAACGGCGCGAACGTGAACGTGAAGCGATGAAACGTAAAGAAAATTGCAGTGCCAATGCAAGCCCTGAAGTGAAACAAATTTTAATGGTAAGAGTTTTAATGTTAATTTTAAAAATAAAAAAAAAAATAATATTGTTCGTTTTTTTTTTCAGTGTTTTTTGATGAACAAAAAACAAGCGGCTTCTTCTAATGGCATGACCACATTACCTTATTCGAAAAGGTAGGTAATTGATAAATACGCACTATTTTTTTTTTTTTAACTTTTAAAATCCGTTATGTACAGTTTTTGTTAGTTACTTATTCTATTGTTTAATTGCAAAATTGAACTTTGTAAAAGTTCCCGAGCTTGAAATTTGCTCAGGTTTTTAAATCTATCTACCGAAATGAATACCCCTAATTTTTATTCAGATAGCTAATTTTCATATTAGAAAAGAAACACCAATATTTTAAATTATTTTTATTCGATGTATCTGCACTATGTTGCACTTTTGTACTCTGAATTCATACAAAAAAAAATTTGATCGTAACCAAAACTTTTTTTTGGAAAGTTGAGTCTAAAGTAGAAGTAGATAGTTATAAACTCTCAGCGTACTAAGAAAAACGTTTTTATTTTGAAAAACAGCCAAATTTATACTATTTTTTGACTAAAACCTTTTAAGATCGAAAAAACTCATTACCTACCTGAAGAAAAAGAACGTAAAGCTAAGTATAGACGATTGTCAGATCTTACAATATTGTCAGATCTGTCAATGGTCTGACAATAGCGGACAATTAGCTGACAATTGACAAATTTCTTACAATGTAAAATTGTCCGTTCACACGATTGGTAGATTTTGTGCCAAAGTCTGACAATTTAATTGTCAGCTCTTGTCTGACAATTTCGGACAATTATATATCTGACAATATTGTCAGCTTGAAAATTTTCTGTTCACACGGTTGGCAGATCAATAAAAATTAAATTCGCAATAAAAATTCAATTGAGGATTTCAAGATCAAACATCTTTTATAGAATTTCACTTTTTGATGTACATATGTAGCCACTATCAAGAAGAGGATACTTTCAAAGTGATTTGAAAATCTAGTGTCATAGTGGTAATTCCAAAACAATTGGACGAGCATTCGAAACAATTTAACTACAACTGGACATCGAGAGCAACGGACGACTTTACACACTACGAAGGAGGAATATGCCAGAGGTCGTCAAGACGCGCTACGAAGAACAAAAGTCCATATTCTCTATCCATTTATTAAACAAAAAAAAAAAGAATTTAAATTTTAAATCATTTATTTTTTGAAAGACGCAAGAATGAGAAGATCTTGCAATAATTGAACAATATTGTTTAGAAGAAAAAATAAACCTTTGCGTACAAAAAATTCAGCAGGCTTACTCTAGAGAGTTCGACTGATTTAGAAAGTGACCTTGAGACTATGTTAGGTCTGAGCGAGTTGGCGGCAGGCTGCCTATTGTTACCAATTGCTTGAGCTGGTTTTTTTTCAGGTAGTGTTCCTGTCCACCCTCGTTTTGGCATTCTTCAAATTTATTTGATTGCTCGTATAGTTTCTTGGCCATTTTGAAGTCCAATTTTTTTTAACTTGTTGGAATTTCATGTTCACTTTATTTTCATCGTATTTAATCTTCGTTTGAGTAGATATCTTTCAATGGTTTTATTTATTCCGAACAAAACTACAAAGCACAAGGAATTTAATATAAAAGCGAGTCCAGTTGCTTTATAGATTTTTTTTATTCAGTTTTGGAAAAACTACATAATTCCTGCAAAAATGTTTTGTTTTTTATCTCTCAACTCGGCTCCAACCGTTTGACATTTCAAACAATGCAGAAATTGTCAGCAATTGTAAGATGTTTTCAATGAAAACATCTGACAATGACCAATGAGTCTGACAGTGGCCGCGTTCAACAGCACATTTGACAGTTCTGAACTGTCATTTTTAAAGCTTCTGATTGGTCAGCAGTCATAAAAATTCAGTTGACGTCGATTGACATTTAGTTACGTTTCTTACGTTTTTTTCTGAATTTTCAGATAAAAAATTCTATCTGAAAATTCAGATGACAGCTAAAAGCAACAAAAAAACAGTTCTTGATCCAGTTTTTTTGTTTGTGGTCTGATCGTCTGGGTCTCGTATCGCTTTTCGGATTTTGATTTTAAAGTGAAAAAAATAATAAAAACAGAATAAATAATTTCAGACTTTTTTGTGCGTTCAGTGTTACGTTTTTCAGAACTGAATTTTTATATCTGTCAAAAACGTGGTGATGAACGTGGCCAATGTCCTAATCGTCTGACAATGACACAAATTGTGCGTTCAGACGATACCTGACAATTTTTTGTCAGATTGTCATCTGACAATTACCTGACAATGATGTTTCTGACAATATTGTCAGACAAAATTGTGTGTACAGACGATTGTAAGACATTTGGGACAGTATTTTCTCTGACAGATCTGACAATATTGTAAGATCTGACAATCGTCTGTACTTAGCTTAAGATTTCGTAGGAGAAGACATTTTTTTTGTCCTTCATAAGTTGCAACTTTTTGGACTTAACAAACGATTTCAGTGTGACCTTTTGTGAACCTTGTTTGAACTTTAAACATTGTATCCAACAAGATTAGAACTTTTAATTGTTGAAGCTAGAAGTTTTTTTGCCCGGGCCTGGCTTTGTTTGTATACGAAAATACTATGCAAGTCCAATTTAATAGTACTAAGTCTTCTACTTAGCTGGTTAACTTCAGTATAGTACATATTATATAGAATTTTCATTATAAAAAAAAAAACTATGTACATATATAACCTTTCGAAATAAATATGTATAACACCTTTCAATAAAATTTGTCTTTGTTTGATTTTATTTTACAGAGGCGTAGTCAAAAGTTCTTCTGGTGAATCTTTGCCGGCTGGTACGGTAACAAGTTCACATCCGTACAAAATTCCTCAACCGCCCTCAACAATTGTTAAATATGATTCCGATTTTCCATTAAGAAAAACAGGTAAGTTTATTCTATTAATTTAAAACAAATTGATTTTGTTTTTTTTTTTTTTGGTTTTACCTAATTTGTTATTAATAAAAACTATTAAACATCAATGCATGGTTTTGACATTGCCAGTTTATAATTATTTTACTATTCAAAACAAAAAGAAGACGAAAAAATAAAAAAAAATGATCTCTACATAGATAATTTCGGTACCTACCTAAATATACATATTTATGTATGTTGGTATAATTATGTACATATACAAAAATACTCCAGAATGTTTTTTGGTTTGTTTTGAGTAGACAAAATAATATGGCAAAAAATAATAACGCTTGTAGAAAAAGTATTTGTATTTTAGTTATTTAGATTTTAAACTTTTAAGCTTTACTTAGATTAAAATATAAAATAAAATAATACTAAAATGTTTCTCAACAATATTAGACTGTTGTTTTCTAAAAAACAAAAAAAATTAATTAAATATGAATTTTAGATTAGAAACATCCAAAAATATTTAATCAACACAATATGCTCTTATATAGTGGTACATATATGTTTTTGTTTTCAAAATGAAAAATGATAGTTAATTTCGTATGTTATTTTCTATTAAATATAATAAATTTGAACAAAATCATTAGGCAGGTTCAGGGAAATGGGATATGACACATAAGCAAAAATTTTTGTCTCCCAAAATGCTGAGGAAAAAAAACATTGATTCGGTTACTATTTGCTCGAAATCCCCTAAATATATCTATTTCATATTCTTTTCGTTTATTAACAAGTTCTAGAAGATAGGGAACTTTACGAATCTGTCAATATCAAAAGTGACAGCCATAACTTTGTGGGCTTGACAGATGCAAACGAAGAACGAAAGCGAAAATAAATAAAGGCGGTTTTTTATACTAGAAGTTTAGTATTTTGTTCCAAAGTGAAAACATGTCAAGCCCACAATGTGATGATTTTGACGTTTATGAGTGAACGAGAGAGAGAGATATATTGCTATTTGGTAAAGAGCCCTATTGGAAAAAAATGTTTTTTTATTTTTCTATTAATTTGGCAAGGTTTTAATTTCTAAAAAGTAAGAAATTCCAATTTATTATAACAATGAAATTTATTTTCAAACTTAATTGAAAAAAATACACGCTTCTCTAATTTGCTTTTCTGATTTT
The DNA here is from genome assembly GCA_947049315.1 of Epistrophella euchroma. NCBI lineage: Eukaryota > Metazoa > Arthropoda > Insecta > Diptera > Syrphidae > Epistrophella > Epistrophella euchroma. The sequence goes on along the minus strand of OX346247.1, from coordinate 106,389,032 downwards.
CGTTCGAATACCAAAACGTCCCGTTTTAAAATTTTCGCAGTTCTGAATTCCGTATTGTTTGAGATTTTACGGATTAAAGGGTGTTCTACAAAATGAACGGATCTGCAATCCGCCAAAAATTTGACGTTTTCATTTCGGTCATCTTTTTGTTGGCGGATTGCAGATTCGGTTGATTATAAATGTAAGTTTTAATTGTTACTTAATAAAAAAATTTATATTTAATAATAATAAATAGGGGAAAGCATACAACACAACAAAAATTCGGCTACATTAAATTTTCCCCAATGAAAAATGGCCCCAAACAAAAAATGAAAAATGTCCTCAAGAATTTATATGTATACATAGAATGGAACAACACAAAATTCATTAAATTTTGTGAATTGGGGTAATTTTTCATTGTTTTGGGACCTCTTTTCGTTTTTTATTTTTGGATTAATTTGCATTATGGAAACTGGCCCTAATTTTATATGTTGTTGTTGCTTTATGTATATATTTTTGGGGCCCTTTTTCGCTTTTGGTTTGAGTATTTCTTTCTTTTTTGGGGCTTTTTTTCATTTAGTTTGGTAACTCACCGCTCAAAACCATCTGTTAAAGAACCCAATAAAACCTTTCAAAAAATTAAATATTATAATTATAATAACTTTTGAAATCGGCTACATTAAAATCAAAACTCGTTTGACAGCTCTTCAGAACAGACACAGTTGGATTCGATTTTTTTTCTTATTTCAAGTTACTAGCACTGCAAATTGAATCCGTTCGAAAGTCAGAACAATCTTTTTCAATCCGTACGGATTCAGTTTTCATTTTCGTTTTACAATTCGGTCGGAAATCAGAACAACCGTGATAAATAAATAATTTGTCTAAAAAGTTGTGTCAAAATGTTTAAGTAACATTTAAATTTTCTGAACATTTAATCCTCCCAGCAATGAACTTAAAACGAAATTATAAAAAATAAACATAAATAATTGATAAAATGATACCTGTATGTAAAAAATTGTCATTTTTTTTTTAATTGAAATTAGTTTTCACCTACTTCAGAAAAAATACTTCCTTTCGGGTAATACCTCAAATTTAATAAAAATAGGCCTGAGCTCAACGCATTTGTATGTACAGTGTACACGATAAAAAATTTATAAAAATGTATGTAGAAAGTAATAACTTGAAATTGTTTTAAAAATCACTGTAAAACTATGTACTTAACCGTCAATTATCTCTTCAAAGTTGATGGAAACTTTACTTGAACTTTTTGAAAAAAATATCAAAATTTCAACAAGATTCTTCGCAGTCAACATATTCCAGGATACATTTAGTTTAATTCGAATTTCTTACTAAATTATTTTCGTTGAAAATATAGTTTTAATTTTAAATAAATAAATTTCGTCATTTTTTACAAATCTACCCAAAAGAATCGAAGTTTTTGAATGCTTACATTTCTGTAAGGCAGATAATTTTATTTGTGTTTTTAACATAATTTTCAAATTCAATTGTCTGTCTGCATAGAAATACAATTTATCTAGTGTTAACTTTCAGATTACTCTTTTTTTATCATAATGAATTGAACTTTGGGAGAAAGATAGATACGATTTTTTTTTTTTGCCGTAGCTGATGCTTAAGATCTCAAACTTCGCTTGATTAGACTACATAAGTCTTTTGTATATAATTACCTAGAAAATATTTTTAAAAATTGAAAAAAAAAAAATTAGTTTTAAATGTTAATTATATTAAAACTAAAAAAAAATCAAACAGCCTAGAAAAGATTTTGTATAACAAATGGAAATTATCCTACACTAGCATCCGAGCCGAATCTACTGAAATTACGCCTCAAACAAAGCGTAATCGATCGCAAAGCAAGGATTGGCCCATCAGCTGCTCGACGTCAGGAAAGGCATCTGCAAGCAATCCAGAGACGCCAGGCAAAGCACAATTCAACATTGGCAAGTACGTATGCAACAGTAACAAATAATAATTGTATCTATAAAGCTTCTGTTTATTTTCCCAAGAGGTCGTATACAACATACACATATCAGCGAATTAATACAAAATATACTTACAAAAAAAAAATGTTATATAAAATTATTTGTCACACACACTTTCTTATGTATATTGTTAGCGTTGTTTTTAATGTTTGGTTTTTTCATCCCTAAATTTTTGGATAACATTCTTAGTTTTTTTTTTTTTTTAATTTGATGCTTTTGTATTAATTCACTAAAACAAAGAGCAAAACTAATATTTTTTAAAAAGTAACTTTAATTTATTCGATATTTTATTTAATCATATTTTACTTTTTGATTAGACTGCAACAGTACTCCTGATTCTGGGCCCAATTCACCGCCATCCCTTGTAACTGGTGGTAGTCGAGGTTCTCCTACAAGTCAACCAATTCAGGAAGAAAATGAAGATGTTGCTCAATATCAGTCTGGCCCACGGAGCAGTATTAACGATTTGTCCCTCTTCAGTTCGCCATCCATGCCGAATATATCTTTGGGACGACCGCATTTACCTAACGCGCATACACCTACCGCTGCTAATTATGCCATGTTAACAGCTTTACGACAACAAGCTGCTGCTGCTCAACCTATGATTGGTGCTGGTGCTCCAACTTATTACAATCCTTTGCCACCCTATGATCATCATCATTCAGCAGCAACTAGCAGTAGTACTGGAATACCGCCACCATCAACAAGATCCAATACATCGGCGTCATCATCTTCAGGATCAATTGAAATGCCGCCGCAAGCACATGCTGCCAATACACCCATGACGAGCGTGTCCATGGGCATGCATCCTCTTCCTCTTTATGGGCAACCAATTACAGATGTTCAGGTTGCCCATGCTAGGCTCAATAAGCAGGGTCATCGACCATTGGGTCGCACGCAATCAGCTCCATTGCCACTAGGACACCCAATGCTGACCGGAACCGGCCAAGTTAATATTGCGCAAACTCATTATGAGAATAGTGATGTGAGTTGATTAATTTTAGTTTTTCTGTTATCATAATGAACAAGTAATTTATTTTGTAAATTAATTTGTTCTAATTCCTTCGATTTAATTATTAATTATTTAATTTTCTTCTCAATTCAGGCGGAACGTCAAGCCTATGAGCAACAGCATATGTTACTTACGCAAAAAATCCGCCAAACTGTTCTCACCCGCAGCGGTCGTGACCAACAACAACAACAACAACAGCTGCAGCACCAACAACTGAAGGAAGCCGAAGAATCCACCAACGAAGTGATAGATCTAACTGATAAAAAACAACCGCCCAAGACTGTATTGGCCAACTCTGTGATAACCAGTACATCTCAAAGAAGTATACCTGAAGAGACGGCCCTGGAAGCTGCTCTCAAATCAAAAATGCGCGATCAAGAGTACCTACAGCAACAGAGGGAATTGCTGTATATGCATTCATTGCAGGTGAGAGGAGGAATGATCGATGTTGTCCCTGTTCTGTGGTTTCCTAACCAAAAAAAAACGCCAATCGTTCCATTTTCTAGGTTGACGATGCCGTGGCCCGTGGTTTAATCCGTCCTCTATCGCGGACATTGTCCAGCCCGCTGGTGCATTTAGGACCCCATGGTCTTAGCCAAATTCCCGATACTGGACAACACATACAGCCGATTGTGACTTCCTCCTCTGCCGATCATATTCCACCGGTCAATCTGAGTATGCCACATCGACGTCATGTTGTCGAGAGTCCGCACAAAATCACAACGGGGCTGGCATTTGACAATTTAATGCTAAAACATGCCTGCGCTTGTGGTAACAATTCGTCACATCCAGAGCATAGTGGCCGCTTGCAGAGCGTTTGGGCTAGGCTTATAGAAACAGGTCTGGCGAATAGATGTGATCGTTTAAGATCGAGAAAAGCTACACAAGAGGAATTACAAACCGTACACTCGGAAGCTCACGCTTTGCTGTTCGGTTCAAATCAACTGAACCGGCAGAAGCTTGAAATTACTCCTTCAGTGAGTTTTGTTAGGCTGGGATGTGGCGGAGTGGGTGTGGATCTTGACACAACGTGGAATGAGCATCATACTGCTGCGGCAGCTCGAATGGCGGCCGGTTGTGTGATTGATTTGGCATTTAAAACAGCTAAAGGTGACCTGAAGAATGGCTTTGCGGTTGTTCGTCCTCCCGGCCATCATGCTGAATCCAATTTGGCAATGGGTTTCTGTTTTTTCAACTCAGTCGCTATTGCGGCAAAAATATTACGTCAGCGTTTACCTTCAGAAATGAAAAAAATATTAATTATCGATTGGGATGTGCATCATGGGAATGGAACTCAGCAAGCTTTCTATGATACGCCCAATGTTCTGTATCTTTCAATACATAGACATGACGACGGAAACTTTTTTCCTGGAACTGGTGGACCAACAGAGGTGGGTTTTTTTGTATTACAAAAACTATTCGTTCAAAAAATATAAATGTTTTAACAATATTACTTAACAGTGTGGAACTGGTGCTGGAGCTGGCTTTAATGTGAATGTCTCCTGGTCGGGCGCACTTAATCCACCACTAGGGGATGCCGAATATCTGGCCGCATTCCGTACTATTGTCATGCCAATTGCTCGGGAATTTAATCCCGATATTGTTCTTGTATCGGCGGGTTTTGATGCTGCTGCGGGACATCCTGCACCTTTGGGTGGTTATTTAGTATCACCAGCATGTTTTGGTTACATGACTCGAGAATTGATGCAACTGGCTGGTGGAAAGATTGTTCTAGCCTTAGAAGGAGGTTATGACTTGCCAGCGATATGTGATTCAGCCCAAGAATGTGTTAGGGCGTTGCTTGGAGATGAAACAGCACCAATAGCAGATACAGAATTGTCGCGGCCACCATGTCAAAACGCAGTAGATACATTACAGAAAACTATAGCCATACAGGTGAGTTTATGAAAATATATTTAATTAGCTTATAACATTGGCCTTAAATATACTCATTTTTGTATTTAACCAATTTTAATAAGACTATAATAAAACATAAGATAACAAAAAAAAAAATTTAAACGGGTATCGGTGGCGTATGCGTAATTTTTTTATAGAAAAAAAAAATAGAAAACATACCAGTTCAGTTTAAAAAAAATTATATTATCTGTACGTGCGTATTTTAGATTATTTTAATCTCTTATGTTGAATTTCAAAAAGAGACATTTTCTAGGAGATTTAAAATTAAAATTAAAGTTGCATGAGGTAGATGCATTAACAACTAGATTCTTTGATTGCAATTTAAATTGACTAACATTTTTGTGTACTTTTTTTATTAGATGTCCCATTGGCCTTGTGTACGTCGTTCAGCACACACAGTTGCCATGTCGGCCATGAAAGCTCTGCGAACTGAACGAGAAGAATCCGAGACTGTAACAGCTATGGCTGGGCTTTCAATGCAACCTCTAAACAGGTAAAAATTTAATATTTACAGACTGTGTCAGAAGAAAGTGTATTTTATTTTTTACAAATCCCTTTACTACTTAAAATGGAAGCGTCCTTTCCAAAATAATTGGTAAGTAGACGAATCGTTTCGACGCGGTTTTTTTTTTCGCAAACACCCAACAGAACCGAAATTTCAATGTTTCTCAGTCTCATAGCTGCTTTAGCTGTTTGAGTTCCTAAAAAAATTTATTATTTTATTCAACCGTCGTAAGTTTTTACTTTACAACAAAAAAAAAACTCAAACTTAGAGCTGTTCGCTGTTCGGTCAACACTTAAATAAAAAAAAAAAAAACTTTTGAAAAATGTGCGTATATTTTCTTCTGACACAGACTTTCACAAATATTAAAAAAAAAATTATTTTAATATGCCACTATTCTCTTTGTAGAGCTTTATCGCGACGAGAATCAGAGGAGCCCATGGAACAAGATGAAGCCAAGTAAAATTGTTGGCAAAGATATCGTACAAACATTACACTTCTTTACGCAAATCTTTAGAAGAAAACAAAAAAAAAAAAATTAAAATAATTTTGTGTATATTGTGTTTGTGGCCACAAGGATAGGAAGGATCCAACATGCTGTTACATTCTTCCTCCCTACACGAACACAATCAAGTTTTTTTGGGAAAAATTCTCCTCATCTCAATATTGTGGTAGCGGCACTAGCAGCAGCGCAAAGTGATTGGAGAATCAAATAATAAGTCAGAAGGACTACAATTTACAAACAAAAAAGTTCATAATAAAGAGATATGGATGAACGGAGGTAATAAGTTCTTTTACGTCCGTCCTATTTCTTATGACAAGAATACTCGTTGTTATCAAACAAAATTCCCTCGAAATAAGGGAATCAATATTTTTAAGGAGAAACAATGTCACACTTTAAATTTTAATTAACAAGCTTATTTTTTTTTTGCTTGTGAACTTAATTTTTAATGGTGTATAATTTTGGTGCTTTAAAATCTTCTCTTTTGATACGATAATATGATGCATCACATACATACAAACAAAATTTATGAATTTTTAAAAAAGAAATGTACATACATACCTATAAATTAAATTTATTACTCTCTCACTCTCTATCTCTCTTTGTTATCTGGTCATTCTTTTCTATCTCATAAAGTAGCTAAATGATTCAGTTGATAACTAAAACATAAATATTTAGATAGCTAATTAATAATAAATAACAAAAAAAAAACATATTATATTATGGAGAATGGTACAAATATTTAAACAATGTTTAAAGAAAAGAATAAGAATTATATTTTCTATTTTGAATTGGATGTTGCATTGCATTCCAAATAAAAATATATATATTATATATAAATGTTACGTTTCAGAAACAAGTTATAACATTGCTGTGAACTAAATGTTTAGTATTTAAATAATTATTTAATTTGTAATTTGGCAAGAATAAAAATAGCTTGCATATTTATGTATATTTAATCCAACAATTTGTTAGTTTAAGAAAAATCAATTTAATTGAAAAAAAAAAAATGTTAAAAGAAATTATTTGTAAAAATTTCAATAAAAATAACTAAACGCAAATAAGCACAACGAGAAATTTATATTTAAAATACACTGTATCATGTTATGCAAAGCTATACGTTAAACATACAAAAAAAATCTAAATAAAACAAATTGTGAATAAATATTGTTGTAGTGTGATTTTTCACACATTAAATTCAATAGAAATATATATATATATTCAAATAAATATATATGTAAAATTTGGAATATTAATTAAAATTAAGGAGAAAAGCAAAAACACAATTATATTTATTAAATAAAATTTATAGATATATCTATGTAAAAAATTAATAATAAAAAAAAAATAAATTAAATACATACATTATTAATATATTAAGTATATTATTACATTTTCTGTCGCACTGGCTTTGAAAAAAAAAGAAAAAACTTAAGTCTATTTTATATAAAAATAAAATAAAATAAACTATGTATATTTAGGTCTTTCCTAATTTAGATGAATTTATATTAATTAAATATATTTATTGAAAATAAAATTTATATGAAAAATATACTTGTGCAATAAATAAATATTTTTTGTGTTATCTGTGACAAATGGTGAAAATTTCTTCCTAAATCAAATAAAATGTTTGCATGTTGGTAAAGTTTTAAAATGTATGACGTTTATTAAAATTTGTACGAATACAAAAGTTCTCATTATGGATAGCATACCGCGAAATAAAAAACAATTATTTGGTGTTATCGTTAGCAATTTGCTCAGATGAAACTCACTTCAAATGTCAAAACAACAGAAAATTTAACAACATTTTTCCTATTATATGTAAATAGCTAATCTATTCGCTTAATGTGTCAAAATCAGTCAAATCAGAAAATACAATGGGTGTTCACGATCCGGTGCAACAAGTCTAGTAAAATTGCAAAATTTAATTTTTTTTTTTAGTCGTGAACGCGCTTTTTCTATTCCGTTTGAAACACTGCAGAAAATACACACATAAACAACAGCTGACAGCAAGAATGACATTTGGCTTGCTATCAAATACACGATCGCAAATTTTACACCATTGTATTTATCTGTTACAATAGGGTTGGGTATAGTAAAAGTGCAAGAGCGTTGCAAGATTGTATTCAGTATATTTTGTTGTTGGAGTGCAAGAAAATGTTACACTTTTGCACTTTTAAAACGATACTAGACCAGTTGCACCGGATCGTGAATACCCCCTATGTACATATGTATGATTTTGAACTGAAAATTCGTGGTTTTTCACAATGGCCACTTTAACGTTCTACCAATAACTTAACTAATAAAAACGAATTGGCTATCAAAGCGAAAATTGATTGACTGGGGGGAATCTTTATTCGGTCTTATCCCATTTTGTATTTGTCGTTCCGTCACCTTCTATCGACATTTAAATTCTTTTGAAATTTAAAAGGAAGTAATCGTCTAAAGTGAAACCATTTTTTCATGACAAAAGATATTCTTGAAGAAGTTATCAATTGGGTGTTGCTAGGTAGCTTAGGTTTGGATTCGATCCTTAGACCACTTTAACTTGACGCACTAACCATTACGCCACTGCTGGAGACACTAAAAAAGTATGCTAGTAGGTATAATAGTTAAAAAATAAATCAATAAAAAACAACTGTGAATCATAATTTTTGTAAGACAAAAAATTCTATAATAAAATATAATTCAAAATTTCAACTGCGGAAACTGAGAATACAATTTTTGTTTAGGTATTTGAAGTAAATATAAAAAAGGTAAACATTTTTCCTGAACATTTTTTCATAAAATCGAACTCTCTTTCATCTTATAAGTGTGGGGGAACGAAATGTTCTCCGAATTCCAAATGACTAGAATTTTTCTTTTATTACCAACACGATCTTAATTTTTTCTTTCTCTTTTCAGAGAAACATTTTATTTATTTTTTTTTTACAAATAAACTACAACTAACAACACTGATAAAAACAACACTTGGATTCACGGTACATATACATATTAAAGGTAATATCATTAGCGTTTTCATTTTTGGTGGATCCAGTGCCCATTTACATGCCAAATTTCGATATGTGTTGTTGTTTTTAATATTGCGGTGTGAAGATTTTGGGAGCCCTCGAGCAACCATTTATTAAATTTCGATATTTGTTGTTGTTTTTTAATATTGCGGTGTGAAGTGAAATTTGTGGGAGCACTCGAGCAACCATTTTTTAATTTCTGACAACCTGCGCAAGTACCTTTTGTGTACTGTTACTTGGATTAACATGCTAGCAGAACTTCCTACAAGTAGAAATAAGAAAACAAAATCATTGAAAATCGCTTCAAATGTTTTTTGTTGAATTTCACTTGAAGTGATTTTTTGAATAGATTTCATAGATCCGAATAAGGAGTACTGAAACGACAACCACTGAAAAACTTCAAGCGAACGAAAGTTGTTGATGCGTTTTTGCTGATGCAATTGCATCAGTGTAAGCTGTTTTGCGCAACAGCATCGTAACAAGTCACTGAAGCACAGTTGATAGTAATTTTTACTATCGATGATAAAGAACACAATTCCGTCTATATATTCGTTTGTCTTTCTTTACATCCTAAGCGATTTTATTCAAACTAGGTGATTACCTAGAGGGGAAATCGATTTGTTTACCTAAAAAAATAGTACTAAAGGGGAAGTTGTAGATTCTACGAAATAACTGCCAAGAGAAATAACTCACTGACGGAAATGAAGTTTTAAAAAAATTCACATGCCAACTCAAAATGTTGATAAAAAAAATTAAAAAAAAAAAGTTTAGACTCAATTTTTTCAAAATTTGAAATGAAGTGCTAAATTATGGCTTTTTGTGGTCAATGCGTATATCAATTCTAAATCGCACACACAAAAAACCGAACGGTTTTGTGTTTTAGAATTTTTGAGAAAATTGGAAATTACTAAAACTATTTTTTTATGAGATTTTTTTTTGCTTACATATTATACAGTGCTAACACCCAGCATTACGAGTTTTAAACAGTGTGGTATGTAAGGGGAGGGTATGATTCCCCCTGCTTGGCCCACTATAGTTTTTGGGGTAGGTGCGAGGTTAGGTGAATGCAAAGTTTCTTTTGCATTTAATTCATTTTTAAAAAAAATCACATTACCAAGGTACTTGTACGACTGCAGCAAATTTATATATGTAATTTCTTAATATGTTTGTTTGTGTCTTACATATTTATGTAATGGAATTGTAATTTTCAAAGTATGCGTACCTACATACTTTGATCATAAATTAACAGGTACTTTACTTACAAAGATGAACCTATCACCAATATTAGTCCTCAAAGTTAGATCACCGTAAATACCAAAAACAAAAATCTCATAGAAAAGCAGTTTTAGTAATTTTCAATTTTCTCAAAAACTATAAGAAATGACACCATTCGGTTTTTTGTGTTCTTTAAAATTGATATATGCATTGACTACAAAAAACCAATTCAGCACTTCATTTCACAATTTTGAAAAAAAATGGTCTAAACTTTTTTTTTCATTTTGTTTTTAAATAAAAACTTTGAGGTTGCATTCGAATTTTTTAAAAACTATTGCCTTTTAATAATTTAATTTAAATATAGGATTTAAGTACAGATTTCTGGCTTTCAAACCCAGTATAGTACTTCATTGTAAGTGTTGCCGTTGTTTTTTAATATATATTTTTTTTTTTTTATTTTAAGTCATTTTTTTCTAAAATTGCCCCTACTTCCTAACGGGGCGAGATAAACCCCCCTCCCATAGTAAAAAAATGATTGTATTAAACATCTCTATAAAAAGCTGTTATTATTTTGCGGCGCCTGAGTTATCGCACTCTCACCCATTTTTGTTAGTATCTAAATTTAACGGAAATAAGATTCGAATCAGAGGCAAGGAAACTGTTGGTAGATGTTTGACAATAGACTTTATTTTTTATTCTGTAACGGCCATATTATTTACTCAATACATCTAGATTAAAACTTAAATCTGGATGTAAATCATACAAATTCAATGTAAATTCATCTGGATTTAAGTTTAAGTCTGGAAGTATCGAATGAATAATATGGCGGTAAGAGAATAAATCTTCCTCAGAACCTTTTACGATGAACTGTTGACATGCAACTTAAATAATATTCGCTGTAATGAAGAAACATTTTATAACATTTTTGACTTTTTTATGAGGAGAGATAAGGAAGAAGGGATAAATCTGGAATAAATTTATATTAAATAATGAAAGCATAGAAATAGAAAATGGTTAGGCGGCGCGGCGGCGGCGTCTTAACGAGTGGACGCAGACGCCAAAAACTAACGATACCTACCGCAGAACCTTTTTTTTTAATTTAGACTTTGTCATTAACGACTTAGCCGAAAATTTAATCTGGTTTTTTTTAAAAAATTGTTTTGACTTAAATAAAAATAATAATTTTTGTTTTGAATAATCAAAATTTTATTATGTGGTATTAAAATAACAATACTTCTTATTCTCATATAAAATTTGTAAGACGGGTCGATGATTTAATGGTTTTTTGTTTTTGAAATCAAGGATTTGGGTGTATAAGTAATATTAAATACTTAAAAATGGCATGCCAATTGTTAAGCGCTGAGAATTCTCCGCACTTACAATTAGCTGAGCCCGAAGGGGATTAGTTATTGTTGCTGAATATAACGTACATTTTTTAGCCCCGACATCGTTTTTTTTTCCTCAAATTCTTTTCGGGTTGCAAAAAAAAATACGGCTGATGATCAGTGTTAATTTAAAAATTTTTAAAAAATCTATGCGTGAACTTAAAAAAGGGACAATTTTTTTTTTTAATTCAAAATTTGAACCTACTCCTATGGTCTATTTTACGCCACATAGATAATTTATGTACATTGTTGTGATGTAAATATTCCGTGAAATAGGGCTGTGGTCTGATCTTCAAAACAAAATTGAGGAATTGTTAAAAAAAATCATTCTAGAACAAATATTTTTAATTTGGCATTTGAATATTAAATTTTCATTGAACCAAGGACAAGTTTTATTGATGCTAGATGATCTTTGGCAAATTGAATACTGTTTTTCTGGTGTCTTCTAGTAAGAAGTGGTACTTCCCTTTCGACTTCTTCAAAAGAGATGGTGTTCTTTGAACTGTTCTAGAAGAGACGTGCAAGTTCAGATCCAATTTAATATCTGCGGGTGCTTTAAAGGGGTCGTTATCTGAAAGTCGTTTGATTTTGGCTACATCTCTAAGTGATGTTTTTCGAAGTCGGCCTGTTTTTCTATGAGGTTTTTGGGGCTGTAGCGTATTAAAAACAAATGGTTTTGATCTCCCATTAATTCTGGACACCTCCCTCAATTCCCTCATGGTTATTGAACAATGCACTCTTCCATCCATGGAACGTTTATTTTAATATTTAATTTAAATATTTTTATAATTATTCGTTTTTGCAGTGCTATTTAAAAAAAAAAATAATTGAAATCAAATTCTCTGCAACCATAAACACACAAAAGTCACCTAGTTTTGTCCACACGTTATGGGAGTTAATTCAACTTCATTTCATTTTTTTCTTCATATTATCTGTTAACGCATAATATTCATTGCTTGCAAGACAGTACCGTTACCAACGCTAGCAAATATCAAAATGAGAGTGTTACTAGTTTGTTTATTTTCAAAATACCGAGGAACTTGTTAAATGTCTCCTACTCCTACTGGTCTTATTGTTTTGTCCGTTACTGTATGTACATATGTATGTACAACATGCACATGCATGGAGCTTACAGATAAAATTGAAAATTAATTAAAAATCAAAGAAGCTCGGAAGTTTTCCTCGGAATTTTGTTATCGAGAATACATTTGCGGGGTATTTGGCTGTCATTGGAATTCTAATTTGTTTAATAAATCTTCGTATTTTTTATATCGTTAGAGCAGTTTTTTTTTTATTTTTTTTTTTTAATTTTTAAGAAAAAAAGGTAGATACATATATACCCCTTTTTTTAGGTACAACTATTTTTCTTAATTTCAAAATAGCCTTAATTAAATTTTGTGTACCATTTTCTCAAAAAGTATTTGACCGATGTCGATAAATTTTATATGGTTGAAAAGCCACAATTGCGGAGATGTACAGAATACACAGTATGCGTCGTTTTTGTTTTGTACTGTTGAACACTTTGCATATTAAAAAAAAAAATGTTTTTTTCCTTCAATATTTTCAAAGGAAGTTTTCTCCTTCCTAGAGTGAGTCAGTTGTTGTTGGCCGAGTTTCGGCCACGGGACGATACTAGTTATCTTGAAATTTTTTTAAAAATCCAAAACTTGATGTTTAAAAAATATCAATATTCAAAATTTTTAAGACTTTTTAGAATCAACATAAAAGTATGTATGTATGTAAGAAAAAATTTAATTTTATTGCTCTAGGCGATGGTGATAATGTCATAATAAAAAAAGAAACGTTCTTCTAAAATAAAATTTATCAACAACAGATGAACCGTTTTGGAAAGAAGCGAAAATAAAAAAAATGGTTCTATTGTAAGTGCCATTAATAACAATTTTTGGTATTTTTTTTATACTTAACGATACTATTAAAAAGAATAATAAAGAGAATAATACGAATTTTCTAATCGGCTTGTGTACAATTATTTTTGGTTCTAACAATAAAAAAAATTTTAAAAGACATACTTTATAATCTCCATGTTAATTGAATTATTATCAGCCCTACTCTGCTATTCGATCCGTTCGAAACTTTTGATTCACGTAAAAGTTTCAATTAATTTGCCTTACATTAATTTTTTTTTAAATCTTCAATCTTCAGAGTGCAAATCTTAAATGATATTTAGTTTTGAAATTCTTAAAAGGATCAAATTGACTAATTGAAATTTATACAAAATTTGGAGCAATTATTTCCCTTCGACGGATAGCAGAATACAAACTTTCTCGTGAATGTTTACCTATTCATTGGTTTATCTATTCATTCTTTCTATTTTGTAAATACCTTCCTATATATGTATGTATGTATATATTTATTTTTAGAAATAGAATTCATATGTAGAATGAAGGTACCCCTTTATCCTAGATCCTAATCCTACATAAATTATAAACATTTTTATATTTTTATAAATATTTTTCTCTATGAGAAAATTATAAGATAAACTTTTTATTATGACACCTAGAAAAAATTGGAGAATTTAGGATTAATTTGTAAGTTTTTGTAATAATAATAATACGAATATTGTTGAGTGACCTTAATGTATACCAACGAAAAACAAAAAAAAGACACATACATTATGTATATGATATATGTAATTTCTTGCGGCTCCAAAAAGAATCATAGTTACTTGTACTATCTTTCTACTTATATTTTTAAAAATTGATAAATTTTCTTTATAATAATGAATAATTGAATAACATATGTAAGTCATATAGAATTTATATTTGATAAAATAACTAACTAGAATTGAACTCGGATATTATTATATTATCTTCTAATAATCCAGTAAAAAGATTTACTTAATATATTTTTAATAACGAAAGCGCTGGTCGCTGGAATATTTTTCTTGACAGATGCTAATAAGAATTTACATTATATTCTTTCTGATATGGTATTCTTGTTAGTTTAAACGTACATACATATGTATGAGATATAAAACTATTAAGATGTATTGTTAAAAAATAAATATTTGGAAATAAAAACATGCATATGTACATAAATGTTAACAACTTTTTTTATCGAAAAATGTATTTGGCTTTAATACACAACAATATAATTATGTAATTATGTGTGAATGTTTACCTAAACAAAAGAAAATGAAATAAATTTCGTTAATATAAAAAAAAATTGTTCAAATGTTTAAAATACATTTATACTTATTTAATACAGAACAAAATTGGATTAAAAAATAAATAAAAACAAAAAAACATGAATATTATGTGAAATAATTAAAAATAAAATAAACGTTGTTGTCTCACACATTGTTTATTGTCGTTTGCTATCGATAAAGCACTTTTATCCAACTTCCAATATCATTCTTTTATAGTTTACAGAATTTTGAAATCCAGAATCTTGAATTTTCAGAATTTTGGAACTACGAAGTTGTAGTTAGAAAAGTTTTAAATACATAATTCTGGAGTACAAAATTTTGAAAACCGAATTTTGCACGTATAAAAAATTATAACCAAAACCCCAGTTTTCCTTTAAAAATTACAAATTTTTTTTAAAACTATTTTCATTTGAAGTTTGATAATTTTGTTTGCCACATAATTCGGAACCTTCCCTCATATTGATCTACTTTTTTTTTGTCTGTTTTCGTTTTTTTTTTTTTTGAATATCTCAATTTTAGGCATTTTCGTGCAAAAAGTTTCAATAATATTCGATTGAGGTGTGCTCGAATTGTTTTACATAAATTCTAAACTAATTTTTTGAAAATTTTCGAAATTTAGAAATATTAATGCTTGTGGAAATTAAATAATTTGGAGTTAAAATTGGATGTTTGATATTGACTTTTTTCCATACCAAAACTATTTGTCTATTACATACAGCCCTATTCTGCTATCCACCGGAGGGAATTAATTGCTCAAAATTTTGTATAAATTTCGATAAAAACAGGATTTAAACAATATTGGATTCTTTAAAGAATTTCAAAATTGAATATCAGTTAAGATTTGCACTCTAAAGATTGAAGATTTAAAAAAATAATCTAAAGCAAATTAAATGAAACTTTCACGTGAATCTAAAGTTTCGATCGGATTAAACAGCATTTACATTTTGTGAATTCGTTGGTTTCATTGTATTCCTGAAACCGCGTTTAGTTCTCAAAAAATTTGCGTTTTGTCTCGGTGATCTCACTTGGAATCATCCAGCAGCCTATTGAGGGCCTTATAAGTACACAGTTTTGGTTAAGTTTCCTTTATGCACTCACCATTAATAAACGGTAAAAATTTGTAATGCAAAACAATTGAATAAGAATTATGTTAATACAGAATTTTGGTTATAACGAATTTTTAAATAATTGTCGGAATGTCATGAAGTTCTGACATATCGTTTCTTTTGAATTTTTGTGCCGACTTTAAATGATACTCGGCGTATATGTTTTTACAATGATCATATCAAATAAACACGGCTATTGTCGAAAGATCATTGAATAATATTTCTAGGAAATGTCGTTCAGAATGAGTATAAAAAGGAGACTAATGTGAAGCAGCTTGTGGATGTCACAAAGCTAGATTGATGTGTTTCTCCGTCCGTGTACATTGCAGCGGTTAAACGTGCACCAACATTCGTTTGAGTTCATAAAAGTTTGAACATATACTGTAAGTTAAAAAGTTTGACACTGTAAGTAAGAAGTTTGACACGTAATCTAGTTTTAACCTATTATGTATGCACACTTATTATTGCGACCTAATTAATTTAAGCCCACGATATTTTATTTAAAAAGTTATAACCTGATTTTAAGATCTAAAGAAGTAACAATTCAACAAGACCTTAAAACCACTTAGAAGTCAATTTTTTTTATTTTTTATATCTTTTTAAACATTTCAAATTCGGAAAAGGAAAAGCAAATTTTGGTGGAAATATTGGTCTTTAACAATTTTTGTGAATGAAATTCAAAACTTTTGGAAGTTGAAATTGAAAACTTGTTTACCTAATGCCTAAAGCTTATTTATTTTCCTTCAAAATTTACATGACCTTTAAAATTAATTAAATTCATCAAAGTGGACCGTTAAAATTTCAGCAGACTCATTTCTTCGACAATCTTACTTGGCGACTAGGATTCTTAGGCATTTATTCGAAACCAATGTAACGATGGAGGAAAAAAAAACAATTTTTATTATATGATTACGTATACGAATACGAATATATTTAAAATGCTCATTACACACATGACTAAAAGTTCTTACTCGAAATACTTTATAATTATTATCAATATATTTATGTATACCTAATATATAAATATAAAAAATGACACAAATGACGATATATATATTTTTTTTCTTTAATTTTAGGTTTTTTTTTCGATATACTTAAGTAACTAGAAACAACTAAATAGAATCTTACGTCTTTTAGAGCTTTGTTTTTTTTTTTAGCAAAAATAAGAGAAAATATTAAATTAAAAAAAAAAAAAAAAACAAAACTAAAACAAAGCGAAAAAATACATAATTTTTTAAATCTAAAAAAAATCATAAAATACTTTCTTTTTTGTTTTAAAAACTAAAAGTTTTCTTAAGGAGTAACATGTTACACTCACATTTTTATATTAATTCTATAACTAATATCCAAATGCGCAATATGGTTCAGTTTATATAATAATAATCTCTATTTGTTCTTTTTGTAACACAAATCGGAAAATTAACAAGGAGTAAATAAAAATTAAACTGAAATATTTTGTTTTATTTGTTTTTAATTTGCCAATTAAGTCGACATATTTGTACAATTTTTAGAATTTTATTCAAAAATTTAGCTAATTAAGGCCGAAAATTTAGTAAAACAACACTTTCAGTTTTTTTTTTATTTTGAAACTTCAGTTATCAAACATGAATACAATATTGACGTGAAAAAACATAAAATTTCTACATGATATCCCGCTGAGATCTTGAGTATTCTCAAATAAAAAAAAAGTAAAAGAAAAAAAAAAAAACGAACTCAAACACGATAATTTAATATTATAAGAATAAATCATTTGATGAAATAACCGAATTTGATTTCAGGCAAATTCTTAATGTTATTGCGAAAGTCTTGTGCAACGTGTATCTTGTATAAGTTGTGACATTTTTTGGGAGAACGTTGGAATGTCCTAAAAAAATTATAGAATTCATCAAATATTTAATTTTGTTCGCCTTTGGTAGAGAAATTTTGTCACTTACCGTTGCCAAGCAAATTTCTTCTATAAGTTTTGAATTCGTTGCTGTGAACCCAATCGACATGAAACTCTCATGCAATTTTAATTTATCAACCTGTCCCATCTCAAAGAGGACACCACTCATAACATCATAATGGAGGGCACCTTCAGCTGAGAGCAATGCGTTAATCAACGCACACTGGAATGATGTGAGTAAATTGGTTTTGAATAAAGCACGATGGAAAAGCTTCCATCGTTCGTTAAGGTTCTGCAATGAAACCAAAACTGTGCGAGTGATATTCGGATCGTTGCCGATGACTAGTGCTTGACCATAAGAATTGAATATGGCTAAAAATTGTTCGGGATGTTGAACATGGTCGTTTGTGTTTGATGATCCATTTAGAATTATAGATTGAACGTTCGCTTTGTAAAAATATTGCCAGCGGTAGTTTAAAATGCTAAAAACAAATAACGGACAGATATATTAATAAATTTGTATGTTGTAAAAATATTTTTTTTTTTATAAGTGGATTGGGATTCGTAGATCTCAGTGTGGTTCCACCATTATGGAACAATTGGTCTTGAAAAAAATAATTGATTGCTAGAAAAAAATAAATAAATTTGATGGCACAACAGCTCATGAAGAACTAGGGCCTAGTGACATACAACTCTCAACCATTCCTGTGTGCGTGTCTGCAGGAATGAAGGGGACCTACAGTTTATTGCCGAATCCGAGCGGCTAACGAGCGGCACTTATCTGTGACAGGAGATACTCCTGGAGGATTTGTCAATTCCTCGCAAGAGGCAGTAGCCGTTTTTTTTTTTTTTTTAAATAGGTTGCGAGGCTGGGGATCGAACCTTAGACCTCCGGCATGACAGTCCATCGCACTAACCATCATGCCACGGCTACTACAAATTGCTAGAAACTTTCCCAAAAAAAATAAAAAATTAAGAGGCTCTAAAGTTCTCATTACGTACAAAGTTAACGTCCCATCCATGGATATCTCTATCATATCTGCAGAGAAGAATCGTTGTCATTTCACGCAATAAGGACGCGTTTATTTCTATAATGGTATTTTTCCATGTATGTGTACAAATATACATGTTGGTTTTGATAGCTTTAAGAATTGAATAGATTGACGCCATTCGTTCCTCTGACATTACAAATTGAATAGAAATCAATCTTTTAATCACGTGTAATATTCCAAAACAAAATAACTGGTTATCCCTATGGTCCTGACTTTTTAAAAGTTCCATAAAAATAGTGGCATTGGTAAAGAGGGTTCAAACTTTTTTTTTAAAAAGTAAGAGAAGACTGACTACAGAAATGATCCTGTGAAGTATAGTATAGAGGGTAGTAGCCGTGGCGTGATGGTTAGTGCGATGGACTGTCATGCCGGAGGTCTAAGGTTCGATCCCAAGCCTCGCCACCTATTTAGTTGAAAGAAAAAACGGCTACTGCCTCTTGCGAGGAATCGACAAATCCTCCAAGAGTATCTCCTGTCACAGAAAAGTGCCGCTCGTTAGCCGTTCGGATTCGGCAATAAACTGTAGGTCCCCTCCATTCCTGCAGACACGCACACAGGAATGGTTGAGAGTTGTAAGTCACTAGGCCCTAGTTCTTCATGAGCTGTTGTTCCATCAAATTTATTTTTTTATTGGTAAAGAGGACTGGTAGTGATTAGTTTGGCTGAAGCCTCAATTTAGGCAGCATTTATGTTTTCGTGGTTCAAATAAGATACGATAATAAACTTGCGTCGATACAATATATATAATTGTTAAGCAACAAAGTACTATTTTTTAGACTAAGAGCCCACAAAAATCGCTGTGGGCTATCGGTCTATTTATTATGGCATTAAAAGTAGTCATTTCAAAACTAAAAAAAGAATATTTATTTTAGTCTAGGTAGCAGCGTGCACAGATCTTCGAACCTCCTCCAATCCTCACTTTTTAAAATAAGAAACATCAAATTTTACCTGTCAAACAATGTGTACATCAAATGTGCCACATCTGAATAATCCAACAAATTATTATCATAGCTCAATAACGGAAGAATATGGTCTAATGTTAGGTTTAATATCGATGGAATAAGTGACATGGTTTCACTTCCCGGTTGTTGTACAATTAATTGAAACATTTGCAATATTTTCTCCATGGACTTTAATCTTCTCACAGTCATTTCTCCTCTAAATAATATCCAAAGTAAAAAAAGTAAGATATCTTGATTTGAATTTATTCAAGAAAAAAAGTAAAACTTTTACACAAACCTTGTGCTGGAATTTATAAAAAGTGTGATCATCTCTCTAACGAATGCCATGCCTAATTGATTTTGTAACGTTCGCAACACACTCAGGGCAAAATCAGAAACTCTTGTCGCGATTTCATTGCTTTCGAAACCAACTGCATTGAATATATTCATTGCTTTATGAACTGTCGGCTAAAAGAAAAATTAAGTAGTACAGATTTATTCTTTGTTTTTTTTTTTAATTTAAAACTTACCTTGAATGCATTGAGAAGCATTTCCTTGACGGTACTACTCGTATCGTTGAAATAATTTATAATTTCGGTCATTATTGGTAGAATACCAGCAGTTATTACGCTTACTTTAACATCATGTCCATTAGTGAGCACTGCTGGATCAATAGCTAAAAATTCCTGGCATAAGCACGCAACATAATCCTGAAGAACGAGAGATCGGCGACCAAAGTCTTGTTCTTGCTGGCTAATATTTTTCCAGGGGAAAACTAAGGAACTTATAAGGGCTTCATACACCACGGGCAGTACATGTTTTGGCAAATGAGGCAATTCAGTACCAGCTCGGACTAACTGCACAACCAAATCGACTTCCAGCATTTGTTTTGGCCTTATCACAGACGCAATATTCAAAAGCAGTTGAGCTAATAAAAAAGTGGAGTTTCCAATTTTTTGTACAACAATGAATTCAAGTTGAAAACTTACCTGCTGCCATTTGTACGAGAGCAGATTCATTAAACGTACTTGGAAGCAATATTTGTGCAACTGTGTGCATCAAGCCTCGCAGCTGATCATCATGTATCACTGCTGGTGATATGGCTAAGAGACTTCGGAGTGCTAGCAGAGACTGAGCATATCTAAAAATAAAATTAATCATAATTCTCAATTTCAAACACTGTTTTGATTATCCAACAAATCAACAAAACTCGACACGAGCAGCGAATTTTCCGCATGAAGGCTTTGAAATTTTTTGCTACTAAAAAAGCTCACAGCACTGATAAGGGTCTTCACTAGAGTACATAAATTGAGAGGGATATCTTCTGATGCACCTAGGTCCAGAGATGGCGCTATCCGAACCAATGCCTGGCAGAGCATCGAGATCTCTTTCAATCTATACCGAGTGTGGCAACATTCAGTCTCATTCGTTGGATCGAAAGTCTTGTTATCAATTGCTTTCTCTATTGACATGATGATTACTAGAAATGGCCTAGTAAACAGTCGATACACTTGATTGAATGTTTGGTTTGGTCGCATTTCTGCCACGAGAGCGATTATTTCAATACAAGGTGCGATGTAATGTTGCCACTTTGTTTGCATCTGCTCGAAATTAAGAACGATAATTTTATAAAAAAAAAAAACTTGAATTCTGTATTAAAGATCTTACATTTTCATCAAGTGTTTCATCTTCATAAATTGGATTAAGCACTTCAACGCGCATCACCCTCAAAATGTGTCCAACAAATATTATACATGAGTCTATGTGTTCACTTTTACCTGATGATGCAAAAACTCTTAACAATGGTTTCCACGTTTCGAGTCTTTCTGATAATGGCATGGTGGATTCAATGTTAAATGTATATGTCTGCAAGCCTGATATGAAAGTATCTAAAACAGGTTGATCATTTAAGAATTTTGAGCAGAATTTCGTTGCACTCAGTCGTAGGAGTTCCGTGAATTTGTCTTCGTACATTTCACTGGATTTAGTATAATTGTTCTTATCTAACAGTCCGTTGATTCCAGTCATAATTGTATTTGGAAATGGTATGGCCTTTTGCAAGTAAAATAATTCATTGACTGTTGTAAGAGCAGCCACCGAAATCTCTGGTTGTTCTTTACGCCATTTTGCCAAATCGAAAAGTGCCAAAAGAAAATATTCGGTGAGTAAACTATCTACTGGTATCCATGAGAAAATATGCTGAACGCATTGGAGAAGCTCGAGTACCGATGAGCTGTGAAACATAAAAAAACTTTACTCTTTAATTATTTTTTTATTTAATAATCGTCGTAAGATCACTTAAAAGAAAACATGCGCACTATATAAAGATTTAAGGGTATAAAGAGAAGAGTATAAGGCATGATAAGGTAAGGTAGGTCTAATGACTCACAACACAACTCTCATAACCAAATTTACGCCTAGTTAGAACAAAAATTAAAATGATAGTCAAATAGCAAGGAAAAAACGAGAATCGTTAAGCTCACAACGACCCTCGTTATGTGTAATCGCATTTCAACGATAATCGTTTTACTTAATAAGGCTGACCCCAAATTTATTTACATCTTGGTATACAAGTATTTTGAAGTAATGAAATAATTTTTTTGAATTCATGACTAATTCTCCAAGAAACTTTCTTATCTTAACAAATATGTACATATATTTATACAAAGAAGAAATTAAACTAATTTTAAACGGAATAACAACTACAAATTAACATAAAACAGCATAAAAAAAAGAAAATATATTAAAAAAAAAATTATAAAACAATTATACCATCGAAATTACCTTAAAGAATTGTCATTTGGCAGTGATGTGTAAAGCCTATAGTCTGCTATATGACTTGGTATCGCGCTCAGAGCGTTTCCATTAAGATGACACGTTGATATAACTAAGTATTTTCCTAAAAGTTCCACAATTTCTGGCATACATTGTGTTATGCTGAAAGTAAAGTCAACGAATGCTACAAAAATTAAAAACTAACATATATTTAAATATTCAATACCATGACTGAAAATACTGTTTTCTAGCTGATGAAACATCATTCCGATTGCTGACGACCTCTTCAGATGTAGTCCTCAATAAAACTACTCCCAACTGGAAGTACATTTTGGTGAGTTCTATACAATGTTTAATGTATTCCGGATGCTCGTCAGGGAATTCCCGTTTACCGACGAGTGTTATCAATTGTGCGATCGTGTCTCGTTGTCGACGCGAAACATCAAATGGCAGATTGGCGTAGCTAGACCAGAGATTCTCTCGCAGGTGGCTGTGTTCTTGGGGCGATAGTTGTGTCCAACGTCTGGTTATTGTATGCTCCAGGGTAGAAGTGGTAAACAACCAAAGGAATTCATTTGTTGAACAACAATTTGAGGAGAGAACACAAAGACATTGCTGCCAGGAGCATGGCTGATTCTTAAACGAAGTCAATTGGTCTTCAATTTCACGTTTGCGCTGGTTATGTGTTGCAGGATGATAGAATTCATTCAACAAATTTTCTACAATCCCAAGGGAAGTTGACTGAAAGGTAAAATAAAAATGTTATTCTCAAACAGAACAAAGGTACAGAAGAAGAAACTATAGTTTATGCTTTTGTTACAATACGCAGTTGATTTTTTTTTTCTTTTTTATTCAACAACTACGCCCAATGACAGTTTTTGAATAGATTGAGAAGTAGGTAGAAGTGCCCCCCAGCTGGTTACCAATGCAAAGATTTTCATTATTAAGGCTAATTTCTTGAAAATATTGAAGAATTTAAAATAAGAAACTAAATATATAAGATGTAAGGTATTCGAAATTTATTACAAGAGCAGATAAAAATCCTTGCAAAAAGTCTACTCCAAAACCCACCATTTTGCAATTTTGTTCAAGTTCTGCTTGTCGTCCGTGATGATAACTTCTCGCCCATGCAGACTTTTTCTATTTGTGATTAATTGAATTTGCATTCAACGTATTCTACTTATTTTTTAATGTAATTAAATTTATGTAAAACTACAAAAATTTGTTGGAGATATCAGATTTTAGTGTGAATTTTCTATGAATTTTCAGAAAGTGAAATGCAAATCTCCCTTGAATTATTTTAACTGACAGAAGGGATGGTGAGTATCTTTGACATGTGAGTACTTTTTTTTAAGAGTGGTGAGTTAGTATTTAACAGTAGCGGAATTAAAAAAGAACACATATTTGCCTGTTTACATGTTCATTTTACTGAAGCTTTTTTCATTCATTAAGCCTTAACGACATTGGCCACTTTTTGCAAAATTACAAAAGTAAAAATATTATTTTCCCGCTAGCGCATTTTATTTTTATACCAAAATTTAAGCTTTCTGCATCATTTTTATAAATTTTCCAGAGAGAATAAACACTATCCCAAAATGAGTTTGAAAATTTTCACTTTTGTACTTTTTCACTTTTTTGGCCAATATAGTTAAGACTTTAAGCCGGAACCACACATATCTCGTGTGGTGTGTTGTGGAGTGTTGTGTCGCTATCGCTCCTATGTATTTCATATGCTTAGAAACATATTTGTCTCGTGTGGTGTGTTGCTGCGTGGTGTGTTGTGGCGAAATCGCTTCTGTTCCGATTGCGCCATACCACGATGTGGAGTATGTGAAATGAAACAAATACCCAAATGTCTAAAATGACATTTGACTGTTTGTTAGAAAGACAAAAGTATATATTTAGAAAAATAACTCATGTGGACGGAAATTTACTTACATATTTTAAATTAGAACGCAAAAATGGCAGATTAAAAGTTTTTGTCGGCAAAAATATTTGTTGAAAAAAAACAACTGGCCTGTCAAAAATGAAAAATCAAGATGAAACAAACAAAAAAGATATATCCATCTGTACTTTTCTTTTCCACCTTTCAACATCACAACACACAAGTGTGCACATTCAGCGACACGACACACCACTCCACAACACACCACACGAGATATGTGTGGTTCCGGCTTTAGTGTGATCAACATGTCATCAGTATTCCGGCTTTTCAGGAGTTGATTTTTGTCATGCGGCCAATCGCCTCCTTGAATCATACGGTTCGCCACACAGGTACATTATTTACAAATAGGTGAATAATGGCCGCTTTCATAAAGCCCTTTTAACTATTTAAAAGTCTTTTAAATATTATGACGTTTGTTCCATACCAAAATACAGCCAAAAAAGTGAAAAAGTACAAAAGTGAAAATTTTCAAACTCATTTTGGGAAAGGTTTTCTCACAGGAAAACTTATAGAAATGATGCAGAAAGCTTAAATTTTGGTTTAAAAATAAAATGTGTATATTCTTTTTCACAAAACAACTGCGATTGCTGGAAAAAAATATTTTTACTTTTGTAATTTTGCAAAAAGTGGCCAATGTAGTTAAGGCTTGAATTATAAATCTAGATGTAAAATGTCTTCCGGAGAGCAGTTTATGCCCCGTTACTCTATTTTCTGTATGACTTCTTAAAAGAGTTGTCATTATTTGTGAAATCATACCGTTTTCAATTTAGTAGGTTTACATGTCTATGGCTTCCAATTTTTTTTTTCGTTACTAGCTTCAAAAATTCACTTTCCACTTATTTTTTAACAGAGGATAGAAAGCCTTTTATCTTGTATAGTGGTTTTAAGTCCCCTTTCACACAGGGCAACTGAGTTGCCGGCAACAAATAGTTCATTGGCGAGAAGGGCAGGAAGAAAGAGGGGGAAATGAAATCTCCCCGGTCAACAAATTCAGGAAACTTTTTTGACGTTTCTCTTCACACTACGTTTGTGTGCGTTCAATCAAGGTAGTTTAAAAGGAAAATACAGCAAGTCTCCTCCAACTTTGTATCTGCGTGTGAAAGGTACAGGAGATTGTTAAGGAGATTTAAAGAAAACGTCAAAAAAATCACCAGCAACTAGTATCTTCGTGTGAAAGGGGACTAAGGAATTAGGCTATTGTGATCTAATCATAACTGACCTACTTTTCCAAACAGACTCCAAATTTCTGACAACTACAAAGTCGATATTTGACGTTTTTCTTTAAAAAATTTTTCCTGCTGTAGATAAAAAATTCTTGGTCACCGTCTCAACGAAAACCTATTTTCAATATACAAAAACGAAAACAATTGACTAGGAATAACGTTTAGTTACCATAAAATCCATTGCACAAAATGTGCTTCAACTACCATTATTAAAATAGAATCAAATTGATAATAAATCAAAGCAAATTAATCAAAAATGGAAGGGGAGAAGATTTTAATGGCTGCAGGTGTCACAGTGGCTGCCGTAGTTGGGGCTTTCGTTTTTTGGGGACCATCGGGTAACCCAAGTGATTTTCTCAATTTTTTTTACAGAAAATACAAATAGCTATGTCTATGTATACTTTCCTTTCATTTGCTGACAGGTTCGTCAAGACTTCGTCAGCGCAGAGGACAAATTGCAGGGTTGCACAATTTCGGGCGAACTTGCTTTCTCAATACTCTGTTGCAAGCTTTGGCAGCATGCCCACAATTCATAGCATGGTTGCAATTGTATAATGGAGTATCGACGGACAAGAAGAATCTCATAACATCACTATTAAACACTCTTGAGATCATTAATGGCACCCATCCCACTCTAAGGGGAGATCCCTATTCTCCTGGGGCCGTGATTCGGGCTTTAAACGCTCTTCGTTGGGTAATTCCCCAAGGAGAACAAGATGCTCACGAACTTTTGCATGTAATGCTGGCTTCTTTGGAAGAAGAATCTACAAGACCAAAGAAAGTTGGCTGCTTGTCTGATGCTTTATTGCCTGAAAATGGGAGCAAACAGGAACTTATGCCGCCTCAAAGGCCGTCAAGTGCTCTCCTTTCGGATTTTTTGAATGCCGAATATGATGAGTCGACTAATTTGATGCGACAGGTTCGATCCGAAGCCCATACCCCGGACTCCCCTGCATCTATTTGTGATGAAGAGGGCGAGGACCGAGTCAGCGGATCAAGATCTCTTATGATGGACATGAATGACGATCCATCAATGTCGCCGAACTTAAGTATAGCTAGTCAACGACAGAGTCGATGTCGTTCGGTTCAAACACAAATGGGTGACGGTAGCTTGAACCGTAAAGTTTCCACGTCTTGCAGATCTCTGGAACGATTGTCCCGTGGCCCAGGGAGAGTTTCTGTACGAAAATTAGTTTACAATAGTTAATTGTGAATTTTACTAAAAGCTTCCTTTCCAGATATGGAGCGACCAAGCACCATTACAAGTCCCACACCCATTTCAAGGGGCATTGGGAAGTCAAATTGTATGCAATGGATGTGGATTTAAGGTAAAATAGATATTTAAGACCATTTGTAGCGAAAACAGTTTTTTTCGTTTCATATTTTTTTGAGAATATTATTCAACACTATGTTTTTGAAGTTGCTATTTAAATTTTAGCAATTACTCTTATTTTTCACTTCACTTATTCGACCATAACCATGTTTTTGTCTTGACCAATTCCACAAATAAACCAACGAAAATTCTGCAATATCTGTTCTTCCTTTTGGTCTTATTTTTTTTTGTGTTTGACGTATTTTATATACATATATACTTTTTTTCCTTTTACTTTTTGAGTGGAACTGATTTCTTTTTTTAACGAGAATTATGAAGTTATTTTCTTTTCAAATGTAGACTTTTCTTTCTAGTCTACTGTCCGCTATGACAAATTTGACAGCATTACTCTTCACCTGCCGGATCAAAGGCGATCCGGACTAAGTTTGGGTCATTTGTTAAGTGAATTTATTGCTTCAGAAAATCTAACTGGAGTTAAATGTGACTCCTGCAGTGAAACCACAAATCACACAAAGTCACTCACTTTTGCCAAACTCCCAGCTTGTCTGTGCATTCATGTCTCACGTACTGTTTGGCTACCAACTGGACAAGTTTGCAAACGACAAGATTATGTGCATTTTCCAGAGAGTCTTTCGATGGCACCATACAGTTTCGTACAACCCCATTTGAATAGTCAGGTAATATTAGTTAATAAAGATATTAAAAAAATATGGTAAAAAAAATTAAAATATAAAAAAAAAAAAAAATTTAGGCCAACACTCCATGGGGATCGACAATGTCTTTGTTCTCGACGAGTGTTCCAACTAACAGCAATATGGACACATTCGGCAGCTACAATACATTTGGATCAATGTTTCCGCGGAATTTGTACCGATTGTTAGCAGTTGTTGTACATTCTGGGGAAGCCAATAGTGGGCACTTTGTCACCTATCGCAGAGGAGCTTTAAGAAGTTCTCATAGGTAAAAACAATTGTAAAAATTAAAAGTAAATTATTTCTAATTTCCCTTATTAACGAAGATGGTTCTATACATCTGATACGGTTGTTCGGGAAGTCTCAATCGATGAAGTTCTCAGTGTGCCAGCTTATCTTCTATTCTACGATCGAGGACCACAAAAAATGCCCGGTTCGATTAATATGCGCTGAATACTGATAAAACAGAAGTAAATAAAAAAAAAACAATAGTTTTAAACGCCCCACCAAACTGCGTCGTCTTCAGCGGATTCAATCAAACAACAAGCTGATTTTGTACTTTTTTTTTTAATATTAAATAAGACACTAAAATAACATTACATTTAAAACAATTATTTATATTTCAGGCCATTTTGATATACTTTATGCATTTAAGAAAAATCTGCAAAATTATTATCATGTATTTTCTTTTTTAGTAAGACAAAGCATTTATGATTGTTTGGTTAACTTGTTTCCTACTATACTTAAGGTGTTAAGAGTTATGTTATATTTAAAATTAGTTTTGAATCGGATATTTAATTGCTGCTTAAGCCCAGATTTACACTATATTGCCGATACTGATACCAATCTCAACAAGTTAAAATATTCTTAAACAAGAAACAATGAGTATATTCACACTATCGACTTTATATAAGCTCGTTTTTTATATGAAAATATCTCATCGGATCGAGACTGATATCGGTATCGGCACTAGTGTTGATCTGCATTTAATGCGAACTCTCGCAATATGAATTTTAAAATTTTTAGATTTAAGACTTTTTTTTTTTGATTATTTTTTTTTTATCTAGTCGCAATGTTAAAAATTCTTTATATTTGAACAAAAAATATTTTAATAGAGAAGCATATTTAAATGTTATTGCGCTTAGAGATTATTTAAATTAATTACAACTGCAATGAAATTAACTTTCAGTAAATGTTTATAAAAACAGAAATATATATATATTCAAACTTCTATTCAACAAAAAAGAACCACAAACAATTATTATTAATAAATTTAAGTGTTATTAGTATCAATTCCCAATGAACAGTAAAACTACAATACACACAGTATATGTATTAATTGTGCAAAATAAATACAACTTAACAAACAAGTAGATTTTAACTATTTTTTACCAAGAATCACTCGAACGTAACTGCGATAGTCAGTTGCTAATAAATGGGAGGATGTTATTTGATTGAGATTTAACAATACTAATTCAGCAGATTTTCTAAAAAAAAAAAACAAAATATATTTATTTTTAACATTATGCAAGAAATTCAAGGCAAAAATTATATTAATCAATACAAAACTCACTCAATTTCTATTCGTTTTGGTCCCCTAACAGGCATCCACCCAGAGACTGGTTTTCTATTAGAAACCATAACTCCGCGAACAGCAACATTTAGTCCAACTAATCCAAGAGTATCTTCTCTATATTCCGAGAGGATATTGTCACTGACACTAAGCGCATCGATAGCAGGTAAGACATTTTCAATATCAGCAAAGTGTCCGAGAAAATTAGTATGAATAAAATTGGTAAAATTCTTTGGCTCGGTGGAAAAGGCGCTTGCAATGTCTTCAGGTGAGTGTAACAACTGTTCAGTGTTATCGGTATCTAATAATATTAATTTTATTAACAATTTCTAATATCTTTAAAGCAATATGTTGGGTTAAAAATGATGTTTTTAAAACTTACATTTTGGATTGAAAACCCTGCCTAGGGCATGCATCAATGTAATTGTTTCATCTCGACCAATTGATGAGAGCTTTTTTTGAGTTTTGCTTCGAGTCTTTGACTGAGAAGAAGTTTTGAGAGTATCGGTTTTAAGGTTTGGGGCACCTGTTAATTTCAAATTTAATAAGTGAACAAAGTTGAAATGCGATAATAAAAGCTCACGGCATTTCCATTTTTAGCACTATTTAGAATCATTGGATAGGTGGTTAGTATTACAATTAGACAAAGTTAAATACAATTCGGGGCCTGTATCGTGATTGTTGATACATTTTTCTGTGTTAAAAACCTATACTTCCGAAGTTTGACATTTTTGATTTAGAATTATCTTGTAAATGGCTTATTTTGAAGGTAAATAAAGGCATTGATTGATTCATTTGTATGAAATAAGTTTCATAACATTTTTTATTGAAAATGTTCTGATCTAAGATTCGGAGATAATGTATTTTTCAAAAACTTTGCGAAAAAACTACATCTGTTTTTAACTATTTTTTTTTGAGGGAGCAATATCTTTTAACTTATCGCTCTTGTGGAAAAAAGTATCACATTTTTTTATAGAAAATATTACAAAATAAACATAAATAACTTTTTAAAAACTTCAAGAGTTAAAAGTAAAAATCAGAATTTTGAATTTTTACCAATTTTTTAAACTTATTACGTTTATCATTAAAAAGATTAAATGTGAAGAAAAGATACAAATGATTTGTTTTAGAGATTCATATAATGTATTGGAAATGTTTTGAAAGCGCACACCGTTTAAAAAAGCGAAAAACCGACATTTTTATCACTTTACGTTTTTTTTTAAATCGATATTTATTCTAAACGGTGTCGGAGGAAGAAAAACATAAACATACTATTTAGAAAATTGTATATTTTACAAGTTTTGTATGAAGTAGGTAATTTTGTCTAGCGTTTAGTGTTAAAAATTTATATGCGAAAAATCGATGTTTTCGACATACCACCTTGAATAATTTTGTATGTAAGCAAGTTTCAGGCAGTTTCGTACGCCAATATAAAATCTAATCCGTTCAAACATCTTCACTTGCATTTATTCCGCAATCTCTTCTTTTTTTGTACATTTTTCCTGGACGCGTTGATGTTAAATTAAATGATGAACTTTGTACGAGAAGGTATCAGAAAAGCCATGAGAGCTATTATACTAATATACCTAATTACACTTACCTTTAAGTGAACCAAAATGTAAATTAATAAGCGCATTTCTCATGTCTCCCTGTGCAGCCATACCGATAGAATCAACCATATCAACCGGAGGTGCTCTGTATAGTGTTTTAAAACTGTCTCCTGCCATCAGTGTACATATTCTTTTAAGTGCTTTTTTCATCAATGTGGTCGAAACTGGATTGAAACTGAATATATTGTCATAATTTTAAGAACAACCACTCTATCTTAGTCCCCATTTTATACCTTATGTGGTTAATTTGGAACCGAGCTTTTACAGTGTCCGAAAAGAGATTGTAACTAATATTCAATTTCTTGCTCTTGGAATCGGTGACAACAAATACTAAAGGGGATTTCCCATATTTCAAATAGTCTCTAAAAAAAAGAACATTATATCGTTACTCGATAGTGAAAATAGAAATTTACTCAAGAACATCATTGAATCCACTCCCATCTTTAATGAAACAATTGGGGAAATCTTCGACGAGAATTAAACGTTTATCGGAACTCTCAAGAACAGACTTATAACGTGACGATCGAAAAAGAAAACTCTTGAATAGTTCCACTTGAGATTCACCATACGAGTTTTCTTGGTCTCCAAGTGTTGTTATGTTATCAGAGTCGATTGGATTTATCCATTCGCAAAGTTGGCATCTCATGACTTTTGCCAAAACTTTGATCGTTGCTGTTTTCCCAGAACCAGCTGGTCCAGTAATCAAGCAAATTTGAGCTGGATATTTCTTCTTTCTCATAACATCACAATGAAGCATCCAGTCTTGGATTTCTTGAATCTTTTTTGTATGAACTGCGAGATCATCGATGGTATGTGGTTCGAAACTTTCAATCCAATTAGGAGATTGAACAAGAGATTCGATTTTATTTTTTTGTTTGCTTCGAATTGTTGAATCGTTTGATGTGGATGTTTTGAAACTTGATGATGATGTGGGTTCATTTGACAAAGCGGGGGAGCTTCGTGTTTTTTTTGGAGGATTTTCCAAGTCGGTAGATGGTGGTAGATCTTGAGAAAACACTGATTTAACCCATTTCGGCTGTAAAGATTTGAACAGTTGTGAATCTATATTTAATTGAGTAAATGTTTACTTGAATCATACCCTTTTGGTAGACATAATTTGTACGATGTACTATTATTTTTCTTTTTTAAATTTGAAAGCAGAAAGCAAATAGCAAAATCACCTATGGATGGTTTTGGATTATGGTCCTTCCAACGGTTCCATCCAACACACGATAAACAGAAACAAGGTATGCTCATTAGCTGTATGACGTCACAATCATCTGGGTTTCTTCGGAGAGCGAAAATATTATTCCATTTCATTGGATTGTTTCTATTTGTTTTTTTATTTTCATAGTTCCCATCACTCAAAAGTAATTTGTCTAAATGCTGCATTCTAAATTATAATCTTCATTTTAAAAAGAAAATAATACTTAAAGATGATTGTGACGTCATAAAAATGCCAAGATGGCGACTTAGGTGTATGGAATGAGCATACCTTGCATCTGTATATCGTGTTCCAACACAAATGTCAAGTCTGCATCTTTCGTGAATAGTTCACAATAGTTGAATTTTTGAATTCCTACAGTTCGTAAGTGCTGCCAATTTTTTATTTAAGCCTAGTACGCTGCTGATGTGCACACAGTTAATGGTACAAGCAAATTCTGTGCGTAAAAAGAGGGGAGATCTCTCCAAATAACCTGCTACAATTATCGATTTAGCTCATTGAACAGCGTACCGCAGAACGAAAAGCAGAACGAACATGTCTTCAAAAAAGCAATGAAAGCACAAAATTCAATGTCCAACATATTGAAGAAAACTACTTTTCAGTACATGAGTACTGTTCAAAGCTTGACCATGAGATTTGACGTTTCATTATGTTGTGAAAGAGGTAGAAGTTGTGTTGAAAGGAATTTTTGTATGTTTCTTTGCTCTGACTTATTAGTGGAATTTAGCTGCACAAATTAAACGACATGCCATAATTTGCACAGTTCGACAAAATAAACTTGATTGGATTGTTGTTTGGATGTTGGGAATGTGTGAGTGTATGTCCTCTGCCCTGTGGGTTCGGGGTGTAAGTGAGCCATGAAATTTCACGTTGCCAAACAGACCAATAAACGCTAAATACAATTAACTATTGTGAATCGGCCTTCACCGACTGTCCGTCACATTTCAGCACAATGCTAAAAAAATGTTATAAAAATAAAAAAAAATCTACAAGAATGTATACAATAAGCGACAGTATTTCTTTAAAAATAATAAATAACAATATCCTCGCTGGTAAATATTCTTTTAAATTAAATCGATGTAATTATATTCTATTTAACTTTTCTAGGAGTTGGCAATGAAATTCGTCTGTACACAAAAGACGGTAACTCAACCCTTCCATTCAAACTAAAAGGCAAGGTCCATGGCATCGAGAGTGAAAAATCGTCAAACAAACTCTTGATTTATGGTGAAAATGAATTTATCTTAATTGAACAAAACTCTGTAAGTTAGTGATTCTATCAATAAAAAAAAAAACACAAAATTAAATAATCATTTCTGGTGCAGTCAAGTTTTAAGCTTCTTTATAGAGGATGTCTATCTGATTGGATTAGCAGTGGTAAACTTCTTAAGGAAGAAGATACTTTTATATTTGTCACTGCACATAGTGTGGCTGTTCTTTTGAAATATAACGATAATATAAAAGCTTGTGAAATTCAAGAAAAGATTTCTTGTACAGACAAATCAACTTTATACTGTTCGTACATTTATGGATCAAGTTGGGATAGTTTGTTGATTCTCGGAGGTTTAAATTTATTCAATAATTAATGACAAATTGTTAAAATGTATTTTTTTAGGAAATGCCTTCGGTGAGCTATTAATTTGGCAACCAACAATAAAAAGCAAAGAAAACTCTACAAGAGCAAAACTTCTTCAACGACGACCATGTCATAATGGTGTCATATTTTCCATTGATATTGACATGGAAGCAAAGATGCTTGTCACAACTTCCGATGATCGATCTGTTCGTTTCTGGGATATATTATTTACTGAAGAGTATGACTTCAGCAAAGCTAAGATCACCAATCCAAAAAGTGGATATAGCCATGTTGCTAGAGTCTTTAAGGCCAAAATCATACGGGAATGTAAGTTGTTATCTAGTATTGTTATATCCTAAGCTCATTTTCGTATGAATGTTTTGGTTTTTGTTTCATTGACCTATGAAGTAAACTAAATGCTCGTTGAAGATAGTTGTTATTACTTTTAAACAAAAGTATAAAACGTCATCGTTTATAATATGTACCTACATATTTGCGCTTGTAATTTTTTAAATGTTTAAAAACTGTTGATAAGATAAACAAGCCTAAAAGCATGATATATCGATTCTTTGAAAACCGTTTTCTTTCGATAACTTTCTTTTAAGTGATAACAACTTTCCCGTGTAAGAACTGACGCTTCTACAGTATGTGCAGAAGATGCACCGTTAAAAATTTGGTCATTTTCCTTTATAATACCGAATAACTACGTCGTCAACGTTCTAAGTGATGAATTTAATGAATATTTGTTTTTGTTTTAATTCTTCTATTGTTTTATACAGTAAATCATCCCAAATGATGTCAGCTATTATTGGAGAAAAAGGGTTCCCTATATGGGCAGTTTTGGATTCGTAAAAAAATCGAACTCGGGATTTTGATCAAACTTGACATTTCGATGATAGGGGAGACGAAAAGAGTGGGTCTCGCAATTCCGTCCGTCTGTCTGTCTATCCATGGGTCGATTTTATTCATCTTAAATCTAGGGTTTTTTGATATTTCCCCGGTACGTTTATTTCATTTTTGTTTAAGGACTTAAAATAACGGTACCTGCCATACAATAATTTTTTGGAAAACCTTATTTTTCTCAGATTTTTCTAAAAATAAAATCAATAAATATAAGCTACCTTTTGCTGAAAAAAATTCCAAAAATGGTTTTAAATGGTACCTTCCATAGTACCAATTTTTTAAATTTCGTTTTTCTCGAAATGAAATTAACTGATTTTAATATTTTTTTATTGAGAATCTTATACAAAATTTAAACATTATTGCATATTTTTTTGGATTTTTAAAAATGTTTCAATATTTTATTTGGAAAACCAAATATTTCAAAAACAACTCGGTTGATAACATTTATAACATTATATAAAAATTTTTTTGGACACACATTTTTCAAAACTAACGGTATAAATGTTGAAAAACTGTTACAGAAAATCTAAATTTTTTCGAAACGACTCCTACAATTTTGGTTAAAATTTTTCTAAATACCTTCCATAGTACCAATTTTTTAAATTTCGTTTTTCTCGAAATGAAATTAACTGATTTTAATATTTTTTTATTGAGAATCTTATACAAAATTTAAACATTATTGCATATTTTTTTGGATTTTTAAAAATGTTTCAATATTTTATTTGGAAAACCAAATATTTCAAAAACAACTCGGTTGATAACATTTATAACATTATATAAAAATTTTTTTGGACACACATTTTTCAAAACTAACGGTATAAATGTTGAAAAACTGTTACAGAAAATCTAAATTTTTTCGAAACGACTCCTACAATTTTGGTTAAAATTTTTCTAAATACATATGTACTAATATTAGTACGGTCTATGATTAACCATAAACAATTTATAGTTAGCCATTATTATCATTACCTCATAGAACCATTTTTTTTTATTAGGACTATCTTCTGTGTATAACCGATTTAACCGATTTTTTTTTTTCGAAAATTCCATATTTCAAAATAGGTAGATGATTTTTGTTTTCGATTTTTTTAAATCAACATTAATAAATACTAAAAAATTGTGTACCAAGTTTTTTTTCTCTAAAATTAAAATTTGATGGTGTATTTTTTTTTACTCTCAAAACAATTTAAGAAGGTTTTTTAGTGAACTAATTTCGAATTATGTTGATTTTTAATAATTTTTCAATTTAAGATCTAAGGCCCATTTGCTGAAACGAAACTTAAATATTTATGTGCAACTTAAACGCATATTTTTCCTCAGCGTAAACTGTTACATAAGCTCTTATGTTGAACCAACTACCAAGCTTCTTGTTTTTTTTCCAGTTTTTATTTTTCATGTTCAAATGAACTATCATTTCCATAATATACATAACTAGAATGACTTAACGGTTTTTTTTATACAACAAATTAATACAGAAATACATTCTGTCATACTCAACTTTTGAATAAAAGCCAATTTAATTTTATTATTTACACGTTCTTATTTCGTTTAATTAGGTGACGAAATATTCGTTTTAACAGGCGGTGAAGACTCATTTTTTTGCCTTTGGAATCGAAAAGGTGAATTGCTTTTTAAACGTCGCCAGCAGTTCGGTGCTACAATATGGAGTCTTGACTATCATGGTCCAACAAAAACCATACTCACAGCGGGATCAAGCGGCAATATCTTAAAATATGGACTGCAAGACTGTTTCAAAAAAAATGCAGATTCCGCTTACATCCTAGACAGTCAGCATCTAGATTCGAATGAGTACATTGCAAAAATAAAGTTTCTGAATGAAAAGAACTTTATTGGAATCACGAATAAAAACCGTTTGATGCATAGAAACGACGACCATCGTGACTGGATTGTTGTAAATTCATATGTTCCACGTAAGTGCACGGTATTGGAGGTTTTTCATGGTATGGTTGCGATTGCTGGTTATCAAAACGTCACTCTTTACAAATTCATGGAAAATTCATTGACATTCGAAAAGCTCTTCGATAAAAGTGTTCTTCCTGGTGTCATACGATCATTTATATTTCTCTCTCGAAGTGAGTTTCTTATATGTGATGAATCAGGAAACTGTAAATTAGTTCGATCTCATAATTTTGAAGATGCTCTATCAATTGACTTACCTCAGTGCAAGGAGAGATGGATTACAGCAGCCTGTAAAGTAGACGTAGAGTTTCTGGTTGTCAGTAATCGCCAGGGATGCCTTATGTTATTTTCTACGTCTCAAGATAACAACACATCTAAACCTTGCGGAACTATTAAGCGCCTTCATGGTCACCTAGGCTGTACAACCATTACTCTTCTTAGAGATGGCACTTCTATTTGTACATTAAAAACGACTGGACACGATTATGCTGTAAAAACAATAAAATTGGACAAGGAAGAGAAAACAATTTCAGTCTTATCTCGAGAAATTATTCCGATTGCCTGGGTAGAAAAAATAATCTCGTCTAACGAGAACAAGAACGACTTGCTTTTCGGATTCAATGATAATCATTTTGTGGTATGGTCCCGTGAAATGGAAACACACTTCGAGATTCCCTGTGGAGGAGGTCATCGTTGCTGGGATTTGCATATTGACTTCTCCAACAATCTTGTTCGCATAGTTTTCATTAAGAACAAACAAGTTCTGCTGCACCAAAAGACGGTTTTCAATAATTCCGCATTGTTATTAAATATTCCAACAAATAATTGGCACGTTAAACCCTGTAATGTTTTAAATTGCCTTAAAAGCAGCGAACTGTTCCTTGTGTCCGGTGGTGATGACAATATGTTAAAGATTTCGAGATTGAATGTCAAAAGTGGAACTTTGACACAATTGCATGCTGTTCATTCTCATATTTCCAGTATTCGTGGATTGCGTGTTGTGTGGAATGCAACTGCAGGAAAGCATTTTATATTTTCTTGTGGTGGACGGGCACAGATATGTGTTACTTCGTTTCAAGAAAGCTCAGAATTTTTCGAAGAAATAATTGACTACACAATACAGAAAGAAATAAAACAAGACATCCGTTGCGATCCTGAGACTCGTGTTATGTCTATCGACGTTCGACAAGTGCATGAGAATTTATTTGAAATATTTGTGGGTTGTTCTGATGGGTATGTGCGACGGTTATCAATGGAGCACTCAAGTATATCACAGGTTTCGGAAGTGTTTTACGGAAAATGCATTTTACACGTTCGGATAGCAGGAGACTACCTCCTTTCAATAGCAACAGATGGCATAGTCTGCTTTTGGAAAATCAACAGCTTCGAGGTTGATTTTAAGGTTGCCCATCATGAGAGTGGTGTTAATAGTTTTGATGTTCGAATTGTCAATGAACGTGAATTTCATCTCATTACTGGTGGAGATGATCAAGATGTTGTTTATTCAAAAATTTATCATAACTCAGGTACATTCAAGGTTATAAATTTTAAACGTATGAACTACTTACATACTGCCCAAGTGACTGCTGTTAAATTTACACCATGTATGACTTATTTTTACTCAAGTAGTATAGATCAAGTTATAAGAAAAGTTAACTTGGAAACCTTTGATTCTAACTGGGAGACATTATCTTGTGTTGCTGATGTCAAAGGAATTGAATTAGTTGGGGAAAGTGAAAATATTTTAGCATTTATTTATGGTTGTGGATTACAGGTGATTTAAAGAAAAACTATGTATACATATGATTCTATTTTTAAGAAATAATAACTCACTTTTGTCGATACATTTTTATTAGAAAAGAAATTATTCGAAAAATTTGTAAGAATAAAATTTAGCTAAGACAAAGCCACTTAAACTTTTTGACATGTATTTTGATGCATTGTTTTTTCCAAATCGTTTTTAAATGACAATAAAAAAAATTATAAAATTTAAATTTTTTATTAAACTGCGTTTCCACTGACTGATAGACATAGTCAGTCAGTCAGAGATGATTCTCCAATTTTTTTAACCTCACTACAATGAAAAATATTATTCCTTATATTTTTATAGACGTCTACCTCGATTTGACCTTTATAACGGGAGTTTAAATCACACTTTTCCTAAAGTTCGATATTCAAACGCTCATATTTCGATGTGTAGATTTTTTTCAATTACAACGACGATAGAATCTCTTTGTTTAATCCCTAAAAAATAAAACACCCTATTCCGCTCTTCGATCCGATCGAAACTTTCGATTCACGTGAAATTTTCTTTCAATTTGCCTTAAATTATTTTTTTTTAAATCTTTAGTTTTTAGAATGCAAATCTTAACTGATATTTAGTTTCGAAATTCTTAAAATAATCTAATTCTTTAAATTCTGTTTTTATCGAAATTTATACAAAATTTGGAGCAATTATTTCCGTCCGACGGATGGCAGAATTGTTAGCAAAATAGGGATGAAAAGCTAACCATCGCTATGACTTGAAACTAGTTACACAATATATTTTTTATAAAGTTCATGGTAATCAATAACTAGCTTCGTTTGTTGAACTTTTCAATGGATTTCGATTAA
The DNA here is from genome assembly GCA_947049315.1 of Epistrophella euchroma. Taxonomy (NCBI): domain Eukaryota; kingdom Metazoa; phylum Arthropoda; class Insecta; order Diptera; family Syrphidae; genus Epistrophella; species Epistrophella euchroma. The sequence continues at coordinate 106,349,971 of OX346247.1, read as the reverse complement.
ACGCTATCCTCGATGTACCATTTGGCTGACAGAACTCACTTATGGCCTTTTCTTTAGGCATCAGGATGAAAGTTCTTCTTCTGAAAAGAAGAGAAATTTACTTTTTTTTTAGGATCGTTCCTGAAGTGTTCACGCGTTTCGAATTGTTCTTCCGTATTACCAATCGAAAAGGCCCAGGTTAACCTACAATCGCGTTTTTTTTTATCTTCCGCAAGAATCAAAAGAAGAAGCTTTAAGTGCAATGTGTATAGATTTTAATCGTTTTATCATCTCCTTTTTTCTAAATTTTCTAAAAATAGTCTGTTAACTTCTTTTATTCCATTTTCGTATATTTTTCTTTCTTAAATTTTGTTTTGTATTATCGAATAGGTACATATGTAATTTCTATGTATTGCATACATAGATTGTTTCAAATCAATTATTATTTATTTATCATTGGATTTGAAAATAACAATATCTCTACACAATTCTGTATTGCTTATTAGTAAAAATATAGCATTTCTTCATGAATTGACTTTCAAATTAAGTTGATTTTTGATCAAATAAAATAATAATTTAAAATTAGCCAGTTCAGGTTTCTCAAGCTCACTGAGATCTCAGAGATCTCAGCAATCTCAGAAATCTGAACGTAATTCCTCAGTGAGATTCCTCACTTTTGCTGTCAAAAAACTGAGACTGATATTTTTTGGATTCGCTTGCTCAATTATTTTTTGTCGCAGTTGATTAATTAATAAAAAAGAGATGGAAATTGTTTTTGACTTCTAGTGGAGAAATTTTGTTCAGGTTTCTCTTTTTGCTCAGTGGAGCTGACGGAGCTTGCTCAATGAGATCTCAGTGAGATCTTAGAAACGTGAACTGGCTAAATGAAAAAATTGGCATTCTGTTCAAAACGTTAAATATTATGACATTTCACATTAATTTCGATTTCACTTCGTATTTTTGTTGACATTAACTTCTGTAACAATATGAGCCTTAATATCATTGTTTAGAATTGCATCATTGCATATTTAGGTGTCCATACGATTTGTATGGGAAAAACATGTATGTATGTATGTATAAATTCAGCAGGTTCCGCTAAAATTTTTGTCGTCAATTTTATCTCCATAAAATCTCAAGTGTGCCTTTATGAACCAAAACCGCTTAAGTCTTTCTGAAGACCGCTAATTTTTTTCGAACTTATACGACCGCTGCCAACCAAAAGAAAAAATATTTGTATACTTAAATCAAAATTTACAAGCGTTTTTATTTAACTCTCCATCAATCTGTCTTCTCTCGCTAAAAACGAGATAACAATAAGATGTGTAGATAGACATGACAGAACAATATGACAATAATTATTTTAAATGAACGTTTTAAACTTAAATTTAATGGTGATTTTAATAAATACATGATAAGGGAATATTGTTTATAATATATCCTCATGATCAGATATTAAAGTGTTCGTTATTCGTGTAAAAATACCTAAATCCGAATGCAAAAAACTCAACATCAGCAAACGACACCGGCCATCTTGAATTCCTTTAATTTGCTCTGATTTCTTTTTCAATAGAATATCTCCGAATAATGTAGCTAATAATAATGTTAAATTTTAAATTAGTAAACGTTTGATTATTGCTTTTAAACTAAATAACCTATTTCGTCCATGTTGTAGAATTTGTGTCCAATTCCCTCTCTTAAAAATAGACATAAATGAAGGAACATATTACGCCTTGGTGGACTTAAACTTGTTATGAGATTCATAGCTTCTTCTATTGTGGAAGTTTTTAACAGTCGATCTGCGCATGGCTTTAAAAGCGGTTCGTTTGGAGATTCTAGTAGGAAAAGTAATGCTTCTGCAGCCGTATGAGGATTTCCAGCTATAAAGGATTATATATTTACATTTAAAAAAATCTTATGATTTATAAAACCACTTATTTAAATTGCAAAATAAAAAAAAATCATCCATCTGTGAACTGTGCAACGAAGGATAGTTTTGAATTTTTTAGCAATATCATAGTTTCACGTTGAGTTGATAAAGTTTTTGATTTTTATTATCAATTTTGACCATTATAGATCACAAAGCTAACAAGTTGCCAAAAATTTTCTTGAAATACATAATTACATGTTACTTTGAAGATCCGAAGATAATGAAATTGAGCTTTTATGTTTCATATTAAAATATTTAAAAAAAAAAAAGGGAAACAAAACAAGGGTGGGGGGGGTGATAGAATCAAATTAATCTTTCTGAGAAAACGGGATAAAATATAAACAATAAAAAGTGCTTGTAAAGCTTTAAAATCAAGAAGAGTAGATTTTATCTTTTGTATCGATGAGTGGTAACCCCCCTAAAAAATTACCTTCTGTTTTGGTCAGCCACCGATTCGCCCAGGACATGGGGCGAAATCGAAAATAAATATCTAACGTTCCATAAGGTAAATTCCCTTTGTTTTGATGGGTGGGAATTTTGTAATGCCCCTCCCGCCTTGTACATGTATGTTTTTTCGAAATAAATAATAAAATAACGTGACTAAATTAAACCAAAAGAAAAAAAAATACAAAAAAAAAGAAAAGTGAAAGATAGGCCAGCCAAACCTAACTAACAATACATATGAACATATATGTATTCAATGCACTTCAATCCGATCAACGCAAGATAAATATATACTTAAAAATTAACTAATCCTATTTACATAAACTAAATTTAAACTTACGAAACTCTTCATTTGACCAAGTGTCTAGCCAATCTCGAATCAGATTTATTTTTTCACTATTTGCATAGTTTCGGTTTAGTGAAAAAAGACCCTCTGTTTTAGATCCCGTTTTATAAAGATAATCGATAAGAAGAAAGAACTCTCTTGGCATACTAACTTGAAATGTATCTCCTTTTCTGTTTGCCTTAAAAAAATAATAAAATATTAGCACAATAAATATGTTATTCTTACAAATGCAAACACAAATTTCTTACCAATTCATTTAGTTCTTCAATTTTATACTTGCAAACCGGAAGATTAGTTTGACATAGTGTCTCGACAGACAATCCAAAACAACTTGGCCTATATTGACCCATAATTGATATGAAAACATCATGACCTTCTTCAACGTGAAGCACCAATATGTCGAAAATCACTTTTTTCTTTGAAGAATTTATTTTCTGAACAAATTCAGCTATTGTTTCTGAATTGGCATGAAACTTTATTCGAATACTTATACTCGAACCTTTATAAAAGAAAAGAATAAATACAAAATCTGATAAATCTTTGAGACAAAAATATTCAAACCTGTTATTAATCTTCCTGACTTCGGCTCTACATCCAACCATTTTTCGCAAATCCTTCTGTCTTTTTGTTTAAATGAAAATTCAACGGGTAGATGACAATTATTTGCAACTGTAAAATCTCTAATAGCAAGTTCGTTGAATGTAACTTCGTCAAAATCGATTTCTGTCTTCTCAACAGTGATTTGGGGCTGATTGTCGTTTTCATATTTGTCCACGCGCTTAAGTGTTTCCTCATAGACACGTTTATATAGATCAAAATCTTTTGTTTTAATCTAAATAAAAAAAAAATTTGTTCTTTATTGACTCCTTTAAAAAATCATCATAGTACAGGTAAAAAAGCACTATGTAAAAACGTACGAAGCTTCGATATTAGTGAACGAATATCGTTTATATTATGTCCTATTTTACCTATACTATCAAAAAGAATCTTACTGCTGTTGTAAATTCAGCATATACTGGTTTATGGTCACTATGCCTAATTTCCATAACACTGTTATAAGATAACTGTTTTATACCTTGACCTTTCCAGAGTATACGATCACAATATGCAGGCAATCGAAGTTTTTCGCTAAAAAGAGAATTTTTTCATTAAATAATCAAATTAAAAAAAAGTATCGCAATTCACCTTGAGTCAAAGTTATCTGTACCAACATCGTATTTATATGTTGGACTAAATTTGATATCACCTTCGATATAACCTTGGAAAACATTGTTCTTTCTCATTTCCATAGTCAATTGGTCAAATTTCATCAGATTTGCATAGTTTGAATAGTCATGTCGTGCACCCGGGATATCATTGATTCGGTAATTTAAATCACCAATCCAGAATATGTGACTAAACAAAGACAACAGCAATGATTATTTTGAAAAATAAAACGTAGGTACAATAAATATTTGCATCGTTATTCTCAGAAAACTCATATTTTTGTGACTGCAATATTTTTTGAAAAAAAAAAAAATATATATATTTTTAAATTTTTTCATTTTCCTTATGGAACTATTATATCTTATAAAGCAAAAAAGGTTACGACGTGATAGTTCTGTAATAATACTTTCAACAGGAGTTGGACAATAGAGTGCAGCTCCAGCTTGTGAATGCTACTTTTAAGGTGAAATGTGATTAAAGGAAGAGCTTATCCAATTTAAAAATTCTTTTGTATTTGTATTTTTTTTAAATTGCTTTTCTTCAACATTAGGTACAAAGAAAAATGTATTATATCTTTGTTTGAAAGATTGTCCCCTAAGGATGGCTCTGAAATATTTTTTTTTTCAAAATTTTGCTATCGTAGGGTGAAATGAGGTAAAATTAAAAAGGTGATTTCGAATGAAAAAATTCTATTTGTGTTTAAAAGTTTATTCCTAGGAAATGGATATATTTTTCAAAGTTTTGCTAATTGTATCTAGGGTGAAATTGGGTAAAAGCTAAGAAAGGGGTAACCGATAGAAAACAATTTTTTTTTAAATTGTAGGGTGAAATGGGGGTAAAAATAAGAGCAATCCGATTTTAAAAAAAATTTTATTTTTTTAAAAGGTTGTTCTTAGGAAATGGCGTCAGGCTAAAATGGAGTAAAAGGAAAACAATTATCTGACTTAAAAAATTCTTTTTGTGTTTGAAAGGTAATTCAAAGCGGGTGGCTTTAGGGATATTTTCTATTTTTTTTTTTTTTTCAAAATTTTGATATTTATTATGGTTAAATAAATGAAATGAAAACAAAAACAACGTACGTATCCGATCCCAATTTTTGTTTGCGCTTAAAAGGTTTAAATTTAAAGCTATGTTTAGGGTTTTTACTTTGCTTTCATAATGGCCATCCACGATAAAAAAAAAAAGGATTATATTTTATGACTGACACAAAATGCCATTTCGTTTGCTTTTTTATCTTAAAAATTCTTTCATACTTTAGAAATGTCGAATGTTTATATTTATTTATATTTTCTTTTGTACTTCTTTTGTAAAACCTTGATTTGTCTACCCATGCGCCATCCCATTTATCATCAAATAATATTAAATAGTATGTTGTATACAAAAAGAAAAAAATCAAAGTTATTAAGATTACACACAATTTAAAAACTAAAAATCAGCAAAGACCTAGATTTAATATTTAAACAATTTGTTTTTATCAAAGTGTTTATTTTAGATATATAAAAATATGTTGTGCTATTTTCCGGGTGCAATAAAAATAAAAACTTAATATCACTTTATTTGCCAGTAGCTGGTTTCAAAATCCGGAATTTAATATGTACGTACAGTTCTATCTATGTAAATTGTAGTAGAAATATGTGTACTGTGATATCGACACACGAAAATTGTAGTATTTTTTGAAGAAGTGAATGGTCAGCTCAGCTAGTTTTTGCAAGCAAATAATAAAACATAATTCTCTATTCTGCAATTAATATTAAAAAGGGATTATAAAATACTTTCTTATTGCAGTTTGCGTTTAAAAAAATTTGAGCTGGCTATCCCCTTGTTTCAAAAAAAAAATACTGCTATTATATTAAAACCAGGTAAATAAAAATTATACTCACTCATGCTGTGAAATGCACCTAACAACAGAATTATCATGGAATATACATTTCCTATTAATGGTATCATATCCTTGATTTCTTGCTTGAACGTCATGCATATGGGCAGCCAAGTGTGAATTAACAAAGCATAAATTTGCATCGTTAAATGTTACACTAACAGCAACACCACCTTTGTTTCCCAAAGGAATTAATCCTGTGGCAACAATTTGCGTATTGCAACGTACAACACTTGGACGAAGTTCCTCTCGTACAAAAATTGTAAGCATCATACCAACAAGACGCACGGATGTTAGTTGCTCATATTTTGCGTTTTTATTAAGGGATTCTAGGAATTTTCGACTGTAACGATATTCAAGGCTTTTTAACAATTCAATACATAAAATTAATTTATTTAACACACACTTCCAAATAGGATCAGGTTTTCTTTCGCTCAAACCAATTGAAATGGCGTTAAAATCCAATTCCTGCAATGCTATAACATAAATATCTGGTGGCTCTTCAGATGTTGCTAGCCATAAGCGCAAATCACTTGTTGGACATGACTGGTTGTTAATATTCCAAGTAGCGCAGTAAATTCTAAAAATGAAAGGAAGCAAAAATAATAGTTTCAAAAACTGAAATCTTTTTTTGACTAGAACCTTTTAAAACTGGACATAAAGTTACCGGATTTTCAAAAAAAACTCAAAAACAACTCACCGATAGTTTTTGTGAATGATATAATCTTTCTCTCGCTTTCTAAGTTCATCTTGAAATTTTGTTTCACCTCTTTTCAGTGGCTTTGTTCCATCTGCAATGCCTCTATCAATAGCAATCATATCTCCGTCCTGCTCCTGATATGCATTCAACCACTTAAAACTGATTACTGCTGGACTCATCACGATTTTACTATCACCAACTTTCTGTATATATGGGGATTGTTGTGGCTGATTCATTATCCTGACATAACGAACTTTAGCGTTACTAACATACTTTTGGAAATTTGCAAAGTCGTTATGTACACCTCTACTGTTGAGTAGATAGTAGAAAAACTCGGATGGTTTTTCATCAAATGATTTCAGGCTAAATTGAGCATCCATACTACCTAAGAGAACTTATTCTTTAATACAACTGCTCAGTACAAGAATAATTTTTCAAATAATATTAATACACCTGCTTTTAATTCAAAGTTATCGTCCAACGGAAATATTTTATCAATTGCGAGATCTGATATGGTTTGTGGTGGAAGTCGTCCCACCTTGAAAGAGAAAATAGCATGGGTTCCCGTTGATTGTACAAGAGCTAGCAAACGATTTGCATATTCTGTTCCGATAACTTGATATGCTTCAAACACCTAAAAATCAAAGTTTGATTAGTGTTCAGTATAATATAACATTGAAAAAAAAAACTTTATAGGACAATTTTTTTTTCTATGTAAACAGTCGTTTATAGAGATGTGCCGACAAATTATCAACTTATTATCATGTAAATATTTGGATGAAAAATCAACCATTTTTTTTTAAAGAATTTAGGAATATAATTTATTCAAAACAGCACCTGGTGTATTTGTATATGTATTGTGTAGTTTATTATTTAAAAACTTAAAAATAACGCTTTCCCCAGTGAGTTCATGTTTGAGTATATCACAACTTATGTGTATGCATTTGTTTATTTAGTATAATTTACTAACTATTTGCTATTTGATCTTAATGATTTGAAGAGAGTTTTAATAAAAAGATTTCAAAATTAAAATATAAAGGCCCAACAACAAAAGGATGCAATTGATGCAATGAATGATTTGTTTCAATTTTTCCTCTATTTTCTGTATTTCTTCTTCTAAGTATCCATTGTGTACGTTGCAATAATCGAATTTTGGCCAATGGGATATACTTGTTAATATTTAGTTCTACATTTGACTTAAAAAAGAAAGTCATGTAACTGGCAGTAATTTTATTGTTGTTGCACTATGTTCATAGTTTTAACTGAGTTGAGAATCTCACGAACACAGGACTGATCACAACTTTCAATAATCTGATAACCCAGCATCATCACTAATTCTATCGATCGTAATGGGAAACTTTTACGAGGCCCGGAAAAATCTATCACCGAATCTGTTCGTAATGGTAATTTGAATGAAATTTTTCACTACGATGGATTCTGTGATATTTCTTTGCAGGGTTCGTAACAAGTTTCTTATCACGATAGAATTCGTCATAGAACTGAATGACTATCAACAATTTTCGAACAATCAGTCTTATTTATAGGGGGCGATCTACATAAAGACATTCTTAATAAAAGTCCCACGGTCGCAAGGTTCGTTGACAAGTCCATTAACGATAGAACTTGTTGTCGTATGTCACCAAAGTGCGTTTGGTTGGGAACATCCTTAAATAAAATATCATTTCTTACCGTTGTAGCAATCTCCCCTTGTTTTAGTTTTTGTGTTACTATATTTAGATCTTCCAATAATTGGAGCTTGTTTAATGATTCAGAAACTGTTGGTGTATTTGTCATCATTGATTTACCAATATTTTTTGTTTGATCCATTGCACAAATGATGACACAGTACAAAGATTGTTCAATTACCAACAGCTTTTATACACAATATTTGTATGCATTAACGTCAAAAGGAATCCGAAATATACAGATATGGAAAAACAAACGATATTCACACAAAATTTCTTGTTTTTAATCTTCCGATTATAATGTTAAGTATGGAGCCGCCCATAAGACGTTTCGATATACATATTACATATATTTGTTATCAGTTTGTATCAATTTCCCTTCCGAGAGTTCTTTGTTAAAACTGACAATGTTCAAAGAATAGCGGAGTAAGTTATATCAGATTTATCATAAACTTTTAAAAAACTTTAGATTTCAAAGTCAAGAAACTCAAATATTTCATCGTCTTTTCAGAGACGAAGATCGAAGAGCAAGCAAAAGCAAAAAAGTGACATCTGCTGCTGCAGTTAAACTGTCATTGTGACAGCCGCAGGATGAACCAGAGATGTCCGCACTCTAGTACCCTGAACCCTGGGGCCGAATCGCGTCCTCCTTAAACAAATGAGCGATCGAGCAAATAAAAATTACGTAATACTACGTTTTCACTGCAAGTTAATCTTGTTTAGATTTTATAAATCCCAAATAGTGTTTTCACCAGAAAAAAAGATTTAAAAATAGATTAATTTTGACAGAACCTTTCAAAATGCAGATGGTGGGTCATTTTTCTTATGAAGTGGAAGTGAGATGGCAAGTTTGCTTTAGCAGCTTGTATTGCGCTGAATAGGGGAATAGGTCTGTTCGAATTTTACCTATGAAGATTTAAATGAGATTTATTTTAAATCTTGATTTGAGGAGATTAAACTTTGTATGGTAAATCACGGGATTTGTGAAGAGATTTGTGGTAAATCTACCTAAATCTCGGTTTAGTGCTCGGTGTAAACGTAGTATAAGCCGTCAATCGAGTGAACGTATTGGGATCGCGACTTACGTTAGCTGACGGAACGTAATTTATAAAATGAAAAAATCAGTTTAGTAGATTCATGTTCAAAATTGTAACAAATCAAGTTCTGAGCGCACCCATATTATGTCATTTTGATTGTTTTGGCTTAAACCCTAGTACGCTGCTGATACACGATAGAAATGTTTAAGCCTAGTACGCAGATCGCGCTTAAATTTATCTTCCATAGTCCCCTTTCACACGAAGATACTAGTTGCTGGTGATTTTTTTGACGTTTTCTTTAAATCTCCTTAACAATCTCCTGTACCTTTCACACGCAGATACAAAGTTGGAGGAGACTTGCTGTATTTTCCTTTTAAACTACCTTGGTTGAACGCACACAAACGTAGTGTGAAGAGAAACGTCAAAAAAGTTTCCTGAATTTGTTGACCGGGGAGATTTCATTTCCCCCTCTGTCTTCCTGCCCTTCTCGCCTATGAACTATTTGTTGCCGGCAACTCAGTTGCCCTGTGTGAAAGGGGACATACAAATTTCCTGCAAAGATACATTTTAGCGAGGATATTCAGCTAGGCAGTACGCAGTTCACACGCTAAAGCCTAGTACGCAGATCGCGCTAAAATTTATCTTCCATACAAATTTCCTCCAAAGATAAATTTTAGCGAGGACATTTAGCTAGGCAGTACGCAGTTCACGCGCTAAATTCAAAAAGTCTCCACTTAATTTAGCGCGCGAAATAATGCTGAACGCATTCTTTCACAGATAAAATTTGACATTGTGCTCTTAGCAAACGATTGTAGAGATAAGAATTGTAGAGATAAAATTTAGTTTAGCTTGAACTGCGTACCTGGCTTAAATTCAAAAAGTCTCCACTTAATTTAGCGTGCGAAATAATGCTCAACGCATTCTTTAACAGATAAATTTTGACATTTGTACCAGCCAAGTAGAAGACTAAGCACTATTTAATTGACCTTTTTGAATTATCAAATCAATTTAATTAATTATCATGTAAATATGTTAAATAATTAAATGCTAAAATATACTTATTTATTTAACTTTTTTATCAAATTCTTCCAAAGGGCTCTAGAATAATCATTTGTGTTCCTTTGCACATTGAATTGAAAATAAAGACTTACTTTTGATAATAATTCAGTAGGGCGCCAAGAAAGTTAAATGTATTGTTTTCTGAATTCATGTTTTCCAATTATTCTATGTTTTCCAGGGGCCCAACTATGTAACTCGATTCTACAGTCAAAATGGCCGAATTCGCAAAATCACAACTCTGTAATTCTATAGTAGACAACGATAATCGAACTGGTCTAGTGGTACCAATTATTTTTATTTTGGTTCGCGAAGTTGGTGATACACTATGTCCCCTTTCACACAAAGATACTAGTTGCTGGTGATTTTTTTGTACCTTGTACTTGTACCTTTCACACGAAGATACAAAGTCGGAGGAGACTTGCTGCTTTCGCTGAGTATGGTGAACTCTCACTCTCACAATACATGCGCAAGTGGGTCAGTGGTGATTCTAATTTACATACTAATTTGAGCCGACAAACGCAGTTTTGCGGATCCGTATTTGGATCCGTGCGCGGAGTCCTCCATAGGTTTTTGACTACATGTGCGAATCCAAAACGGAGTCTTTTGCTTAAAGGGAGTCCTTAAAATAAAACACAAATTTTTATTTGCCGGAGAACGCCAAAAGGAACGCAGATTGGATTCGCTTTTTTGCAAATTTGGGTGTGTGATGTCAAATTTAATTTTGCCAAAAAAAAATTTAATTTAATAAAGCAAAAAATTATTTTGATAGGTAAAGAATCAAAAACGGAATGCAAATGAAAAAGAAAATCACAGAATCAGGTACTCTATGCTTTAAGTCAGGATCAGAGATTTTGATCTCGAATTGTCAGGGATTGATTTTTTTTTGGTTGAAAGAAATGCAAAAACTTGTCCGGGATCAAAATCCCTGACAGGGATACATTTTTTTTGGCTGAAAGAAAAACCACATTACATTTCGGGCGTTTGGCAGTGGAGGCACGAAAATTCATGTGCATGCATGTGTACGTATACGCATTATTATATAAAATTCAACCGTCTGGCAGTTTTTTTTTCAGCCGGGGGTGGGGATGGGCGTTCGAAAAGGGTAATTTTTCCTTCATTTGGTAATTATAATGTTTCTATCATTTGGTTATATTTGAAAAAAAAAGTTTTTAAGGTTTTATGTTGAAAAATGCATTAAAAAATGCTAAAATGGCGTCTGGCGGGCATAAAACTGAAAGTATAACGTCTTGGACCCACATTTTTAAAATCAGGCGATTTTTTTCTGATTTTTTGGTGTATCGTTCATTTGGTTATACTTCAAAGGACAGAAGTTAATTTTCTGCAATCTTTGAAGCCGTCTGGCGGCGCGAAGGCTGAAACCAAAACGTCTGGGACCTACATATTTGCAATCAGGAGAATTATTCTGATGTTTTAATGTATCACTTATGTGGTTCTATCCTAAACTTCCAAAGTTGATTTTTCACCCTCTTTTTGGGCCGTCTGGCAAGGGGAAAGCTAAAAGTAAAACGCCTGGGGCTTAAATATTTTTAATCAGTGCACAATCCTTTACTGTTTATATATAAATTCAAGTGGTTATATCTCCGACATCTAAATCGGAAAAATTACCCTTTTCGAACGCCCACCCCCACCCCCGACTGAAAAAAAAGCTGCCTGACGGTTGAATTTTATATAATAATCCGTAACCTACACATATATGCACATGAATTTTGGTTGTACCTCCACTTCCAAAATTTGCTACCGGCTCTTAGACTAAGTCTTTCTCTCTTAGAACAGTAGCCTATTCCAGAAAGAGAATCGAGTGACGCAAATAAGGAATTTAACAGTCAATCGGCCCAATCGAGGTAACCGTCGGAGCGGAACTCTCCGATTTCCTACGAATCGGAGACATTTTGCTCGTTGGAGAACTACCTCGAAGCAAAATGTCTCCGATTCGTAGGAAATCGGAGAGAATTCCGCTCCGACGGTTACCTCGATAGGGCCGAGTGTATTGGCGTCCGATAGAAGTTAATCGGAATCGAGAACTTAATTTAGTTCCTCACACCAATACCTGTTACATTTGTAAAACCCAATGTGGCTTTAACCTAGTACTGGTGACGTTAACTTAAAATCATGAGCAACTATTAAAACAAAAATTAACAATTAATAAATGTAAACGTGACCATTTTCCGTAACCATAAGTAATTTAAAAGTTCTTTATGATTTAGAAAATAACAATGTAAAAATATATTTGCTGTTATTCTCTGGGAGTCTTGCCTTCAACTTCCTTGCGCTTCGCGCGATCAGCCTTTTGCTTTTCGTACATTTGCATAAATTCTTTTTTAGTTGGTATTGGCTTAATGTAACCAGCCATTACAAGCCGTTTAATTGAAACTGTTGTCATGCCTAAAATTAAATTTTGTAATTTGAAATTGGTGTTAATAAATATAATGTGCAATTTACCTAAACTAACCGCATAACGCAGTGGCGTTATCACTTTATAGCACAGATATGCAATTGCGTAATGTCCCATATCTGAATGTTTTACCTTTTCGATGATTGTCTCACTTAGATGTATGTACTGGAGCATGGATGGTATGTCAACTCCACTAGAGGTAGAAGTATGTATGTATGTACATTTTAGTTGGTTAAACTTATCATTTAGTATAAATACCTCTTTGAAAGATAATAGAAGCCGGCAATCCAACTGATCGAGGTCACCACATGCACTGGGATGAGGACATACCAGTACTTCTTATACATTAATTTGAACTTCTGAAACTGAGTCAGCTTCGAAGTTTCCCCGAAAATCAAATCATCAGCATTGGTTGGGTCTACTAAAGGTGTAGACTTGTTGCCCCCATCTGGTGGAATTGGAGCTTTCGTGCTGAATTTGGAAGTGTTGATAGTGTATTTCGTCAGCACGAATGGATTTATAGTTATATCCACAAATCTCGATTTCTCATTTAGTGGATTGGTTAAGGTTGATTGCTTGGGTGCCCAAGAATTAAAGTTTTTGTTGAAAACTGATACGCCGGTCGGTAAGACGTATTTATTATGTGTTTGCCTTACACCAGCTCGAGCCAGGCAGCTCGATGTGAACGATATTAACTTTAAAGCACACATTTGTTGTCTTACTTTTGATATATTTATAATGAATAATTTATTATAAGTTTAATTCTATTTATTTTTTTTATGAAAGAACAAAAAGCATTTTTCTTTATCCAACCAATTCGTGAAAGTGAAAGTCAGCCTGAGCTGAGCCGTAACTTGTAATGGGCTTGTCAAAGAGACTGACAGCTGATTTTTAACAACTAGTAGTAGTGCGTTCAATGAATTAATGTACAGTAATGGAGAAAATTATTGGGTGCGTACTATCCAAAGCTATCCGGATAGATTTGTGTTGTTGATCCCTTGTTGAAAAACTTCTGATGTCAATTTTTGGGATAGGTGGATAGCCTATGTGACTATCACTATCGGGTGGCAATCCGAAAGCCTATCTGAGGCCTGATTCACACAGAAGTGACTCATAGTTCTGGTGTGTCATTGGCATGCTTCGGGAGTGGAGTGGGTGTGATGTACTCAATTTACACAGAATTGACAATGAACCGACATTTGTCAAAGTAAATTGAAAACGCAGAGTGAATTAATGAGAATTGATGCAAAGGAATGCTTTTTTTAGTATTTGGAAAATTTTCCTAATCGTTGTGATTTTTTTTAGATTTGTTTAACACAAATAAAGTGATAAAAATACTTCAAAATAAATAAAGTAGTGGTCTCATGTTCAATCTTCAAGTGATTTCAATATGGCGTGCCGGTTCACGTAGGCCACTGGAGTTTTCAATATGGCGTGGCGATGACATGTCGCACCATACCATCGCCTCGTCATCTGTGTGTGTATTGTCCCATAAGAGAACATGCTAATTCCACAACGTAGCATAAATGTATGCACAACGCCAGAACCATACCAAAACCATAAGCCAGTTCTATGTGAATTGGGCCTGAGATAGGTTTAATATCTGATATGTTTTCGAACGAAAAAGTAGGATAGGTCAAAACAGCTGACAAAAAGAAAATTAAAGTTAATTGTGTACAAGAATATTTTGTTAATTTCATTCCAAAATGTTACGTCAAAATTAAACCGAAGAAATAAAGTAAGGAATTGCCACGTTTTTTGGTTTCACTTTTGTATGTCCTATAATCAAGCATGAGCAGACCCGCAATTCCAGCTAATCTTTGATTAATGGTGCTAATCAACCTAAATCGGATGATTAGCGAAATCCACGATTAACAACTCAAATCATGGATTCCTTGATTAAAATTTGAAGGCCAACCACTGGGTTAAACCAAAGAACATTAACCGCCATATTATTCACTCGCTAGATCCAGATTAAAACCTAAATCCAGATGTAAATTAATTTAAGTCCAAAAATGAAATCCAGATTATCAAACCATTCAAATTCGGTGGGAATCCTGACGACAGTAGAATGTACCAAGATTCGCATCGTGGCGCAGTGTGGGCACACTCTCATTAACCCAGAGACCAAACGGGCAAGTACTGGCAAGCAAGCGTTGCAATACACTTACATTTTTTTACTAACACATACAAAACGAAGCAATTTCATCGTCTACTGGCTTGCCAAGCCAGTTGAGAAGCAAGTAGTACAATCTTTTTCTTATTAAAGTTGACTAATATCCAATTCAAATCTATTTAAATTATTTTTTCACAGATCAATGAGATTTTTAATTTTTATTGTTCCTAATACTGCGTTTTCATTAGAGCAAATGAGGTAATTTCGTTGAAAATTTCAAAATTCAATTCAAAATCATCTCATTTCCCATACAAATTCAAATTTCCAAATGAGGTAATTTCAACCAAATTTGCACGGAATTCGATAGGAAATTACGTAAAACTTTTATGAACACACCCAAATGGGATCCATTCAAAGTGGATCCCATTTAAATTGACAGAATTCAATGTAAAAAACAATAAAAACAAGCGATTGACAATCTGGACCGTCAAACAAAATTACGAAATTTGAAATGTGAACACTTTTTTTGTAATTCGCCAAATTACCTCATTTCAGCTCTAATGAAAACGCAGTATTATGTCGAATTCCTTTTAAGAAAAAAATCGATTTGTTCAAAAGAAAAAAATCGACTTTTCTGGACAAATCCCTTGTATTAAAAAAAAAAATTCGATTCTGTTTAGAAAAAAAAATCGAATTTTTTTGGTAAAAGGAATTCGACATTAGTAGATAATTATCAAAATGTAAGCAAAATGACAGTTCTATAAACAATTACAATTAACGCAAAACGTAATGTAACGGAGCGTAACGTAATTAAAACTGCCAAACAAGAACACAAAACCAACACATATAAACAAAATTCTGTCCCAACAACAAAATTATAGGGCGTATAGAATTGGATCGCCTGTTTAGCACTGGCTATTGTTTTAAGTCTTAACTACATTGGCCACTTTTTGCAAAATTACAAAAGTAAAAATATTTTTTTTCCCGCTAGCGCAATTGCTTTGTAAAAAAGAATGTATACAATTCTTTTTAAACCAAAATTTAAGCTTCCCGCATCATTTTTATAAGTTTTCCAGTGAGAAAAACTATCCCAAAATGAGTTTGCAAATTTTTACTTTTGTACTTTTTCACTTTTTTGGCTTATGTAGTTAAGGCTTTATTCTTAACTATATTTTATATTTTCTATCTGAAAAGGTAAAAAATTTAACAGCTGACTTTTGACAGAAAAATAGTTTGACAGATCTTAATTTTGTTTATATGTGTTGGTTTTGTGTTCTTGTATGGCAGCTTTAATTACTTTACGCTCCGTTACATTACGTTTTGCGTTAATTGTAATTGTTTATAGAACTGTCATTTTGTTTACATTTTGTCAATTATCTACTAAACTATGTTTTTCCAAATTCTAAAAATGGTTTTCCAAATTTCACAAAACTATTCCCGATTGATTGATACCAAAAAACCCTAACTTCGTTTCTATGTGCTGCTAACTATACGCCTAACCTTTAATTGTTAATAACTAATTAACTAGGGTTTTCCAAATTCTTAAAATGGTTTTCCAAATTTTTCCAAATGTTTTCCAAATTATAGGAATCAAAAAAATTAAAATTCCTCACCTAGTGCTGCTAACTATACGGCGGTCCTTATCTAGTAGGAAAAAATCATATTTTTGTCTCCGATTGCACCATACGAGCTGTCAAAAATTACAACAACAAAGCGGAAAAAATGAAATGGCGTAATCTTGTATTCTTTCACTCATGATGTATGACCCACTGATCTCTATAATACACTGGAGTGGATATAACAGTTTTTCTACTTCCAATTGAGAACTTCCACCAAACGTCAAAAACTCTAGATGGGGGGAAAACAAACACACTATTAAAGGCGCGAACAGTATCGGTGTGTATTTCTATTTGTTTGTATTGTTGTTTTCCCCCCATCTAGAGCTTCTTTACGATGAAAGAACTGTCAAAATTAGAAAGAGAAAAGACAGAGTCAGATTCTGGAAAAGCCCAATAGGGCTTTTTAACAAACAGCAATAAATCTCTGTCTCGTTCATATTTAAATGTCAAACTAAAATTCTTGGCACAATGACATTTGAGTGGCAGCCATTTGTTGGTTTTATTTTGGAGGCAAATAAATATTTGGAATTGTTATTTCCTTTTTTTTTAGAAAATCTACTAGTAAAAATGTTTTTATAATTTATTTAAGATATTTTAATCTTTTTATGGCACAAAATAGCTAGATTTTTGTAATTAAAATAAGCCCGCCTTTTTGTTTTCTTTCCAAATTCATCTGTCATTGTGCCAAGTTTTTGATGTCATCTGAAACTGACAATTTGGTAGAGATCTCTATAGGGCTTTTTAACAAACAGCAATATATCTCTGTTTCGTTCATATTTAAATGTCAAACTAAAATTCTTGGCACAATGACATTTAAGTGGCAGTCATTTGTTTGGTTTATTTTGGAGGCAAATAAATATTTCGAATTGTTTTTGTTCAATCCATTTCATAAAATATTAATGTTTACCTTACATTCGCGTTATGATCGCGCGATCAACCGCGGAGGCAAATGAAACACACGAACCCTTAAAAAAGGGACCAAAAAGAACTTATTCCACGAACATATCCCATGATGGGATCAATTTGTTTGTTTCATTGCCTCCCGGTCCGAATGCAAAATCACCTATACATACATAATTACATTCGTTCTGCTCATTCTTTTCTATTCAATCGTCAACCACCGTCACGACAACGCCTGAGCCACCATCGCCACCACCATCAAGAGTTTAGATATAAAACGCACTATATTAAAATAAATTAAAAGGTAAAGAGAAAAATAAATAGTTTTATTTAATCTCAACAACACAAAGCATAAAAAAAAAAAGGAAAGAAGACAAACGAAGAAACAAGAAGGTAACCAATCAATTCAACATTTGGTCCATTCGGCCGGATACCATTCTTCGAAAAAAAAAAATTGCATGTCGTGTGAAAGGCGTTTTTGTTTCTTGGAACTGCACTAGGAGCTTCAACACTACAGAAGTGTTGTAAAGTAGGCTCATCGACAGCTCATATTAAATTGAGAATAAAAGTTAGTGGATGAATTCGATGACGGTGTGTGGTCCGTTAGAGAAAAATATACTTGTATACGACTCGTTGTGTTGCCTGTTGTTGCTGCGTTGTGTTGCCTGTTGTTGCTGGGCTGAGCGTCGGTGGTCGGTACCAGACTACCCAAAACCCATTTTCTGGCGACGCGACGGTGATCCATCCGGTTGTCTGGTGTCCCAAAAGTTGTGATTGTGGGGACATTATAGAACAACATCGTCGTTATACTTAAGCCGGCCGTCCCGTTACAATCTAAAACAGGCGTTAGTAACACAGTAAACGGCATCCCGTTAATTTTAACGCATGGGCGTTAATTTACATGACGTCATAGTTTTGTCATTTTCATCAAATCGTCACTGTATGAAATTTATTGTCTGCGTTATCATTGGTGGCATTTGTTATCGGCAATAAAAGGCATTTTCGACAAACTATAATACGGAAGAGTCATCGTCGTCAGCATCTTCATCATCATCGTCAGCATCTTCAGCATCGTAGTCAGTATCTTCATCATCGTCGTCAGCATCTTCATCATCGTCGTCAGCATCTTCATCATCGTCGTCAGCATCTTCATAAACGTATGTCAGCATTGTCATCGAGATCATCAGCGTATTCAACATCATCCTTGCGGCCATCCTAAATTTTGGATTTGTACAGGTACATTTACAATTTTTTACCATTTGCTTGAGTTTTGTGATTCATTTTACATATTAAAATACAAATATATTGATATACAATTACGGGAGTTATTTTTTGAACGAAATTCGGTGCGTTTATAAATAACGGGTTAAATATATTGTGTAAACGGTAAAATTGAGACGATATATATATAAATAAGCGGTAAAATTGGTACGTTATATTTATATATATATACAGCTAAGCGGTAAAATTGGTACGCTTGAGAGTGGTAAGCATTTTGCTTTATTTAGTAGAATATACAACGCGGTGTTTGTTTTTTTGATTTTACATTTCATTTGAAATGAGTTTGGAGGTTTTAATTTTGGCATGCGATGCGCTCGTTGATTTTCACGCATCTTTTAAAGAAAAACCCGGTAAAAGCCTAAAAAAATCGGCTTTTGAAGCATATCGGGTAGAACTTCAAGCTCTTTGGCTTGATGTTAAAAAAGCGTATAATGAAGTTATCATTGCGGCGGCCGACGATGACGATCTCATGGCGTCACTCAGTGAGGTTAAGGCAAAGTATAAGAAGTCATCGGACACTTATATAGAATTCCTTAGCGATATTCTAGAGGCAACGCGGCCAAGTGAGGGTAAAGTAAAATTGAATGACGAAAAGATTGACAGTCACGCATTAAACCATAATATGCATCTTCCGCCGTGTGAAACGGAAATATTTTGTGGCAATTTTATCAAATGGCCAGCATTTAGGGACATGTTTACGGCACTTTACATCCGACACGCAAAGTTAAGTCCCGTTCAAAAACTTTTCCACTTACGTGCTCGGACTAAAGATCATGCCTTAAGCATTGTCTCTAAATTCGAGATAACGGATGATAATTTCGAGGCTGCGTGGGCAGCTCTCAAAGAACACTACGAGAATAAAAGAGTTTTAGTAAATAATCATCTTAGTGTTTTGCTTGGTCAGTCACGTATAACGGTTGAATCGGCAGCTGCATTAAAGGAATTGCAGAGCAATATTAATGAAGCAGTCATAGCTTTACGGTCGTATAGTATTGAGGTGAATAAGTGGGATGCGTTAATAACCTACGTGTGTGCGACTCGTCTGCCTCAACAGACTTTATCTCTTTGGGAAGAATCGCTTGAAAATCCAATGGAAATTCAAACATGGGAAAAAATGAATAGTTTTCTCACGAATAGGTACCGGATTCTAGACAATGTGTCAGATATGCACAAGGAAAATAAATTATCAAAAGTTTCGGTTTCTAAACAGCAGTCTTCAAGTACAATTCCTCGGGTTCGCACCCACCACGCTCAAGTTAATTCGCAATGTAAAGTTTGTAAGGGGGCTCACGCATTACGTGTTTGCCCAGATTTTTTGAAAATGAACGTTTCTCAACGGAGAAATACGATTCGGAAATTAAAGTATTGCTACAATTGTCTAGCGTTCAATCACTTGGTAACAGCTTGCCAGAGTGAGAGTACGTGCTTTCATTGTAAGGGCAAGCATCACTCATTATTACATATTGATCAAAGTGCTTCGGGGAGCTTAGCTTCTAATATACAGTCCACTCAAACTTCAGCTCCAAGTACAAGTCAAAATTCACAGCAATCATTCTCTATTGAACATTCCGGGGTTCAATATGCTGTACCAAGGGACAGTACAAATTTCAAGTTTTCAAGTAAGGATGAAAACCCTAATGTTAATGCCAAAGCATTCTTTGCAAAAACACAACGGACAGCTCTTTTAGCTACCGCGATAGTTCGAATTCGTCAAAATCAAACTGATTTTGAGTGGCGGGCGCTTATTGATCCGGGTTCGGAAATCTCATTTATTTCCGAAGAAGTTCAAAAAAGGTTAAAGTTGCCCGTTCGATCGGTGAGAGCAACGGTTGCAGGCGTCAATTCTTCGGTGACGGCCACTTCATCCGAATTGTGTTCATTCACCCTCAGATCGAAATTCGATAAAAAATTTACTCTTTTCGCTCAGGCACTTGTTCTCAAAACGGTTTCAGACAGTTTGCCTTCCATTTCCGTCGAAGTGGGGAATATTCAAAATGCGTTTGAGTTTCCCCTTGCGGACCCCCATTTCAATCAAAGCTCGAAGATTGATTTGTTAATCGGTGCGGATTTATATCCATTTATTATTCGGGATGGATTAAAACATAATGTGTTTCAGAGAATTATGGCTCAAAACACAGTATTCGGATGGGTGTTACTGGGTCCTTTAGAAAATCGCACCTCTCATTTTAATTCCCACTTTACGAGATCATTGTCTTTTTTCAATGAAGTAACGTTAAATGATGAAATTCAAAAGTTTTGGCAGCTGGAAGAGCTTCCACAGATCCCAGTATTAACAGCCGCAGAACAACATTGTGCAAATCTCTTTGAAGAGACGACATACCGTGATAAAACGGGTCGGTATGTTGTAAGGCTACCGTTTAAAGAAGATTTTCTGCAAAGTTCAATGTTAGGAAATTCGTATGAAAATGCGAAACGACAATTTCTACGAAACGAAAAGCGTCTTTTAAGCAACCCCAATTTAAAAAATGATTACGATTCGGTGTTGTCAGAATATATTGACTTAGGGCATATGAAGCCAAGTGATTCGGCTGATACATTTTTTGAAAATGGAACATCATATGTTATGCCACATCATGCAGTGATAAAACCGGAAAGCCTAACAACAAAAGTTCGCGTTGTTTTCAACGCATCATTTGCCTCTTCAAACGGGAAGAGTTTGAACGATATCTTGTATCCAGGCCCCGCACTCCAAACCGATATTACGCTCTTGATGTTAAATTGGCGGCTTTATAAGTACGTGTTCAATAGTGATATCGAGAAGATGTATCGGCAAATAAAAGTTTATCCCGATCAGACTCCCTTTCAAAAAATTTTGTTTCGTGAAGACCCAAAGGATCCTTTAAGCGTTTTCGAAATGTTGACACTTACATTTGGTGTTTCCTGTTCGCCGTATTTAGCAATTCGTTCGTTGCACCAGTTAGCCAGTGAAGTCAAGAGTTCTCATCCTTTAGCGTCAAGTATTCTTCTTAGAGAGTTGTTTGTAGATGACGTTTTATCAGGTGCGCATGACATGTTCACTGCATTGCAAGCTCAATCCGAATTAATTGAGGTTTTACAATCCGCCGGTTTCAATTTGAGAAAGTGGACATCGAATGCAAAGAAGTTGCTGAGACCTCTCCCTAAGACTTCACTTCTTAACGAAGATTTCCTAAATATCGATGATAAAAGTTCGGTCAAAATGCTTGGTATAAAATGGAAGGCTACCGTGGATACATTTTCTTTTTCGGTTCAAGCAGTTCCTCAGTCAAACCCTATTACAAAACGTTCAGTGCTATCAGTGATTGCAAAATTGTATGATCCCATAGGGTGGTTGGCTCCTATTGTGATCACAGCGAAAATACTGATGCAACAAATTTGGAAGGACAAGACCGATTGGGATAGTTGTCTTTTTCCCGCGACAGAACAGAGATGGAAAGTTTTTGTTGCAAATTTGCCCGAAGTTGCAGACATTCGTATTCCACGATGGGTGGATTACACTCCGCATGCGGTTTCACAGATACACGGGTTCTGTGACGCATCGGAAAAGGCCTATGCGGCGTGCATTTATTTGCGGGTGCAACACCACAATAAAATTACTTCTCATCTGTTGTGGGCGAAATCGAAAGTTGCACCAGTAAATACTGTATCGCTACCAAGGTTAGAGCTACAAGGTGCTGTTTTGTTATCCAGAATGATAAATTCACTGTCAAGTTCTCTTCAAATTCAAAACATTTCGTCAGTCAATTTGTGGACAGATTCCACAATCGTATTAGCCTGGCTTCAAAAACATCCAAGTTCCTGGAAAACTTTTGTGGCTAACAGAACAGCGGATATCTTGAAAAATACAAAAGTTGAAAATTGGTCTCATGTAATTTCAGCCGAAAACCCTTCTGATTTAGCCACGAGAGGAGTATCCCCGGTTGAGTTAAAGGAAAGTTCTTTGTGGTGGAACGGTCCCCACTGGTTGTTAAAACCTCATTCACAATGGCCACGATCAAACCATGATCCAGTTGATGAGTCAATTTTGGAGTCCAAATCCGTTCAATTATTTAATAATCAACTTGTACATGATTTTGAGGAGGACCTAGCCAAATTTTCCGATTGGCACAAGGCTGTGTGTGTGTTTGCCTACATTAAGAGGTTTTATCATTCTTTTAAAAAGCGCGGAGGCGCGAAATACTCATCTCCAGAACTTTCATACGAAGAAATTAGCTTAGCAAAACAGACATTAATAATACTCACACAAAAAAAGTATTTTCACAAGGAATATTGCGATTTAGCACAGGGTAAACAATTAGCTGCGAAAAGTTGGTTGGGAAAGTTCAATCCTATAATTGATGATAAAGGTATCATGCGTTCAAACGGTAGGTTAGCGCAATCAACTTTATCGTATAATGAAAAATTCCCAGTTCTTCTGCCATCCAAGTGTCTCTTTATTCGGCTCTTTGTAGATTATGTCCATAAGCTTTCATTGCATGGTGAAATTCAGCTAATGATGCGCATGATAAGATCCGAATATTGGGTACCTAATATTAAAAAACTGGTGAAAAAATGTATTTTTGAATGTACAGTCTGTACTCGGTACAAAAATCATGTTCAAACGCAACTAATGGGTGCACTACCTCTAGAGAGAACCGTAATAAGTCGTCCTTTTACGAATACGGGAGTGGATTTTGCCGGACCCTTTATGATAAAAACGTACTACGGTCGAAAAAGCCGTTTAGACAAAGGGTACGTATGTATCTTTGTGTGTTTTGCAACTCGTGCTATACATTTAGAACTCGTTAGTGACCTAACGACACCAGCATTTCTTGCTTCATTTACGCGTTTTATTTCTCGTCGAGGAACTCCGACAAAAATGTTTTCCGACCACGGAACGAATTTCGTTGGTGCTTCTAGAGTTCTCCTCTCAGACTTTCACAAATCGCTGTTACATTGTCCTACGGCAGTCGCCCACAATTTTTCACATTTAAAGTGGAATTTTATTCCCCCCGGATCACCTCATATGGGTGGATTATGGGAAGCGGGAGTAAAAAGTTTTAAACGGCATTTCAAAAAAGTTGCAGGAAATGAAAAATTCACTTTTGAAGAATTCACCACTTTACTCACTCGAATTGAGTGTACTTTAAATTCGCGACCATTGTCACCGATGTCTGAAAATGTGTCAGATATTGTTCCTTTGACCCCTGGTCATTTCCTCACCGGAGGATTATTAACAAGTTTGCCAGAACCATCATATATAGATGATTCGCTAAGTATCATGAATCGGTGGAGAAAATTGCAAATTCTTCATCATCAATTAAGTGCTCGTTGGAAGGAAGAATATTTAAAGGAGCTTCATAAGCGGTATAAATGGAAATATCCACAAAGAAATATTCAAATCGACGATCTCGTTATCCTTCGCAATGAAAATTTGCCACCCAACGAGTGGCGCCTTGGGAGAGTCATCCAAGTGCACGCCGGACATGATAATAAAATTCGCGTCGCGGAGGTTCGAACCGAAAAGGGAATCGTCATGCGGTCAATTGCCAAACTTTGTATACTCCTACCTCAAAAGTAGAATGAAATCGTTTTTTTTAATCGATAGTCTTTTCAACCAAATTTATGAAAATGACATAAATTTCAAGCAATAAACTTACCATTCAAAAAAAAAAAATTTTTTTTATACATGTACTTATCTACAATCCCGAAATTTCGTTCATCTGAATATTCATATTGGTATCAGAGCAAAAAGGCTCAATATACTCATGCAACTGGATAAAACTTTGTATCTAGTGCCTTTAAATTTTGCAACACAATATTATGTATGTACTACTTATATATTATATTCATTGAATTTTAAATTTTATAACTTTAAATTTTGCAAAAAAAAAGATTTTTGTATTACTTATTAATTGATAATATCTTTATTAATTTTGAACTTTATTGAATTTTGATTCTCATAAATAAATAAAGTAACTTAAATTTATTGTTTTGGTGTGTTGGTGGCCTAGGATAATTTAATTTGCAAACAAGGTTGCAAGGCGGGCGGTAATGTTCAATCCATTTCATAAAATATTAATGTTTACCTTACATTCGCGTTATGATCGCGCGATCAACCGCGGAGGCAAATGAAACACACGAACCCTTAAAAAAGGGACCAAAAAGAACTTATTCCACGAACATATCCCATGATGGGATCAATTTGTTTGTTTCATTGCCTCCCGGTCCGAATGCAAAATCACCTATACATACATAATTACATTCGTTCTGCTCATTCTTTTCTATTCAATCGTCAACCACCGTCACGACAACGCCTGAGCCACCATCGCCACCACCATCAAGAGTTTAGATATAAAACGCACTATATTAAAATAAATTAAAAGGTAAAGAGAAAAATAAATAGTTTTATTTAATCTCAACAACACAAAGCATAAAAAAAAAAAGGAAAGAAGACAAACGAAGAAACAAGAAGGTAACCAATCAATTCAACAGTTTTTTTCCTATTTTTTATAGAAAACATGCAAGTAAAAATGTTTTTATACTTTATATAAGATATTTTAATCTTTTTATTGCACAAAATAGCAAGATTTTTGTAATTAAAATTAGCTTTCCTTATTTTTTTCTTTCCAATAGGGCTTTTTAACAAACAGCAATATATCTCTGTCTCGTTCATATTTAAATGTCAAACTAAAATTCTCGGCACAATGACATTTAAGTGGCAGCCATTTGTTTGGTTTATTTTGGAGGCAAATAAATATTTCGAATTGTTTTTTTCCTTTTTTATAGAAAAGATGCAAGTAAAAATGTTTTTATACTTTATATAAGATATTTTAATCTTTTTATTGCACAAAATAGCAAGATTTTTGTAATTTAAATTAGCCCTCCTTATTTTTTTCTTTCCAATTTCATCTGTCATTGTGCCGAGTTTTTGCTGTCATTTGAAACTGACAATTTGGTAGAGATCTCTATTTCATCTGTCATTGTGCCAAGTTTTTGCTGTCATTTGAAACTGACAATTTGGTAGAGATCTCTATTGAAGATGACAAGTACGTAGGCAACTCAACACTTTAGGTATGTTCAGTGAGGCAACTCAACACTTTAGGTATGTTCAGTGAGGCTGAGAAGGCCAGTTCAAGTTGCTGAGATCTCAAACTACAACCGAAGAGGCGCAAAAACCAAAGTGGAATTGCTAAAAAAAAAAGCAAAAGAACCATCACTTGTATGTAAATTTGAATTTTTGTAACGTAAAATAATTGTTAAAGTGAATTTAAAATATTTTAGTTGCAATTTTTTAAAAAAATTTGCATTTCATTATGTTATACAGTTATACCGTTATACAAAAAAAAATAGGCAACTCAACATTATAACAATTCTCAAATGGCATCAACTTTCTTGTATGGATGCGCTATCCAGTGTAGAGATCAGTGGTATAACCATGTATTTTTGTGCCTCTGGTTTTTTTGTAGACATGTTCATAATCCTGACATCGTTCATGTCCAGTGTTAACACACCCCTAATTTGTCATTCATGAATCATGATCATGACAGATCGACAGATGACGTACGTGAGCTCACTTGCCTTTATGGCGAAGGGCATTTCAAATTTCAAGATATTTTCGAAAGAAAAGTTGTAGTTTTTCCATTTTTTAAAAAAAGTTAATTTATCCATCTTTAACATTCCTTTATATAAAAAAATCACAATTAATGCAAACCAAGACCATGAAAAAAGTATTAACAAAAAATAACACTTCTGACGATAAATGTTTACACAATCTGAAAACAGACTCAAGCAATGCTAAAACGGAATTAGTAACACAGTGGATAGAGACATCTTATTTCAATGGCGATGACGATCAGGAATCTATTCTTTCCGATAGTACTGCCGTTTCATCGTCTGTAGTTGAAAGTGATTATGATCTTGGTTCTTTAAGCCTTGAAGATCGACAAGGTTAGAATATTAAACATTTTTATTTCTGTTCTTCCTATAACAAACCATGAAATAGATTCGCGAAAAATGAGTATAACTAGTTCCTCTTGCAACACATCATGTGTTCCCACCCAATCAGAAGTTCTTCAACATATATTCAATAAAGATAGTAGCATACAAACCGTGGGAAATGTCCACATCGAAAATTCTAGCCAAGTTCACATTGGCAATGTAACTTACATCACAGGACCTATTCACATAACAAATCCTAGCCAAGATTGTTTGGCGACGATCTTCAATAAAAAAACTTTTCATTCCAATGTTCCTACTTCGACTCATTCGAATACAGAATCGAAAGATGAAGATGAGAAATCGGCTCAGGAAGAATCATGTAGAGATGATGCTTTTCTAGGCAATAAGATTAGTAAGATAATGTAATATGGAATGTACTTTGAATTTAAAATTTCCCAGAACGTAGGTTAGCTGAAAATGTTTTGCATATCGTCGAACGACGGAGATGGCTCGCACAGAAACCAATGGATCCTTATGAGATGTTAGCCAATCCAGCTGAATTAGTTATAATTTGTATGTATTGAAACATCTACATTACATAAGTTAAACATCACATTTTTCTTCTTTTTTTTTTTCAGCACATTCTGCCACTGAAATGGCAACGTCTATGCCAGATAATATTTTTCTTGTAAGAAATATTCAAGTATGTATAGTATAAATACATGTAATGATACCGTAGAGTGTGTTTGGATTGCTTATCACATTTTCTCTTTTGAAACAGTCTTTTCACATTGAAGCTTGTCGATGGAATGATATCGCGTATAACTTTTTAATTGGAAACGATGGCAACATTTATGAAGGGAGAGGTAAGCGAATGATATTTTCCCAATTTGTATTATCATTTAAATTAGTAAGAAATTTATTTCCGTTGTATATAATTATCCGTAGTTATATTATACAACTTAGGCTAGGTTAGCATGGCTGAAGCATGAGTGCTGCAATTCAGAATCAGTCTGATTACCAAAGTGTATAGCCAGTGTGTAATACGGGGTTGCAAATCCCATTTATTTGCAATGTCTTTTTATTCCATTAAATTTATGTTTCCAGCTTGACTTCATATCTAAAATAATACCCAAGTATCTCGCTTCGTCTGAAAAAGTGAGTGGTAGAAGGTAGATCTTCGTATGTATGTATATGATCTGCCCAGTATATCAGCAAATGTAAAGCATTTTGTAAGAGTTCTTTCAACGTATTGGGATGCTTTCCCGATACAGCTACAGCACCGTCGCGTCGTCCGCATAGGCAATCACCCTGTAGCTCTCCGCTTCCAGGCCGGTCAGCAGCTCAAGCTCATACACTACAAAATTCCTACTGACACATGTTCTTGCAGAAAAGCCGCTCAGTTTTGAATCAATAATTCAAAGTTGTTAAAAGCACATTCTATATCTAGGAAGGCAACCATAGTAGGAGGGAGTATTAGATGGTCCGCACCAGTGTGTGCGAATTATCCACTGAATGTTATATAATGTTGTTTTTTGTTTGTCTGTTACTGGTGCAGTTATATGTCACTCCAATTTATCTTTTGAGCATCAGTAACATTTATTGAAATGAAAAGATTTTTTGGCATTTTTGTATATGCGTCAATAAATATTTTAATAATTTGAATTATTCGTAGAGCTAAACAAAAAAGTTTCATTGATTATTTTGATAGTTTAAATTCACGGTTATTTCAGCATACATACATACACCATGCGTATGAAGGTACAAAAGATGAAGGAGTGGGTCCCCCAATTTTGTCTGTATGTTCCTTATTTTTTTCTTAAAAACGGCTCATTTTTTTCGAAAATGGCTTCGACGTGTTTAGTGAAATTTATTATGTGTATTATTGTAGGTAAGTCTTTTTTAATAAAATTTATTTTCTCAAAAATCTCTTATCCCGATACCTCCCATTAAGACTTTTTTTTAACCGATTTTTCTCTTTATTGGTTTAATCACTTTTGATTATTTTTTTTTTGTACAGAAGCTTCAAAACTGTTAGAGAATAATAGATTTTTCCCGCCGAGAAAAAAAAATTGTTTGATATAAAAAAAAACGCTATCTGCAAACAACCCTTAAGGGAAACTTAGTTTTGTCCACATATTTCCTTTTAGAGCTTATATTGTCTTTTGCTTTTTTATTGACTAACAAAGCGCACAAAGTAAAAGTTGAGACTGTAGGTCATTAGGTCCTGGATTTCCATGAACTGTCGCGCCACTTATTTTTTGGTAAAAAATTTATCAACAACCATTAATCCTAGCTTAGAACCGTTTGATTATTTTGAACTATCTGATTATTTTGAACTATCTGTTTGATGGCTTAAACATTATATTTTCCAATTTTGTCTACAAAAAGTTAAAAAAAATATTTCTTGGATTTAAGAAGGAATAATTTTGTTTTTTGGGAATTCGATGTTTTGAAAATGTTTTGAAAATGTGTTGAAAATTTCGTGTCGAAAGGAGAATTAGCAGTTCACTCCCAATGATGTGACACTTGTAGATCAAAATCATTTAAGACGTCTCAATGGGTGATATTTTTGTTTGTATGTTCATGATTCTATATCTCGTGAAGAGAAAGTCGTATTGCGCATCATAACAACTGTTGCCTGTGCTTTAACTCTTTTAAACGCAAAAACAAATTAAGATCGAATATCAGTTTTGAATTTTTCTCTATGAACAGTAACATTTTGAAAAAAAAACAACCTTTCAGACAAATCAGATCGGATATATGTATTTTTTCTTGCTACCTCATTTTACCCTAGAAATTCTAAAATTTTGAAGAAAAAAATATTCCTAAAGCCATTTCCTAAAAACAACCTTTCAAACAGCAAAGTATTATTTAAAACAGGTTTTTCTTTCTACCCCGTTTCATACTACATACAGATAGCAACATTTTGAAAAAAAGTATCCCTTCTAAAATTTTTTTCTTTTTACACAACAAATTTGTTGCAAAATTTTGAAAAAAAATGCCTTTCAAACACCAAAAGAATTTTTCAAATCGGACTTGTGGTTTCTGAGACAAACAAATACATCAAAGTTCAGCTTTGATAGATGAAAAGTACCAATGAGTGTTATGCGCGTAACAGATTAAAGCAGCGACAGAATAAGCATAGTTAACAGCAAACAGCCCGCTGATCAGCGAAAATTTCTCAAACCCATTACCACCAACAACAGCACTTACATTGTATTTTTGACATATCAAATCAAAGCATTCTCTTTGTAGTTCCACACCAATAACAGCAAATTTTGCAATTTGGTTTAATTTGGTTAGCTTTACTTTTTTTATATGGTCATAAGTGTTACGCAACTCATGCCATTTTCCTTTGTTTAAATAAAGGTCTTAAATAGAAATCAATAAATGCTAAAAGATTAATTTTTTTATTTATTTAAAATGTCCATTATGATTTGACTTTTTATTTAAACTTTTAATAATTATGCTCCAAAAGTTTCCAAATAATCTTTTTTTATTTAATTAATGAAGGATGGGGCGTTGTTGGTGCGCACACAAAAGGATACAATACAATTTCTGTAGGCATTTGTTTTGTTGGATGCTTTATGCGAGAACTACCACCAGAGCTAAGTTTGACAGCATGTAAAAAAATCATAAAAAAGTATATACATAAGTTTTATCTTGTATTTACTTTTAAAATATATGTATATATTTTTTAATGCTTTAAGGGGTGTCGAAAGCGGCTATATTGCATCAGATTACAAATTAGTTGGTCATTGTCAATGCAGTGCTACAGAGAGCCCTGGACGCAGACTTTTTGAAGAAATACAAACATGGGATCATTTCACAGCAGACCTTGATGTTTAAGTGTAACTTCAAAGTTTAAAGAAACATGTTATCGTGGTTAGCATACAAAATGATGTCTGAGAAAAAGTTATATATATGTGTAAAAAATATTCTTTTTTTGTTACAAAGTATTAAATATAAAATAAAATAATAGATTTTGTTGAATAATTACAATTATATTTGATATATTTATATTTTTTTATTTAATCAATTATAAAAAACATTTGATACTTTTTATTCTCACATTCACAGAGCTTAATAAAATTTATTTTTTATTAATAATTAATTTTATGTGTACATATTGGAATTATTAAATATTATATCAGGAATCACTTAGAATGTCCTTAAGTATTGAACTGGAATTTCTCGAAGGAGTAAAATCATCTAAGACTGTTGTATTGAGTACGATTGGTTGAACTGTACCAGCTGTTGATGGTCTTACCATAGGATCACAATTTGATGACTTTCTGCTCGCACTTACTGATGAGGTGGAAGCTCCACTCGAGTTGGATGTCGTTGTACTTTGGGTGGTTATATTCAATAGATTGGGCACATTGTCCGATTTAAGTCTCGGTTGTGATTCTTGCTCAAGGAAATGCACAAAAGCTTGAACAAGATTGTCTTTTGTTTGTGTGCCTAAGAACAAAACAAATCAAAAATTAAATTAACATAAAAACAACGTTATGAAAAAGCAAGGTTGAACCGTATACAATATCGAATAGTAATAGTTGTACTCTTAAGCCTTTAAAAGGGATGTGAACACGGAATTAATATAAGTTTTTATTACGATTGTCAAAATCAAAGCAAGGAGACATTAAAGCATCTAGTTTTTAGTGTTTGACTAAAAATTTATAGGAGCAACTTAAAATTTGAAAATTAATTTGTTTAAAACTATTCACTTAATCAATTTGAATTATGGGGCTTTCGTTTGGTAAATTCATATTTCTACGTGAAATATGTTTTTTTTTTTCATTTACCATTCCAGATTAATTTCATGTATTCCTGTCTGTGGACCTGGTAATGGTCATCTTATCTTTGTTTGAAAACAAAAAATCTGACCAAGAGTTTTGAAATTAACAAAAAACAAGCAATACTTGTAAAAATTAACTCTGTAGGTCTTAAAAGGAGACAAGAAAATTGCAATACACATTTATGGCAAGGAATTTTAAATGATTTCTGATTACCTGGAATTGGTGGTATAATTGAACCAAACCAAGTTGACTGCTGCTTATTAAGTCCAACTTTATCCGTTTCAGCTTGATTGAAGTCCAACACTGAGGTTATCAAGCGTAAAACCTGATTTTTATCGTTTATATTGCCACTAACCACGTATCCAATTACGAGGCTCTTGATAAGATTTTTCTCGATCTTATCTGTTTGACTAGATTCACTTTTGGTCAGCTCTTCACTAAGCGATGTGTTTTTATCCATTAATCTGCGCACTGTTTTAAAAATTCAAATATCAAATTAGAATATAACAATATTTATTATGAAAGTAAAAAAGGAAACAAAAAAAGTAATAACGTAACAAATTCTTTATTTTTAAATGCACTTTACTATTTTATTTTTATTTGTTGATTTGATTTGTTTATTTTTTTAAGGCAGTTTTCATTCTGTCGTTCATGCAGCATTCTCGTGTCACCTGAGAAAAGTATGACATAGGTACTGGTTGGGTTTGAAAAAAAATACACCAGTACCTGATGTAATACTCACCTGGGCAACCGAATGATTTTTGTTCCTGATTAGTTCGATGCACATATTTTCTCTTGTTAATTTATTATTGATCATGCTTTAAATTTTAATATTGAAAAAATAAATATATAAAAACAACACAATAGAGTTAAGCAAAGTTATTTATAATAAACTTAAAACAAAAAAAAAAAACAAACTTAATTTGAAGAGCGTAACGAGAATGAGGTAATCCCACCTTGTAACGTGAGTAGATACAATACAAAATTTCTCACAGTTACAAATTGAGATTGCCTTGTTACTCGTCATTGGAAAAGTAAAAAAAAAACAACAAAACAACGATTTTGACGACGAAACACAAAATAAATCAAAGATTCAAATATGGAAAAAAAAATCAATATACAAATAAAAAATAAAGAGAAATATATTATACAAAAGTTTTAAGAAATTCGAATTCGAAAAAAAAAAATATACATATGAATTTATGAAATTAAAATATTACACATAATGTACATACATTTAAAATGAAAACAGTTGATTAAAATCTGTAATCTGTATGTGCAATTTTAATAAAGTTAAAAAAATGTACTACATTGTGGAGGTTGTTTATCTAGTGAATTACAATTAAGCTCTGTACCAAATTCGAAGCTTTTAAGGCTCTATCGCGATCTACACAATATATGAATTCACAGACCAACAGATTGAATAACATTGAAAATGCTAAATGCTAGCCCTTAGCGTTACAGTTACAGCTCCCATGCGAAATTTTCAAAACAATTTTGCACCTGTACGAATTCGTTTAAATTTTATCCGAGATTAAATTTTGAAATTTCTACTTAGGTACAGATTCACCTCACTAGTGTAAAAAATTAATTTTCGGGTAAAATTTAACGCAATTTTAACTCAATTCACACACGGCGTTGCATGTGCAGTGCATTATATTGTAACTGTTTTCATTCAAATAATGTTATGGGGTTTAATTTTTGACACATCAATTCTGAAACGTCAAAATTTAATCTCGGATAAAATTTTATCGAAATTTAGGCCTTTGTGAATTGGTTAAGGCTATGTGCGAATTGGTTTAAAATTTTGATTAAATTTTATCAGAGATTAAATTTTGACATATTTACGTACAAATTCGCCTCACTGGTTTCAAAGCTTAATCTTCGGATAAGATTTAACGCGATTTTAGCCCGATTCGCACACGGCTTTAAAATGTCGATTAAATTTTATCCGATATTAAATTTTGACGTTTACCTCTTTGAGCCGTTGTGCGATTTGGGTTAAAATTGCGTTGAATTTTATCTGAAGATTAATTTTTGACACTAGTGATGTGAATCTGTACGTAAAAATGTCAAATTTCAATCTCGGATAAAATTTAATGAAAATTTTAAACCAATTCTCATACGGCCTTAGTGTTAAAAATTAGTTTTAGGATAAAATTTAACGTGGTTTTATTTCAATTCACACACGGTCTATATATAAGGCATTTTTATTTTTTAGGTCTGAGCAGAACATGATTAGGGCTCTCCGATTTAATTATAACACACATCTGAGCACTGAATTGTTATATCTGTCAAATCACATGAAACTAGATTTTTGCTGAGCGTGGTGTTGAGTTGGACAAATTCTTCAATAGAAAATGCGCACTTACACAATTACAAAACAAAAATCGAGTTTTGTGTTCTAATTCTTAGTCAAGATTTGAGATCTAGGGCACGATCGCGGCATACGAACACGATTGAACGTTATCGTTTTCATAATAGCTGTCCTTATCTTCCTCTACAGATGTTATAAGGATAGATATAATCAAAACGATATCGTTTGATCGTTTTCGTATGCGACGATTCGACCCCTGACTCCAAATTGGAGTGGTTAAAAAAAAAAACGATATTGGTAATCAGTAAAATTATTATAAATGATATAAATTTGACCATGCTCAGCTTTTTACTCCATTTGCGAGGTCATTGTCAACAATTACACGGTGCCTCAAGAGCATTACTCTTTTCGGCAAGGTGATATCCGATCTTTTTTTTACTTCGTTCATTTAATTTTGAAAATAGTGATGACTTTTGAGGCACGGTGTAAAAGTTGATATTCTATTCAGACATTCCATAACAGGTATGGGTAGTTTTAAGCATGAAGCATGCAAAAAATATTTTTGTTTTCACCTCAATAATTTTGACATGCGAAAAATTGCTCATTGATTTTTTTTTCGGACGGGAACTGCGGGAACTGTAAACAAGGATTTTAGGAGTTTTCCTTTTTTAGCTATGAACAGAGCCAAACGTCTAAAGAATAACGCTTTTGGTTTGCATGACTATGGCTCTTTTTTTTCTACTTTTTAACAACATAATTTTATCTAGGTACATAGCAAAAAGCGTGCAAGTATCAAAGAGTGTTAATTGTTCCGCTTCATTTAGTAGAAAAAATACAATTAAAACAAATATGTAAACAATAATTGAAAATAAAGCCTTTCTTTTTTAACATAAAAGGAGTTAAAAAAAAAAAAAAACTACAGCGAAAATGAAAAACATAAATAAATTTTGAATACAAAATGATCCATTTTCCAAGAAATGGTTATTAGTTTTCATAAAGTGCACAAAATCTTTGTTAAAGAAGTTTTTATTAAAATATTTTTGTATATATTATATATGTTCTTGTGGTTTATGTGTGTAAATTTTGGATTCCAAAAAGTGCATACCAACTGAAATTCCGAGTGATTGCAATTTTTAAAATCCCAGAATTACCAGCTGATATTTACCTCTAAGAACCATAATATATGAGGGCCATGCATATTTTGTTAGCAATTTGGATAATTAGTGCCAAAAAAATCTAAAATTATTTATAAAAATGATATCCCACTGAAATTTCCACAAACGGTTGCGTGAATAATTGTTAGATACTTCCAAATTTTGTGTTTCACAATCCATTATGAATGATAACCTTTGATAACATTAAATACAAACCTTCTTCATTGAGTTTGGCAATAGCCATCTGTGAGCTTTCTAATTGATCAGAAAGTCTCGAAGCAGCTCGCAAGCCTTGATTGGCATCGGCTAGTTGTTGATTCAAAGCTGCGATATCAGCTTCTAGCTTCTTCTGCTTTCCTTGCTCCAATTCAATATCACGACAAAGTTTCTGAGTGGCAATTTTAATTTCATTATCCTTATCTACAGCATAAAACAAGAAAAATTAGAATTCAAAAAAGCAGCTCGATAATAAACTTACCATTTTGGAATTGCTCCAATGCACACTGTAAATTCACCAATGCAGCTTGATTTTTCGACTCACGATCCTCGGCTAAGCTCAGCTTGGCAACTAATTCATCACGTTGTTGTGTAACGAGTGCATATTGCGCTTGCAAGGTTTCGGCATGCTGATTGGCACGAATACTATCAACGGAGGAGGAGAATAAAATTATTTAGCCATTAAATTTTAAATAATAGCTCATGAGAGGCGATGAAATGAGACTATTTGAAGGTAACCTGCTATTGGTAAGTTACCTATGGTGCGAACAAGCACTCGTGACAAATGCTCTGAAAAGATAAGAATTTGTGGATGTTTTTTTTTTTTTTGTGCTTTGTTGCGTATGTATCTGTTTCGGTAATTAGTCAGGGCAAAGTGATAAAAGTTCGAAACAACATTTGCTATTGCCGTGACAAGCTAGCTCTAAATATCGAATGTTAATTGCCATGTCTGGTGAAGTTAGGTTTTGTCACCCCTTTTTAATGAGGTTTTTGTCGAAGCAGTTTGTGGTATATTTTTACACGAAGTCAAGAGATATGTACATTAAGGGGACACATGAGTCGATTGGACTCACATACCTGATAAAAGTCATGAAATAGCATTTTAACTTATTTGAAAATGTCGTAGAATTAAATAGGTTTCGAAATGAGAATACATACATAAGTCTCAAGAGTGGGACTTCATAATTTGTTTTTTTATAAACTGCCGAATACATCCAGAAACCAAAAGAATTTTTTTTCCAATCATATCTTTTGAATGAATAAAGATGTCGTACCTATTTTCATGGCCACAAAAAATAACTAAGGCATTTTAAAATTTATAAGAGTAAACATTTTACGCAAATTTCAAGCTATAAACTATGAACTACATAAATTTTAATAATTTTTTAATATTAGGTGGTGGAAAAAATGTTGTGCAAGGGAATATCAATTTGCGAGTATTTAATTTTTAAACCCAAATTGATCTTTTCTGCTATGCCTTTCTTGCAATTTCAAGGTTTAGGATTTTGTTGTTAGTAAATATAATTTTCTATTCTTTTCTGTTTGTTGAATCAAGTCAGATCTTATTTTCTTTTTCTGCAAGTAAAACGATCTGCGAAACCCACTAAAATTTATAATTTCTGTAAAATTTTCTGGACTGGTATGAATGGATACATAGCGCCGCCGGTCCGTATTATTTTATTTGAA
Organism: Epistrophella euchroma; assembly: GCA_947049315.1. Lineage (NCBI taxonomy): Eukaryota > Metazoa > Arthropoda > Insecta > Diptera > Syrphidae > Epistrophella > Epistrophella euchroma. Next base: position 106,313,507 of record OX346247.1, on the reverse strand, counting down.
TGGAATGATCTGTGTTGAGCATTGTTGATAATAAAACACGGCATTAACTTAAACGTGAGTACCAGAGAATTAGTATCGTTTTCCATTGGTTTCACTCAGGACAGGAATTTACTAATTCTGAAATCCAATGGATAGCACTGTTCCATTGCTTCAACTCAGTTTAAATCGAGAATCGAAATTCTCTCCTTGAAATGGGATTCCGGATGCTTTCGAACATCCAATGGAAAATGACACATAAGAGTTTGTCTGCATTTACATTGTTCAAATTTTCCAGTTCCGATCGATTGTTCCTGGGTGAGCGGCGTAAGAAGTGAGGGGGATGAAACAAATCGGTTGTTCCTCGAAAACTCATACGATTTTTCCAGCCTATTTTGGTTCTCTTTCACCTCCTTTCCAGTTTCTTGTGTGTGTTTAGTATACATGTGCCGTTTATTTGATGGTGTGAGTAAATCTTAATGAAAAATGAAGAGGAAAGCAATAAGACCGAAGAGTGCAACAACAGAAATTCTCATTGGAAAAATCGGACAATATGAACATTTCACCCGATTTCTGGAAAAAACTTATGGGAAAAGTTGAACAATGTAAATCCAGACTTTGCAAGACCTGTCGAATTTCAAATTCAAAAACATCTAAAATCTATTTTGCTTTTAACGGTTTTCAATTTGAATTTAATTTAAGGTTCGTTCCTTTACTTTGAAACTTTGAGATTTTTTGTGCATTTGTGGGAATTTCAGTCCAAAGTGCTGTCGAAGTTCATATAAAAAAGTAAAATTTTACCTAAATGCACAGAAAATCAGAGTTTTAAGTAAAGGAACGATCCTTTTGATTTGCTATTTTTTAAAAATTTAATTCACTAACGATTTGTGACAAATCGTAAAAACATCGCATTTTAAAAAAATAGAAAATTACGTCGAAAATTAGCAATGAGATCACAGAAAAAATATAACATCGCTACTACGAAAATACATCGTTGCTTTACTTCAACTGTGGCAGGCATGCAAAACAAAAATAAATCTGACATTACATTATTAATTAAAAGACAAACACAGAAAGTTATTCCGCGTTATAACTGCAATGAAAACAATCTGATTTAAGAATACAATGGGGTTTTCGTTTGGTAAATTCTGAAATTTGATTTATTTCGTGGCGGATTGATTACGATTAATCTGTAATCTGTCAGAACAGAACAATTCAGCTTTGTATTTCATATGGGGTTGACCGTGTCGCTTGACAGCTGTGAAATTTTAAATTCAAACCCTTTTTCATTACAAGTTTATTTGCAATGATTTTTAAATTGAATTTTATATTGGTTCGCATTTTTTTCATAATCTTTTATGATTTGTTCTTTATTTCTAATTAAAAAAAAAAAAAATAATAAATGTACTTCTTTGGTAAATTTTAGCCTTTTTTGCCAAACACACATTTGACATTTCTAATTCATTTTCTCAATTTCATGGAACACAAAGTGACAGAATGTAGAGCAGTTTAGGCCAAGGTTTTCAATCATGGAACACACTCTTCTGTACTTTAATGATCTTCACTGTTCTCTTCTGTGCATAACAGGCTCATTAAACATACCTTTTATTTGATTTGATACATGAACATTTTGACATGTGTCTAATTTATAGCTCATGTCATGTCGAACGAACAAATCACTTGACATTGACATTTTGCAATTCATCACGCAATTGTTCTTATCAGATAACTTCATGGACCAACAAGTTACAAAATTCATAGAAAACTTAATTATGTTGAGCAAGATTTTTGCATTTTGCTGAAGTAGAGAAATCATAGAATACTAGCTGACCCGACAGACTTTGTCCTGTCTTACCTTTGAATTCGAACTGGAATATATAATTTAAAAAAAAAATAGTACCTACTTCTAGAGGATTCACATCAGATGAAGAAAAAAAAACCAAATATTATGACCCTTAAAAAAATCTAGCCAAACGTGTTACACACTGATAAATTTTATATTCACATTTTTTTTGGGATCTTGTTATCTATTACATGTGGATATAAGAAGAAAGAGAGGTGAAAAAATTCTCTTTATTCTTCTTTGCCTGTTTTTAGTTCCTATGTATAATATTACAGACCCTTTAAAATAAATAATACAAAATAAGCATTAATGGGGTCACTGTGGTGTATACGTGTTTTTTTATCAGCATATATTAGTTAGAGTTAAAAATCTGTACATCACAGCTTTACAGTTCATTTTATATAATTAGAGTTAAGTCAGAGTGTGTTGTTGAAGTTAAGCTGAGTTATGCGCGTACGAACACAATTTTATTTCAAGGTGTTTTTATGATTTTCCGACTTTTTGGGTTTAATTTTCTGATTTCCGATCAAATTTTCGGCTCAGTTATGTTTTAATCTGGTTCAATACAAATCCAACAAAAAAATCCCCAATCAAATAGGATGATGTTTAGCCGAGTTATGCGCGTACGAACACCAAAAGGGATTCTTTTTTATATATATAGATAGATTTTTGATTAAAAAAAATAAAAGATAAAACAATTTCGTTCCATCAATCGACTCAAATAGCAATAATAATAATAATAATAATTATTGTTGCTATTAAGGTTGCAGATACAACCTTGAGCTTGACTGATTCTTTAAGCATACACAAAAGTAAAGTCTAATTAATTTAGGAAACCACAAAGTTCAATGTTATTGTGATAAAGAAGAACAAAGAAAATATAATGGATAATATCTGATATGAAAGGAAACAATGAAAGTAAAAGTCTTAAATACTTTATCAGCTATACATAAATTATATTTATTATACCTATACGTTATCTTCGTTAATTTTTGTTGATTGCAAATCTACAAAAGGTTGACAGCTTTGGCTTGCATTAAGATGGCAAGTAAATTTTAAGATGTTGACGTTTTTAATTTAATTTTTTTTTTTCAGTAAAAAGAAGTCCCAAATGTACGGGGAGTGTCCAATGTAATTTTCCTAGAATTTTAATAGAGACCATTTTGGATTAGCAATAGGAATATGTATATTCGTGGCGTCCGTGAAGAACTAGGTTAGTCGAATACATTTAATACATTACTTTAGTTTTTCTTTTAGTTAAGATTCAGGTAATAAAATACATAACATGAATGGCGCCCAATGTGGGACAACATAATATAGGAGTCGATATTTAAATCTAGGAATAAGGCTCAACTAAAACATAAAGCACATTTTTTTTATCTAAGCTTAATCATATAATGGGAAAAGACAAACATGTCGATATGCTTTAAAGTTAATTTTATTTTAAACATATTAAGTTTTTATTGGTTTCGTGGAGTTGAGCATAAGAACTAGTAAAACAGTTGACGCGAAGAAAAAGTACCATTCAAATTTTTCGAATCTAGCAAACGCGGCATATTTGTTGCGATCACTCAACCAGGCGGCGGCGGCGCTCACCACAGTTTACCATAACTTGCGGAGAAGTTAGCATTTGCATTGTTTTTTACATATATGAAAAAAATCAAAAGAGTCAAAATCTGATCCATCACAGCAAAATCTGAGAACAACCTAAAACAACAAGATCAAGATCTCGCGGAAAACCCGAAAATAATTCTAGATACCTCTTCGAGTGTCGCTTTATAAATAAATAAATTTGGTGGCACAAACGGCTCATAAAGAACCAGGGTCTAGCGACTTATAACTCTCAACCATTCCTGTGTGCGTGTCTGCAGGAATGGAGGGGACCTACGGTTTATTGCAGAATCTGATCGGCTAAGGTGAGAGGCACTTTTCTATGACAAGAGATACTCTTGGAGGATTTGTCACTTCCTCGCAAGAGGTAGTAAGCTCCGAAAAAACTTAAGGTGGAAGCGGCTGGTATTGAACTCCAGACCCCTGGCATGACAGTCCAACGCAACCATTACGCCACGACGAGTGTCGCTTAGGTGTAGAATATTTGCTGAAAAAAATCAAAAGCCCTAATTCTTTGAAGACGCTAACGGGAATTGAATATCTGAAAATGGGGACAAGTGTGAAGAGCAACACTCGAACATATTGAGCCTACACAGGCGCCCAGGAGGTGGGCGTTACCACAAGTAATTTCAAAATCAAGTTAACACATTTATTGCGGTAAAAATCTATGTTTCGAAATTTAGTTGCAATTGTAACTCTGAACATATCCTGAGTGGTTTTAAGTTACCTGACAAGAAATTCCTTTTCAAAACGTTTTCCTTTAAACGAACTCACTTTAAAACTCACCTGGCTGAAGTATACGCGTTGCTAGACTTGGAAACTTCTCCTTGCAGCATGCTCATTTGGGACTTCGTTTCATCTATAACTCTCTGCATTTCGATTGTCTCTTGCGTATGCGATTCCTCCAGTTCAACTAAATGCTCACGTAAGCGCTCCAAATCTTTGCGCAAATTTGAATTCGATTCAGCCAGTTCAGCTTTTTCCTGCTGAAGTAATTTTTGATTTGTTTGCTCTGTCAATAGATTACTGGTTAAAATGTCAGATTTTTCACGAAGGAAAGTAATTTGATCTTTGAGTTTTTCCGTTTCCCGAGCTTCGGTTGCAATTTGAGCTGCGAGCTTTTCGCATTGCTCGCAAGTTCTTGCAGAAAGTTGTGTCTTTTCTTGCTCAGCAGATTGAAGCAATTGACTCAATCGTTGAATTTCCATATAGTACTGCATGTTTTCAGAATGTTTTGATTGTAGAGTTTTTATGATTTCATTCTTTTCGAAATTTAATGATTCGATAGTTTTTTCTAAATCGGCATTTGCCTGCAAATCGCTTTCAAGTTTAGCTAGTTTTTCTAAATGCGATGTTTTTTCTTCGCTAAGTAAGTTTATTTTCTTTTGAAGATGTTCATTATCAATTTTCAGAGATTCCAAAGCCGATGAACCTTTGCGATCTTCTTGGGAGAGTTCTTGAATCTTTGCATCCATTTTGGAGAGAGTTATGTCTTTTTGGCGGTGTTGTTGCTCTAGTTGTTCGATTTCTTTCTTTGCCTCCAGAAGACTCAGTTTCTGAGTTTGTAATGCCTGAACTGCATCAGACAGATCCGCGTTCAGACGTTCAATTTGTTTTTCCAAATTTGAACATTGTTCCTTGTGTTCGGTTAGCTGCTGACCAACTTCATTTTCCCTATCACCTGACTTCATCTCATCGAATTCGAATAAAAGATTTGATTTCTCCGTTTCTAAAGTCTCCACTTGCTGTTGAAGCTTCTTTTGTTCCGTCAACATAGTGACATTAATGTCTTGAACGGTGTTCAATTGGTTAACTAGCTCTTGTTTTTCATTCTCGAGCTCAGAAATTTTATCATTTAACTCACGATACTCCTCCTCGAGTGTGGTATTTAAGCTGCGGCATTCGTCCAACTGATTCTCAAGTAATAGGAGATTCTCCTCGTTATTCTCTGATATCGTCTCAAGCTTGTTCCGTTTATAGTTTTCCAACTCATTCAGCAATATTTCATTGGTCTTCATAAGCTCATCGCATTGAATAATATATTGGCCAATATCAGCTTCGAGAGTCTTCTTCTCATGATCCCAGGCCAATTTGTTTTCCTGTAGATCCAAAATTTCCTCAGACATTTGGGAAAGATTTTTTTCAAGGACTTCAATTTGCCAAATTTTATCTCGAATTTGCTTAAATGCTGACTCAAGGTTATCCTTACTTACTTCGGATAATTCAATGTTTGTATAGGTTGATAGAAGATTCTTTATGTTACCTAAATCCTCAGAGTTCCCAGAGTTTGTCGAAGTTTTATTAAGACTTGATTCCATATCAATAAGTTTTTTCTGAAGGTCGACATTCTCCATCATAAGCTTGGATTCTACATCGGAAGCATTCGCTTCACATTTGGACATATTCTCATTAATTGTTTCCATTTCTAATTTCAAAAATTGATTTTCTTTGAGAAGACGTTCTGCAAGAGCTTTCTGTTCACCAAACGTGCCATCTAATTTTTGTTTTTCAAAATCAAGTGCATTTAACCGTTCTTGAAGACCACCTACTTCGCGCTCGCTTCTCCCAAGTTTAACTTTCAGTTCTTCAATGGACATTTCTAATTGTGAAACGGACAGTCCTTTTTCCATTTCTAGGTCTTGTATTTTTGATTGGTACGTTGAATTTTCTGCGATTAGCTCAGCTATCTGATTGGTCAATTGGTCAATTTTTTCCTCCAACTCCTTTTTAATTGCTGCAGCAACTTGAGGATCTGTATCTACGACAGGGACCACAATGAAATCATCGTCAACGCTCTGCTTGCCTGATGAGCTTTCGCTTAGCTTTTTCTCCGGCGTAAGCTGACTATTTCTCAGTAGGTCGAGTTCTTTTGTCAATTCTTCGATTCTTTCTTCGAGAAGACTTTTCTCTTCATTTTCGGATTCGAATTTTCGTTTTAGTTTATCCTCCAACTCTGTGATATTTGTGTCCTTCTTACTTAGAAGGTCTTTTAAGTTAATTTGTTCCATAGACTTCTCTGCTAGTTCGCTATTCAATTTTTCAACTTTATCTTTAAGTGCAACATTCTCTTCGACATAATTCGTATAGGAAACTTGAAGATTATCATACTTTTTACGCAACGATTCAATTTCATTTTCAGTGTTTAGAAATTTGGTGGCATGTTCTTTTTTCAAAGATTCATAGTCACTGCGCAGAGCTGTATACTTTTGCTGAATGTCGGATTTAAGTTCTAAAACATTCTGAATTGCTAACTGATGTTCAGTATCTAGTTCTTCTAGATTTACATTTAACTGATTGTTTTCTTCTTCAAGTCGAAGAATTTTCTCATTCAAAGCTTTATTTTGTTTTTGAAGCCTTTTAAGTCGTTCGGCTTGAGGCGGACGCTTTTCATTGTCACTCTCAGATGAATTGGTTGCCGCATTGTCAGCCCA